>CM038038.1:95771440-96371440 GCA_021397845.1 Areca catechu | reverse complement strand
ATAGACAAAAAGAAAAAAGGGATAGCCTTCAAGTCAACTATTCAAGAAGAATCTTCAAATGAAGAATCTGAAGAAGATGATGATGAGAGTGAAGAACCATTTCTAGCAAGGAAGTTTAGAAGGTACATGAAAAGAAGGAAATTCTCTTATAAGAAAAAGTTTCAAACAAACAAAGAGAATAGAAAAGAAAAAAAAAATATAAAGAAAAGAAGAAGGAGATATCTACATGCTTCGAGTGCAAGAAGCCTGGACATTACAAATTTGATTGCCCTCTCCTAAAGAAATCAAGAAAGAAGCTTAAGAAGAAAACTATGATGACAACCTGAAGTGATAGTGAGGACTCCAGCTCAGAAGAAGAACAAGCTGAAACTGCAAATCTATATCTCATGGCATATCAAGAACAAGAAGAAGTAATTTCTGATACTGAAGTAGATTTTACCTTTGATGAATTGAAAAATGCTTTTGATGAATTAGTGCATGATTACAAATTGATTTTATCTGAAAATTGAAAATTGAAAAAGCATGCAAATAGTTTTTTACATGAAAACAATTCTTTGTTAAATGAAATTAGTGAATTGAAAACTAAACTTGATGTTTTAGAAAAGAAAAATAAGGCTTTAACAATGAAAAATGATGTTTTGAAAAGACCTAAAACTATCATTTTAAATGGTGATCTTTTGAAGAAAAACAAAGATTTAGAAATACAAAATAAAAATTATAAAAATGAACTTGATAAAATGAAACCCTTTGTTGAAAAGTTCACTTATAGTTCAGAAAAACTAAATCTCTTTTTAAACAACCAAAGAGTTGTTTTTAACAAAGCAGGAATATGATACAAACCTCAAAAACAGCAAAAATATTTGAAAAACTTTTTTGTACCTGCATCATCTAGTATTACATGTTTTTCATGCAAAAAACAAGGACACAAAGCTTTTCAATGTAATATGAGAAAAATCAATAACTTTGGAAAAGTTTGGATTCCAAAAGAAACAAATTTATATACTAACCCTAAAGGATCCAAGTTGGCTTGGGTATCTAAAAACAAAACTTGATTTGTTTTACAGGTATGTCTTGCAACCAAGAAAAATAAAAAACTATGGTATCTTGATAGTGGTTGTTCAAGACACATGACAGGAGATGTGAAGCAATTCACTTCTCTTGAAGCAATAAATGGAGGGAGTGTGACCTTCGGTGATAATGGTAAAAAAAAAATTATTGGTATTGGTAAGGTTCACATCTCACCTTCTACTTATATTAGTAATGTACTCTTAGTTGAAGGTTTAAAGTATAATCTTTTAAGTATTAGTCAATTTTGCGATAAAGATTTTCAAGTTATTTTTAAACCATCTTATTGCATGATTGCTAGTCCTGATAAAAATGGAGTAAAATTCATTGAAAAGAGGCATGGTAATATTTATTTGGTAGATTTTTATAATCTATCCTTGCCTAATGAAAAATGCCTAGTTGCAATGAATTCTACTAAAGATGAGACTAGTTGGCTTTGGCATAGAAGATTAGGACATGCTAGTATGTACTTACTTTCAAAACTTTGCAAAAAAGATTTAGTAAGAGATTTGTCGAAATTTAGTTTTGAAAAAGATAGAGTTTGTCAAGCTTGCCAATTTGGAAAACAAGTTATAACATCTTTCAAACCTCAAGGTTTTGTTATTATTAGTAGACCATTAGAACTACTCCATATGGATCTCTTTAGATCAACTAGAACATCTAGTCTAGGAGGTAAGAGATATGGATTGGTTATAGTGGATAATTTTTAAGGTTTACTTGGATTTTCTTTCTTGCTCATAAAGATGAGTCATTTTCAGTATTTGTGAAGTTTTACTGAAAACTTTCTAATGAAAAAGGTACTTCAGTTATTTGCATACATAGTGATCATGGTTCTGCATTTGAAAATCAAGATTTTGAATGTTTTTGTAATGAGGAAGGCATTGAACATAATTTTTCTGCACCTAGGATACCTCAACAGAATGGGATGGTAGAAAGAAAAAATCGTACTTTGGAAGAAATGGCATGAACTATGCTTTACAAAAATGATTTACCAAGATATTTTTAGGCTGAAGCAATTAATACTGCTTGTTATATTTTAAATTGAGTTTTAATCCATCCTATTTTAAAAAAAACTCCTTATGAACTTTGGAATCAAAGAAAACCAACTTTAAAATATTTTCGAGTTTTTGGTTGTCAATGTTTCATTTTGAATAATGGTGAAGACAATCTTGAAAAATTTGATGCCAAGTCTGGTGAAGGTATCTTTCTAGGATACTCTACTTCAAGCAGGGCATATAAAATTTTTAACAAAAGAACCCTAGTTGTAAAGGAGTTTGTACATGTAGTTTTTGAAGAGTCTACTAACAAATCCTCTAGAAAAGAGGATACTTCTGATACATATACAGGTGCTGATAAGTTACAAAAGCTGACATTGAATGATCAACCCTCTCAACAAAGTAAAGAAGATCAAGACAAAAATGAAAAAGGTGAAGCCATACAATCCACACCAAAGCATCAAGATCTACCTAAGGCGTGGAGGTATGCTCATGGACATCCTAAGGAATTAATCCTAGGAGATCCATCTAAAGGGATAAGAACTCAATCCTCAATTAGAAATGAATGTGATTATATTGCTTTTGTTTCTCAAGTAGAGCCTAAATATTTTGAAGATATTGAAAAAGATCCTAACTGGATAAATGCTATGCAAGATGAACTAATTCAATTTGATAGAAATAATGTTTGAACATTAATAGAAAGACCATCAAATATTTCTATTATTGGCACAAAATAGGAGTTTAAGAATAAATTAGATGAAAATGGAATTGTAACTAGAAATAAAGCTAGGCTAGTTTCCAAAGGCTACAATCAGGAGGAAAGAATTAATTTTGATGAAACTTTTGCTTCTATTGCTAGACTTGAGGCAATTAGACTACTATTAGCATTTACATGTTTTATGAGTTTCAAACCTTTTCAAATGGATGTTAAAAGTGCTTTTTTGAATGGTTATATAGCAGTAGAAGTTTTTGTAGAACAATCACCTGGTTTTGAAAATCTGCACATCCTGATTATATTTACAAATTGCACAAAGCACTTTATAATTTAAAGCAAGCACCCCGAGCATGGTATGAAAGACTCAGTAAATTTCTGTTTCAAAATGAATTCTCTAGAGGCCATGTTGATATAACTTTATTTCTAAAGAAGAAAAATGATGATTTATTAGTAGTGCAAATCTATGTTGATGATATTATTTTTGATGCTACTAATAAAATTATTTATCAAGAGTTTGCTAAGCTTATGCAGGATGAGTTCGAAATGAGCATGATGGGAGAACTCAATTTCTTTCTCGGACTCCAAATAAAGCAAACCAAAGATGGAATCTTCATCAACCAAGCTAAGTATATAAAAGAAAACTTAAAGAAGTTTGGGATAGAGACTACTAAGTCAATAGGTACACCTATGAGCCCCTCTTGTAAACATGATAAAGATGAGCATGGTAAATCTATTGATCAAAAAATTATATAGAGATATGATTGGCTCTTTATTATATTTGACTGCTTTTATTATATTTGACTGTTAGTAGACCAGATATAATGTTCAGTGTTTGCATGTATGCTAGATATCAGCCTGATCCTAAGGAATCTCATCTATTGGCTGTTAAGCATATTATTAGATACTTATCTGATATAATTGATATTGGTTTGTGGTATTCTAGAGACTCATCTGCTAATTTAATTGAATATTCTGATGCTGATTTTGGTGGATATAAACTTGATAGAAAAAGTACTAGTGAAACTTGCCAATTTCTTGGAATTAACTTAATCTCCTGGTTTAGCAAGAAACAAACTTCAGTTGTACTATCCACAGCTGAGGCTGAGTATATCGCAGCAGGAAGTTATGCTCAAATCTTGTGGATTAAGCAACAACTTGAAGATTTTGGAATCAAATTAACTAGGACTCCCATAAAATGTGATAACACTAGTGCAATATGCTTAACTAAAAATCCTGTTCAGCATTCTAGAAGCAAATATATTGAGATTAGGCATCATTTTATTAGAGATTATGTTGAAAATAATGATGTTGTGCTTGAATTTATTTGTACTGAAATGCAATTAGCTGATATTTTGACTAAGCCTCTCCAAGAAGATCGGTTCAGTATGATTAGAAGAGAACTTGGGGTCATCAGTCCTTTTGATTGAGAGTTTCTACTTTTTGACCCATGAAAGATCAAATTCATTAATAATTACATTCAATTTTCTTGAATTTCACTATAATTCTAGTGATTTTTGATCTTTGCTTCATTTTCTGAGTTTTCGGTTTTAAGTCAAAGTGTCGATACCTTGAAGTGTCGACACTTGGCCTTGTGTCATGGTCGACACTTGAACGGCGACAGACCGAGGTATAAATAGGAAACAAAGTGTTTTCTTGCTCTATTCTCTCCCAATTTGAGCCGACACATGCCCTAATAGTATTCTATCTACTTCTTCCCTCCAAATTTCAACTCCAACCCTCTCAAATTCTTGATTAGGATGGTTCTGATTTGGTTTTTGCCACATTTACTTTCCCATTTAGGTTTTGGACCGTGAAAACCCTAGATCTCTCTCCTCTCTTGCTTCAATCTTTGAATCAGTGGAATGGGGCCTAGGAAACAAGTTGTTCGTCATCCTCGGCCATCCAACCAAGAAGATGAAAGAATAACAAAGGCCAGACATGAAGCCAGTGCACCAGATGCCCCTGCTCAACCTCTTTTTCCTGTGGCCAGTTGGATGGGTACGAAGAACGTCATTGGAGGATGCCATGTAGACTTCGCATTCATCGACCAGCAACATTTTTGGATAGGCCAGTGGCTCAGGGATGCTGGTTTGGTTCCTTTCTGTTCTTTGATCGAGATATTTTACCCGAGCTTGATACCAGAGTTTTATGGATCTTTAGCCCGAGGTAGTGATGGATGGATCGCACAGGTCCATGGCCGAGATGTCCCAGTGACAGCTGAGATTTTGAGCAGAGTATGGGACATTCCCATGAGAGGATCTGTTGTTGATAGCTTGGTAGATAGGTTCAGTGGTCTCCGATGTATCTTCGAGTCAGATGACTTGCCTGAGGGAGCCACTATCATTGCATCCAGACTTTTTGCTGAGATGAGGTTACTGCATCATATTGTTGCCCGGATCCTTCTACCGAAGATCGGCCATTTCGACTTCATCACAGAGAGAGAGAGCTTTTAGTGATGGTGTCTCTGGTTTAGCATTCACCTGTTTGCCTTCCGATACTTATGGTATATCAGATGACGGAGGCATCTACGAGTCAGAGACTGTGTTTGCCCTACAGGATGGGCTTGACTTTGCTCTTTAGAGCATATGGTGTAGTATTGGATGATGAGCCTTATCGGGTGTTACTGCACACTGATATCTATGACATCAGATCTCTTCACTGGATGGGATATCAGCTAGTCAGAGGCTAGTGGAGACGACGAGTATCAGGTCAGGCCGCTAATAAAGATGAAGATGTTGTGGAGGAGGATTGCATATTTTCGGGTGAAGCAGGACCTTCAGAGACACATTTGCCTGAGATTTATCTCGAGCCTACAGCACATCCAGAGCTTGCTCCTCAGCCTGAGCTAGCACGATCAAATATTCCAGGGGCTTCTGAGAGTCTTGAGGATAGAGTCGCTCACATTGAGATAGATATTATGATCATTCATCAGCGAGTCGATAGTTTTATTATAAAGACTAAAGAGAGCCATCGAGGATTGAGAGATGGTATCTCTGCTATATTGTCCACTATGAGTAGACCCTCTTCTAAGAGTGTTCCCAATACTTTAGCTCTAGCTGTTTCTTCTCCAGTTCCACCTGCTCCGGGACCAGTCATGGATGATGATGATGATAAGGTGACTGACTCTGATGAGTTCGACTTTCTAGATGTGATGACAGAGCCAGTGCCAGAGACAGCAACTGACCCTCCTAGGAGTCCCATTCATGATCCTTTGAGTTCATCCTTCTAGACTCCTATACTACCCACACCTCCTTCTAGACCAGTTGATCATTTTGCCATTCCTATACTCACTCCTATCATTTCTTCAGTCGATACACCTATAGTTGATACACCTATTATTGATACACCTATTATTGGTACACATGTTGTTGATTTCACTTCATTACATACATCTTCCCTTATCCGAGAGCTAGGATTCTATACTCCTGGTTTCCATCATCTTGATTCCAGTCTTTTATTTGATCATTCACCATATCATACAGTTTTCGAGACTGTCACTCCGATCAGTTCTTCTCCTGCTGCTAATATAGCTTCTACCTCTTCTGCTCCAGCTAGAGGGAGGACTTATGTTAGACGCAGAGGACGAGGTCGTCATGCTCCATCTAGACCGACCAGGACTCGTCTTTGTGATCTTCGATCTATGTGGCCTCAATATCGTGCTTTTACTAATACTGGACCGATCGAGATTGGATCCTCAGAGGATGAGGATGATGCTTAGGATAGTTTTTATATTTAGATAGTTTACATTTCTATACTTGTTACATGTTTCTTTCGATGTTCACTCTTTTGTACCAATCTTGTATCAAATGAATGAAATATTATGTTTTACTTTATGTTATGACTTTGAATGAATGAAATGTATTACTTCTTTTCATAATTTCAATGTTCTCCTTCATGAATGAGTGAATGACTTACATTTATGTTCGAGTTTATTGCCTTCTTCCTTCTTTTTTAATGATAATAAAAAGGGAAAGAAATAAGTATAAATGGAAAAAATAAGTATATATGTGCAGTGAATGAGAGATAAATTCCTTTTTGAAAACTCTTTTGAAAAATGCTGAAAATCTAAAAAGAAAAAAAAAAATTTGTTCATTGTGAAAGGGAGAGTTATACCTCCTTTGAATTGAAAAGTCTGTCTTGCTAATTTTCTTTTTCATGCCCACTTCTTATTCTTTAGATGTTTAAATTTTAGCCTTTTTCCATTAAAAGATCTTCAAAAATCAATTTTATTGATCATCTTTTCAGGAGGAGTATTTATACTCTTCACAGTGTTTATTACTGAATTTGTTTCTCTTGAGCATTTTTTTTTAGGGATATCATGATACATGAACTTATTTCTTATATGTATTTTAAGCTCCGATACTCTTAGCTCAAATTTGTTTCATAAAAAAATTTTAAAATTTATAATTCAACATCTCTTAGTATTTCATACATATTGCAATAAGCTCTATGCACATTAAAAATTTTCTTTGAAAACTTAATATGCAATTTATACTTAAAGGTTTTGTCATCATCAAAAAGGAAGAGATTGTTGACTCTGTTATTGATTTTGATAATAAGTAAAATGGTTAAGTATAAGTTAAGTACTAACTATTTTTTTGAAGTGTGTTTTTATAGAAAAAGATGCTCATCAATTCAACAAAATTTGATTGATTGTCAAAAAATGAAAAAGTCCTAACTATTGATGAAAGATAAGTTTAAAGTGGACCTTTGTAGTTGAACAATGCTTGAAAGGATACAAGAGTTCAACACAAATTTGTTTCAACAGAAGTTCAGATGTTTTTGAAGAAATCTCAATCAAGTGTCGACTCAAAGTATCGACTCACAACCCAAGTGTCGACTCATGATAGTGGAAGTGTCGACTCAAGCCAGTATGCAGAAAGAGTTTCAGATGGCATGGCTGATGGTCGACTCATACCAGTCAAGTGTCGATTCAAGGTGTCAACTCAAGGATCGGCTCATCGCTTGAGACTTTTTGTTACAGAACTTGCTGAAGTTGAAGACCTGCCTGAAGTGTCGATACATGGATGTCAAGTGTCGACTCACAGTGTCGACTCACCAGTGGAAGTGTCGACTCATTTGAAAATTCCAGAGAACTTCATTGAAGATATTTGAACTAGGTGTTGACTCATTGAGTGCAAGTGTCGACCCTAAGTGTCGACTCAGCTTGAAGTGTCGACACTTGGAGTTATGGGAACAGTAATGGCTAGTTTCTCAAATGCAGAACTTGCTCCTCGTGGCTCCCAACAGCTAGTTTTTTGTATCTAATAGCTAGAAGCTAACTTTGAGGCCTTGGAAAGGTATATAATTGATTCAAATCAAATCTAAACATAAGAGAATGAAAAGAGGATAAAGAGAGAAACTCAAAGAGAAAGAAAAAGCTAGTGCATTCATTCCTATTCATTGAGAGCAACTACCTTCAAGCAAGAAGAAGTCTCCAAGCATTCAAGAGCATTTAAGATCAACCTTCTTGAGCATTTATCGAAGCATCATCAAGTTGAAGGCAGCACTACAACAAAACTTCAAAGAGATATCCGCTTTTATTAGAAAGCTTTCATTGTTTCTTTACTTCAAACTTATTATTGTTGTAAAGGTTTTTGGTTAGCCTATTGGAAAACCAAGGAGGTTGTTGGTTAGCCTTGAAAACCAATTAGGTTCTTGGTTAGCCCACAAAACCAAGGGAGGTTGTTGGTAAGCCTTAAAACCAATTAGATTCTTGGTTAGCCCGGAAAATCAAGTGAGGTTTTGACTTGTGAGCCTTGTGAAAACAAGTCGAGTTTGATTAGTGAGCTTAGAAAACTAATCGGATATAATCGATTGAGATTATAATAAATTTTTAGGTGGGCCTTAGGGAGTGGATATAGGTGCATTAGAAAGCACCGAACCACTATACTTCCTCTGTGTTTGTAATTGCTTGTCTCTTTAACTTACTCTTATATTTATTGCTTTATATTTTCGCCGCATACTCACTAAGAGCATTTCACTTGCATTCATAGTACTTAGTTTGATTGTTGGATTGGATCACACACTTGTATTTAAATAATTTTTTAGAGACCCAATTCACCCCCTCTCTTGGGTTGCTTACTAGGCAACACCCTTTCCTCTTCTTATTCCTTCCCTTTGTTTGGTGATCATGGGACCCCGCAAGCAAGTAGTCTTTAAGAAAAAATTGAGTCAGGGTTCTACTGAAAGAAGAACCAAGGCTCGAAGTGACAGAGGATAGCAGTCCGAGCATGAGAGAGTGGCACCCCCTCGTTTTTCCATAGCAGACAGAGTATCAGGAAAGATTATCGCTCCTGGTCGATGAGTTGACTTAGCATTCTTTGACCATGAGGGTTTTCATCTTGGATAGATTCTTGAGGCAGTCAGCTTGACCTCCTTCTGTACTATAAAGAAGAAGTATTACCCACACCTTATCAGAGAGTTCTATGGGAGTTTGGCTTGCGGAGGATTGATATGGAGCGCTACAGTCTGAGGCATTACGATTCATGTTTCTGAGACCATATTGAGCAGAATCTGGGATATTCTCCATCATGGGATTGTTGCCACCAGTGTTGGAACAGAGAGGAGGCATTTCATCATGTTTTGGAGCGAGACGATGTTCATGATATGACTACAGTCATCGCGAATCAGTTATCTGTAGAGATGTGGCTCCTTCACTACTTCATAGCGAGGATTCTTCTGCCAAAGATTGGTCACTTTGATTTTATCACAGAGCGGGAGCTGATGTTGATGGTTTGCCTCATACAGAGGGTGGTCGTCAACCTCCCAGCCCTGATGATGAGCCAGATAAGAGAGGCTGCAACCCAGCATCGACTGTGTCTTCCATACGGGTTGGGACTGACTCGTCTATTTAGAGCTCATGTTCCTTTAGAGGAGACCTCCAAAGATATTCTGCACACTGATGTATACGATGAGCGATCCCTACATTGTATGGGATACAGGAGGGTGGCAAGCAGGTGGGTTCGTAGAGAGTCTGGTCAGGAGGTAGATAAAGAGGATGAGCTGTGAGCTACAGAGGCAGGACCATCTGAGCATATTAAGTACTTGACACCTCCTAGACCCGCACCTATAGTAGCTTCAAAGTCTGAGCCAGTCACCCCTGTACCTATTTCTTCACCAGCTACTGCTCCGTATATAGCTACTGAGTCTACCTTTATACAGCAGATCAGGTCTAAGATTGCTGGGTTTATAGTGAGATCATTGGATTAGCTATCCGGACTACTCAACTTCGTATTGAGATTGAGGGACTGAGAGCACATACTGATTGTCAGCTCTCAGGGATCAGATAGACTATGGAGGCAGGTTTTATCGAGATTTGAGATATCCTAAGATCTCTCTTTCCTTCGATTGCACCCTCTAGTCCACCTCCTCCTCCGCTAGTAGATGATGATGACCACTCTGACAGACATGATGACACTCCTGGTGATGGTGGTGATGGTGGTGGTGAGGCTGGTGGAGGCACTGATGTCCTTGGTGATGACAGCGATGGCAGTGACAACAGAGCAGGAGATTATGAGATTGTCAGTGAAGATATTCAGACTCCTGATGCTACCACTGATACTCCTAGAGATGCTCAGCTTGCTACTGCACCTATCTTTCTGACTCCAGCAGAGACTCTACCTCCTCCCTCTACTAGATCTTCCAGGGTTGTACCCCGCTTTGGACCAGCTCTTAGGACTAGGAGCCATGCCATCCTTAAGACCCCTAGACCACTTGCTTCAAGGACTAGGATTACATCTCCCATTTACTTTGAGCTTCCATCTGATGAGTAGCCTCATAGATGTTTACCATGTTGTTTGTTTATGCATTTAGTTTTCTTTACTATGTATCAATTTTTAGTTATGTATCAGTTTAAGTTATGGAAGCAATGTTATACTGAATTCTCTTGAATATATGAAAGCTTGCTTTTATCTCATGATTACTCTTCTCTTTGTCCATTTTCTCTGATACCAACTGATATTTATTAATATATCATCAGATCATGGCCCCTAACCTACCTTGTATGCATTAATTCAGGAAAAGTTTACTCTTTTTTAATGTTTAATGTTGACAAAAAGGGAGAGTAAAATAAATATAAGCATTTTAAGCATTTTCTATAAATTATAAAATATTTCAGTACTTATCTAACATAGGGAGAGAATAATCTTTTCAACCTTGTTTGGCACTTCTCCTCCATGAAACTATATTGTATAAATCTTGATATGCTGAATTTAAAGTATATGCTCACTTGAATAAGTATAATTGAATTTAAATGCTTATATACTCAAGAGTTTGTCATCATCAACAAGGAAAATATTGTTGGCTTTAGCCCTTGATTTTGATGAACTAACAAAATATTGAGTATATGTTTTATACTAATGTTTCAATTGTAGTTATGAGTTTCAGGATACATGCATCTCAAATTCTCTATATGAAAGTATCAAGATACTCATTGGAAGCTATGCAATTTTAAATGTTTGAAAAGTCTTCTCATCTGAAAAAGGCCCCAAAATAGATCAAACAGAACTTTACAAAAAGGGTATTGAAGTTTCATTGAAGAAATTTTTGAATTTTGAGGGTTGGCACAAGTTTTTGTCATGTTGCAGAGTCAAGTGTCGACTCATGGCATGCTAAGTGTCGACACTTTAGAAAGTGGCACGCAAAAAGTTCCTGTGGCATGCCAAGTGTCGACTCGCAGGAATCAAGTGTCGACTCACAGAAGTCAGGTATCAACTCACAGAAGACAGGTGTTGACTCAGAAATAAAGTATCGACTCATGGCCTGAGAAAATTGAAGATACAGAACTATGCCATTCTGGGTTTTTCTGTCAAGTATCGACTCAGGAAAATTCAAGTGTCGACTCAGGAGATTCAAGTGTCGACTCACATGGTTCAAGTGTCGACTCATAGCCTGAGAACAGAAAAAGGAGAGAATCCTGATTTTTTAAATATTTATACCTTGAGTTGACTCATACTAACCCAAGTGTCGACTCATGAAGACTCAAGGATCGACTCATAGGATTCAAGTATCAACTCACGGGTTCTGACAGCTATAATGGCTATATTTTCTGAGAGGCAGATTTGATTCCTACAATCTCCCAATAGCTAGTTTTGCTCCACCAACGGTCTTAAACCATTTTTTGGAAGTTTTTGAAGTATTTAAGCTTTACCAAACTCATTAATAAAGAATCAATTCACAAGAGATGACTTTTCTTGAGAACTTCACTTCCAAAGTCAAAAAGAGAGCAAAAGAAAAAATTCCACTGAAAAAGCTTACAAGCCTTCATTTTAGCATTCCAAAAATAGTTTATGAAGTGATTCCAAAGAGAAGACAACTCAAGCAATCATCAAGAGCCTCAAAGATTCCATATTTCACTCTATGAGAAAGTTTGCTTGTGCTTTAGATTTATTTCTTATACTAGTTTCAAGGGTGTTTGAAACTAGGTGTTAGGCCCTTCCAAGCCTTTAATTGGAATCCAAGCCTAGGTTGGCTTGAGTAAAGGTTGTTGGTAAGCCTAAGTGAGAAAACCAACTTTGGATTTGACTTGTGAGTCCACTGAAAACAAGTTGGCTATAATCTAGGTTGATTATAGTGAAATTTCAAAGGGATTGCTTGGGGAGTGGATGTAGGTGCTGGGTTTGCACCGAACCACTATAAACTTTTGTATTTGTGTGTGAGCTCTTTGCTATTTTGCATTTACTGCTTATACTCTTATCATTGCATCTCACTCACTTGGTGCACACTTGCATTGCTTCACAAACACATTAATTTCAGCACATATCTGCTTTAATTTTTTTTAAGAAACCCAATTCACCCCCCCTTAGGTTGCTACCCTGGGCAACATAGCCTCAGAGCCCCGCATCAAAGCCGAGAAACTTTCGAAGCCCCGCACTCATGCCGGGAGCCTCAATGTCCCGTACCAAAGCCAGGAAACTTTCAAAGCCCTACACTCAAGCTGAGAGCCTCAGCGCCCCGCACCAAAGCCAGGAAACTTTCGAAGTCCCGTACTCAAGCTGAGAGCCTCAATGCCCTGTACCAAAGCCAGAAAGCTTCCGAAGCCCTGTATTCAAGCCAAAAGCTGAAGTCAAGCTCCTTAATGAGGCCAAGCTCCTCATTGAAGTCAAGCCCCTTAATGAGGTCGAGCTCCTTCCTGAGGTTAAATTTCTTAATAAGGACAAGCTCTTGGCTGAGATCGAACTCTCATCTGAGAAGAAGAGGACCAACCCTCATCATGGCTGGGAAGGCAACGAAAGAGGCACAATTTCCAGAAGATGGAAGCGAGGAAGGCCCCGTCACCTCATGCACACCATGCAAGACTATGGAGTGGGATTTCATCCTCCACTCCATGCAAATATGATGCAAATAGTGATCCAGTTCCTCCATGCAACATAGGCGTTGGATGGTACAAAGCTCATAAGTGCATGCACTATACTGCTCCCCTCCTGAGGACTTCTGCAACACCATCACCACCAACCTCATTAAACGTTCTTGGCTACTGGAATGCACGAGGCCAACCACCATGGAAGCTTGTGATGGCTGCACCTCCACCAATTGGAGTTTGCGACAGCCGTGCATATGCTAGTGGACTTCTGCTCCTTGAGTTCCTCCACCAGGATGGCTCTCCCAAGGTCGAGCCTATGGCCAAAGTTGAACTCTCGCTCCTTGAGTTCCTCCGCCAGGATAGCTCCCCCGAGGTCAAGCCTCTAGCCGAAGTCGAACTCCCACTCCTTGAGTTCCTCCACCAGGATGGCTCCCCCTGAGGTCGAGTCTCTGGCCGAAGTTGAACTCCTGCTCCTTGAGTTCCTCCACCAGGATGGCTCCCTCCGAGGTCGAGCCTTTGGCCGAAGTCAAACATCTGCTCCTTGAGTCCTTCTACTAGGATGGCTCCCTCATAGTTGAGCCTCTGGCCGAGACCAAGCTCCTCCTCGAACCTTCCAGCAGCTTCCACGCCTTCATCAAAAGCCTTGAGGAGTGCTGTGAGCTCGGCCATGTCAACCATGTGCCCGGTCATCTATGTGTGCACCAAAGTTATGCACCTCACCGGCCTCTTCCTCCTTGGCACCACCTTCTACCAGGCAAACGAGGAGTCAGGCTAAAGTACTAGCATCATCACCATGCCACATCATCCCTCCCTCGGCCAATCAACCTTTGGTTGAGGTATAGGTAGGCTCTTAAAGTCCCACGACTGACTTCCGGCATGTTCAGTTCTATCCAGTGGCTGACTTCCTACAACCAATACAAGGCCTGCTATAGCATGGAGCCGAATGGATAAAGCTACTCCCTTTATCCAAAATGATGAGAAGTAATGCTTTGGACTCAAGGAATGGGGGCATCTATTACAGTGGTGACCGATCCATTCGGCGCTGACATAGCAAGCCCCCTGTTTGGTCGATGTGGCCACCAGATTTGTGTGACACCTCCGAGTCTCCCATCCCAAGTAACGAGATGGAGCCTTTTCCACCTGACAATGGAGAGCCCATTCTTGCTACTCTCATTCAACCTCGACCAGCCACGTGAACATTGGACCGCTCATGAGAGGCACATGTTACAGGTAATTGCGTGAGCACCCTCCGTGCCACCTCATCCCGGTGCCTCTCGTAGTTGGGCCCGAGACTTCGGCATCGCTGGAGCAGTCCAACACCTCAGCAAGTTCACCCCAGCCTGTGCATCGACATCGCCGAGGAGCAACGCGGCTCTGCTCGACCCAGTCCAGCACGACAGGAGCACGACGCCTCGAAGGAGGCGCGCAAGGAGCAGCACGGCTCCGCACGTCGACTCAGCATGCCTCGATCCAAAGCAGCAAGGTGAGCTGGGAGCAGCACGTCTCTCCCCCAAGTGGAGTCCAATCCGACACGGTCTTGGTGACGCCACCGCATCGAGTCCTCCTGCTCTGATCTGGCACCGCCCACAGCACGCCCATCTTAGCCCGCACCACGGTCCGCTACGACCCGAGCTGGCTCAGCGCCCTGGGCTCGACAGCACGTCGATGGGAGTAGTGCATCGTTCATGCCCTGCAACGACGGTCTTCCAAGCTCCATGGTCAAGATGGAGCTCTACGTCGGTCCGTCTGCTTGGCTCCAAGACGGAGCTCTACGTCCACCTCTATATCTGCGCAACCGTCTCTACGTCCGTCGACTTTGTCCGCCTCAGCCCACACGATGGCATCCCCGGGGGCAGCTTGGCCCGGTTGGTTCAGTTCCAGCCTCGATCCGCCATGCCCAGCACAGCTCCACCCGCGTGAAGTCCGGCCCCGTGTACCTCGACCTGGCACGACCTAGGGTCCTGCACCCGTCCACCACGTCCACATGGCCGCATCCGCCTCCACCCGCATGGCCCCACCCATCTTCGCCCTCAGGGGTCTGGAGGCATGCCCGCATGGCCATGTCCATCTCCATCCAGAAGTGCGCCTGCATGGCTACGCTCCAACTCTACTTCGGCATGACAGGGAGCAGCACGCGCTGGGAGCACCCCGGCTCTGTCCGCTCCAACTCTGCTCCGCCCGGCATCGACCTCACAACCATGCCTCAGCCCGGCGTTGACCTGGGGTCCCGCTCCAATCCGGCTCTGCCCACTTCGGCCATGCCGAGCGGCGTTCTTTCCTACATGGAGTCTAGCCCTAAGATGGCTCCGCCCACGGCATGCTTTCGCCCACTTCGGGCACACTCTCCTCAGCCCATATGCTGCACAGGAGTAGCACCCCGGCCAGTTTGGCACTTCAGCACCTCAGCCCTGCTCGATTGCTGGGAGCATCGCACAGTTCGGCCCCATCCACGTGGACCCAGAACACTTCCCAAGGAGCAAGGACGAAGGAGACTTGGATGGCGACCCCGACATGTAAAGTCACCATCACCGCCAGACTTGCTACAGGTCCTGTAGCGCGCCGCCTGTAAAGGAGGACTACATTAAAACCTCCCAGGCCACTGTTTACACTAATCAGGGAGGAGTGTCCCACCCGAGGCACTGCACTCATTCACCAACCTTCTGAACCATCCAGAAGTAGAAGGTTCACCAACCCATCATGTTCTCACAAGCTAATCCTAGCCTCTTAAGCCTACTTGAGCCTCACAGGCCTACGTCAAGAAGAGCACGCCTCTCCAAATGACAGGAGCAATCTCATGAATAGGTAAGAGGGACCTCTGGCCAAGGTAAGAAAAACTACCATATGCTCTTGACCGGCTCCCAGGCCATTATTTTTCTACACAGCTCCGACTGTTCCCCCAACTAACTTGAGCATCGGAGTGTCCCCGCCGATACCCCCGGCTAGGACTTTTTGTAGGTCTCCATTCATGAGGAGCAATGAGGATAAGGATTTCTCCCCACCAGAAAGGCCTACAGGATGACCAACAACTCTAAGCCCCTAGGGACCGGGATCTTGAAGCGAGCCAGGAGTCAGGACAAGGGCAAGGGAGCATCTGAGGACTCTTCCAAAAGACTCCTACCACTCTCATTCTCATGACGACCCCTTCGATCACGATGGCTATATCAAGTCCCATAGAGGAGGACCTGTCCCCTTGATCACCTCCGATCGACGAACCCGGTGATGCTGGCGGGGAGTCCACTCACCTAGGCCACATAAAAGCTACGGACCACAATGATCTAGACGGCAACAATAAATAATATAATTTTTTTAATTTATTGATAAATTATAAAATATTTTTAAATCAAATTATTCAAGATTTATGAATATGATGTATCATATTTTATTATTGAATATATCTTCTCTAGAATATTATTATAGATTGCCTTAATATTTGCATGCGGATTTTTAAAAATTCAGAATAGCAGCAAAAAAAAGATTTAAATCATTTTAATCTTATCGGCATGCATAAACTTAATCTAAAAATACCCAACAGATTTAGTTCATATGAAAGATAAGAAACATGAAATTTGAAATATAAAAAATAAGGATAAGAAATTAGGTTACATACCTTTTGTCACTTAATCCTTTAAGTAAATCAAATCTAAAGATGTCTCTGAGTTTTAATATAGCCACATACTTATCTAGCCTCTACAGGTATCCACACAGAGTCGACTTTGATCAAGAGTCTTTGAAATTACCGAGGTGCTGCTCTTTTTACAAATCTCGCTCCATCAACAATTAGATCTGGCTTTTTTCTTCATCTCTTCTCAAAAACGAAGCATAAGGACCAAAGATGATGACAATAACATAACATGAACACCTTCACGTTAGAAGGAGAAAGGGAAAAGGGATGAGAAAGGAAGAGAGAATTTCTCTCTTTTCTTTGTCTGTATGTGGTGTGAGGAAGAGAGGGCATAGAAAGGTCGGCGACCAAAAATCAGAGATATGATTTTTTTTCGGTGTGTTGCATTTTTGCTTCACACGAGAAGCCCCTCCTCAAATATGCCCACACCTCAATCTAATCCTAATCTGAATTCTATTTAATTTTTGAAGTTTGAATCAAATTCAAACATTAAAAACCCGATAAAGATAGAAACAAACGAGTTAGGATATCTGGGGTGTTGCACATCAAACCCCTTGGATGCGCCCCTCTCTGTTTCCTTACTTTTCACACACACAAGAGGTGTGGCCCTCTTATGCACCATTATGCATAAGATAGATAGAGAGAGTCTCAATCTAATTGGAACTCTAGAATCCTGTTCTAATTAGGTCCATTCCAAGTCTAATTCGAATCCGATTTGAATCCAATTTGAGTCAAACTCAATCATGATATGACTAGGAGTCAAGTCCAAGTCCCAATTGGACTAGAAATTCCAATTCAACTTGAAATATACCAGCTCCAATCAAATTATATATGATTTAATTTAATTAGGACTTTGCTATCTAGTGAAGCAACCCAAGAGAGAGGATAAACTAGATTTTTTAAAATATTTAAAATAAGTATATGCTGAATTTTGAAAGTGATGAAGTAATTATATTGCAAAAATATATGTGCTAAATGAAACTAGATGTAATGCTTGAAAAAAAAAGTGAAGAAGAAGAGCAAAACACACAAATACAAGTTTTTATAATGATTTGGTACACTCCAAATATCTACATTCACTCTTCAAGAATTCCTTGAAAATTTTGCTATAATCCCTCAATATTAAGTCGATTTGTTTTCTAAGCTGACAAATTAAATCCTTGTTGGTTTTCTTACTTAGGCTCACCAACACAACCTTATAACAAACCAACCCTAGACTATCTAATTCAAAGGCTTGGAAGGGCTTATCCCCTAATTTCAATATCCTTGAAACTAGTTACAATAAATAAACTAAAATACAAGGTTTCAAGCATAAAAGAGCTTTCTGAAAGAGCAAAAGAAAAGTCAATAAAATTTAAAGAAGGTTGCTTTAAGTTGTCTTCTTTAATAAAAAATCTCAATGATTGCTTGATTATTAGTGGTTGAGAATTAAAAGCATACTCTTTAAGAATAAAAACTTTTGTTTAGAAGTTAGCTCTTAGAAGATTCTCCTAGAAGTACTTGACATTTTCTAGGATTCTCTTATTTCTTCAATGAGTTGGGTAAGGAATAAATATACTTAAAGTCTTCAAAAAATAGTTTATAGCCATTAGAAGATGAGAACTAGTTATTTATACTCAAAAATCCATCTTTTTGTAGTTTTGAAAATTAGCTATTATATGCTGTTAGGCCTACAAATATCAATACTTCACTCTATGAGTTGATACCCGAGTCAATACTTGAAGTTCTCGAATCGACACTTGAACTTTTCTTAGAAATGCTGCTCTCTGGAATCACCCTATGACAACAACACTTAAGCATGAGCTGTTCTTATGAGTCAACATCTGAGTCGACACTTGAGGTCTAGGTATTGATACTTGAGTTTATTTCAAAAACTAAACTTCTATTATTTTCTGTGACTTTGATATGTAGACATGAGCTGATCTTGTGACTTGACACCTGAGTCAATGCTTGAAATCCTTGAATCGATACTTGGCATGCCGGCTAAAAAACTTTGCATGTCAGCTAAAAAACTGTCATGCTACTTTTTTAAATATCGATACTTAATATCCTTGAATCGATACTTGAGTCAATATTTAAGCTATGCCACTTCAAAAATATATACGAAACTCCAAATTTTGAAATCATGATATGTATTCTCCCATTCTAACCTTCAATATCCAATGAAATACTACTTTTCTGGCTTTTCTACATGTGAAGACATCCCAAAAATATGAAATTCTTCTTGCTTAAATGTTAATCACTTTAATTCATTATTTTTTAATTTGAAGGGTACCTGAAATATCAATCACATAACTCTAACAAAATATTAATACCACATATATACTCAATATTTTATTATTCATCAAAATTAAGATCGAAGTCAATAATCTTTTCTTTTTGATGATGATAAAACTTTGAGTATATAAGCATAAAAACTTATAGTATCAGAGTATATAAATCTTAAACATAAGCATTGGTACCAAGATGAGATTGATTTTCAATATAACTAACAAAGTTCTTCAAATTTATCAGAGCATAAGCATATCAAAATATAATTGATCATTATATGTTAAAGTATTAGATTATAAACTTACATATCAGATCATTAATATATTAAGTTCATGAACAACCTCTTAAGTATCAGTATTTTGAGTAATTTATCTATGTATCAGTAATGTACCAGTACATATGATAAAGTATCATAGCAAATATATGAATGTATATATCAAAATGTGCTATAATGTATGAAAAAGTGCTGCAACTATATCAGATGAAAGCAAAGGATGAAAAATAGATGCTAATTTTTAATTTTTCTCTCCCTTTTTCATGTAAATAAGTAATTTATTTTTATTTGCTTATATATCAATGCTTCTACTCTCCCTTTTTATTATCATTTAAACAATCAATGCTTCTTCTTAGATTTTTGTTTAGAGTTAATACTTTGACTTCGCCCTGTTCTCTCGTGTTGTTTTAAACTTCCCCTTTTCATTTTCTCCCTCTGTTTATGTGCATAGTTAAGATATATCAATACTTCTACTCTCCATTTTTTTTATTTTACAATGTAGTAGAGCATGAAGAGAAAATGAAGGAATAAGATAAATGAGATATCATAGTACAAGTTAGAAGAAGAATTGCATTCACAAAGAAGATCATAATAATATAAAACACACACACACACACACACACACATATATATATATATATGAAAATACTTGTTTCAATACAAGATTTGATATTCTGTAGACATCCAAATATAACAAAATGAATGTTTAGCAAGATATCAACATAATCAGGATACAGTCAATCCTAAAGATACAATCAGTCCTAAAGATAGTATTTATGAGGCTACTCCTCATCAGATAGAAACTTTAGGATTATGGATGCCATAACCCTAGAAGCAAAGGATCTAAGAGTCTGATGAGTTATGCTTCTGGTCTTATAAGATGGACTAGAGTGATGGAACCCTGGAATTTGGAATCCTATGGTCTTGGTAGTCCTAGTGGTCTAGTCCCAGTAGGTTGTCTTAGGGAAATGATCATTAGGAGTCTAGTAAGAGAAGTGAGGTGCAAAAGGGTTTGGACTGATAGCTGGTATTATGGATGTGCTAGGGGATCTACAGGTGCTGGAGAAGACTGGTCCATAGGTGGTGGACATGGCGAAGAATCCAGTAGAGGATTAGATGGACTTGCTGGAATAGTGACTAGAGCTAGATATTATATGGCAGCCAATATCTCTGTAAAGCATGTCTCTATCTTGTCTCTAATTTGTCTCAAGGAACTATCAATGTAAGTCCTCAAACATGCAACTCGATCTATATCCGATCAATCCTAATGGTCAGCAAATGAACACTCTAACTATCCTGACCACTAAGCTAATTTGGCCCTTAGTATCATCACCAATTCGAGCTCTATGCACCATGGGAGTCCTCTCTATCAGTTGAGCTATCTCCGTGTCAGTAGGAGTGCCTAGCTCAGGATGCTCCTTAGTGTCAGCATTGAGTATTGGCTCAGTTCGTCCAACCTCAATATCATCGCATGCTAGCTTAAAGGGTCCCTTGGTTGCTTGGAGCTCATCCTCGAAGTCAGGATCTTTCTACTATCCTGATCTTCTCCGAATCCACCTACCTCTGACCTTTCGGTACCCCATCCTATGGAGGAAACGGTCATCATAAATGTCCATATGTAGAATCTCTTTGAAAGCCTTACCCTCAAGAGAAATGCCAAAAGCTCAGAACACCCTCGTCAATCCCATACCGTAAGGTAAGCAGCTAATGGCAGCCTCCTATATCTGATATACCATGATGCCAAGAAGGTTCACTATCATTCTATATACCAGAGAGATCATCAACATCAGCTCCCTCTCAGTGATAAAATCAAATCTACCTATCTTTGATACCAATATCCATGCCATGATGTGATGGAGAAGTCGCATCTTGATCGACAGCTGGTTGGTGCTCATAATGGATAAGCCATGCACATCCACTCTCTAGGATGCACCTTAAAGTAGCCTGTCTATCACTCAAGCAGTCAGCAGCCATCCCTTTGATAGGGATCTCCCACACTTTGCTAAGCATCTTGGCCATCACCAGAATCTGAACTCCCCTGACCATTGCTATCCAACCATCTCCTCCTCTAGCTATGGATCCATAAAACTCCTATATGAGATGCAGGTAGTATCTCTTAGACATCAAGTAAAATCTCTCGCATCCCGTAGCTCTAATCTAGTCCCTATGGAGAAACCCTCTTTATCAAAGCATCCAATGTCGATCCTGCACCCACTTGCAATAGCCTTCCCAGACACTATTCATTAGTGAAGGAGGTGGTCGAGGCCGTGTTGCTCTCTGCTCCTCTAGGTCATGGCAAGCTTTGGAACACCGCTTGGCTCCTTTAGAGTCACTCAATCTAGCCCTTTTGGATTAGTGAACAACTTGTTTCCATGGCCCCATCTACAAAACTGGATGATCAAGATATGGAAAATCTAAAAATGGAAGGTCTAAATTTCAGATCTGACTATTTGAAGACAAGTGGAGAATTTTTGAAAAAGATTGGGAGAGAGAAAAAGGAAAATAGCATGAATAGAATGTCAAGGTCGAGCCCTTTTTAAAATAGGTTTACGTTGGTGATCAAGCAATACATCATCCAATGTTTGCGGTACCGACCCATACTGCCCGGTACGGGGTGTACCGTACCGTACTGGCCAAGAGCCAGTACGGTTCGCCACCTAAAAATGGTCCGAACACCGGACTGGTGAAAAAAATAAAAAAAAAATTCTGTATCGATACGGTACGATACCGTACTGTACCGGTATGAACCGCCCGGTTCGGGCTCGGTTCGTCCCAGTTCAGGTCGGTTCGAGGTCGATACAGTGAGAGGGGGAGAGAGTTTATTTTTTAAAAAAATTTGGCATAGCGGTACACGTGCCGGTACTGTACGGTACGGACCGTACTGTACCGTACCGCCCGCTGACCGGTACGGGTCCCGATACCGGTTCAGCAGACATTGACATCATCATTTTACTCAAAAGAATCAATGACTCCTAGTTCTCTTTTAATCATATAAATCTATCTTTACTAAGAGATTTTATGAAAATATCTGCTAATTATCTTTTGGTATAAACAAAATCAAGCAATACGTCACCATTTTGCACAAGATCTTTTATGAAGTGATATCTTATCTCAATATATTTACTTCTTGAGTGTTGAACTAGATTTTTAGTTAGATTAATTGTACCTATATTATCACAGCTTATAAAAATTTTACTTAGTTTAATACCAAAATCTTCAAGTTATTGTTTAATCCACAGGATTTGAGCATCACTTTTAGTTACTATATATTCAACCTCGATCGTAGATAGTGCAACTAAATTTTATTGATTGCTAAACCATGAGATCAAATTAACTTCAAGAAACTAATAGGTTCTACTAGTACTTTTCTATCTAACTTACACCCAACAAAATCAGCATCATAATATGCAATTGACTCAATTGATGAATTTCAAGAGTACCATAGACCAATATTGATAGTACCAGACAAGTATCTAAGTATACATTTAATAGACAATAGTTAAAATTTCTTAGAATATGACTGATATCTTACATACATGTAAACACTAAATATAATATCTAGTCTACTTGCAGTGAGATAAAGTAGTGAACCAATTATATCTCTATAAAATTTTTTATCAATATTCTTACCGATCTCATCTTTGCCAAGCTTACCAGAGAGGCTCATAGGCATGCCAGGAGATTTTGTGGTTTCCATCCCAAACTTCTTTAAAATTTCTGTAGTAAACTTAGCTTGATTGATGAGATCCCTCTTTAGTTTGCTTGATTTGAAGTATGAGAAAAAAATTTAACTCTCCTATCATGCTCATCTCAAACTCCTCCTACATTAGCTTTGCAAACTCTTGATAAAGAATTTTATCAGTAGCACTAAAAATAATATCATCAATATATATTTGTACTACTAATAAATTATTATATCTTCTATTAAAACATAAGGTAGTATCGACATTTTCTCTTGTAAAATTATTTTTAAATAAAAATTTGCTCAATCTATCATAACATGCATACGAGACTTCTTTTAGACCATAAGGAGCTTTGTAAAGCTTAAAAATATAATTTAGATAGATCTAATCTTTAAAAACCAGTGGTTATTCAACATAAATTTCTTCTTTCAATGTATCCATTTAAAAACACACTTTTAACATCTATTTAAAATAATTTAAAATCCATAAAGCATACAAATGCAAGTAATAATCAATTATCTCTAATCTAGCAACTGGAAGAAAGATTTCATCAAAATCAATGCCTTTCTCTTGATTATATCCTTTAACTACAAATATAGCTTTGTTTCTTATTATATTTCATCTTCATCTAATTTATTTCTAAATATCTATTTAGTTCTAATTATTGATATATTAGATGATCTTTTTACTAGAGTGCAAATTTTATTTCTTTCAAATTGGTTTAATTCTTCTTGCATTACATTAATCCAATTAGGATATCTTTTGGCTTCTTTAATACTTTTAAGTTCAACTTGAGATATAAAAATTAAGTAATCATATATATTCCTAAGAAAAGATCAAGTTGTTATCCTTTTGAAGGATCACCTATGAATAGTTCTTTAAAATATTTATAAGCATACCTCCACTCTTTAAATAAATCACTAGCTCTTGTTCAAGGACTTTATTCTTATCTTCTTCTTTGTTTTGACCTTCTTCAAGCTCCTTGAAGGTTACATCATTAAGAGTCAATTTCTCAATCCTTTCAATACTTGTTTCATCATCAAGACATCTTCCTTTCTAAAAGATTTATCATTAAACTCATTAAAGACAATATGCATAGACTCTTCAATAATAAGAGTTCTCTTGTTGAAGACCCTATATACTTTACTAGATATAGAGTATTATAAAAAGATACCTTCATCCAACTTGGCATCAAATTTGTTTAGATTGTCTTTGTCATTATTTAGTATGAAACAACAATATTCAAAAATATGAAAATATTTTATAGTAGGTTTTCTATCTTTCTAAAGTTCATAAGGTATTCTCTTTAAAATTGGATGGATCAAAACTCGATTTAAGATGTAACATACAGTGGTAATGGCTTCCATCCAAAAACATCTTGGCAGATCATTTTTACAAAGCATGATGCATGCTATTTCTTCTAAAATCCTATTTTCTTTACTATCCTATTTTGTTAAGCTATCATAAGTGCAAAAAAATTATAATCAATGCCATTTTTGTAATACAAGTTTTCAAAATCATGATTTTCAAATTCTATTATATGATCACTACAAATATAAATAATTGAATTTTTTTTTATTTGAAGCTTTTTATAAAACTTAGTAAAAGCTAAAAATATTTCATCTTTATATGCCAAAAACATGATCCATGTAAAACCTGAGAAATCATCTACAATAACTAGACCATATCTCTTTCCACCTAAACTAATGATTCTTGTTGGTCCAAAAAGATTTATATGAAATAACTTTAAAGGTCTGGAAGTAAAAACTATGCCTTTTTTTATTTGAAAGAGATTTTAATTTATTTTTCAAATTGACATGCATCACAAATTTTATTCTTTTCAAAAATGAGTTTTGATAAATTTTTTATAAGATTCTTTTTGTTTAATTTTAAAAGTGCATACTAACATGTCCTAATTTATGATACTATAACCAACTAGTCTTATTAATTTTGGCTTCTATTACAACTAGGCATTGACCATCTTACATAGAAAGATCATCAAGATCTACCATATAGATGTTTCTATACCTATGTCCAATGAACATAATTCTATTATCATTAAGACTAGAGACAATGTAAAGAGATGATTCAAAAGTTACTTTAAAATATTTATCATAAAATTGACTAATACTAAATAAATTATATTTTAATCCATCTATAATTAAAATATTTTCAATGTAAGTAGAGGGAGTGATATAGATTTTATCAATTTCAATGATCTTGCCCTTTTTATTATCACCAAAAGTCACACTATCTCTGTTCAATGCTTCGAGAGATGTAAATTGCTTTACATCTCTGGTCATGTATCTTGAACAACCATTATCGAGGTATGATAACCTTTTTTTCTCCTTGGTTGCAAGACATACCTACAAAATCAATCACGTGAAAACTTTAGGTACCTGATAAGACTATTAAATATCCTAATTTAAATATTAAAATACATAGTCATTGATCTATATTTTTTTAAAATTTATACTTTTTATATTTTGTAGAAAAAAAGTCTATGAGTAGAAGGAGCTCGTTTTTTAAAATCCAATAGTTCAAACGATACTCAAATCACAGTTCAAATAAGCCTGAAATCAAAGTTTGAAGTTTTTAAGAAAATAGCATGTATTTTAAAATAGCCAATCCATGGTGGACCAGCCGCTCAGTCTATAGAAGCTGGGCATGGTCCATGGGAGCCATGAATCCTGGTCCACGAGCCATTTCGTGGACCATCTCCCCTTTAGTGATGATTTTCAATGATCCAAGCACCTATCACCACTCATCCACCGTTCGAGAGCTTGACCATCACCAGAGGGCCTACCAAGCACCTGTCCATGACAAGAAAAACCAATTCTAAGTAGCTAGCCATGACCCACCTCCTTCCTGACCACCAGTTCCCCATCAATGTCCGCCTCCGGCTGCCACTCGCTGCTGTCCACCAGAGCACCGACCTGAAACATCGAAACTACTATGCCACTCCCTCTTCAACTATGCCACCTCCAAAACACTCATCACCACCACCGATCTGAGATGTCACCATGATCAACCAAGCACCGCTACCTATTGCCATCCCTGGCCGAAGGAGCTGCTTGAGACACTCCCGAGATGCCAACATACTCATTCCCTTTTTAGCATCATCCTTCTTTCCAAGATTTAGCTGAAAGCCATTTCCTTCCTCGTGACTGGCTTCCTTCACACCTGCCATCAACACCCAATGCCGAGCAACCCATCAGATCAAAGAAGCTCACCATCTATCCAATTATTGCTTTAGTCCATCATTGACCGAGATTGATCAGTTGAGACTAATCAAAGTGTTGACTTCTATATTGATTTTGATGATTAACAAAATACTTAAGTATATTTGAGTACTAACAAGTTATTAAAGTATATCTTATCAAAAGTAGGTACTTATCAAATTAGTTATCTGACTGCTTGTTGAATGGTTGAAGAAATTCTCTTTTTGATAAAGAATTTCAAGGTAAATGGACTTAAGAACACGAGATTGACTTGGAGGAACTCAAGTTTGAAGTTTAAAAAAAATTCAACAGTGTTTCAGTTGATTTTTAAGTCAGTTTCAGTCAAGTGTCAACTCAGAAGATCAAAGTGTCGACTCACAGGAATTTTAGCTGATACGTAAAGTGAAGTTTCAGCCGGCACGCCTGAAGTGTCGACTCACAAAAATCAAGTGTCGACTCATGTGTCAACTCAAGGGTTGACTCAAGGCCTGAGACAAAAGTTATACAAAAAATGTTGAATTCAGAAATTTTCTTCAAGTGTCGATTTACAGAAGCCAAGTGTCGACTCAAGTATTGACTTACCAGAAGAAGTGTTGACTCACTTGAGACTTCCAAAGAGCTTCAAGGGATAATTTTTGAATTAAGTATCGATTCATAGAAGCAAAGTGTCTACCTAAGTATCAACTCATGACCTGAAGTATCGATACTTGAAATTCTATAGAACAGTAACATCTAGTTTTTTCAAATGCAAAACTTCTTCTTTTTGCACCCAATGGCTATTTGCACCTCTCCAACGGTCAGAAATTACTATTTGAAGCTTGGAAAGGTATTTAAAATAATTTAAACTCAAGAGGGAAGTAGAGGATGTGTTTTGCATTAATTATTCACTAAGAGTTCATCTACCTTTAAGTGAAGTTGAGCCTCCAAGCACCAAAAGCATTCAAGAGCACTTAAAGGCACTCAAGTCCATCCATTCAAGCGTTGATTGAGGCTTCAACCACTCCAAGACAAGCATCTACAAAGAGCTTCAAAGAGATATATGCTTTTATTTGAAAGCTTACTTGTATTTCTTACATTTATTTGATTCTCTTATAAGAGATTTTTGGTTAGCCTTGAAAAACTAAAGAGGTTTTTGGTTAGCCTTGTAAAAACCAAGTTATGTTGTTGATAAGCCCAGAAAACCAACGGAGGTTTTTGGTTAGCCTTGCAAAATCAAGGGATTTTGACTTGTATTCTCGGTGAAAATAAGTTGGGTTTTAATTAGTGAGCCCAGAAAAACTAATCGACTGTAATCAAGAAAGATTATAGTGGAATTCTCAAGTGGACCTTGGAGAGTGGATGTAGGTGCTTGATATGCACTAAACCACTATAAATTATTGTGTTTGTGATTGCTTGCTTTGTCTCTATTTGCTTAATTTACTGTGTAATTGCTTATTTCTTTCCACAGCATATAATTGCATTGCACATAAACACTTGCTATACACAGGCACTTGAATTGTGTTTCATCGACACATATCTTGAAAAGTTTTATTTTAAGAAGCCCAATTGACCCCTCCTCTTGGGCTGCTAGCTGGACAACACAAAGGGAGTATTCGATTGGGAGGAAAAAATCTCAGGCAATCCTGAAATTGGTCAAAGATTTGGTCCACTTGCAAGAAGGAAATCACCAATCGCTCATCAAGCTGCAGATCGGATGGTTGACATTGTTTCTTGCGATATACTGCCAATTCTGACTCCAATTGACTCCAAATTTGATCAAAAAAAAGCTCTTGACAAGCTTTATAAAAAGAGAACCATAGGCAATAGTTCAGGCATGAATTCCTATAATAGGATTTTATTTTATTTTGTAATTTAGTTTTAGACTTTGAGAAAGAGGGAGAGGAATAAAGGAAAAGAGTTCTTCAAGGGAGGAGATGTTCTGACATAGCCCCAAATCTCCAAGAAGATGTATTCAGGAGCCATGCTCGACTAAGGTGCAGTCTATAAAAAAGTATAGGTTATGTACTTAAATCTAAGTATTTATTTTTCAACTCTTGTAATTGAATAAAACTTTTAATTTCTTCTAAACTCTCTTCTATTTTATTTTCTAAATTAATTACCTATAGATGGGATAGATCATGATCCTAACATGATATGGTCCATACTCAACATAGATAGTTGATTTTAGATTTTTATTTATATATCTTGTTAGGATCTTTTCAACTCAATCATTAGATAGCCTATACTTGTGGAATGGGCCACGATCCTAATAGAATATGATTCTTACTTGGCAAGATAGTCTTTGCTAGAGGTTAGTTTGAAAGATTTCAAAACAAATATAGATTTCGATTGTTTAAACTAGAACAAATATATAATTTATGTTTGTAATTACCTGCAAACTCAAAGATATTTTTTTATCATTTAAATCCCTCGATCTTATATTTAATTTTAATTGATTAATTTTAATTAAACCGTCATCTACCTTTCTAAAAATCTAGATATTTATTTTTTTTTACTTTTTTTATAAATAATTATCCTTGATCTCCGAGGATACGATCTTTACTCACCCTAGCTATAGTAGTGAGTCAGATTTTTATTTTTAACCATCTATGACATCGATCAAATTTTAGCACCGTTGCTGGGATCAAGGCATGATTATTTTATAAAAAAAGTAAAAAAAAATCTAGTTATAGCTCTATTTAGTTTTATTACTATTTTTATTATAGTTGCTTATTTTTTTTAATTTCCTTCTATTCTTGTTAACATATAAAAAAATTTTACTTTCCATCTTTTCACAAATTAACTTCTAATCTAATTAACCTTCTCTTTAAATCAAACTACCTTAAAAAACCAAAAAAAATAAAAGAAATATTTTCATAACACTTAATTAATTTAAAAATAATAATAAATCTTAAAAACTTTAAAAAAAGTAAAAAAAATTCTAGTTATAGCTCTATTTAGTTTTATTACTTTTTTTATTATAGTTGCTTTTTTTTTAATTTCCTTCTATTCTTTTTAACATATAAAAAAAATTTACTTTCCATCTTTTCACAAATTGACTTCTAATCTAATTAACCTTCTCTTTTAATCAAACTACCTTAAATAATCTAAAAAAATAAAAGAAATATTTTCATAATACTTAATTAATTTAAAAAATAATAATAAATCTTAAAAACTTTCTAACTATTTTGGATATCTTGTTTGATTTGCATTGCATTTTCATAAAATATCTTAAGGGCATAATCCCTAAACAACATAAGATGAAAATTTTATTACCCTTTCTTGGCCTATAAATTACCATCCTTCATACTGCATAACCTAAGTCTTTAATTTAAAATTAATTAGACATTGTCTCTAGAACATTTGAGCTCACTAGGACAATGATTCTAGAAGAGTAGAACTGGATCAAGATTAGCTGGTCGACTAGTGTCTAAGAAAGGAGTTCAAGGATAATGTAGTCCTAAAGGAAGGTGATTTTTAATTGATTCTATTAATAGACCTGGCCAATTCATTTGGTGTCTAAGCAAAGCAACGACAGGATCCCCATCGACCTTATCCTTACCTGGCTAGTCAATTAGTTAGTCTTTGACTTAGAAAGCTCTAAGACAGTCTTGGCAGTTAGGAGCTGTCTAGACATAGATTAACGCTAAGATAGAGTCCATTGTTTAATAACTTATGTGCTAATAAAATTTTAACCAAATTAAATCACCCTTCTTTATCATCTATAGATTTAGGATCCTCTAGGTTTCTCATCTTTAGAACTCGCCTCTCACCTATCTCTCCTTTCTTTTCTTTCTTCTTATCTATAATAAATTAAAATAAACAAAAAGTATATACTCCGACTAAGACGAAGTGATAATTGGTCAGATATAGTCTAAACCATACAAGATTAAAAGGTCATAGATTTCTTTGAATGACCAAAAAGCCTAACGAATTATTGTTACCCATATCCTATTGAACAATCTCAAATCCTACAAGATTATTGGTACATGATTGACTCTGTCTGACCATCTAGAATCAGATCCTAAGCTAATAATTTTATGAATCGATCACAACCGATTGATATGCATCCTAAATTCATGAGATTTGAAGATGCATACAATCATATAAGGAAACCTAAAAAAACTAAACTGGCATCTTTGATCCATAGGATTGAGAAAGTTCTAGAATGTAAAGGATATACTCAATTACACCATGTACTAGCATCTATGTGTATGGCATGTGATGCACCAGATCATATTATAGAGGAATATCCTTACTTGATGCATCCAATCCAAAATGGGTTTACAGAGGAGAGTGCAGTTAATGAAAAGTATATTACTAAACCTTATACACTAACCTATAACCCAGGATGGAAAAATCATCCTAATTTTGTGTGGTCACAAGATGCAATACTAGGAGCCCATAATTTTGATCAGCCCTATCCTAGGCCCAGCCAAGTACTAATCATCAACCACATTTAGATCTTGAGGAAGAACCCAGTCCCTTAGAAAAGCCCTAGAAGGACTGGCTAAATCCTATGCTGACCTTAATACTATAATTAAGATCACTAATACTACCTTAAATAGTTTCATGCAAACTAATGGCCAATATATAACTTCCAACACCCAGATTATTGCCCGTTTGGAGATGCAATTGAGACATTAGCCATAGCTACAAGTAAAGAAGAGCTGTCTAGTCAATCCAAGAGTGACCCTAAAGGATAATACCTGGCTAGAAGCTTTAATATCCCTATAACTATCCCTTAGCAATCGATTATGATTCTTGGAAATGAATTGGTGATAGAGCAATCCTGTACAACCAAAGAGACCAACCCAGATAATTCGACTAACACAAAAATATATAAAGAGAAATCAGAATAGAGGGATGAACCACTTCCATCATCACCCAACTTACATATGGTCCCAATCCCAAGAATTCTAGAATCGTCCATTACTTTTAAAAGAAAGGAAGAATAAATAGGTATAATGATAGAATTAATTGAGACTTCCCAAGGATCATAAATGTAGAATACAATAGAGGAAGCTACACATAAAAGTCTCCCCCATGATTCGTTCAATCTCTGTCTAGCTCACCATGAGGTGAATGAATTGATATAGATGGGTATACTGTAGCTATGAATGACCTCGTAGAAATATCCTACCCCAACACCACCTCATTTTGGATTAAGTAACAAGAGCCATCACCTAAACCCCCAATAGCTTCCTTTTTTAGAATCACTACTTGATCTAGAATTAAAGCCACTTCCTATCGCATCCACTAATACCTTACTAGTAATATATAATTTAGGACTACAAATGAATCAGGTCAGACCGGGTTATGCTTATCCCAACCCGACCCGATTCCTTGATCGGGTCTTGATATTAGATCCAAACCCAATCTAATAAAAGCTCGGGTTGGGTCCATGATCAAATTTCTTGATTCAATGGGTCATTCGGGTTGAGTCAAGTCCATATATAACCCAGTCCCAATCCATAACATACGGATCTAGTTTGGATCTGGTTTGGATCGGGTTTGGTATTAGTAAACTTTCATTAAATATCTCTTAATCTTGTAATTATTGATAAAATATATTTAAGATATTAAAGAACCAGGAATCTTTTATAAGTATGTTTGCTACCAGTTCCACCGTGATAGCAAAATATATATAGTCAAACAATAACAAGCCATGTGAATTACATTGTTACAAGAAAATAAGGTCCCTACGGGTGTTCATGGCTAGCAAATAGGCATGCAGCATGCCATATATTTAATTGTTTTTCCAAATGCATTCAAAGGGGTAAGATAAGATATGTTTTTTAAAAAAAAATTGGAGTAGCTATATCCATCCATGGATTGCGCTCCATGATATTGGGAAGATAATATGATTCAATAAATTTAGACATAGTGGATGAATGTGGGGTTCGATGTGGTCCCAAAAACCAATCTATAAACTATACACCAATGATACTGACAAAAGCTTCAACGGACAATGGCATGATTACAAAGCAAATCAACTGTAGACAATATTTGTTGTCTCTATGAATTTGATAGAGATGTGAAGAAGAATAGCATGCTTTGATACAAATGTTCGATGAATTAAAAATAAAAATTGCACAGTTATGCATTTAATGTGGTCCAAATCCATCATTATCTCCATTTTGCATTCCACACTATATACAGCATCAATATTGTAATACCCATCAGAATAGGGGAGGGCTCCCCATTTGGAATTAGAGGGAGACTCCCAATGGAAGTCTTCTTCTCTGATTCACTCCTACTGGGATTCAAAGAGAGAGTCGGGAGGGAGTCAAAGTCCTCCCTTCTGCCCTCTTTAAATCCTTGAATACCCCCCTCTCAAAACCTACCAAAGTCGAGGAATCAAAGAGAACTCATCGGTTTTCACCGCCACCACAACCGATCACCATCAAGAAGCCAGGTAAGGGGGGGTTTCATCTTTTTTTCCTCCTTGAAAGCTAGATCCTTGACCGCCGACCACTAGAGGTTACGTTGCTGTGGAGCATGGTCCCAGCCACTCTCCTTTGGGTGAAGCATTTGTGCATTGGAGAACGAGTAGGGGATAGGAGCATAGGAGTCCTCTATTCGACCAACGAGAAAAGAAGAGGAGAGGAAAAGAAAATAAAATAAAAGAAGAGAGAAAAAGAAAAGGAAAGAGAAAAAGAAAAGGATAAGAAAAAAGAAAAAGAAAAAGAAAGAAGAGAGAGAAAAGAGGAGAGATAAAGAAGGGAGAGAAGGAGAGAGAAAGAGGAGAGAGAAAGAAGGGAGAGAATAAGAGGAGAGAGAGAATAAGAGGAGAGAGAAAGAAAAGAGGAGGAGAGAGAAAGAAGAGGAAAAAGAGAGAAGAGAAGGGTAAGATAAATAAATAAATATTTAAGGGAGGATCAAAGATTTTCTTCAAAGAAATTTATAAAGTTAGGGTATCAGCGATGGATCACAGATGGAATTCGGATAGAAGGTTTTGGATGTATAATTATCATAGAGTTATTTTTTAATATTAAAAGTTATTATTATAGGAAGATAGTTTTTTTAGCAGGAGGGTACTAAGCAAGTTCCTGGTACGGACTGATATCCGTTATATTTAGTTTATCTTGGTGAGGTAAGAGTTTTTGGATATCGATCACCTACTTATATAAAAATTATTTTATGCATCGATGATTTTACTCCATGTAATGTTATAAATACATATTATATTCTTATTTATTAAGTACATGTGGTATTTGATAGTCAGTTATTAAATATATATTCATATGTTAAGTATATGTGATTTTATATGAATTATATATTATTGATCTTAGTTGGATAATTCTAGTATCCATGTGATTTCCATTGAGTGAAAGAGTATGTTTTGGTATAAAATTGTTAACAAACATGAATTGTTTTTAAGATTGTATGATGGGTGGTGGTGCACTGAACTAGCCATGTATTGATGCTTTGCTACAGGCTAGAAATGTGGTAACATTGATGCCCTGCTATAGGTCAAAAATGTAGTAACATTGATGCCCCGCCATAGGCCGAAAATATGAAACTATTGATACCCCATCATAGACCAGAAATATAGAATTATTGATGCCCCTCCATGGACGAAAAACATAATTATGGTAGTCCAGAGCCGAGTATCCTAAGATGATTAAATTTGATTTATGATTATTACAAGGGTTATATGATATGACATTTTGTATCGCGTGGCATATGCTATATATGATCGCGGTATTTTGTGACATTACATATTACTTTTTAATTATTTTATTATGATAGTAAGAGAATGTAGAAATTCTTACTGGACTGTAAAGCTCACTCCCCACTTCTCTTTTCTTTCAGAGTCGCAAGACGCATAGCGTGGGTTAGGTCGAGCATCAAATTTGAGTTCCAATATTTTTTTAGATCATTTAGTTAGTTCTATTTCTGATACCCATGTAATGAACAAGTTAATCATTTAGTGATCATGAGTTGAACGAGTTGACTATTTATTATTATTAAATTATTTTAATAGTATTTGGTTAATTAAATTTAATTTCTAAAAATGATGAAATTATTGAGTATGTTAGGCCTAGTCAATCTCTAGGGCAATGCCCTAAGATTTGTGCGACTGATCACATGACCGACCCAAGTGCTGGGTTTAAGGTATGACAAATATAACCTATACATAGATGATAAAACATCAACTTCCAATAATATAGATAACACTTTGAAGTAATTTATTTTTAAAAAACTTGAACAAGTTAGTTCTATCATTCAAATGCTTAAAATAGTATTTTGAGGCTCCATACTGGAGGTTGTATGTGCATCCAACCACATAAAAGTCATTTTAATTGATCTATAGATTAGGGTTTTGCTATTTGGAAGAAAGACATACCTTGAGGTTGAGACAAAGCACTAACCATGCACTCTCCTCGCCGACCACCATTATCATTCACCGGCTATTTATAGGGGAGTGAGATCAATCGGATAAAAGGGAGATCCGACGATAGGAGCAGGGGGTAGCCTAAGGGAGATGTCAAGATGGAGTGATTTCAACCTTTCTATTTTTGGTTTGTTTGGGAATTGGTATTAGGGCTGTTGAAGAATCAAGAAGCTCGATGCCTTACTTAGGAGTCAGAAATTGGACCCGAATGAATGGTGGGTTTGGCCCAAGCCAGCAAGTCCATTATGCAATATATATATTTGTGTGAGCCAGAGCCCATAAATAGATATATACTAATTAATTAATTATTAAAAGGGTTCAAGTCCTATATTTGGGTTTGGGTTGGGTTGGGTTGGTTTAGGTCATATATCTTAGGATCCAAATTAATCCAAAAATCTTTATGAATCAGGTCAGATCGAGTTGGGTCTGAATTCAATAAATCCAGACCTAATCCAAAAAATGAATGGATCCAATTTTTAAATCTGATCCAGATCCATGGATCTTTTAAATAGGTTCGAGTCGGGTCTAACCGGATCAGGCCAAGCTAGGTCTTGGATCAACCCGACCCATTTGTAGCCTTAATGTAATTAAGAAGCTCAAATTGTAGGTATTTTTAAAGCACAAAGAAGCTATTAGGTGGGACATCATACATATGAGGGATAATGACTTCAAAATTTTTATATCTAATTTCTTTATGTTTGGCAATACTTTCGATAATTACCTCCAAAATTTATCTATAGTATTGAAATGATGTGCGGAGATAGAACTAATATTAATTTGAAAAAAAATGCCAAGTTATAGATCATAAAGGGATTATGACAAGATCTAAATTATTAGCTAAGCCCTTCATGACACTGGTTAAACCTTTGCCTATGAAGGAAGAGGCATCAAAAGAGGATCCTAAAATACTCCTACCATATATCGAGCATATTGAGTACATAGATCTAGGTCCATTAGAATCCCGACTGGTACTTAAGTTAAACCTAGATCTAATTATAAAGAAAGAATTATTAGCTATCAAGGAAATAAGCTATTTAATGGTCCTATGTAGAAAGTACTCTGAAATTGAACCCGAATCATGTAGAGAATTACAAACCCATGTCAAGATTCGAGCAGGAATAGGATGAGAACTCTGAGAGGTCTGGCTGAAAATATTAAACTTAGTGCTTGTTGGAAGGTAATCCAATCTTTTTATTGATTCTTGCTTTAGTAATTTTCATTTTTATAGGAATAATGGACCACTCCTTATGGACGCACCTAGCAATACACGATACATATATAGTCCAAGCGGTATCTCTCCTTGTCTTACTTTCATATCTCAATTTTTTTTCTCCATTGAGGATAATAGAAATTAAGTTGGGGGATAAGAAAAAACCTTTTTTAAAAAATATTTTAAAAATATCTTAAAAATTTTGAAAATACTTTAAAAATTACTAAAAATTTTAAAAAAATTGTGTAGAGAGAATTTTTATAAATCATGTGCCATGAAAGAAATTATTGAACAAAATAGACTAGAAAAAGGATAATAGAGTTAGAAAGTAATTGCTAATAATTATAGTAAGTCAAGAAGTAGACTAGCTGATCAGATTTTTAGTGGCCCACTTAAGTCACCTAAAGGCCATTAGCACTTCCATTACATATGCACACTAATGAGATAAAGTAGGCATTAGTTGTAAAGTCAATTGAAGGTTTAATTATTACTAAAAACTTGGTTATTGATATACACCCCATTTAAAGAAACTTGAATTCGAGAAAAGAGCTACCTATTTAAAAAAATTAAAAAAGAGAAAAAAAGAAGAAAAAGAGACAAGTTCTTAGCATTAGTATTTCACTGAGTAACCGAATACATTCATCTAAGTAAGTATTGTTGTTCACATCATAAAATAGATAGTGTGAAGATTTGCCAAAAAAAATGCAGGTGGTGTGAAAGCTATCTCAGTTCATGCACTTAATTTGGGGATGTATAGAAAATTGACCAAAATAGATGATAAATGAAGATATAATTATTCTTTACAAGATATTACCAAAATACTAAGTTAGCTATTACAAATATAAGTACTATAGATCTTTGGATGAATTCTAAAAAAGTCTCTAATAGAACTGACGGTGAAATTTATTTCGAAAACTCAATACATGATTAGTAATACTAGCTAATTTCGTTTAACCTTAATCTTAAATTTAATTTTATAAGGAAAGATCCTATGATACATAGTTATAAAATTAATACTTATATTACATTGCTAAGAGACTAGCAATGATTAAGTTGGGGATATGATAAGACTATTAAATATCTTATTTAAATATTAAAATAAATAGTCATTGATCTATATTTCTTAGAAATTGATATTTTTGTTAGTGTTTTGTAAAAAAAGTCCATCGATGGAAAGAGTTCAATTTCTAAAATCTAATGGTTCAAATAGCACTCAAATTAAAGTTCAAATGATCCCGAAATTAAAATTTAAAGTTTATTAAGAAAATAATAGCATGAATTTTAAAGCAACCAATCCATGATGGATCGGTCGCTCGATCTACAGATGCCGGGCGATCCAAGGCAGTCATGAACCCCAGTCCACGGGCCATTTCATGGACCATCTCCCCTTCCGTGATGATTTTTAGCAATTCGAGCACCCGTCGCCACTCGTCCATGGTTCGACAGCTTGACCATCACCATAAGGCCCGTCGAGTACCTATCCATGGCCAGAAAAACCAAATCCAAGCCACCAATTATGACCCACCTCCTTCTCGACCACCAGTTCCCCATCAATGTTTGCCTCCAGCCACCGCTTGCTGCTGTTCACCAGAGCACCGATCAAAATGCCAGAACTGCTGTGCCACTACCTCCTTAGCCACGCCACCTCCAAAACACTCATCACCATCGCCAATCTATGATGTAGGATTAAATATGCATGCAAAGTATTTTTTTGTGATTAAGCATGAAGTTAAGGTTTTAGATCCCGAATTTCAAGCCAAAATTCAAAGTATAGAATTCTATGAAAATTCTGAAAGTCATGCATGCAAAAATAAACCCTAAAATAATAGATAAGCAGGATCGCCAAGGTTGAGAAACCCTGGTCAGGCTAGCTTTTCTACAATACCATTATTGATGAATCAAGAGGGTGTACCTGGCAACGGTAGAAGTGCCTGCTGAAGATCGTTCCATGAAGAGATCGCTCACGCTCCCAGATGCGGCTTGGAAAAACAAGCTTCTGACCCTGCGGATTCGCGACTTTTTGCTCGATGATCCGATAGCTAATCAGAATGTATCCTCGAACTCGTGGGAACTGAGACCTATAAATCACCATCTGGGGTTAGAAAACTAAGAGTATGAAGACTGAATAATTGAAAGAAGAGAAAAGAAAGGCTCTTGGATGATGGCGGCCAAGGGTTGGAAGGAAGGGGCGGCTAGGGTTTTGATGTTGTAGATGGGGTAGGGCACGGGAACAAGAAGAACTCGCACGCAGCTTGCACATAGCAAGGGCACACAGCAAAGAGAGAAAGCTCAAATTTAATTCATCAATATTCTATAATTACATGAGGGGAGGCCTTTAAATAGGCTTACAAACTTGGGGCTCAAGTAAGGGTATACAAGTAATCTCCATAATCTTTCCCTAACCTATACAAACTTTCCTCAAGTCCTCTCCATATCAGGCTGGGGCTCTATCTCTCCCTCTCCTTCTCTTGGTTGGCCAAGGGGTGACCCTAAGTGGTTGCCTAAAGGAGGTGACCATAAGGGTTGGCACCCCTCTTGATGGGCATGGAGCTAGGACGGCCCACTTCAGTGCTGGGTAGGCTCTAGGGTCCTTTAGGATACAATACAGAGTTCTAGGGCCTCCAAAGTCTCTTGCTGGGTCTTTCATAGCCTTCTAATATGGTTCCATGACTTCAAGTTGGCTAGGTCTTCAATTATCTTGAGTCTTCTACTTACAAAAGTTGATTGGACTCACTATAAAATTTACAGGACTCAGAAAATGACTAGTTCAATATGAGCTGACTTGATTGACAAACTTCAAAACTTACAGGACTCAAAACTTGACCTGACTCAACTGACTTGGCACTCTAAATACAGGATTCAAGTGTGGACAGGACTCCAATGGACTTACTCACAAAACTCAAATGAACTCACTCAAATTGACTAAACCTTAATTACAAATTGAACAAAACTTGGACTCACATCCTAAACTCTAATTTGATAACCACAGAGGATTGAGATGCCTCTGCCAAAGTTTGGGGCCTCTGATGACCCCATCAATTCTCCCAGGATGGGAGGAACTCGACCCCGTCGGGTAAGGGTCACACTGAACCTGGTGCCTCTTAAGAAGGTCAGAGTGTAGGCACAGCAAGTCCTCTCAACTATCCCACGAAGCGTCGAATCCTGGTAGACCTTGTTAATGGACCAGGTGGCATTGAAAATTGCTATCCCGGGTCATGGAAGCTCGATCATCCAAGACACGCTTGATCCATATTCTTCTCTTAGGCCAAATTATAGGTGGACACTCAGGGTCAGGCTCACTCAATGGATGGGATAGGTTCAAAGGCCTCACTAGGAATCACTGCCGGTTTCCTAGACTCAATCAGGTCTGCGGTATTGAAGGTAGAGCTAAAGCCAAACTCCAAGGACAAATCATGCACATGGGGTCCTACCTTCTCTATCACTTCTAAGGATCCAGCTCTGCAAGCATGAAACTTCTTTTTAGGCCTAAGCCTAACCAAGATAGAATTTCCTGCATTGAATCCATTGGCTCTTATTTGGGAATTAGCCAGTTTGTTAGATGTTTCATTACTTAAATTACTCTTATGGCTAATATCCTGATGTATATGCTATGCGGTGTTCAATGCAGGTGTCAACAGTTGAACTAGGTTTATGGACTCCTAACAGGTGACACAAATGACTCATACTAGTACCTAATATACTCGACCATGCATTCCTATCGAAAGAGGTTTATTAGGTCTTAACTACAACTTGGGCATGGGGCATGAGTCGTGGTTGATGGATGACATGCAGATGAAAATTTGCCAGGAACTCCTAATAGATGCCAGAGGGTCTTCCAAAAGTAGGTAGCAAATAGGATGGGCTCTAAGGATTCATGAAACCTGATAATCTCAACAAAATGTGACCTAATGTTTCTAGATACATGAGACGACTCAGGGAAGGGTAGGAAATAGGAAGGGGATTCCGGGACTGGTTCTGGACTAAAGAGACTGACCTTAATGTATGAACATTGGGTTATGTCTCTAGGTAAGAAATAGTCCATGCTATGGAAGGATGGGTCAACAATTTCTGGAAAGAGGTCCTCAATAAAATCTATGGAAGGGGAATCATCCTGAGGGTACTGAATTAAAAAGATCATGTCCTTAATAAATTCCTTGGGCTCTTGGATTTTAGGACCGGGCTCTATAATTAGGCTTTCCTCTAGTGGCTCCTCAAGCATGATTCTAATAGTAGGGTCAGGTTCCACATGGTCCTCTTTCTCTAACCGTTCTTCTAAGATGGTTTCAGTTTGGATGTAGTCAGGATCAGCTACCTCTAGATTGGCTTCTACCTGGTACCTACGGGGTCAACTAATTCTAGGTCTTCTAGAGATGTCTCCTCTTCTTCTCCCTCGTACTCATCCACTAAGCTCACATCAGCTTCATAAACTTCCACTTTAATATCATTCTGGTGAACCAGTGGGGTGATAGGAGGGGTTTGGTTAAGGGAATACTGGCTAGTGACTGGGATAGCTGGGATGGGTCGACTAAGGGGTACCTGACCCGTATCTGGGTTGTGACTATGGGCACTAATCCTAGTGGGTTCAAGTTGACTACGGGGAAGGAGACTAGTACTGGGCTCATATCTGGGATACTAATCCTATGGGATTCAGGTCAATGGCCTATGGGTTCATTCTGCTCAGGTCATGGATTCAGATCTATAGGTCATGGATCTGCTGGGCTTATAGAGTGTGGGTGCATAGGATCTATGGTCATAGGATCTGGAGTCATAGGATCTAGGTTCATAGGACTTGGATAGTGTGGATAAAGGTGGCTCAGGTTTGGATCTAGTCTGGGTCCTATGGGTTTTCTCTAGGGTTCCTAGCCAAACATCTGCTTGGTCAAATCTATAAGTCAATTGGGCATTCGATTGGATCATCTAGTCATCCATTTGGTCTAATCGGTGTTCAATCGGGCCATCTGGTCACTCAAGGTCTTTAGGACAGCATCAAGATGGGATTCCATGGGTTCAGCCAGTTGTGAAGGTGGTGGATGATATGAAGCTCCTGATCTAGTGCACATGCAAGACTCAAACAAATCAACTATGGATACTTAGACCTAGAGTCCAAACAGAATGGGTCGACTCAACTTACACACAACTCAACCCCTAATCCTTCCACTAGACAGGTAAGAGGTGGGATGGTGGGAGGCCCCCCTGCTTAACGCAGGACCCAATTAAAGAACCACCAATCCACTTAGGTCGTTTAACACTGTACCTCTAGCCTAGACACCAGCTTCCAGTAATAGAAGATGAATTGGGTGCACTAGTCTTCCCACAATGGTTGAACCCGACCTGTTGATATCCCTAGCTCTCTAGAGCAAATTAGGTCTAATCAATTTTAATTAGGATTGGGTTCAGATGCAAGGATTGTGATTTTGGGCTAAGGAGAAGTGATCAAATCCTCCCCCCATCTAACATAGTAAAAGTGTCCTTAAGGTAAGTTATGTAGATGATGGCATATATATGAAATGCAAATTAAGATTTTGTAGTTTTGGTATTTTCTGATTTTGAATATTTTTTTTTAATCTTTATATTTGGCAGGAAATAAAATATGTAGAAAAGTACTTAATATACAGGAAATATGCAAAAAAATTAAAATATGGAAAGATTATGCAAGAAGAACCCTAAACATACTAAAATTTGTCTTGCTGAAAAATAGAGCAGAATTATTCTCAGGAAGTATTCCGGCATACAAAAAATCCACGGATTAAATTAAATCATGATAAAATTATCAAATATACATTAAATTATAAGAAATCCAAAAAAGCAAAAATCAGGATTTTTGGGTCTTTCTACATGCAGAAATTGTAAGAATAATAGACCATATACTGAGATGATGGGATGCAGAAACTAGCCTTAAATTATGCTCTGATATTAAATGATGTGAGATTAAATATGTATAAAAAGTATTTTTCCATGATTAAGCATGAAGTTAAGGTTTTAGATTCTGAATTTCAAGTCAAGATTCAAAGTATAGAATTCTATGAAAATTCTGGAAGTCATGCATGCAGAAATAAAGCCTAAAGTAATAGATAAGCAGGATCGCCAAGGTTGAGAAATCCTGGTTAGGCTAGCTTTCCTACAATACCACTACTGATGAATCAAGGGGGTGTACCTAGCAAGGGTAGAGTGCCTGCTGAAGATCATTCCATGAAGAGATCACTCACACTCCCGGATGCGGCCTGGAAGAACAAGCTTCTGACCCTATGGATTCGTGACTTTCTGCTCGATGATCCGACGGCTGATCAGAAGGTATCCTCGGACTCGTGGAAACTGAGGGACCTACAAATCACCATCTGAGATTAGAAAACTAAGAGTATGAAGACTGAATAATTGAAAGAAGGAAAAAAAAGGCTCTTGGATGATGGTGGCCAAGGGTTGGAAAGAAGGGGCAGCTAGGATTTTGATGTTGTAGATGGAGGCAGGGCACAGGAATAAGAAGAACTCACGCACAGCATGCACACATCAAGGGCACACAGCAAAAAGAGAAAAATCAAATTTAATTCATCAATATTCTATAATTACATGAGGATGGAAGGCTTTTAAATAGGCTTACAAACTTGGGGCTCAAGTAAGGGTATACAAGTAATCTCCATAGTCTTTCCCTAACCTATACAAACTTTCCTCAAGTCCTCTACATATCAGGTTGGGGCTCTCTCTCTCCCTCTCCTCTTGGTCGGCCAAGGGGTGACCCTAAGTGGCCACCCAAAGTGGGTGACCATCAGGGTTGGCGCCCCTCTTGATGGGTTGGAGCTGGGATGGCCCACTTCAGTGCTGGGCAGGCTCTAGGGTCCTTCAGGCTGCGATCCAGAGTTCCAGCGCCTTCAAAGTCTCTTACTGGGTCTTCCATAGCCTTCTAATATGGTTCCATGACTTCAAGTTAGCTAGATCTTCAATTATCTTGAGTCTTCTACTTGCAAAATTTGACTGGACTCATTATAAAATTTACAGGACTCAGAAAATTACTAGCTCAACATTAGCTAACTTGATTGATAAACTTCAAAACTTACAGGACTCAAAACTTGACCTGACTCAACTGACTTGGCACTCTAAATACAGGACTCAAGTATGGATAGGACTCCAATGGACTTACTCACAAAACTCAAATGAACTCACTCAAATTGACTAAATCCTAATTACAAATTGAACAAAACTTGGACTCACATCCTAAACTCTAATTTAATAACCACAGAGGGTTGAGATGCCTCTGCCAAAGTCTGGGGCCTTTAATGTCCCCATCAATCTAAGACGTCACCATGATCAACCAAGCACCGCCACCCATGCCATCCCTGGCTAGAGGAGCCACCTAGGACACTCCCGAGATGCCAGCACACTCATTCCCTCTTCAGCATCATCCTTCTTCCCAAGAACTAGTTGAAGGCCATTACCTTCTTCATGATTGGCTTCCTTCATGCCTACCATCAGTGCTCAGTGTCGAGCAACCCATCACATCGAAGAAGCTCGCCATCCATCCAATTGTTGCTTTAGTCCATCATTGATCGGGGTTGATCAGTTAAGACCAGTTAAAGGGAGTATCCGATTAAAGGAAAAGATCTAAAGCAATTGAGAAATTGGTTGAAGATTTTGTCTACCTGCAAGAAGGAAATCATCGATTGCTCATCAAGATATAGATCGGATGGTTGAGATTATTTCTTGCAATATATGGCTGATTTTGACTCTAATGACTTCAAATTTGATCAGGAGAAAGCTCTTCACAAGCTTTATAAAAGGAGGACCCCAAGTAATAATTCAGGCATGAATTCCTGCAATAAAATTTTATTTTATCTTATAATTTAGTTTTAGACTTTGAGAGAGAGGGAAAGGAATAAAAAAAAAGAGCTCTTCAGGAGAGGAGGTGTTGTGACAAAGCCCCAAATCTCCAAAAAGATATATTCAGAAGCTATGCTCGACTAAGATGTAGTCTATTGAAAAGTACAGGTTTTCATACTTAAGTTTTTGTATGTATATTTTTACTTTATGCAATTAAATAAAACTTTTAATTTCTTTTAAACTCTCTTCTATTTGATTTTCTAAATTAATTATCTATGGATGGGATGGATCATGATTTTAATATGATATGGTCCATGCTCAATATAGATAATTGATTTTAGAATTTTTATTCACGTATCTTATTAGAATTTTTTCAACTCAATTATTAGATAGTTTATACTTGTATGATGGGCTACGATCCTAACAGGATATGGTTCATACTTTGCAAAATAGTCTATGCTAGGGATTAGTTTAAAATATTTTGAAACAAATATGGATTTCAATTATTTAGATTAGAATAAATATATCATTTATATTTATGATTACCTGAAAACCCGAAGATATATTTTTATCATTTAAGCCCCTCGATCTCATATTTAATTTTAATTGATTAATTTTAATTAAATCATCATCTACCTTTTTAAAAATCTAGATATTTATTTATTTCTTTACTTTCTTCGTGAAATAATTATCCTTGATCCTTGAGAATAAGATCCCTACTCACTCTATCTATAGTAGTGAGTTAGGATTTTATTTTTGACTGTCTATGATAGCGATCAGTATCCAAACCATCTTGGATCCTTTAGAGTTAGTAAACATGATTTCTTTTAAAAACTAAACTTTCTTTACATTATATAACTTCCTACGATCACATAAATATGCCTTATATTCTAGTCTACGATAACAATGACAAGTAATAATAGCTATTGCAGGAATAAAGAAATTTTTAAAGTGTTTTTATTATTTTTATTATTTATGTCTGAAACTAGCTTTGTTAAAAATTGCACATTGATCAATCAAAAGCATGTTAAGTTTTTCAGAACTATATGTAAACTTTTCAATAAAAAATTTTAATTTATCAAGTTCTTCTTTCATGCTTTTATTTTTTTTGCTTAGAACTTTGTTTTCTTTTGAAAGCTTTTTATTTTACAATGCTAGTTTTTACTTTTTCAAATTCTTATTTTTTAGAGCTAAGCTTTCATTAACTTTTATTAGGCCTTTCTTTTTATTAGTCAGGGTAAGATTTTGATCCTTAAATTCTTGATCTTCTTTAGTTAAGTTTTCATTATCTTTTGATAATTTATTATTAACACTAGATAACTCGAGAACTTGTTTCTTTATTTCCTTATTTTTCATTTTTAGTTTCTTAAAATCATTCATAAGCTCAATAAAAGCTTCTTATAACTTTTCCAATGTAAAATTACTTTCGATTTCAAACCTTAGCTCTTCCTTGTTGGCCATGAAACATAGATTGGCAACCTCTTAAGCCTCTTCATTGGAATTAAAGTCCTCACTCTCATTCCAAGTTATCATCGTTGCCTTCTTCTTGTGTTTTTTTTGGTTTTTTGAGAAGACAGGCAATCCATCTTGCAGTGGCCTAGTTTCTTGTATTCGAAGAATATAGGTTGCTCCTTCTCTTTCTTCTTTTTGAGGCATTTTCTTGTAACTATACTTCTCACTCATGAATCTTTTAAATTTTCTTGACACCAAAGCCATTTTATCATCTTCATCTCCCTCATCCGAGTCTTCACTAGGTTCTTTCTTAGTAGTTGTAGACTTGAGAGCAATAGTCTTCTTCTCATTTTCAGCTATCTTTTGCTTCAAAGATAACTCATAGATCATGAGTGAATCTAAAAGTTGCTCGATGGAAAGTATATCAATATCTTTGATCTCTTGTATGGTAGTGAATTTTGCATCCCATAAAGAAGGAACAAGCCTAAGAATTTTATTTACAAGTTTAGTATTAGAAATAGACTTACCCAAACTTCTCAAACTATTTATGGTATTAGTAACTAGTGGATATTTTAATTATGGATTCACTAGATTCCATCCTAAATATCTCATAGGTATGAACAAGCATGTTTATTTTGATATTTTTTACTTGATTAGTACCCTCATCGATGACTTCAAGTGTATCCTAAATTTCTTTGACTGAAGAACAAGTAAAATTCTATTGAATTTACTAGTGTCTAAAGCATAATACAATAAGTTGATAACCTTGGTATTCAATTCAACTTATTTTATATCATTCTCATCCTAATCATTCTCAAGCTTGGAAATGAAATGCCATCTACAATGATAGTTGGTTTGCAATGGCCTTTCATAATGGTTTTCCAAAGATATAGTATATGGCTTAAATGCAGATACATATGCATGTTTTTTAATATATATAGTTTGTTCTATTGAACAAAGTTGGATGGTTTTAAGCTTGCCCCTCGACAATACAAGTACTAAATTGGGCTGCCATTAGATCTTTAATTCAAAATCGTTGGATCTAATTCACTGAGTACTAAGCTCTAATACCACTTGTTATCCAACAAAGCAATCCAAGAGGGAGGTGAATTGAATTTTTTAAAAACTTAAAATAAGTATGTGATGAGTTTTAAAAGTTGTGAAGTGATTGTGTTGTAAAAATATGTACTAGATGAAACTATATGTAATGCTTGAAAAGAAAGGAGAAGGAGAAGGGCAAAGCACACAAATATAAGTTTTTATAGTAGTTTGATGCACTCCAAGTACCTACATCTAGTTTTCAAGAATCTCTTAAAAATTTTACAATAATTTTTCTAGATTATAATCAATTTATTTTTCGAGCTCACAAATCAAACCCTTATTGGTTGTCTTACTTAGGCTCACCAACATAACCTTACAATAACTCAACTCTAGGCTTGCAATCCATTCAAAGGCTTGGAAGGACTTATCCCCTAGTTTCAAAGATATGATAAATAAATCAAAATACAAGGTTTCAAGCATAAAAGTACTCCTTGAAAGAGCAAAAGGAAAGTTGCTGAAGCTCAAGGAAGGTTACTTTGAGTTGTCTTTTTCAATGAAAAGCCTCAATGATTACTTGACTGATTGGTAGTTGAGAATTAAAAGCACATTATTTAAGAACAAAGACTTTTGTTTGAAAGTTAGCTCTTGAAAGATTCTCTTGAAAATACTTGATTTTCTCTAGATTTTTCTTACTTCTTCGATGAGTTTGGTAAGGAATAAATATAAAAAGTCTTCAAAAAATATTTTATGACCATTAGAAGATGAGAACTAGCCATTTAGACTCAAAAATCCATCTTTCTGAAAGTTTTGAAAATATAACCATTATGTATTATCAGACCTACAGTTATCGATATTTCACTTTATGAGTCGACACCTGAGTCAACACTTGAAGTCCTTGAATCAATACTTGAATTTTTCTGAAAAATATTGCTTCCTGAAATCATCCTATGATAACACCTGAGCATGAGCTGATCTTGTGAGTCGATACCTGAGTCGACACTTAAGGTTCAGGTATCGATACTTGAGTTTGTTCCAAAAAGTCAGCCTTTTGTTATTTCATGTGACTTCAATACTTGGACATGAGTTGATCCAATGAGTCGATGCCTAAATCGATACTTAAAATCATACTTGGCATGCTAGTTAAGAAACTTTGTATATCACTTTTATGAAGATCAATACTTGAGATCCTTTAAGTTGATACTTGAGTTTCTTGAGTTGATACTTGAGCTATGCCACTTCAAAAATATGTGCCAAACTAGAATACATGAAATTCTTTTTGCTTAAAGGTTGATCACTTTAATTTATCATTTACTAATTTAAAGGATACCTGAAACATCAATCTTACAACTTCAATAAAATATTAGTACCTCATATATACTTAATATTTTGTTATTCATCAAAATGAAGGCCAGAGTCAATAGAATGGAATCCTAATTTGATTAAATCAAATTACATTGCAACTATTGCAATTAGGTCCTCATTACTAGTTTTTAGTAGTTCCTTTTACTTGTAACTTTTACAAATTGATCATAATCATCAATCACATTGATAATTAAATCATGATCCAACCATTCAATCAAATCAAATCCCTATTATGTATAACCTCATAGGTTTCATTATGTCTAATAATAAGATATACTATGATCTCCATCACATTATCATCAAAAATCCTTTTAATAGATTATAACAATTCCAACAAATCCCCACAAGGACCATCGATTTGAAGACGATCCAAGTGAATTGTTACAATCCACTAGTAATGCCTAGTAGCTTATAATGGCAATCTAGTAGAACAGAATGTATAGAACCCCTAGATGTAGTTATCATGTAATCCAGTTCTTCTATCATGAGTTCCAATAAGATCGAGATTATGGAAAACTCGTCAAGCCCCTTCATTTGCGATATGTAAGATTTAATTTGCTTGAGTCCAAGCTATGAAATCTTATGAAAATCCTTTTTCATTTATTACATTGCTGGGGCCATAGTCTTAAAGACCCAGCTTTATAAATCATAAAGAACTACTCCTTAACTATTAAGATTGATAGATCCTATCTAGATATACATCCTACTCCTATAGAAAACTTAATGTAACTAACATATACCATAAGAATCCAAATAACTAGGAGACTAAGTGATTGTGTAATCAAACTATATCAAGCTCACTATGAATAGCTGAGGCATCGCAGGTCAAAGAACTACCACTCTACTATAATATTGAGAAAGTCATTGACGAGTAATTAGACATCTAAGTGACTTCTCATATGATCATGATCAGTACTATTATTTTCTAACAACCGCTTATACTGTCACTCCAATATCTCTATACTATAGATTTAAGGCTCGTCTATCCAAATGGAAGAAATTCATGCACTGATTTTGATGGATTGATCACCATCCTTATAATGATCCAACAATCAGGAATAATTTAGGAATTAATCTATAATGATACATGCCTTAAATTCTCAACTCTTAAAAATATATTATTTATTAATTCCTTAGATGATTCAATGATACATTATATAAGAATGGAAATAAATAACCCATTTTATTAATGAATGAATAAATTAAGTACAAAAGTTATGATCTAGAAAATGATAGTGTATTAGCCAGACTAGCTTTTAGGACATGCATCTAATAATCTCCTACTTGCATTAAAGCAAATCTGCCATAAACTTAAGCCCATCTTCTTAAGGTGGGCTTCAACTTCTACTGCCTAAGCGACTTAATTAGTGGGTCTACTATGTTGTCTATGGAGTCAACTCTCTTTAACTTGACGTATTTCTTCTCGAGATAGTCATGATGATATAGAATCACCACTCAATGTGCTTGAACTTCTAATGAGACTTGGGCTTCTTAGCAAGGACTCTGGCACCATTGTTATTGTAATACAATATGATGGCATCTAATGGCATAACATCGAGCTTTGCAACAAACTTTTTATACCAGAAAGCTTCCTTCATAGCTTTTAATGTAGCGATGTATTCAACTTCTATTATTAAGTCTATAATGATTGGTTGCTTGGAACTTTTCTAGCTAGTTGAACCACCATAAGAACATACATCCTATTGTAGAGCTTCTATCATCAGTATCATGCATGAAGTCTGAGTCGGTGTTGTCGGATTCCTCCCGAGATTAGTATATTGCATCAAAAACCAAGCCTCTTTATCAGAGTGATGCAGCAGAAGCAAATATAAAAATAATTTTATATTCAATATGTAATATGAATAAATCTAATTTATTCATGATAATGTTCTTAAAAATGCATTAGAGGATGAGAACAAGATCAAATCTAAAAATATGATAATTTTAAGTAACAATTACATACCTGGATCACTATCCTGGGCTACTCTGAAATCCATGCAGATCCTCTTCTGGACCAGGGTTCAATTATAGCCACGCAAGTGCCCGACCTCTGCTGGTATCCACACAAGACTTGTCGTAGCAGAGTCGTAGAGGGCACTAGACTGCTAGATCCTTGCACCCCTCTCCTCTTTCAATAACTCGGGCTTACTTTAAACAGTGACCCGATCGATAGCTGGACCCGTTTCTGGCTTCTATCTTGCAAATAGGCTTTTACAAGATCTAGGACCTTCTTTCCTTTCCTTCCTCTTATCTAAATATCCTCTCAACTCTTGAATGAAACACTAAGAGAAGGAAAAGGAATGAATGGGAGGGAGAGGGAACCTTTGATAGCAAAACATCCAAGTGGATGATATTCCCTTCTCCCCTTCTCTTCACTCACCTAAGCACTCCCACAATCACTCATGCTTGGCCGGCCACTCCCCTCCCTCTCCTTATATAGGCCATCATTCAATAATGCCATAAAAGCATGTGTGTGTGAAACCATTTAAAGAGGAGAAGAGGATCTTCTCTCTTTTAATGCTTTCACACTATCATGAAAGCCTTCTTAAGCCTTTTCACATGGAAGAATTTCTTCCTTCCTCTCCACTCATATTAATGAGGTTAATTCTCCATTCCAAGTCACCACCCTTGATGATTATGACAAGTTAATGAGGGTTTACCAAGTCAAAAATGGGAGGAGACTAGTGTGAACACAAGACTTAAAAAGATTCCAAGTAATAAATAAGAGGAGACTAAGTTCGCTTATGTCATTCCTCTTCATTCATGCTTCGTCATGCATCTATCATCCCATGTGGCATGTGGAAGGAGAGAGGGAGAGTGCCATGTGGCGTGAGGAGAGAGTCCCAGTCCAACTGGGCTCTGACTCATGGTCCAATTTGATACTCAAATCAAAGCTAGACTTAAACCCAATCGAATCTATTTCAAAAAGGCTGTTGACCCAACACTATTTGAATTAATTAAAATCAAATTAAATCTGATTTAATTTAATTAACAATTAATCTATAATTAATTAGGTCAAATCTTAATTGTAACACTTATAATTAGGTTCAAATTGATTTGATGATTAGTTACTTAAGACCCTAATGTGTGTGACCCTTCAGGTCCTATTCTATCTGGTAATGAAACATGCTATAATCTTTCTTATACATCTTTGAAACATCTTGATAGAAAAATGACCTAAGAGCCAATCATTATATGGGCCTTTTTGTAAACTTCCAACTCATGTATGACATCATTATTTATAATAAAGGCATTTGATTCATCATATACTGCTATGTCATGTTTTTGACTATGATGAATCCCATAGAGTAGGGCAATGAAATTAGGGTTATGATAAAATAACAGTGAGACCTAATTCCTATAAATCCTAATTTAGAATGTTCCTAGTCATTGGACCATCGATTCGGGGATCGATAAATCCGGTAACACTAGCTTATCCTATGTATGCTCAGTTGATGAGGGTGGTTGGTCTCACAGCAACTTGTGTAGAGACACTAATACAAGGATAAGGGTGTTCATTAGGTTATGAATACACTGAACTGATCCACACTGGGACTATCTTATGGAAGTCTTACTCCTTGTCAAAAATAGGTCCTAGAGTAGAAGTTGTGCATGTGATCTTCAAACCTGAGATCACCATGGTTCCTTGTGCACACTAAGTCATACTTTGGTTCATACTCATTCATGGCATTGTGACATGTACGGGATGTTCTGGGTATGGTGGAAGGTGTATGAAGGATGTGAGTGGACCAACAAGGAATCGACCAATCCTGGTAAGAGGATATGTTATCTGTAATCTCTTCGATGAGTGACTTAAGGAATCTTTGTAAAGTGGGATGAGATTAGAAATGGCTTCTAATCAGTCATTAGCTGAGTCCTCATGATCGAGCTGAGATTCGATATGATTAAGTGTTAGGATTTGACATTTATCCATACCCTTCACTTAATCGGGATAATGGGAGATCAAAAGATTGAATTGCATGGTAACCTACTACTGAAGGATATTTTGATAATTTTCATTAAATTTCTCATCTTTTGGGTAGGCATGACATGTTGCTAGACGTCAATCTTATTTTGTAGGTTTTCATGAACCAATTGATTTGATTTCATGAGTCAATTTGATGTGTGATTCGAATTGGACAATTAGGTGAGCCAATTTGACCTAATTAGGTCAATTGGATTCGATCGGGTCTAATCGACTCAAACCTAAACCTACTGCTAGCTAGATGTGGAACCCAAAGGGTCACACATATTAGGGAGTCAGCCTAGAAACTCAATTGACATTTTATTAGGGTCAGGGATCCTAATTGGTTAGTTAGATTACACACTAGCATGTGTAGGCTAACCTAATCTCCTAACCCATTTGAATTGGATCTGAAAGGTTGCTAAATGGACTAACTAATTTATGGAAAACCTAGATCAGGTTGAGTCCTAAGTGGGATGAATTTATCAAATTTTATCTGATATTTTTTGGACATTTTATGCACCATATGTGAAGAGTCCAAAAGGCAAGGGACTCTTGGCGCCTAAGTGACACCTCTGCATTCAAAAGGGCGTACAAGGACCAATTGACCTCCAATCTGAAAACAAATTATATGATTGGAAAGTAGACTTAATGCCCTTTCATATGACACCCATATTGTATATACTTTGACTATATCAAAGGTATCACATGGCATGGAGAAGTTGGTGCAAAGTGAAGAGTCACGTCTCTTCACTTTGGCGCTAATTCAAGTAAGCAGAGTCCTTCTGCTTTAAGTCCTTTTGAATCACCAATGCTTCTCATTCATAAGTCATGTCCCTTGGCTTCATTTTAACTAGAAATGCCAAGTTGCAAAGGAAGAAGTCAGATAAAAAATTGAAGGGGCTTGAATTAGGCGGTTAGCGCATAAAGGGACATGGTGTTTCATGATAAGACTCCTTCTTAGTAAAGGGTCTTATTTGATATATGTTTGGACAGATCAAAGGCCAATGAGATCTAGTGCCTCTTCCTCTCCTATAAATATCCATCGGTGTTTATTTTGATGGTATCATATTTTTGGTTTCTTTCTTACACTCTTACATCTATCCATCTTATATCTTCCTTCCCTTATTAGGACATAGGTCTTCCTTTAAGACAAGTCTGCTATTTTAAGACAAGGGTTTAGGAAGAGAATTAGGAAGTGATAGAAAGAGAGAAAAGAGATTTTGGAGAGGGCTTAGAGTGCTCTACTGGAGGGCGAAGGTCTAAGCAAGGAATGAGAGGTTGCCAAAGGAAGAAAGTCTAACGGAAGAGTCCCAATTGTTCAAGCAACCTACAAGGCAGAGGTTCCTAGGTTTGATTCCTGTGTGGATCACCATTGGAGGGCTTGCACTTGTGAGCCTCGTGGAAACGATTGGGTTTCAGCGATCCAGGTATGTTTTTCTGACTCCTTTTATATTTCATTAATTGGTATTACATGAGGGGTTCCTGGGAATTAGGATTTTCTAGCCAATTAGGGTTTCATGCTTTGAATTTTTGTTTTGAAATTCACTTCCGCATACTGCATGATTCCCAACACCCTGGAAGAATTCCCATCAGTGGTATCAGAGCCCTCCTCGTGGCATACCAATTATAAATCATTTTTGAAGTTCATGATTTCCACATATCGAGTCGACCCGACTAGTGATCGAGCCGACTCGAACCCTGTCGTGTCGACTCTACCAGAATCTTGTGATGAAAATGCATATTAGGGTTAATATGCCAGATTTCTAGTTTCTTCATGAAAAAGGCATGTTAATGCATTGATATGAAATTTTGCATAATAGGGTAATATGTTTAATTTCTATTTTTCATGAAATGCATGTTATCATTTCAAGTATGAAATTATGCATGTTAATTGAACCAAGTAACTACTCTGGATTGGGGTTGCCATAGCCGTCCAGTCATAGGAGTAAAATAGGGTATAAAAAGCCCACTCTGCCTATTTTATGGATTTCCTATGGCGTATAGGGGTGCAACTTTGTGGTAATTCCCATGAATGAGTGAGGTGAACGGTATTTTACATTTATCATGTCATGTTTTGCATATTAGGGTAATATGCGTGTTATCATGCTATGCATATTAGGGTAATATGCTTGTTGTCATATAATGCTTTGCATATTAGGGCAATATATTTGATGACATGAAATGTTCTGCATATGTTAGAGTTATATGCAATATGTTTATATTTGTTATAAATATAGTTATCATGTTATAAATGTAATTATCATGATAGTATTTAGAATGTATTTTTTGAGATCATCAAAGCTCTCATAAAAAATATATTTAGTCATAGTATAAAACTTAGTCATGATGCAAAATCGATTAGGATTTGATCAGCTGATTGGTATCTAGGCAAGTGGTTCTGGGAAGGTAAAGAGAATGAGATTTTTTAATTGGTTTCGTTGACTGACTTGGAAAATCTAATTGGTGTCTAAGGAAAGCAATGGAGGGACCCCCTCACCCCTTGCACTCACCTGACCAATTTGGTCATATCTAAATCTTAATTTGGTAATGCTAATTGGTTAAGTGTACTATATTTTGCCTTCCTTCATGCTAAGCCAAATTTATGTCAAGACTATAGTAGGTTTGTTGTGCATACACAAGGCCTACTCTAGGATTTGATATAAGATTTGTCTTGGTGCACTTAGTGCTTTATGGCATGGTTGGAAATGTTGCTTTGTTGTGTATATACAAGGATAACATTATTCAATCATGGCTATATGGAAATGAAGGGTCCGACTAAACTAAGACATTATGGTTTGTTGTGTATACATAAGGCCATAAGTGTCTTAAAGGCAAAGATAATTGTTGAGAATTGCACGGGTTGTAATTGGAAAGGTTGTCCTACCTTTCAACTCATGTGTGTTTGTTGTGCATACACAAGGCACTCATGAGAAATAAGGATCTCAATCCCACTAAGAAAACCAGGAAAGGTTTCTCACTTACCATAGTTGAGGGTTATGATATTTGAAGAAAATAGTGGGAGACATAATTAGATAGAAAGTCCTTATCTAGTTATGGATATCAACTTGAGTGGTTTGCTGATATTGTTCTTTAATTAAATGTAGGATATTTTTATGGCTTCAAATTTATTATTGCATGGCATCTTGGATGCTAATAAGTTAACCGGCTCAAACTATATGGACTGGTTGAGGAAGATGGCTGATGGAGCCTGTTTCCATTACAGCATGTTTGGGCATTGGAAGAAGGATTGCAAGACTTGTCTGGCAAAAGTGAAGCTAGATGCAAGTGGTGCATCTAGGGGTTTGTACATGATACAAACCAATTTATCATTGAGTGAATCTATTTCTAATTTATGGGTATTGGATACCGCATGTGGGTCATATATTTGTAAATCTTCACATGGACTCCATAGAATTAGAAATTTGAAGAAAGGTGATTTTAAATTATATGGGACGAGTGGAGAACCCATATAATGCTGAAGCTGTGGGTACCCATCTTTTGTTATTATCTTTGAGTAGTATCATAAGGTTGGAAGAATGCTACTATGTGCCAAATATTGTAAGAAACATTATTTCTATACCCTTGTTGTTACAACAAGGATATGAAATAAGTGTAAAGAGCAGTGGCTGCTCTATTCTTCATAATAATACAATATTTGGGCATGGTTGCTTTGTGAATGGTCTTCTAACTTTAGTACTCAATGATGAATTACTTCTTGTAGATGACAAGAAGAGAAAAAGAGATAATGTCAATGTCATATATCTCTAGCATTGCCGGTTAGGTCATATCAGTGAGTCAAGGATAAACAAGTTAGTCAAAGAGGATTACTTTGACCCTGATGATTTTCAATCATTAAGAACTTGTGAGTCTTGCCTCAAAGGGAAAATGACCAAGTCTCCATTCATTGGATATGGAGAAAGGGCAACTGAATTGTTAGGACTTGTACATACTAATGTGTGTGGACCTATGTCAACTCAGGCCAGAGGAGGATATTCTTATTTCATCATTTTTATTGATGATTTATCAAGGTTCGGTTATGTGTATCTTATGAAACACAAGTCCAAAGCCTTTAATAAGTTTAAAGAATATCAGAGTATGGTTGAAAGACAAATTGGATTTAGTATTAAAGCTCTTTGATCTGATCGAGGGGGGGAATACTTGTCTAGTGAGTTTTTGAACCATCTCAAGGACAAAGGTATTATTTCTGAATGGACTCCTCCTTATACACCCCAGTTAAATGGAGTGGCAGAAAGGAGAAATCGCACCTTGTTGGACATGGTGAGGTCCATGATGAGCTTCATAGATCTTTCCATTTCCTTCTGGGGACATGCCTTGGAGACTGCTGCATATATATTAAACAGGGTTCCATCTAAGTCAGTAAGTAGCACTCCATTTGAGTTATGGAATGGTAAAAGACCAAGTCTTAAGTACTTAAAGATTTGGGGTTGCCATGTTTATGTCAAGAATAACTTTGGACATAAGTTAAGTGCTAGGGCTAACAAGTGTAGGCTTGTTGGTTACCTAAAAGAAGGTAAAGGATACCTCTTTTATAATGCTACTAAGCAAAAGATAATTATCAGTATGCATACTACATTATTGGAACAAGAGTTTATCCAAGAAGGATGCAGTGATTCTTCACTTGAGTTGTGTGAAGAACAGAATCAACAAACCGGTAAGCCTTCAAGTAAAGTTCCTCAACCAAATGTTCTTGTGGATCAAGAATAGCCACAATACACACTTCCTCTCCGAAAGTCAGAGAGGGTACGGGGAGCACCTCTCAGACATGGCTTTATCATCGAGGATGACAATGAAGCCAGTATCATACAGGATGATGATCCTGTGACCTATTCGGGAGCTGTCGAGAGTAGGGACTCTGACAAGTGGCTTGGTACCATGAAATCTGAAATGGACTCCATGTATTCCAATTAGGTTTAGACCTTGGTAGATCCACCTGAAGGAATTAACCCGATAGGATGTAAATGGATCTTCAAGAAGAAGATTGGAGTAGATGGTCAAGTTGAGACCTATAAGGCTAGGTTGGTAGCAAAAGGTTTTAGACAAAAACATGGTGTAGCCTATGATGAAACCTTTTCTCCAGTAGCCATGCTCAAGTCCATTTGGATACTGCTTGCCATCGCAGCATACCATGACTTGAGATCTAGCAAATGGATATAAAGACCGCTTTCCTCAATGGAAACCTTGAGGAAGAAGTCTATATGTCATAGCCAGAGGGATTTGTCTCGAGTGGGAGACCAAACCAGGTATACAAGTTAAAGAAGTCCATTTATGGACTTAAGCAAGCATCGAGGAGTTGGAATATCCGTTTTAATGAAACAATCAAAGGATTTGGTTTTATCAAAAATATGGATGAACCATGTATGTATAAAAAGACAAGTGGGAGTGCCATTGTTTTTTTTAATTTTGTATGTGGATGACATACTGATCATTGGGAATGATATCCCAATATTGCAATCGGTTAAAACTTGGTTATCATCAAAGTTTTTCATAAAGGATTTGGGAGAAGCATCCAATATACTGGATATAAGGATCTATAGAGATAGATCCAAGAGGATGCTGGGCTTATCCCAATCTAGGTACATTGACTTAGTATTGAAGAGATTCAACATGGATGGAAGTAAGAAAGGTTACTTGCCAATGAGTCAAGGCATACAACTCTCTAAGAAGATGTCTCCTAAAACATCAGAAGAAAGAGAGAGGATGGCTATGATTCCTTATGCTTCGGCTGTAGGATCGATTATGTATGCCATATTATGTACCAGGCCTGATGTTTCTTATACCTTGGGCATAGTAAGCAGGTTTCAGGCAGATCCAGGGAGGATCATTGGAAAGCTGTGAAAAATATTCTTAAGTACCTGAGAAGGACTAAAGATATTTTTCTCGTATATGGAGGATCTGAGTTGAAACTAGAAGGTTATACAAATTCTAGTTTTCAATCAGATCCAGATGATAGTAAATCTATATTGGGATATATCTTCACCCTGAATGGTGGTGCAGTGAGTTGGAAAAGTATAAAGCAACCAACAGTAGCTGACTCAGTCACTGAGGCAGAGTACATAGCTAATAGTGAAGCCGTAAAGGAAGCTGTCTGGATAAAGAAATTCATCATGGAATTGGACGTGGTTCCTGATGTACAACAACCAGTGCCATTATACTGTGATAACATTGGAACTGTTGCACAAGCTAAAGAACCAAGGTCTCATCATAAGTCTAAGCACATTCTAAGATGGTTCCACCTCGTTCGAGAGATTATAGAAAGATAAGATGTTGTCGTCGAACGAGTTGACACAAAGAACAATATAGCATACCCATTCACTAAAGCATTAGCCAAGCAGCAGTTAGATCGCCACTTGGATAGTATGGGCATAAAGTATAAGGGCGATTTGGCTTCTATCATTGATTCCTCCCGAGATCAGTATATTGCATCAAAAATCAAGCCTCTCAATCAGAGTGACGCAACGAAAGCAGATATAAAAATAATTTTATATCCAATATGCAATATAAATAAATCTAATTTATTCATGATAATGTTCTTAAACATGCATTAGAGGATAAAAACAAGATCAATTCTAAAAATATGATAATTTTAAGTAACAATTACATACCTGGATCACTATCCTGGATTGCTCTGAAATCCATGCAGATCCTTTTTTGGATAGGGGTTCAATTGCAACCACGCAAGCGCCTGGCCTCTGCTGGTATCCACACGGGACTTGTCGTAGCAGAGTTGTAGAGGGCACTAGACTGCTAGATCCTTGCAGCCCTCTCCTCTATCAGCAACTCGGGCTTACTTCAAAAAGTGACCCAATCGATAGCTAGACTGGCTTCTGGCTTCTATCTTGCAAACAGGCTTTTGCAAGATCTACGATCTTCTTTCCTTTCCTTCCTCTTATCTAAATATCCTCTCAACTCTTGGAAGAAACACTAAAAGAAGGAAAAGGAATGAATGGGAGGGAGAGGGAACCTTTGGTAGCAAAACACCTAAGTGGATGATATTCCCTTCTCCCCTTCTCTTCACTCACCCAAGCACTCCCACAATCACTCATGCTTGGCCAGCCACTCCCCTCCCTCTCCTTATATAGGCCATCATCCAATAATGCCATAAAAGCATGTGTGTGTGAAACCATTTAAAGAGGAGAAGAGGATCTTCTCTCTTTTCATGCTTTCACACTATCATGAAAGCCTTCTTAAGCCTTTTCACATGGAAGAATTTATTCCTTCCTCTCCACTCCCATTAATGAGGTTAATTCCCCATTCCAAGTCACCACCCTTGGTGATTATGACAAATTAGTGAGGGTTTACCAAGTCAAAAATGTAAGGAGACTAATGTGAACACAAGACTTAAGAAGATTTCAAGTAATAAATGAGAGGAGACTAAGTTTGCTTATGTCATTCCTCTTCATTCATGCTTACATCATGCATCCATCATCCCATGTGACATGTGGAAGGAGAGAGGGAGAGTGCCATGTGGCATGAGGAGAGAGTCCCAGTCCATCTGGGCTCTGACTCATGGTCCAATTTGACACTTAAATCAAAGCCAGATTTAAAACCAATTGAACCTATTTCGAAAAGGCTGTTGACCCAATACTATTTAGTTTAATTAAAATCAAATTAAATCTGATTTAATTTAATTAAAAATTAATCCATAATTAATTATGTCAAATCTTAATTGTAACACTTACAATTAGGTCCAAATTGATTTGCTGATTAGTTACTCAAGCTCCTAATATGTGTGACCCCTCAGGTCTTATTCTGTTTGGTAATGGTTATGCTATAATCTCCATTATACATCATCAAAACACATTTTGATTGACAAAAATAATTTCTGCTCAACCCTAATTAGGATCATCGAATCAAGAACGATCCTAATGGGCTCTCACAATCCACCAGTGACACCTAGCAGTATGTAGTGGCAACCCAGTAGAATAAGATTGGAATCTCTAAGTGCAGTTACCGTGTGATTCAGTTCCTCTATCAAAATCCTTGACTTGATGTTGGTTATGAAATCTCGCCAAATTGATCAGTCATATGCTTAAACTTAATCGACTGAAGCCCAACTATGATACCAATGGAAATGCCTTTTCATCATCACCCTACTATGGCCATAGACTCTTTGGACTTAGTCTCAATAAGTTGCATAGGATTATTCCTTACTACTAAGGCTGATAAATCCCTACGAGTGAACATCCTACTCCTACAATAAACTTACTGCAACCAATGAACACCGCAAGATCCCGTATGGATAGGAACCATGAGATTGTGCTGTCAAACTATATCAACATTACTGTGAGTAGCCGAGATACTCTAGGTCAAAAAACTATTCACACAACTACAGCATCAGGAAGTTATCAACGAGTGAATAGTCATCCATATAACTTCCCATAGTTGTCACGCTCAGTACTGTTGATCTCCATCAACTACCTACACTCTCACTCCAATATCACCACACTGTAGGTCAGAGACTCACCTACCTAGAATGGAAGTGATATGTGCACCGATTTTAACAGATCAATCACCGTCCTTGTGATGTTCCAATGATCGGGAGCTTTTAGGAGTTAATCTATAAAGACACATGCCTCAGATTCTCAACTCTTGAAAATATGTGTCATTGTTCATTAACTCCATAGACGATTCATAGACACATCAATATGAATAATATTTCCCTTTATTATGAAAAAGAATTAAGTACAAAATCCATGCCCTAAAATTATAATGTATCATGCCAACTTGGTTTTTAGGGCACACATCTAACAAGTGTATCCTTCAACCGGCAACTTATATCCTTCTTCAAAGATCAAAAATAAATCCTTAGTTCTTCTCAAGTATTTAGAGATATTCTTTATTGCTATTCAATGTTGTTCACCTGGATTTAACTAATACCTATAGGTAATAGTCATAGTACTGTCAGAGATACCAAAGATAATTAACTCTAATTCAACTATAATATAGACTATGGTGAGTCAGGTATTGAATCCTCAAGGGCCTATGGGCTTGATTATGTTCGACTTAAAAAGAAAACAATTATGTTGAAATAAAAGTTTGTTTTAAGGTTTTGTAAACAAAAGAAAAGAAAATGAAATAAACTGTTGATAGAGATATATGATAGAACAAGCCTTAGGATTTTGAATCCATCTTTAAACATAGATTTATATCTAGCAATCAAAATCACTAATAACTACAAGTCTTAGTGATTAAAAAAGATAAAGTATAATTAGGTTCTGAGCATGTTTACCTCGCTAAACACGAATCATATCTATAGATCGTAACTTCTCTCGATAGTCGTAAGCTATTTAAAAATGAATATCATAAACAAGGAAAAATACTATCTAAATACATGAATATAATCACATAAAGCATTTATACTTTATGAAATTTTCAAGTTTATTTAAAGAGAAGATTACCTTACAAGTTTAGATAGTTGATTGCATAAATAAAAGATCTATAATAAATTTAGAAATTAAGATATAAATATGGTTTTAAGACTTCATCTATTTTCCTGAGGATGAGGAATTTAGCCATTCATAGATGAAGAATAACTCACTGCCAAGATCCCCACTTGGTTTTGAAGGGTTATGGCAGAATTCGAGGAAGAAGAGAAAAAATAACTACATTGCTTCAATGTTGGATCCTCTAAGTAGCCACCCACAAGAACTCCCCTCTGTGCTGCCCAAGAGCGCCCTCCTCTCTCTTTTCTCTCTACTTCTCTATCCTCTACTCTCTACTATAAAACACTAATCTCCTACTTGCACCTCTATAATGAAAGCATAGTCCTTGCTGCCCCCTTTGAGGCCTTTTTATGGGCAAACCCCAATCCTATTTCCTCTCAAACCCTAGCACCCTTGCCTTCTACCTTTGCCACCCAAATATTCTCCCCTTTTATTTTTTCTTCGGCTTTGGCACTTATTTCTTTCCTATTTTTCTACTCCATGCCTATTCTCTTCCTTCCCTCATGCCAACCCTAGGAGTCCCAAGGACTCCTAGGTCCTTTGGGCGCCTACTTCAATTTCCATGCCAAAAATATTTTTTTCCTTCTTTTAAATTAGCACTCCAAGATTCCCTATCTAGCCAACCAAACCCTAAGAATCCAAAAGGTATGGGACTCTTCTTGGCACCTCTTTTAAATCCCATGCCAATAAGAAAGTTAGTGCTTATCCTTTCCTTCTTAAATTGGCACACCAACTAGAGTCCAAGTGGTTTAGGACTCTTAAGAAAGTAGGCCCTCCTTTTGTTTTCACACCAAGAGTCTTTCCTATTTCAGATTTGGCACCCTAACAACCATAAAAATCCCTCATAAGGACTCTTGAGATTGCTCCTCCTCTTTTGTAGCATGCCAAAAACATTGGCACCTTTTCCTTTCCCATTTGGACTAGGCACCTCTCTCTTTCCTTATCCAATCTACATGCCCAAGAGTCCTCATGCCAAATCTTCTCCTCACACCTCTCTCTCTCTTGTACCTAATCTGATTCCCATTCCCAAAGATCCTAGGAGTTGTTTTGCAAAAGGACTCCCAATTCTCACTCATCAAAATCTTCCACACCCCTCTTCCTTTGGATTTCAAACTAGCACCTCAATTCTTCCTTATGTGTTCACATCCTTCTTTCTTTCCAAGATCCCTAAGTGCCCAAACTTCTTCCCCCACTTGAATTTAAATCAACACCTCATATTTTGCCTCATGCCAACACTAGCACCCTCTTCATTTCTTTCCTCATTTAATTTGGTGCCTAGACTACCTTTTCTTTTGGACTCTCTCATCTTTGGATAGTGATTCTTGATAGATGGTAGAGATTTAAGATTCTTACTTGACTTGTGGATGCTTGTAATTGCTTGGAATTGGCTAGTGTTTGCTTTTAGCAGCCACACACCTCTTCAATGTTTGTTCTGTATCCAATTTTATTATGAATCTCCTTTGTTTATCATGCATTTGTGATCTAGGGCGTAGGGCTTGGATGTACATGTGACAAGCTTGGGCTCAAACTTGGCCTTCGTCCTTGGGCTGGAGCTTATGCAATTAGTGGGGACTAAGCCTTCATAATTAAAGTACTTGAAAGAGAATATAAGAAGTATCAAATACTAATTAATAGAGATTAAATATCAATGATTTTAATATTTTTTATGTAATATTTATACATTGATCACATCCACCAACTTAACTTTACTCGTTCTCAAGTAAAAGAAGAATTTAGTGTCATGTACTGACTTGCCTAGAGATGAGCATTTTGTTAGATAATTTTAAAGGCAAGTGATGTTCAGCTAGAAAATTGGCAAACTGTATCATGGAGATATTAATACTATCCAAATAAGATGATTAAGTAAAGAATATAAATGTTTTTGAAACATTTTCTTAATCAATGTCTCACCTTTATCTTTAAATAACCTACTTCAAAATGGATAAGTGTATTGTCTTCATGCAATTCATTCCTTTTTTTATAAAATAAAATATACAACCAGTGTAATGTCTTAATTCCTTAAGCTTTCTATCTAATCTTTATAGCAAGTTTTAGACCTATAACTTCCAAACCAGTTGACTTTAGGAAATTAAATATAGAACACCCCTTGGACTTACTAATTTAAGTCAAACAGACTATGAATTAAAATTAGCTGTACAATAAAGTTCTTTCATATTTTTTATTTTTTAATATAAAACTCAATATTTACTTAGACAAAGAAGCCCGGTTACTTAGTGAAAGTACTTAGAAGTTGCTTTTAGTCAACTAAATTCAAAGATTTCTCTTTTTTGCATTTTTTATTTTTTGATGTAAATACTCAATACTTGCTTAGATAAAGAGACCCTGTTATTTAGTGAAAAATGTTCAAAATTTTTTTATTTTTTATATTTTATGAAAAAACTTTTGCATACATCAATATTTTCACTTAGACCCATAAGAAATTAATTCTTCATCGATGCTAATAGGGATAGTTAGAATTACTCCAAAATCAATTTTATTCTAGACTTAACCATTTATTGAGTTTCTTAATATTTGATCCCTTGATATTTCAAAAACCCTCTAGGCAGTGCATCAATTATTTCTTAAAATACCTGATTAACCTTAAATCTAGAGCATAATTAGGTACATAGATACTAAATATTAATATATTTGAGGACTTATTAATTTATTTTCATTTATTTCCCTCTCCCTAACTTAAACAACATTATTCTTAATGGAGTAAGGAAAATATAATAGATAAAAAGGAAGAAAAGGAGAGATGTCACCTAGGATGGGTGCACATGTGGGCTGATGGGAGCCATGATCTTGTGTTGACAAGGTCCTCATGGTTTCGATCCAAGTTCTTACCAGATGCCTTATGTTTGCCCATTTTCACAGTCCATGGTGGGGTGGTTTTGGAGTGGGGTGTATTGAATAGAGCATTCATTTCCTTGGCATACCTATTGACATTGAGTTTATCCACTCCACTATTATTCAGGTAGGTGTGTATAGGGTTTTGAGAAAGAATTATAGACATAGTCCCTTTCATTATTATTGCCCAGCGAAGCAACCCAAGAGGGGGGATGAATTAGATTTTAAAAGCTTTTTACAAGAATGTGCCAATTCAAAAGCAGTGAAGGTGCTTTGTGCAATGTGACTATGTCAAGCAAATGCAGTGAATGAATAAGTGCAAATAACAAAGAAAAGCAAGCACAAAAATATAAGATTTTATAGTGGTTCGGTGCACTACAAGCACCTATGTCTACTCCCCAAGTATCCCTTGAAAATTTAACTATAATCTTCAAAGATTATAGCCAACTTATTTTAACCGGGCTCACAAGTTAAATCCTTGTTAGTTTTGTCACTTAGGCTCACCAACAACCCTTACACAAGCTACTCTTGGCTAAACACTTCTAATTTCAAGCTTGGAATGGCCTCTCACTAGTTTCAACACCCTTGAAACTAGTTTCAACTCAAGTACAAAAGAATAAGAGTAAGTGAAACCAAAATGCTCTCTCAAAGAGTTGAAAAATGGTCGTTGAAGCTCTTGGAAGATTCTTCTTGAGTTATCTTCTTAGTGAAAAGTCTTGAAAGATTGATGGTTGTTGAGAATTGAAAGCTATCACTCAATGCTTGCTTTTCACTTTTGTAGCTAACCTTTTTTTTTTGAAGATTCTCTTGAGTACAAAATCAATATGCTTGTTCTTTTTTCCTCTCTTGTCAATTCAATATGTTCTCTAAGGAATAAATACTCCAAAACTTTTAAAAAAATTATTTATGACTATTAGAGATGAGAAAATAGCCATTTAGAACTTAAAAACAAATTCTACAGCTATGAAAATATAGCTGTTACTGTATTGCCAGGGCTACTTGAGTCAACACTTAAGGTGGTGAGTTGACACTTAAGTCGACACTTGCTTCTAGTGAGTCAACACTTGAAGTAGCCTTGTTATAGTAGTAACCAACCAATTCAGCCCTGGCACAATGGTCGGTCCACTTGAAGAAATCAATCCCTGTGGAGGTCAGGTCGGCAACTCGGTCAGCCCACTTCAACCAGGTCAGGTCGGCACCTCGGTCAACCCAGCCCGACCGTGCCTGGAGCCCAGCTCGATCGAGCTGGCACCTCGACCCAGGTCAACAGCTTGGCCAGCCCACTTCGGTCAGACCCAGGTCGGCTCCAGCCACCCTAGCTTGGCACCCTCTCTGTGCCTCGGTCCGCGCGTATGGGAGGTACGCGCGTCCAGATCACTCCGCTAGAGTCATGCCCGCATGCGTCCGTGTCAGGGAAACTGGCACCTGGCTCTGCACCGCCAAAGCCCATGCCAGGGCAACTCTGCACCTCTCCTCGATCCGCGCGCAAGGGAAGCACAACCCCGAACGCCTCCGGCTCTGCACCGCCCAAGCGCTATCCGGCTCGGCACCCCGGCACCTCCGTGCCCAGCGCGGCGTGGTCCCAACACCTCCGAGCCTAGCGCGGCACGCCTAGCATCTCCGAGCCCGGTGTCTCCGAGTCCAGCTTCTCCAGCCCCGCGTGACCCAGTTGCCTGCATGTCCCCTCCGGCTCCTCCCGAGCCCCGATGCCTCCGAGCTTGGCACCGCTTTGCGTGCTCCCCTCCGGCTCCACCCGACCCCCGACAACTCTGAGCTCGGCACCACTCTGCGTGCTCCTCTCCGGCTCCGCCCGAGCCCAGGCACCTCCGAGCTCGGCACCGCTCTACGTGCTCTCCTCTAGCTCGCCCAACCTCGCCAATGCGCCCAGCACGGCACCCCCGGCGCCTCCGATCCCGGCGCGGCACGCCCAGGGCAGCGTGACCCTGCACCTTGCTCCATCCATCCACCTACGGGAGACCAACACCATTGAGCCCCGACTCCCCTAGCTCGGCACCGCGGCACGCCCGCCTGGCGCGCCCACACCTCAGCCCGGTGGGACCCCGGCTCGACAGCGTCATGCCCAGGACTGGCTCCTCCGACTCCGGCCCGCACGCCCGTGGCACACTCGGCTTCACCTGGCTCCGCCCCCGCGTTCCCAGTTTGGCACGCCCCTGCGTGCCCAATTCTACATGCCCGCGTGGCGCCCAGTTCGGCACACCCGCGTGGCACCCGATTCCATCAGCACATGCTCCGCACCCCAGCACGCCCGCGGTCCAGCTCCGCCCTCCCATGGTCTGGTTTCGACCAGGAGCAGCACGTGGGTCCGCTGCGCGTGGGTTCGCATCCACACGCATGGGGCCTTGCACCTCGCCTCGATTAGCATGCATGGAGGCCCCCGCGGGCCTTCTCTCGGTCCACGTGCCTGCATGGCAATCTAGAGTAAAGTCCCAGCCAGCTCGGCACTTTGACACCATACAGTTAGGCCCCGTTCATGTGGGCCCGACATGTCTCACGAGGGACCCATCCATATGGGCTCGGTGCTCTTTCCAAGGATCCCCCTCCACGTGGGTCCTATGGCACGCCGCCTGACACGCCGTTTGTAAGGAAGGTTTGCATTTAAGTTTCCTAAGCTACTGTTTATACTAACTAGTGAATAATGCCCTGCCCAAGGTACTGTACCCCAGTACCAACTTCCTGAACCACACAGTTGAAGGAGGTTCACCAGCCCATCATGGTCTTACAGGCTACCCTAGCCTGACAAGTCTACATCAAGACCAGCACGCCTCCCCAAAAGTAACAGGAACCCTTCGTCTACGTAAAGACCAGCATGGAGAGGTAAGGGGAGGTAAGAAACAATACACTCTATTCATTATCACCCTCTGGCAGCAGAGAGTCCCCCAAGCTCTCTGCCTTAGAGGTCTCTTATTTTCCTTCGATCGTCCCACTGACTTGATCATCAGAGTGCCTCTGCCGGAATTCCTGGCGCAGGTCTTCCCTGTTTTGCATATCCGCCCAATAGAGGGACAATACAGAGAAGATATCTCCCACCGGAGAGGCCCGCAGGAGGACCATAACACAGTATCAAGCCCCTTCATCCTGACAACTATGACTATGTTTTCCTTGATCGTCTCCGACCGACAAGCCCGGTGATGCTGGCAGGGAGTCCATTCACCCGGGCAATGTAAAAAGCTACAGGCCATGGCGATCTAGACGGCAACAGGCCTAATATACCATTGTTCTGTATCTTTACTATCTCAGGCCTTGAGCTAATCTGTGAGTCGACACCTGACTTTCTTGAGTCGACACTTGAATTGAGCCTTGAAACCAATATTCTGTACATTTTATTCTCAGGCCATGAGCTGATCTCTAAGTCGATACTTAATCTCCTTGAATCGATACTTGACAGTCTTGAGTCGATACTTAGGTCGACACCTGACATGCTAGCTGAAAAATTCTACATGCCAAGCTTCTGAAACTTCTGATACTCAGCTGGGTATCGATACTTGAGTTCTATGAGTCGACACTTGAGGTGTTCCACTCAAGAAATGTACTCTAAACTTGATCTTTATGACTTAGAATGAATTTCTTCCACTTTATTTCTTAATTTTTTACTTGTTTATCAATCTTCATGTTCTTTTGCTTCTTGAAGACAACCAAGACTATTGAAACTTTACTTCTCTTTTTGATGGTCTTAACATACTCTTTGATTCATTTAACTTGTTACCTAAGTTGCTTAAAAACATACTTAAACAAATCATTAGTATCCCTTACATACTCAAACATTTTACTTATAATCAAAATCAAGCCTAAGGCCAACAATCTCTTCCTTTTTGATGATGACAAAACTTTGAATATATAAGCAAAAAAGAATAAGATTTATAATATATTAGGACATAAACTTTGAGTATATAAAATTTACAATGTATCAGAGCATTTGTTTATAACATTTATATCAAAATACTTTGACAATGATAGAAAATCTCAAAAATACTATGCCATTGTTGTTATTTCGATAAGATTACCTTAGAAAGTGTTACGAATGTGCCCGAATGCAATCAAGGCAAAATTGTATATAATGTTTGAAAGAATGTATCAGAGCAATGTTTGAAAAAAGAACGTATCGGAGCAAAAAAATAATGTATCAAGGTATAATGTATCGGAGCAAATTACATAAGATATTTAAAAGGTGTATCAGAGCAAAAAATTATGGATTGTTGCATATGATATTGAAAGGATGTATCAGAGTATAAAAAAAATGCAAGATCCATTTTAAGGATGATGGATTTACTTTGCATTTTATCAGAGCAAAATGAGTTTCTTTGAAAATTTTAAAAAATTGTTGATTGTTGCCCTATCTCTCAATTTCTTCTTGGATTACTCTTTACTCTCTACATATGCATTGCTTATATATTATCTTCCTAAATTTCTCCCCCTTTTTGTCATCAATAAAGAAATAAATCTTATCTTTGTGGATGCTCCCCTGAATGTGACTTCCTCTGAATACATGCATACAGTGAGGAACAAGATAAACAAGTGAAAGAAGCATTAAAGATATAGATATCATTCCATAGATCGAATAAATAGCATTAATCAAATGGATACAAGATAGTCAAAGTATAAACTGCATATCATAAGTCAAACTGTATCTGATACAACATCACAAAACATGTCATCACAAAGTACAATAACCCAAAATGCATAAGTCATCAAAAGATACATCATCAAGAGTCAAACATAAATAGTCAAGTACATCAGCAAAAAAAATCAGATGCCTAGAGATCTACAGCCTAACATCACTCCTCATCGGAGGGAAACTCTATAACTAACGAGGCTCTGACTCTAGATCTGGGTGCTCTAGGTCTGACTGAAAGGGTCCTGGTCCTACCAGAATGGAGGGAACCGCGAACTGGGAATTCTCCCGATGCCAAGGGCCTGCTCTGTGATACAGGATGCTGTACAACATCTGCTGGTCCATCTAAGGGTGAATCAGAGTCTGACTCTGAGTCTAAATCCTCAATGGTTGGTGTCCGATACAATGTGTCATCTTGCCTATCTCCAGTCTGTGAGTCCTGCTATGGATCTGGATCCTGGTGCTGAGATGGAGGGGGATCCTGTGGTGGTACAAAATCCTCGGTCTGAGATTGTGGAGGCTCCTGGCCTGTGGGTGGATCCTGTGGCGGAGGTGGAGAGTCTGGTGTAGTTAGGGCCATCATCTGAATTGTGCTGATCTGTGCTATGGCCACCAACACCTGAGAGATGCCTGACTCCATATCTGATCTCAGAAAGCCAAGCTGGAGATTTGTTTGTGCTCTATAATCCCTAAACTCCATCTCCAATCTATGTAGCCTAAATGAAATCTGAAAAAAGTCCTCTCTCCCAAAATCTCCCTCTGATCCTCTAGAAGTCCCTGCAGCTGATGGAGGAGTGGTAGTAAAATCCTCTGCTGCTGTAGGCTCGTCGTCACTCTTAGACTCTGATGGTCCGACCTCCTCTGTGGCTCTAGAAGGTCCTACCTCCTCAACTCGGAGCTCCTCCTCTGTAGCCTCTACATCCTCCTCAGTCTCGTCACGTCTGACCCACCGATCTCGAATCTTGCGATATCCCATCCGATGGAGTGACCACTCATTATAAGTATCGGTATGAAGGATCTCCTTCGGGGCCTCGCCCTCCAATGAGATCCCGAAGGCTCGAAAGAGTCTGGTGAGGGCCATCCCGTATGGTAGACAAAGTCGCTGACTAGACGCCGCCTCCTGCATCTGTCGGTACATAATCTCGGGCAAGTTCAGTCTCAACCCTCTGACCATACTCACCATCACCACGAGCTCTCTCTCAGTAATAAAATCAAATCGTCCCATCTTTGGCAGAATAATGCAGGCGATGATGTGGTGAAGCAATCTCATCTGAATGGACAACTGGTTTGCCACTACTGTGGTGAACCCTCTCACATCATCCCTCTCTAGTATGCACCGGTATGCCTCTGCTCTATCAGACACTGTATCTGCTATCACTCCTCTGAGTGGTAGCACCCATACTCTGCTCAAAACCTCTGCTGAGAGGGGTATCTGTGTCCCTCTTACTTCAGCTGTCCAACCGTCTGTGCCTCAAGCCAGAGATCCATAAAACTCACGAATCAAATGGGGATAAAAGCATTCCCTCATCGAGCAGAAACTCTCACAACCAGCTGAGCGTAGCCACTGAGCAAGCTGGAAACCCTCTTGGTCAATCCACTGAAAATCTATCCTTCTCCCACTGGCTATCACCTTTCCTGACATCCTTTCTACAGCCAAAGATGGTGGAAGTCGTGGGGCCTCCTCACTCTGCTCGTGCCTCGCTTTAGATCTTCTTTCACTTGGACTAGATACTGTAGCAGGCCGCTTTCTCCAGTAGGTGAGCTGTATTCTTGGACCCATTGCGGTGGATGAAGGCTTTTGGTGCAAGATGAGAATTGGAGGGTGGATGTGAGTCAAAATCTATCAATCTAGAAAGTTTGGAATGAAATTCTAAGTTTAGGGAGACCGGGTGAAGAATAAAGGTGACTAGGGTTAGAAAATGAAAGTGAAAAAATACCAACAAAAAGCTCTAGAAATACCTGAGTTCCAGTCGTAAGTTGACACTTGCAATTTCTCCCAAGTGTCGACACTTTGGTGAGTCGACACTTAGAGAAAGCTCTAGAAATACCTGAGTTCCAGTCGTGAGTCGACACTTGGAATTTCTCCAAGTGTCAACACTTCAATACCGGAAAAAAAAATTCAAAATATTTAGGAAAAATGGGAATCAATGGAAATCAATGGGAAATAATTAAATAAGTTCTAAATCCTTCAAAATGATGAATTTTGATAGTTTTTTCTGGCTAAGGGGAATCTAGAAAAAATTGAGAAAAAGCTACTAAAAATGATCTATAACTCCTAATTCTCTCTTAGTCATACAAAATCTATCTTCACTAAGAGGTTTTGTAAAGATATCAACTAGTTGATTGTCAGTATACACAAATTCAAGCACCACATCTTCATTTTGCACATGATCTCTTATGAAATGATATCTTATTTCAATGTGTTTACTTCTTGAATGTTGAACAAGATTTTTAGTTAAGTTGATTACACTAGTGTTGTCACATCTAATAGGTATTTTAGTTAATTTAATGCTAAAATCTTTGAGTTGTTGTTTAATCTACAAGATTTGAGCACAATAACTTTCAGCTACGATATACTTAGCTTCAGTTGTAGATAGTGCAATTGAATGCTGTTTCTTGCTAAACTAGGAGATTATCCAAGAAATTAATAAGTTCCTAATGTACTTTTTCTATCTAGTTTACAACCAGCAAAATCAGCATCAAAATAAATAATCAATTCTATTGTTGAGTCCTTAGAGTACCATAAACCAATGTCAATAGTAACAGATAGATATCTAAGTATACGTTTGACAGCCAATAAATGAGATTCTTTAGGTTCAGATTGACACCTTGCACACATATATACACTAAATATGATATCTGGCCTACTTGCAGCTAAATACAATAATAAGCCAAGATACCTCTATAAAATTTTTTATCTATACTCTTACCAGATTCATCTTTGTCAAGCTTGCATGAAGGGCTCATTGGTGTGCCAAGAGGTTTTGTCTTCTCTATCCCAAACTTTTTCAGAATTTTCTTAGTGTACTTAGCTTGGTTGATGAAGATCCCTTCTTTGGTTTGTTTGATTTAGAGTCTGAGAAAGTAGCTTAATTCTTCCATCATGCTCATCTCAAACTCACCCTGCATAAGCTTAGCAAACTCTTGACAAAGAGCTTCATTAGTGGCATCAAATACAATGTTATCAATATAGATTTGTACTACTAAGAGGTTATCAGCTTTTCTTCTTAGAAACAAAGTAGTATCTACATGTCCCCTAGTAAAGCCATTATCAATCAGAAATTTGCTTCATCATTCATACCTAGCATGTAGGGCCTATTTTAAACCATAAAGAGCTTTATGCAATTTGAAAACATGGTCAGGATATGTATGATCTTCAAAACCAGGAGATTGTTTTACATATATCTCTTCTGCTATATATCCATTGAAAAATACATTTTTAACATTCATTTAAAATAATTTAAAATTCATGAAACATGTAAATGCTCGTAAAAGTCTAATTGCTACAAGTCTAGCAACAGGAGTAAAAGTTTCATCAAAATCAATGCCTTTCTCCTGATTGTAGCCTTTAGCAACTAGTCTAGCTTTATTCCTGGTTACAATTCTATTTTCATCCAACTTATTCCTATATACTCACTTAGTACCTATTTTGAAAGTATTGGATGGTCTTTCTACTAGTATCCAAACTTTATTTCTTTCAAATTGATTTAATTCTTCTTGCATAGCATTCATCTAATTATGATCTTTTTCAGCTTCTTCTATACTTTTAGATTTTATTTGAGACATAAAAGCAAGATAATCACATTCATTTCTAAGAGAAGATCAAGTTCTTCCCCCTTTTGATGGATCACTTATGATTAGTTTTTTATGGTGTCCATGAGCATACCTCCACTCCTTAGGCAAGTCCTTGTGCTTTGGTGAAGGTCTTGAGATTTCTTCTTCATCCTCCTTGCTTTGATCTTCCTCGTTCTCTTTCGAAGGAGGATCATTTAAAGTCAGCTTCTCAAGTCTTTGAATACCTGCAATATTATCTAAAATATCCTCTTTTCTAGAGGACTTGTTAGTAGACTCATCAAATACAGCATGCATGGATTCTTCCATAACAAGTGTTCTTTTATTGAATACCCTGTATACCTTGCTAGATATTAAGTATCCTAAAAAGATACCTTCATCTGACTTGGCATTAAATTTGCTTAACTTATCTTTGCTGTTGTTTAATATGAAATATCGGCATCCAAATACATGAAAATACTTAATGATAGGTTTTCTTTATTTTCAAAGTTCATAGAGAGTTTTCTTTAAAATCGGTTGGATTAAAACTCGATTTATAATGTAACATGCAGTGTTGATTGCTTCAGCCCAAAAATATCTAGAGAAGTCATTTTCATAAAGTATAGTGCATGCCATTTCTTATAAAGTTCTATTTTTCTTCTCTACTATCCCATTTTGTTGAGATGTCCTAGGTACAAAAAAATTGTGTTCAATACATTTTTCACTGCAAAATTCGTCAAAATTTTGATTTTCAAATTCGGTTCAATGATCACTTTGAATGCAAATAATAGATGTACCTTTTTTTTATTTGAAACATTTTTATAAAACTATATAAAAGGAAAGAAAGATTCATCTTTATGAGCTAAAAACAAAACCTGAATAAAACATGAGAAATCATAAACTATAACTAACCATATCTCTTGCCTCCTAAGCTTGTGGTCCTAATTGACCCAAAGAGATCCATATGGAGTAGTTCAAGTGGCCTAGTAGTTAAAACAATTTCCTTAGATTTGAAAGAAGTTCATGTTTGTTTGCCATGTTCGCAAGTATCACAAATCTTATCTTTTTCAAATCTAAGTTTTGGCAAATCTTTGACTAAATCCTTTTTACATAATTTGAAAAGTAAATGCATGCTAGCATGTCCTAATTTATGATGTCATAACCAGCTAGTCTCATTGATTTTGGCATCCATTGTAACCAGGCATTCACCATCTTGCATAGAAAGATTATCAAGATCAACTAGATAGATGTTACCATGCCTATGTCCAATGAATTTCAACCCATCATCATTAAGACTAGACATCATGCAAAGTGATGATTCAAAAATAACTTTAAAATCTCTATCATAAAATTGGCTAATGCTTAGTAAATTATGCTTTAAACATTCTACTAGTAACACATTATCAATAAAAGTAGATGGAAAAATGTGAACTTTACCAACACCAGTGATTTTACCTTTTTCATTATCTCCAAAGGTCACATTTTCCTCATTTAAAGCTTCAAGAGGTGAATTGCTTCACATCTTCCGTCATATATCTTGAGCAACCACAATCAAGGTACCATATTCTTCTTTTCTCTTTGGTTGCAAGATACACCCGCAAAAAAGATCAAGTTGATGCTTTAGGTATCCAAGCCATCTTGGATCATTTAGGGTTAGTAGTGAAGGTTCCTTTTGGAACCCAAACTTGTTTTGATTTGTTTATCTTTCTTAAATCACATTGATATGTCTTATGACCAAGTTTACTGCAACTAAAACAAGTAATACTAGATGAAGCTGGAACAAAGAAATTCTTTAATAATTTTTGCTTCCTTTGTTGTTTATAACCAAGTCCAACCTTATCAAAAACAGCTCTTTGATTGTTTAAAAATAAACTTAGTTTTGCAGAACTAAAAGTAAGCTTTTCAACAAATAGTTTTATCTTATCAAGCTTATCTTTCAGCTTCTTGTTTTCTTGGGATAAGGTCTTGCATTCTTTGAAAAGTTTTTCTTTTTCAAAACTTGATTTAAGCTTTTTCAAACTTTGTATGTCTTCAATCAATGCATTTTTCTCATTTGAAAGCTTATTATATTTATCTTTCAAATCAACATTTTCTTTTACCGAACTTTTTTTTTTTAGAAACTTCTTCATTTTTGAAAGATAATTCAAAAAACTATTTCCTTAAATTCTTATGCTTTAACTTTAGTTTCAAATAATTATTCATCAATTCATCAAAAGTACCATGTAACTCATCAAAAATAAACTTACTTTCAATTTCGAAACTTACCTCTTCTTTATTTGCCATGAGACAAAGGTTGGCAACTTCTTGTTGTTCTTTCTTCTTCGAACTAGAGTCTTTGCTTTCACTCCAAGTGACCATCATGGCCATCTTCTTGAATTTTCTCTTGCCCTTTTTGAAAAGAGGGCAATCCATCCTGTAGTGGCCCGGCTTCTTGCATTCAAAGCAAATCAGGCCTTCTTTCTCCTTCTCCTTCTCCTTTTCCTTGATTGGCTCTCCTTTGACTTGTTTCTTTTTCTTAAATCTTTGCTTCTTCTTTCTCAAGAATTTTCGAAATTTATGAGCCACAAGTATGGTCTCATCTTCATCTTCGTCTTCTTCAGACTCATCACTTGTGCTCTCTTTGGGAATTATGGATGCAAGGGCTATAATCTTCTTTTTGTCATTTTCAGCCATCTTGTACTTTAGGGATAGCTCATAAGTCATGAGAGATCACAAAAGCTGATCCAAGGGTAGCACATCTAGATCCTTGGCTTCTTGGATCGTCGTCACTTTCACATCCCATGATGTTGGAAGGGACCTAAGGATTTTATTCACAAGTTCAGCATTAGAATAAACTTTGCCTAGTCCTTTCAAGCTATTGATTATGTTAGTGAACTTAGTATACATTTCAGAGATAGATTCAGTAGGTTCCATCCTAAATATTTCATATGTACAAGCATATTAATCTTAGAATTTTTTACTTGATTTGTACCCTCATGGATAACTTCAAGTGTGTCCCATATCTCCTTAGCTAAATTACATACTGAGATTCTATTGAATTTGCTAGGGTTTAAAATACAAAATAGTAAATTCATAGCCTTAATATTTTAATTCTACTTGTTTAATGACATTCTCATCCCAATCTTCTTCAAGTTTGCATATGGGAATGCCATTAACCATAATGGTGGGTGTGTGAAGACCTTTAATGATTACTCTTCAAAGAGTATAATCTATAAATTGAATGTAAATGCACATGAATATTTTTCAATAAGTGTAGTTTGTGCCATTGAACAATAGTGGATAATTTGAAACTTGCCCTTCGGCAATACAAGCACCATATTGGGCTGCCATGATCTTTTACTCAAGATTGTTAAACCTCTTTGCTGAGTACCAAGCTCTGATACCATTTGTTACCTAGCGAAGCAAGACAAGAGGGTGAATTGGATTTTAAAAACTTTTGACAAGAATGTACCAATTCAAAAGTAATGAAGGTGCTTTGTGCAATATGACTATGTCAAGTAAACGCAATGAATGAATAAAAGCATATAACAAAGAAGAGCAAGTACAAAAATACAAGATTTTATAATGGTTCTGTGCACTCCAAGTACCTACGTCTACTTCTCAAGTATTTCTTAAAAATTTATTATAATCCTCAAAGATTATAGCCAACTTATTTTAACCGGGCTCACAAGTCAAATCTTTGTTGGTTTTGTCACTTAGGCTCATCAACAACCTTTACACAAGCCACTCTTGGCTAAATGCTTCCAATTTCTGGCTTGGAACGGCCTCTCACTAGTTTCAACTCCCTTGAAACTAGTTTCAACTCAAGTAGAAAAGAATAAGAGTAAGTAAAACCAAAATGCTCTCTCAAAGAGCTAAAAAGTAGTCATTGAAGCTCCTGGAGGATTCTTCTTGAGTTGTCTTCTTGGTGAAAAGTCTTGAAGGATTGATGGTCGTTGAGAATTGAAAGTTATCACTTAATGCTTGCTTTTCATTTTTTTATGCTAATCCTTTTTTTTTTAAGATTCTCTTGAGTACAAAGTTAATATGCTTGTTCTTTTTCCCTCTATTATCAATTCAATATATTCTCAGAGGAATAAATACTCCAAAACTTTTGAAAAAACTATTTATAGCCATTGGAGATAAGAAACTAGCCATTTGGAACTTAAAAATAAATTCTGTAGCTCTGAAAATATAGCCATTACTGTGCTGTAAGGACTGCTTGAGTCAATACTTAAGGTGGTGAGTTGACACTTAGATTGACACTTGCTTCTAATGAGTCAATACTTGAAGTGGCCTAATATATCATTGTTCTGTATCTTTAATGTCTCAGGTCTTAAGCTGGTCTGTGAGTCGACACCTGACTTTCTTGAATCGACATTTAGGTCAACACTTGAGATGTGTGAATCGACACTTGAATTAAGTCTTGAAACCAATGTTCTGTACTTTTTATTCTCAGACCATGAGCTGATCTCTAAGTCGATACTTGATCTCCTTGAATCGACACTTGACAATCTTGAGTTGATACATAGGTCGACACCTGGCATGCCAGCTGAAAAATTTTGCATGCCAAACTTCTGAAATTTCTTATACTCAGTTGGGTGTCGACACTTAAGTTCCATGAGTCAATACTTAAGGTGTTCCATTCAAGAAATGTATTCCAAACTTGATATTTATGACTTAGAATGAATTTCTTCCACTTTATCTCTTAATTTTTCACTTGTTCATCAATCTTCATGGTTCTTTTGCTTCTTGAAGACAACCAAGACTATTGAAACTTTACTTCTCTTTTTGATGATCTTAACATACTCTTTGATCCATTCAACTTGTTACCTGAGTTACTTAAAAATATACTTAAACAAATCATTAGTATCCCTTACATACTCAAACATTTTGCTTATCATCAAAATCAAGCCTGGGGCCAATAATAATGTTCTCAAGTACATCCACCTCAAAATAATTATCTATTTGTGGTCCCTGGAAAGAGCTAAACACATTAAATCTCAGCTTCTTATTCCTAAACAAGATATCCATGACTCCTATCCTATAGTTGGTACATGCGTTGGCTATAGCTAGGAAGAGTCGGTCTAAGATGATGGAGATTTATCTAGGATTACCATAGACTTTCTATGTCAAGAACTAGAAAATCAATAAGAAAGTAGAACTCATCTACTTTGACTAAGACATCCTCAATCATCCCACATGGTGCCTTAATAGATCTATCAGTAATTACAAGGTAATATGGTGGGTTTCAATTCTTCAAATCCAAAAAGTTTATACACTAAGCCAGGTAGTATAGTAATACTTGCCCCCCATTCTAGAGGAGCTTTTTCTATGTGAAGATCTCTTATGATGTAAGAAATGGTAGAGACACTTGGATCCTTAAGTTTGAGAGGGATAGTGTACCAAAAAAATGAACTAGCTTGTTCAATGAGACAACCTTCTTCACAATTTATGATCCAGGTTTGCATTTCTATATGCACAAGTCCTTTAAAAATTTAGAATAGGCAAGGACCTATTTGATTGCATGCAGAAGGGGAAAACCAATTTTAACTTATTTAAATAATTCTAACATTTCATCTATCTTTCCTCCCTTATTATCAAAAGGAATAGGAAATTCTTAGAGCACTTGGAAATAGAGCCTTAGATAGGCGAAGAACTATTGATGAAGTCATCCCTTAATTTTAGGTCCTCTTTATTTTGAGACAATTCAGACTTAGTCAAAGCTTCACTCGTGGTCTTATTGATTTGGCTAAGTTGCTCTATGATCTTTCCATTCGTAAGAGTCATAACGGATTTGGCATGTTCAGCATAGGCAATGGAGCTTTGGACCATATATTATCCACTAAGGTTGTTTTAAGATTGGCTGAATAACTTTCCTTCTTTTCTTCTACTGAAAGCTATAGCTAGTTGGCTAATTTGGATCTCTAGATTGGCTATGGATTGCATGTGGGAGTGAAGAATCTGAGTGTTGATTTCTAGTCTTTCTAAAGCTTTCAAAACCTTCTCTTCAAAAGTTGGATTATGGGTACTTGGAGAAGTTGAGGAACATTTGGAAACTATGAATAAGGTGCACATCTATAAGAGGCATCTGGGTAACTTGGCTGTTACATCATCGGGTTAACCACTAGTTATGGTTTCACGAAAAATTTGGATAATTCCTCCAACCTAGATTGTAAGTATTCGAATAAGGATCATTACCTATTCTATAAGCAATATGGGTTGGAGCTTGTTGAACTTGCTCTTATATAACTCAAGAAATTGGATCTCGAGAAGCTTCCACTTGAGCAACTCATTGGATCACGCATGACTTATGAGCTTACAATGAAAGAAAAGGATGAAGAAGAGTCCAAGAGAAAGAAGACATCACTTTGAAGTATACAAAAAATGATAAAAAAAAAAAGAAAGAGAGCAATGAGTTAGAAGAAGAGGATGATGATAAGTTAGCTATAGTAGTAAGAAGATATAAGCGGCTCATGAGGAAGAAAAGACCTAAATTCAACAGGAAGACCTATAAGGGTGAAGCTAGTAAGGATAAGGAGAAAAGAAAAGAAAGGAAGCAGCCCATATGTTTCAAATGCAAGAAACCTGGGCATTTCAAAATGGACTGCCTCCAACTCAAAAAGGTAAGAAATACAAGAAGATACATTGATAGCTATATGGAGTGGTAGCAAAGATTTAAGCTCCAAAAAAGAAACAACTATAGAAGTTGCAAATCATTATCTCATAATACAAGAAAGCAAGGTAACTCTGAACTTTTTTATAATCAAATTACAAATTATATTTAGTAATCTTCTTGCTGATTTTGAAAGATTAAGAGAAATTAATAAAGACTTAAAAGAAACAAAATGTTGAGCTTTTAAAGAAAAATAAATATTTTCAAAGGTAAAAAGAATGCTCTACAAAAACTTTCAAAAGAAAAGAAAAAGATCTTGAAAAATAAAAAGTTGGCTTTGCAAAAAATAATGAAAAAAAAAAAAAGGAAAGCACTTTATAGCAAAAAGAAAGTATTTTATAAGAAAATCAAAACTTGAAAAATGAGGTGCAGAAATTAAAATCCTTTGTAGACAAATTTACTTTGAGTTTTGAAAAATTATAATTGATTTTGAATTATTAAAGAGTAGTTTCCAATAAAATTAGTTTAGGATATAACATTCAAAGTAAACAAAAATTTCTGAAAAATTTCTTTGAAAAATATCTCTTTGTTCTATATCAAGCATTACTTATTTTTATTATGACAAACTAAATATAAGAATATATTTATAATTTCAAGAAAATAAATAAAAAATGATTGAAAAAGTATAGATTTTGAAAGGAACCAATAAGAGTAACCTCAAAAGATCCAAGATGACTTGGATATCTAAAACAAAAACTTGGTTTTCTTTTGTAGATGTATATTGCAGTCCAAGAAAAAAAGATATCTAGACAGTGGGTGCTCAAGATATATGATAGGTGATAAGGTTCAATTTATCACTTTAGAAGCTAAACAGGAAGGCATGATAACTTTTGAAAATAATGAAAAAGGACATTCTATGAAATTGATAAAATTTGCATTGCCCCCTCTATTTTTATTAAAAATATATTATATATAAATGATTTAAAACATAACTTGCTTAGTATAAGTCAATTATGTGATAAAGGTTATAGAGTAATTTTTGAATCTTCTAAATGTATTGTATATAGTCCAATAAAAGATAGCATGGTATTCATTGGGCATAGGCATGGCAATATATATATTATGGATTTGGATAATCCATCTCTTAAGGATAGCCAATGCCTAGTTGCGATGAACACTAAAAGAGATAAAACTAGTTGATTGTGGCATCAAAAATTAGGTCATGCAAGTATAGATTCGATTTCAAAACTTGTTAAAAGGGATCTTGTAAAAGGTTTACCAAAACTCAAGTTTGAAAAGAACCAAATTTGTGATGTATACTAATTTGAAAAATAATCTAGGAACTCTTTTAAACCAAAAGATATAATTTCAACTAATAGACATTTAGAACTCATTCATATGGATTTATTTGGTCCCACTAGAATAACAAGCCTTGGTGGCAAGCGATATGGACTTGTTATTATTGATGATTCATCAAAATTTACTTGGACAATCTTTTCAGCTCAAAAAAAGAAGCTTTTTCTATTTACTAAATTTTATAGGAAAGTTTCAAATAAAAAGAAATTTTCAATTATTTCAATTCATAGTGATCATTGAACCAAATTTGAAAACTAAGATTTTGAAAAATTTTATAATAAAAAAGAAATTATACATAACTTTTCTTTACCTAGGATACCTCAATAAAATAGGATGATAGAAAAAAAAAAATCGCATATTAAAAGAAAGAATGCAATATGTTATGTGAAGGCAACCTTCCTAGATATTTTTAGATAGAGATTATAAACATGGCATACTATATTTTAAACCATATTTTGATTAGACCGATTTTAAATAACATACCATATAAGCTTTAAAAAAATAAGAAGTCTAATATTAGTTACTTTCATGTTTTTAGATGCAAGTTTTCATATTAAACAATGACAAAGATAACTTAAAAAAATTTGATGCCAAGTTAGATAAGGGAATCTTCTTAGGTTACTCCTCATCTAGCAAAGCATATAGTCTTTAACAAAAGGATACTTATTATTGAAGAATCAATACATGTTTTTGATGAGACTAATGCAAATCTTTTTAGAAAGGAAAATACTTTTGATAATGATACAGGTATTCTAAACAAGAAGGTAGAAGATCTTACATTGAAGAAATCATCTCCTAAAAACTAAAATGAAGATCTAAAGAAAGAGAATGATAAAGTAGAGCCAACTCGAAAGCAAAATGAGTCGACTCAAAAGCAACGTGCTTATTCAAAAAATGAAAGTATGCTCATGAATATCTAAAAGATTTAATTATTGGTAATCCATCTCAAGAGATAATAACTTGATATTTTTAATATATCCTTGTAATTATTTAGCTTTTATTTCATGAATAGAACCTAAGTCTATTAAAGAAATCGAAAAAGATAGTGAATGAATCAATGCTATGCAAGAACTTAATCAATTTACAAGAAATAAAATCTGGACACTTGTAGAAAAATCTATAGATTATTCTACTATTAGAACTAAATGGATTTTTAGAAATAAACTTGATAAATATGGTAAAATTATAAGAAATAAAGCTAGATTAGTTGTAAAAAATTATAGTCAAGAAGAAGGAATTAATTTTAATGAAACTTTTACGCCTGTAGCTAGATTAGAGCAATTAGACTATTACTTATATTTACATACTATATAGATTTTCTAAACTTTATTAAATAGATATTAAAAGCATATTTTTGAATGACTGTATTTTTAAAGAAGTTTATATAGAACAATCATCTAGTTTTAAAAGTTATGAATTTCCAAACCAAGTTTATAAATTGTATAAAGCAATTTATGATTTGAAACAAGCACATCTTGCATGGTATTTTAAGTAAATTCTTATTTCAAAATAATTTTTCAAGAAAAAATGTAGATACTATATTATTTTTGAAAAAAAAATAATGATCTATTAGTTGTTCTAATATATGTAGATAATATTATATTCGATACTACTAACAAAATACTTTGTCAATAATTTGCCAAGCGATGCAGGAAGAGTTTGAGATACCATGATGGGAGAATTCAACTTCTTTCACGAACTCCAGATAATACAGACAAATGAAGGAATATTCATCAACCAAACAAAATACACAAGGGAGATACTCAAAGAATTTGAAATGGAGAGTTCTAAAGAAATCAGCACACCTATGAGCTCAATATGTAAGTTTAACAAGAACAAGAAAGATAAAATTATAGATCAAAAATTTTATAAAAGTATGATTGGATCACTGCTCTACCTTACTACTAATAAACTTGATATAATATTTAGTATATGCATGTATACTAGATATCATTCTAAAAAGACACTTGTTTGCTATTAAAAAAAAATTAATTACTTATCTGATACTGTTAATGCTAAACTATAGTATTCTAAACATTCATCTACTAAACTAATAGGATATTTTTTCTAGATATAAATTAGATAAAAAAAGTATTAGTAGAACTTGTCAATTTCTAGAAATTAACTTAATCTCTTGATTTAGCAAGAAACAAAATTTGATGGCATTGTCTACAGTCGAGGCCGAATACATTATAATCAAAAATTATTGTGTTCAAATCTTATAGATTATGTAATAACTTGAAGATTTAACATTAAACTTAATAACATTCCCATAAGATATAATAATGCTATTGCTATAAATCTAACTAAAAATTTAATTCAACTTTCAAGAACTAAATATATTAAAATAAGACACTATTTCATAAAAGATCATGTATAAAATGATGATGTTATGCTTGATTTTGTTAGCACTAATAGGTAATTAGCTCATATCTTTACTAAACCCTTAAATAAAGATAGGTTTAGTATGATTAGAAAAGAATTAGATATTTATGATCCATTTAATTGAAACTCTTCTTTTCTTCCTAAAAAAATCTTTATCTAGAAGTATTCTTGTGATCTTGACAATCATAGAATCCTCAAAATTATCCTTAAAATCCTACTCAAATAGTTTTTGACAAAATTCATTGAATTTTTTCTCTGACCCAAATTCGAGCCAACTCAAGCTAAATCCAAGTTGACTCAAGTCTGAGTCGACTCGATAGTTCCCTTGAGTCGACTCGAGCACAGGTCTAAGATTTTTAATATAGGAACCTGCAAATCCCTATTTTGGATATTTAGATCATCCTCTTCCTTTGGAATAGTAAAATTTCTCATCCAAACAATCTATTTCTCCTAAAAACTTCAAATCTACCCTCTTTTCCTCAATTTCCTTTGATTTCAACCCGTTTCATATGGAAATGTATCCCGAAAGATGTTGGCTCATCACTTGAAATGCCAAGGGCCAAAACTGAGAGAACTCAAACCATGCGAAGCATGCAAAGGCATAGGAGAGGAGAGGCAGTAAAAGAGGAAGTTCCACCACCTCCAGCCGAGCCTACTAAGCTACCCATGCCATCCACACTAGTTCCACCTTCCCCTTTTCCCCTACATGAGAGGATGGCAAGGAGAGTTGTTACTACAAGTAGGTGGATCAACTTTAGTTTCTTTGATAAGAATGGATTTGTTTTTGGAGAGTGAATTAGGAGACAGGGATGGGAGAAGTTCTGCAAGACTAATATGTTAACCTATCCTAGACTTGTGAAAGAGTTGTATGAAAATTTGAGCAAGATTGCTAGTGGTATTTCTTCTACAGTAAAGCAAGTTGAGATTTCTTTGAGCGACACTATCTTAGAACAGAAACTCAACATTCCATCTGATTGTATAGTTGCTGATAGACTAGCTGATAGGAGAGCGGGACTCGAATGTGTGCTGGACAGGATGGGTATGGAAGGGATTACAGAGTTTAAGTCCAATACCCTATCTACTGACTTGACAGTTTTACATCACATTATATGGAGGATTTTCGTACCGAAAGATAAAGAGATTTGATTGTGTATCTAAGAAAGAGCTTGCCATGGTGTACCATCTAATGCGAACCATTTCAATCAATCTCCCAAGCATGATGCTAGTCTAGATGAAGGAAGTAGTAGAGAAGGTAAAGCTGACCCTATGTTATGCTCCTAATCTATATCTTTGAGGCCTTTAGAGTATCTTCAAAAGGAGAGTCCTCAAAAAAACTCCAAAGCCATAATGAGTATTATGAACGAACCCTTCATTGGATGGGGTACCAGAGGGCAATAACAAGAGGACACTGGATAAGGCGAGTCTCTAGTCTAGAGTTACAAGAGGGACCAAAGTCTCTAGTGCATATAGCTAAGCCATCTTCACCATCCAAACCACCTAAGAGAGCAGTAGGGCCATATGACATTCTTGTTCCATTATCGAGGACTCCTATCACACCTCTCCCATAGACCGAATTGGATGATACATTGCTAAAGAGGATGGTCGAGCTTGTATGCTAGACTATTAGAGGAGAGATTCAATCTATGATAGCAAAGTTCCAGATACTTTCTAGCAAAGTCAACAAGTTGTAGATCAAGATTACTGATACATGTCGACTTATAGATCAGCTGCTCTCAAACTCTTATATATCAGGTGCTTCTGATAGATTATTGAGGGGATTGGATGATGGACTCATTGATGTTCAGACTACTGCTGATAGACTTAGGATGTCAATGATAGCAAACATTGGCATGTATCTCACATGGTTGCTAGACTTTCAGAGGTTATTTTTGCTCAAGCAATGGCAGCAGCTCAACCATCTCCTTATATTTCATCTTCTACTATTCAGATGATGAGCCATCCTCCTCCATAGACTTCACCTCCCAAGGCTACCTAGACTGCACGCACTCAGCTTGGACCATCTGCAAAGATTATCACCAAGACCTATAGGATGTAGTAGCAGTCCCGCAAATCTTCTAGAAGGACACCACCACCTACTGAACCAACTACTAGGACTCGGAGTCAGATAGCTGATTCCACAGCTTAGGATTCTTAGCTATATTATAGGCCATTCTATATGGGCTTAGGATTTCACAGATCTTCAATACCATATGTATTAGACTTCTCTTATATTTCAGTTCTTTGGTAACTATGATGTATCGAGGTCTGCCATTTTGTATGCATCATTTTTTATATGGGGTATACCTCTTGATGACTTGTATGTTTGACAAACTTATATGCTTATGACTCATGTTTCGTCTTCCCTCAAGTGTTTATGACTCAATTGTTTCAAATGACTTATATGTTTGATTGCATCATGTGTTTTACTTAGGGGAAGCTATCTCTCTAAAAAATTTTTAATGCTAATGATAAAAAGGGAGAGTAATATAAGAAAAATAAATAAAATAGAGAGAACAATGAATTAAAATGAAAACAAGATGAATTTCTGTGCAAAATTATTTGTTTGATACTAGAAACATTTTTACTTCGATACTTTATCCAATTTACTCTAATACTTACATTCTGATACTCATATCCAATTGTCAAAATGATTTTTAAAAAAACTTTGATATTTTTACTTATACTTTGATACTTTTACTTATACTTTGAAACTCTCACTTATATATTTAAAATTGCTCTAATACTCTGAAAAGATGCTTTGATACTCTTATTCAAGTTTTTTTAAATAATTTCCTCTTATACTTTTAAAAGATTATTCTGATATTCGATACTTTGATTGTTTTGATACATACTATGTCACCTTTGATACTTTTGACACTTAATATGTTGAAACTACCTATTAATTTATTTTGATATTATCATACTTCTAAGATCTGATACATTTCACTCTAATACTTTAAAACTATCATATTATCCTAATATTTTATTCTAAAATTATACTTGACACTTCTTATATGCTCTAATACTCAACTCATAACCCAAATAATATCTACCCTGATACTTAATCCAAAATTTATATGCTCTAATCCATATTCCATATAATGTGTTCTAGTACTTAATTTATAAATTCACTTGCCTTGATATTCTTTCTAAAATCCATATACTATGATACTTAAAAGCCTTGTTTTGTTAATATTAGAACACTCTAAGTTTACTCTATTAACCTTCAAAGAGTATTATATTTGTTTTAGATATTATTTTCTTATATACTCGAAGTTTTGCTATCATCATCAAAAAGGAAGAGATTGTTGGTCCTAAGAATTGATTTTGATGACTAATAAAATATTTAAGTATATAATGTTATTAATAAACTTTACTAGTTAATGTTTCAGGAAAAGATAAGGATAATATCCATCAATTTAAAATATCAATTTTTGAAGATCAAATGTTTGAAAGCTAATGAATTTTAGAAGAAATGTTGTGTTAGAACTTGAAGTCAAAAAATTTTTGGAAAATCAATGTTTCAGTCATATATTGGAAAAGTTTTAGCTTGGCACTATAGTTTCAACTAGCACACTTCCGAGCTGACTTAGATAAAATTTGAGTCACCTGACAATGAGAGATAACTATACAGAAAGTTGATTTTTAAAGGTTGTTCTATAAACAAACTCAAATGATACTTGAGCAAACTAGAATGGAATTTAAACCGACTCAACAAAACCAAGCTGACTCAATAGTAGATAATAAAAAGCTAATTTTTGGAGAAAGAAGACTAAACCAACCCAAATAAAATTTGAGCCAACTCAACAATAATCAAAGTTGACTTGAAGGCTATTGACATGCATAATTGCTAATTCTGTAGAAAGTTCAGAATGACCCAGTCTCATTCCTAATGGTTATATTTTTTTTCAATAGTTGGAAATAACCAGTTTGACCTTGGAAGGCTTTTTAAAGACTACCAAACTCATTAAAGACACCAACCATCACTCAAAGAGAGAATATTTCAAAGTTATCAAGAACACCAAGAAAAAGCCAAAAAGTCTTGATTTGAAAGCTCATACTTCCAATCACCTGAAATAAATCCATCAGTCATTGGCTTCTTAGCAATTGACTTCTTAGCAAGAAAATAAGTATTGAAGCTTCTAAATATTCCTTATACCTCTTTCTTATGTATATAAGCATTCCTTCTTGCTCCCTTTGAGTTTTTCCGTACTTTTATTATTCTCTTTTTGTTCTTTTGTTGCTTACTTCGGTTGGGACTAAAGATAAGTATTATTTGAGCCAGGAATTAGCTTGTAAAGGTTTTAGATTGTGAGCCTTGAAAATAATTTAAAAGGATTTTGATTTGTGAACCCGAAAAAATAAACCAACTACAATCTTTGGAGAAGATTATAATGAAAAGTTCTCAAGGAAAAGCTTGGAAAGTGGATGTAGGTATTGGGGATACCAAATCACTATAAAAATCTCTCGTATTTGTGTGGGCCATCGCATTTTTAGCTATTACTTTCAGCATTTCAATTTCTACACATATTTCTGTTCACATATACTTCACATAGTAGCACATACTTAAGTTTTAATTTTTGAAAAACTTAATTCACCCCTTGGACTGTCTAGCTGAGCAACAAGCTTAAATCTTTTTTCTCTTTTTTATTGATTTAAAAAACAAGATATGCCTATATTTATAATAATGAGGTCTGTCCTTACATAATTTGGATCAAATTTCTTTTGCTAGCTTCTAGAAGAACTTTTGTCCATGCATAATTGGGCTAGATTTTTCTTCATAGTTTTAGTAGGCCTTTTATCCAAAATAGACATGTCTCGCATAAATGATTTAGAAAAAGCCAAAAATTGTCAAGTGGGAGATTTTAACTTTTACATCAACCATGCATGCTATTACTCCACCAAATTCTTCTTGGATTGGAAGCTACATCCAGTTAAAATCTTACCTAAAAGAAAATTATTTATATGGACTAACCCATTTTGGGCCTCAAATGAAGGAATTTTGGATCTGATCACTAGGGCCCCACCTTTTGAAGGGCAAGGCATCATAGCATAGATCTCGAAAAATTATCTGATTAAAAAAATATATATCACAATCAGATATTGTATGACCAAGTTATGATTTTTAAAAATTTAGTGACTTGGGTGGATCTTGCTTTTGGATCCTGCCTAGTCCTATCCATAGTGGTAAAAATAATCCCTATCCATAGTGGTAAAAGTAATCCAACATTAAGTCTCGTGATCCTCCTAGATCACAATCTGATGGAGAGAAATCCATAAATAACATTGTCCAACTTCCAAGATCATGGAATTATTCATCAAGTTTCTCATCCTCATATTCCTATTCAAGTAGCGAAGTTGAAAGAAAACATCATCACTTGATTGATGTTACTCATTGTTTGCTCTTTCAATATTAATTACCACCACAAAACTTAGTTGAAGCTATGGCATATGTTGTTTATTTCATTAATTGGTTGCCCTCTTGAATACCCAATTATAAATCTCAATTTTAGTGCCTCTTTCTTAGAGCACTAGTTTCTTTCTATTAATATTTTTAGTTTTCTAGGTTATTTGAATGTTGTTATTGCTGCTGCAAAACCAGCACGAGGGTCAATTCTATGTATTTTCTTGGAGTGTCAATGTGCTATAAAGGTTGTAGGACATGCTTGAATCCAGTGACCACAATATTATCATTTTTTTTATACAAAAAAGGGATAAGGGGGATAAACTCGGTGTAGCTACCCTCGCAGGCCCCCATCCCATCAGGAAATGTTTGATTCAAGATACTAGATTTTTACAACCTTTTCTCATCCTAGAGTGAGTAGGTCAATCCGACACCATCAAGATACCAGTTGGTCAGAACGGGAAACGAAGAAGATCCTGACCTCTCACTTAACCAACCATCACCGGCTCTAGGAGATAACCCCTAGATTTATAATTTCAAGGCCAGTGCATATAGCAGAGCATGTCTTTCATTATTTGAAATTGTACCCCAAGTTTCAAATTTTTCAATACCCACGGTTTTAGATTTCAAAATTCATATTTGCATTACTCATGCCCAGGCCATAAAATTTTACTTACTTTTTTTTGCCAACAAGTTCTCAACTTCCACATTTACGATCAACTTCCTTATCATGAAACTTACAAATATTTCATTCTTCAACCAATATACCTCAAATTTCTCCACCAAACTAGTCCTTGCCGGCCATGCAACATGAGTCCACTTCTTTCTCAAATTCTCAACCTTATCAAGTTTATTCAAGTTCAAACTTTCCACGTTCTTCTCATCCCCTAATCAATTGCAACCACACTTTCTGTCCTGTAGTTAAACAACTAAGTATTCTATCTATCTCTTGTTTTTAAACAAGTATTCAGTTCCCTTCTTGTTTGCATAGAAGATGCAAATTATTGCAACTTGATATTTCAATTGCATTCCTTCATGGCTAATTATCTGAGAATGTTTTTGTGAAGCAACCTCAAGGTCTCATTCTTTTGAAGTTTCCATATCCTGCCTCAATTGCAGCATGCACTCTTTGGTCTCAAAGAGGCTCCACAAGCATAGTTTCGGAAGTTTAGTACACTTTTTCTTTTAAAGTATGGCTTTATTCAAAACTTGCTTTTCTAATCCTAGTATGTTCACATACATAGCCAAGAATTACATGCTTGTGTTGCTTCTTTAAGTTGATGATATAGTGATAATGAGTTCTTCCTTAACTTTACAAGTGAAGTTAATCTCTAGACCACAAACTGAATTGGCCATGAATGAAGTTGACTCTCTTCATCACTTCTCTAGTGTCAAGGTTATTCCTCTTCCTGAAGGAATTCTACTACCTCAAACTCAATATATCAAGGAGCTTTTGGAAATACCACATGGAAAGCCAGTGGCTAGGCCACTAAATATCAACATCTTTGTATAAGATCCAACTCAATATTGACAAAAAATAGCAGATTGTGGTACCTTTCCTTCATACTTCTGTTGTCAATTTAGCATCTCAATTCATGCAAGCACCATAGGTTCATCACATGCAGGCAACAAATCAACTCTTATGATACTTAGGAGACACTATGGATCTTCGATTAATGCTCTATCATGCTGCTACACCATGTTTACTTCTATAGTTTGATATACATTGGGCAGACTTTTGATAAGTCACCACCCTGCCTCTGCTGTTGCATTTTTCTTGGCTAAAATCTAGTTTCATTTTCTATTAAAAAGAGACCAACTATTGCAAGATCCAACAAGGAGGACAAATATAGAGTATTAGCACTAGTTGTTACTGAAGTCACTTTGGTATATTTTGTGAGATCTTGATGTTCAACTCGTTCGACAAATTAAAGATCTTTATGATAACATTGGAGCAACATATCAGACAGAGTATAATTTCACTTATTTATATTAATATATAATAATTATTCTCAAATATAATAATTATCCACTTTGATTGTTGTTTCTCAAGTTTGGCCTCCACTTCTGGTGGTAACCGTTGTTTCTTATCTTTCCATTACCGTTCTGTAACTATCGGATTCATGGTCATACCTTATTGATCTTTAAGTCATATTGATATAGCTTGTGCTAGTCATGTTTGGCCTACAATATAGTCCTTCGTTCATAGGAATCCGAGATAGATATGATTGTCTTGGTCTTCAACCAGCCAAAAGCTTAAGACTTGACCTTTCATCTTTGGACCAAATTCTATCTATTCAACTTGAGTCTCCACCTTTGTCATGATTTCACAGCTAAAACTTTACCCAATCTTAGCAATGATTCTCATCTATGCTAATTCCATCACCTTAATCCCCCCACCATCTCCCAATATCTTGTCAGCCGATCAAGCAAGTTATAGGATGTACTAATCACCATATCTATTGGATGTGTTCAATGCTTAAAAGTTCTAATCCTTAATGCCTTTTGAAATTCCCACATGTTCATCTTAAACCATGTCAATTCATCTCCTCTTTTGAAGATGGGCTATGTGGCTTAACCAGATTATTTCCCCTTTGTAATTCATAATAGGCCACTTAAGAAACCACAATCAATTAAAATTCTTTTTAGGACTTCATATTCGATATATTGTACCATAACGTTTTTTAGGAGCTCAAGGAGTTCATCTCCCATAATAATTTTTAATAGTGCTTTCTCCATTCATCTTCTACATACTTCTCAACTTCAATAACAAGATGAGCCAAGATCCTAACTTCCTACCCTTGCTAGCAGGAAATGATAGAAGCTAGAGCGTTCTGGGTTCTGCAATCGATTGATCCTCGGGTGCTAATCCAAATATCTTCGAGTCCTTGTATGTTCGGTCCCACCTTGGGATCCCTAATTCCTCCATCTATTTCTTCTACCTTCTTGTGCCATCCCAAGGGAGAAATACTTTTTATGAGAGGCTAGACTTTAAAGCTTCTATCTTGAAAAATTCCAATCACCATCAACCATGACCTCTTTGATGTGACCTTTAGGACTAATGGGTTGACCGTGTATCCTAACAAAAGTCATCTGTTTGGAAGAAGAATCGTCTATCTAAAATCATGGTCTTTTCTTATTCTCCCCTGAGAGATAACTGACCACTGCTTTTTTTCGCCTTGTGTTTTTGATCTTGTTTGACCAACACCTTCATACTAGTCATGGCAATATGGCATGACCCACCCAAATTTCCTGGATCCAAGTTTTCTTTTTGACCTCAAACTTTTTGGTGAATCTTTTAACATCAATACTCATATTGATGTGCCCAGTAATGACTTCATCTTGCATCTAAACAAATATATTTGTTACAACCATGATGTGCAAGCCTGTCCCTATCGTATTGCATGGGTTGATATATCATATCAGGAGTATGTTGCTTTTTTCCTTATCTAAGTCTGTGGATACCATTTTTGTTCTCAATCAATCCAAATAGTCTAGACCCACATTAGGCCTTGCTGAGGATAGTACCATAGCCCTGGCTCCCCTTGTTTTAGCCTATCTCTACGAAGGGCTTGGAGAAATCACTTTCAAGCTTTGCAATTGTGGAGATCCTCTGCGGATGCTCCAGATTTCTTTTTCAGAATACTTCCATTTTTTTATGAAGGCCTTTCTTGTAGAGATTTAAAAAGCATATTTCCTTTCTGGCACTCCTTGAAGCCCTCATGGTTAATATTCCCTGAGGCTACTATGTTCTTAGCTGAGTCCAAAATATAGGCCAGGGCTCTCATAGGAAGACTTCTTAGTTCCCACGAATCGACATGTTAGCTCAATAATTGATAGATTAGCTAATAATAACTAATCCATTGAGCACTACTACAACTTCTTCGTTCACCAATGCAGTTTGATCTATGACATCCATCGATACCTTTATATTCACTGAAGCTACTTTTGATAAATCAGTAGCCATCATGTTCACAGCCATTTTGGGGAACAAATCTCCATCCAGCAACATGATGCCTTTATCCTTCTCTAGGAATTTGAGTCAACCTTCTGTGATGACCTTCTCGTTAGCATTTCCAAAAACTATACAATTTTTGATAATAGGACTCCACCGATTATGCCATTTGCAATACTCTCTTTGTTTTAGCTATTCTTGAGAAAGAATTTTGTGGAGTTTAAGCTATCTATCTTTTAGTAGGTGATAGAAGATTTGCTCCACGTTGTTAACATTAGATCGATATTTGACATCATCTTTAGGTATCTTGTTATAACGGAATGGTCGAATTGATTGGTAAAAGGCAAAAGGCCAAACAACTAACAGCCAACAATATGAAATACGACCGACTCATCTATAAAGCACAATAATCCGACCAACTCGTTTCTAAGGAATGATATAAAGTCCGACCAACTCAATTCAAAGAGACATCGGATGGACCACCAACAAACGGATCTATAAAGAAGAAAAAAATATTCAATATAAATGGCGGGAGAAGACAGCTGTCATGATAAGAATATTGTTATAACATCCGTCCGTTGTAACAAGAATAAGTTAGCTCCAACAAGATGACATTGAGATTAACTGCAAGAAGTTTCTCCCAACTGAATTTTATTGAGATGAATGCCTATAAATACTGGTAAGAGGGGACCTTCATGGATAAGAAAGCTAGAGAAAACCTCTAACACTGAAACTTCTTTAAGATTCTCTATCTGTTTACTTGAACTCTTATTGATTTAAGCATCGGAGGGTCTCTCACCGGAAAATTTCTGATCAGGGACTTATTTTGCAGGTGCCCAAGACGATCGGCAGGTGGATCCTGATGGCAAAGGTTGGTCAATCGGAGTTTGGCGTCAACAGATTGGCGCACGAAGAAGGGAGGCTAAAACTTAGGGAAGTATCCACCTCCTGACTGGGAAGGAGAATCTATAGAGAAGATGATAAACGGAAAGACACAAAATGCTTCAACTAGCAAGGATCATCAGCCATCCAAAAAGAATGACCCTCCAAACCCTCCATTGGAGAACGATAATATACCTCCCACGATGATCATGGAGCAACAACAAATTGATGTTCTTTTGAACAAAATGGAAGTTCTAACCGCCGCTGTCCAAAACATTCAGGAAGCTATAGTCAACAGCAACCAATTGCCTATAAACTTAGCCGACGATCTCCTTTGAGAGATGTTTGGCACCATGAGCCAAGTCAACATTCCCAATATCGATGCTCCCTGAATCAATGTTTGCCTACACGGCAAAGTTCTCGACATCGCAAATATGGAAAAAACTGACTTAAAGGGAAACGTCCTTCCGTCCCTTTCTAAGTCTTCAAGGGACTCTACTCCAGGAAGTGCTCGACGAAGTAGAGAAGTTTGACGACACGACAACTACGAAAGGAAATTCTGAAGATTGGAGCGACAAATTGCAAAGCTGGACGACAAACGAAAAAGCGACGAACAATCTGATGCATATGATTCTCGACCTTTATTTTCTGAATGAATTATGGAAGAAGTAATCCTGCCTCACTTCAAAGTACCATAGCTAGAACCCTACGATGGAACTACGAACCCATTGAACCACTTGGACAGTTTCAAAGTCCATATGATAATTCAAGGTGCAAGTGATGCCCTTCACTGCCTTACTTTTCTAGCAACTCTGAAAAAGGCTGCACGGATGTGGTACTTGAGCCTCAAACCAGGTACCATTCGTTCCTTCAATCAATTGGAAGGACAATTTGTGGCTTATTTCAGGATATGGAGAAAAATAACGCGCAATTCAGATAGCCTCTTTTTCATCCAGCAAAATGGAGAAACCTTGAGAGAATACATGGCTCGTTTTAATTCCTATCACACTTGAAATCCTGGATCTCAATGAGCATGTAGCCATATCAGCAATGAAAAAGAGACTTCGGTCATCCAAATTTACCTTCTCCCTGGACAAATAATTTCCTGCCAGTTATTCGAAGCTATTGGCATGTGCACAAAAATATGCACTAGTCGAAGAGCAGTCCACTAGTTGATACCAAGCTGAAGGACATCAAAAAAGAAAAATCAGAAGAATGATGATTAACGACCCTTCAACAATAATAATGCTCGAGCTCAATGACGAAGCTCGAAGCCAAAGAATCTAACCAGCAAATTCGATACCTATACTCCTCTGTCCCTTCCTAGAGAAAAAATATTGATAAAAATAGAGAAAGAAAATTTCCTACAGAGATCTCGACCTATGCAAGTGCCACCAGCATCACGAAATAAGAACAAATATTCCAATTTCATCGAGACCATGGACATACAATTAAAGAATGTATCTAGCTGAAAGATGAAATAGAAAATCTGATCAAGCATGAATATTTAAGAAAATATGTCTGTAGCCAAGAACGCCAGACTAAGGTTGCTGCTCCTAAAAAGACTGTAGAGGGAACGGAGATTCCTAACCAATAGCCCATAGATGGAATGGTGAGTATGATACATTGCCAATCAAACTTAAGGGAGGAGAGGATTAAAGAAGACACTCCAAAAAGGCATTAGAATAGTAATGTTATCAACATTTCTGGCGATGATCTGGAAGCATTCATATGTCCCATGATGACCCTGTTGTTGTTTCAACTATTATAATAAATTATGATGTAAGAAGGATTTTGATAGATAATGAAAGTTTCACTGAGGTATTGCTCTATGATGCTTTTGTTAGAATGAGTCTCTCTAGAGATAAATTGTAAAAAATATCAACACCATTAACAGGATTCGGTGGAAACTCAGTAGAGGAGGAGGGAAAAAAAACACGTCCAGTAACCATTGGGACAGAACCCCGATGGAAAATACTCTCCATCAATTTTATGGTTATCCGAAAATCTTCAACATACAATGCCATATTGGGACAGCCAATCTTAAATAAATTCCGAGCAATTGTATCAACTTATCATCTATTAGTATGGTTCCCAACCAAAAATGGGGTAGGAGAAATGAAAGGATATCAAAGGATAGCTTGACAATGTTTGATGATTCAAGACAAATAATCAGTAAGTGGAATGTCTCTGAAACAACTGGATCAAAGGGAGATTGAAAGATATGGTAAACCAACCGAAAAGACTATCTTTATGCCATTAGAAAAGGAAGATCTGACAAAGGTCATACAAATTGAAAGTCTACTAGATGAAAAAATGAAAACAAAGCTGATAGACTTTCTCTAACGCAATGCTGATATCTTTACTTGGTCAGCAATAGATATGCATGGAATTCCTTCGAAAGTTAATACTCATAAGTTAAAAGTTGATCCAGGATACAAGCCCGTCTGACAGAAGGAAAGAAGTTTTGTTCCCGAGCGATAAAGACTTATCGATGAAGAAGTGAGCAAGCTTATCGATGCCAGATTCATTAGGAAAGTTTACTATCCATAGTTGCTAGCCAACATGGTAATGGTCAAAAAGGCAAATGGAAAGTAAAGAATTTGTATCGATTATACCGACCTTAATAAAGCCTATCCCAAAGATAGCTTTCCTCTCCCAAGAATAGATCAGTTAGTTGATGCGATGACTGGGCATAAGCTTTTAAGCTTTATGGATGCATTCTCACGTTACAATCAGATTCATATGGATCCTGAGGACGAGGAGAAGATAGCATTTATAACTGAGAAAGGGCTATATTGTTATCAAGTAATGTCGTTTGGTCTAAAAAATGCTAGAGCAACATACCAACGGCTGATCAATAAGATTTTTGAAAAATAACTTGGAAGAAATGTGGAGGCCTACATTGATGAGATACTACTAAAGAGCATTCAAGCATTAGATTATATCAAGGATTTAGAAGAAGCCGTTAATGTGTTACGATGCCATCGGATGAAATTAAATCCGACAAAGTGTCTTTGGATGATGTCAAAAAAATTCTTCAGCTTTCTTGTCACCAATTGGAGGATAGAAGCCAATCCAGAAAAGATACGAATAATTTTCGATATAAGGCATCCTTTGAATAAAAAAGAAGTACAACAGCTAACCGAGTGCATCACTTTATTAAGCCGATTCATCTCTCAGTCGACTGAAAAGTGTCTATCTTTCTTTAAAGTCTTGCAGCAAACAAAAAATTTTGAATGGTCAGACAATTACCGACAAGCCTTTGAAGGATTGAAGAATTATCTGACCAACTCGTCCTTGCTCTCAAAACCTCAAGAACGAAAAATCTTGTATTTATATCTGGCCACTTCACATGAAGTTGTGAGTTCCGTACTTGTCAGAATAGAGTCTAACAATGTTCAAAAACCAGTATATTATACCAGTAAGGTGCTACACGATGTTGAGGTGAGATATCCAAAAGCATAAAAGCTGATTTATACATTGGTGGTAAGCACAAAGTGCCTAAGACCTTACTTCCAAGCTCACTCGGTATTTGTTACCTAGCTAAAGCAACCCAAGAGGGGGGCTGAATCAGGTTTCTAAAAACTTTTTGCAAGAATTTAAAATAAGTGCTAGTGTGTTTCCAAAATATTTGTGTGCTCAATAATAATATGCAGCAGAAGTAATAAAGTAAATGTAGAAGGAGTAGTAAATAATTACAAACACAAATTTACAGTGATTCGGTGTATCCCAAAATACTTATGTCCACTCCCCAAGCTTCCCTTGAAAATTTTACTATAATCCAACCTTGATTACGGTAGATTAGTTTTTCGGGCTCACTAATCAAAACCCCTTTGATTTTTACAAGACTAACCAAAAACCTAGTTGATTTCACACAAGGCTTACCAACAACCTAAGTTGGTTTTCACTCAAGGCTCACCAACAAACCAAGTTGATTTTCACTCAAGGCTCACCAACAAATCTCAATACTAGTTTCAATCCCCTTGAAACTAGTAGCAACAAAAATAACTCAAGTATAATGTAAAAATATAATAAACTTTTTTAAAAAGCAAATAAACTCAATGAAGCTCTTAAATATTATTGAGAACCTTGTCTTCAAGTTGTTGAAGCCTCAATCAATGCTTGAATGATGTGAACTTGAATGCTTTTTATAGAACTTGAATGCTTGAAGGCCCAACTCACTCAAATGTATTGAATGCTTTGGGTGTATGCAATGAATACTCAATGAATTGCCTAATCAATTTCTTCCCTCTTGTGTTTTGTGGAGTTTAAATATCTTTCCAACTCTTAAAAGACAGTTTATAACTATTGGAGAGAAGAAAAGAGTCATTAGACATAAAATAAAAAAGTTCTGTGCTTCAAAAAACTAACCATTACTGTGCTGTCAGACTTGCAAGTATCGATACTTCAGTCTATGAGTCGACATTTGAGTCCATACTAGTTCAAAAAAGTCTTCTAAAGCTCTCTAGAATGCACTGGTGCATCGACACTTCTTCTGATGAGTCGACACTTCATCTTCATGAATCGATACTTGAACAAATTCCTGAAATCATCATGTTCTGTATTCTTTTTAGTCTCAGGCCTTGAGTCGATACTTGGTTGACCATGAGTCGATACTTGAATCGATACTTGGTAATTCATGAGTCGACACTTCTACGAGCCGGCTGAAATTTTTTTTGCATATCAGCTCATGCTTCTTTGAGTCGACACTTCAATTTCATGAGTTGATACTTGGCTAAAACAATGCTGAAACTTATCCAAATTCAAAATTTGAGTCCTTCAAAGTCTTTCTTATATGCCAAGGTCCATATAACTTAAAAATCCATTAACTTAAGTGACTTCTTCAACAAGATGACAAGCATTTTGATCTTTTCAACACATTATAACTTTAATGAGTCCCTTATTCTGATAAACGCAATTTTAACACATAATTAGTATTCAAATATACTTAAGTATTTTGTTATTCATCAAAATCAAGATAGGAGTCAACAATAATAGTACTAACAAATCAACCATTGAAAGCAATCTTGTAATGCCTCGATATATTGAGAAGAATAGCCAAATGGGATATCAAATTAGGCGAGTTCGATATAACTTATCAGCCAAGATCAATAATGAAAGTACAGGTGTTAGCAGACTTTGTTGCTGAATGCACTTAGAGTATCGAAGAAAATAATCATCCTCTATCTAATGAAGAGAAAGTGGTTGAAGAAAACAACTCCAACCCTATATAGATACTCTATGTGGATGGAGCATCTAAATCTTTCGGTTGTGGGGTATGATTGATTCTGGCTAATTTTGAAGGAGATATTATTAAGTATGCTCTCTGTTTCTCTTTCCATGCATCAAACAACCAAGCTGAATACGAAGCGCTCCTAGCCGGATTGAAAATCACTAAGGAACTCAAAATCTAGAAGATTAAAGTCTTCATGGATTATCATTGGTTGTGAAGCAAGTAAAAGAAGAATTTGAAACCCGAGATACCACTATGATAAAATTTTTGGAGAAGGTACAAATTCTTGTAACTAAATTTAACTTGTTTAAAATATCTCACATACCTCGAACTGAAAATTCTCGAATCGACACACTTTTTCGATTGGCTACAACAACTGCTGATTCTCTTAGCCGAATATATATTGAGTACCTTGAGACCTCCAACATTGAAGAAAGCGTAGAGATACACCAGGTAGAGCAAGAGTCCAACAGGATGGATCCAATAATTAAATATCTAAGTGAAGAGATATTACCTGAGGATACCGTCAAAGCCAAATGGATATGCTAGATGGCTTCATAATAAGTGATTATAGAGAGAACCCTCTATAAAAAATCTTTCACTCAGCCCCTCTTAAAATATCATTGGCTCATGGATGCTGATTACACCCTCAAAAAAGTGCATGAAGGAATATGTGGTGATCACTTAGAGGGCAGATCTTTAGCTTACAAAATAATATGCCAAGGGTACTATTGGTCGACCATCCAAAAGGATGCAGCTGACTTCATTAGAAAATGTGATCAATACCAAAGGTATTCAAATATTCAAAGGTATCCTGCAAGTCAGCTAACTCACCTAATAGCTCCTTGGCCATTTGCTCAATGGAGAATTGATATTCTCGGATAATTTTCTCCAGCTTCTAGTCAAGAAAATTTATCATTGTGGCCATCGATTACGTCACCAAGTGGGTTGAGGCTAAACCTTTAGCCCACATAACTGAAGCAAAGGTCGAGAACTTCATTATAAATTATATAATCTATTGGTTCAGGATCCCACATGCAATTGTCACCGACAATGGAAGGCAATTTGATAATCAAAAGTTTAAAGATTTCTGTACTCAATATCATATCGTTCACAAATTGACCTCCATTAAATATAATCAAATGGCGAAGTAGAGGTGATGAACTGGACAATTCTTCATGGTTTGAAAATAAGGCTAAATGGAGCAAAAGGACTAGATCGAAGAGCTAAACTCATTTCTTTGGACATATCGAACGACTCCCCGAACTATAACCGGAGAATCACCATTCAACTTAACATTCAGAAGCGAAGCCGTAATACTGGTAAAGGTCAGCGTATAATCCATGAGAATTGGGTATTTAAGGAACCGGATAGTTCAGAATGCTGAAGGATGGACCTAGACCTACTCGAAGAAACAAGGCTCCAAGTTCATTTGAGAATAGCCACGTATCGATAAAAGGTCATCCTGTATTATAACTCCTGGGTTAAAACTAGAGTCTTCCGATCGGAGATCTAGTATTACGAAGGTTCAAAATTTCCAGGCCAACAGAACAAGGAAAACTCTCTTCAAATTAGGAAGGACCATACCGGGTCACTGAAGTAATACATCCTGGAACTTATAAGATTAAAAACCTAGATGGATACTAGATTGCTCGATCATGGAATGTAGAAAACTTACGCATGTATTATCAATAACAAGGTTTTCCTTCTAGATATTTCCATAAGAGCATTGATCTATCAACAGGTCACTTGACTTAATCAATATATCCGATAAATGAAGAGTTAACCTGATCACCCGACTCAATTGGTATGTCTGATAAATGAAGAGTTGGCCTAATCACCCGACTCAATCGGTATGTCCGACAAATGAAGAGTTGGCCTCATTACCCGACTCAATTGGTATGTCCAATAGATGAAGAGTTGGCCTAATCATCCGACTCAATCGGTATGTGCGATAAATAAAGAGTTGGCTTAATCACCCGACTCAACCAGTATGTCTGATAAATGAAGAGTTGGCCTAATCACCCAACTCAATCGATATGTCCGACAAATAAAGAGTTGGCATAATCGAGGGATGTGAGAGATGCCAAAGTATCGAAAACTGATCGTGTAGGTATGCACCTTGTCCAGATATCTTGCCATCATGGGGTCTCGAACCTCAAACTCGCCAATAACTTGGCTTGCCACAAGTTGCAAGTCAGTGAAGACCCTCAAGCTCTCCACCCCAGTTCACGGAACAATCTCAGCCCTACTAGGAGCGCCTCATACAAGATTGATTGTTTGTCGCTTTGAAAAAGAAATACAATGTGTACTCAGCGACCACTTCATTCGAGTTGATGAGGATAAGTCCAACCCCACTTTTTATTGAGTTGGATGCACCATTCACATGAAGGATCCAAGCAGCCTCCTCATGGTGTGGCTATTACGCCGACTCAGTTGGGACCTCCTCTAGGTCACCATCTATCCATATGCATTCTACTAGGAAGTCAACCAAGACTTGGACCTTTAGGGATGACCTCGGGCGATATGAGACCGCTAAGCTTTGATGTGAATTTTAAGTTGAAACTGCAAGCACACGGTATGCAGGGTAGCACGTCCGACGAGTACGGGTTGACCCCATGAAAAATTGGATATTTGAACTATATTCAAATCCTTGCTCAGGTGAGCTTTAATAAAGATGGAAAAAGAATGATTCTTTACTTTCTACTTAAAGCAAAAGTTAATTAAATTGAAGAGATAAATAATCTAAAGATCTAGGACTTTTAAATCCACTAGACCAATGACTTAGAAAGTCTTCCTAAGATTTCTCTCATATCGTCTTTTCAACTTCTTTCTTTGTATTAACCAAGTATAGATTATGAAGAGATTTTCATTCAACAATAATCCATCAAGGTTTCTACAATGAAGAAGAGAAAAGTATTTAAAAATTTATGAGCCTTCTATCTATTACCCTTCTTACACTGAATCAAGTATGAACTATGAAGGAATTAAAATCCAATAAAATTCATCAAGTCTCTTAGCATGAAGTTTAAAAAGAAAGAAAGGCTCTTAAAAATTAAAAGTCCAATAAGAGATCCTAAGAAAAAGTCTCTAATCATAGTCTAGCTTCATCGCCAACCTTAGGGTTTTGCTTAGCCAGACATGATCTAAATTAAAACTTTAAAAATTATTCAAGAATACAAAAAATTCTACACTACTTGCTAAAAATTAAATTACAGAAATTAAAAATGTGCAGAAGTTAAACTAGCCTAAGTGTAGAAATTTAAATTGCATAAATTAAATTACAAGAAATTAAACTATCCTAATACGAAAATTAAAAATTACAAGAATAATTAAAATAAGAAAAATAAGATTTTATTGCTAAAAACTAATCTAATTACAAACTATTTAACTTCTAAGCTATTAACAGGGCTTGGAGTTAAATAAACTCAGAACTTGACAGAACTCTTTTTTCCTTAACTCACTTTTTTTCTTAGCTCACTCTCCTTCTCGTATGTTGGAAGGATGAAAGAAAGTGGAAAATAAGATTGAAAGGGGAAAAGAATGAAGGAGCGGATCTAGGAATGTTTCGAGGAATGCCTTCGAGAAAAATGCCTCTGAAGCAGAGAGTTGATTTTTTTTATAGGTGGAGAAGAACGCGTCGAGCCTATATGAAAAAAATGTTGGTCTTCCATCGCTATCCACCTCAACTAATCTCCGTTCCTTATTCTTATCTACTAGATCATCATACTCGCCTAACCATCATACCTGTATTCTATTTTTCATCGAACTTTAATTTTTAAAATTGACTTCAACTTATCTTCCTCCACCGAACATCCTAAACTGCTTCCAATATTTCCTTCCCATGCGGACATCTTCGCTTCCAGATAGCTTCACTTCCAGACATCTTCGCTTCTAGACCGGCATCAGGAGGTGATGCGCTGGGTGATGAAGAACAGGGTGATGACTCAAATAGTGACAGAGACTTGGTGATACGGATGAAGCCATGCAACAGGGAGAAGGAGAAAGCCGATGAAGAAAATGGTGATTAATGGCAGCTTGAGCCGGTGAGGGGATTAACGGTGGTTAATGGCATCTTGAGCTGGTGAGGGGAGCGGCGAACTCGAAGATGGGCAAAGGACATGGTGGATCAGGCTGAGAGAAGAGGGGCAGCAAGCTTGGGGAGATGGAAGCCATGGGACGGAAGAGGATAACCAAAGGAGAGATGATTATGGTGAAGGGTGCCGGCGAAGGAGATGACAGACATGGCGGCTCCAACGACGGCATCTCGGGAGGATGGCGAAAGAACGGAAGAGCAGGAGGGCAAGATGGTAGTCATGACAAAGAAGGCTTCTCCAGTGCTTTTCTGGCAACGAGGGACTTCTCCGGCCAGCGAAAGAGGGATTGGTGATGGCAGGACAATGCAGGAAGGTTTCTCTAGTGATAGTTTGGCCAAATTCCTTCGATGGTCCATGGTTCTAAGTCATAGACCACCAGCAGATTGTGGACCATTGGGCATCCTATGAACCATTTAGCCAGTCGTTGGTGGACCAGCTACTCCAATATTCATGCAACTCCTTATTAATTACTTCAAAATTTATTTTCATGCTCATTTGATGTTCGATTTGAGTACCGTTTGTGCCATTGGACTCAAAAATCAAGCTCTTCATGTTGACAGAGTTCTTTCATGCAAAAACTGCATAAAAATATCAATTTTAATTAAATAAAATTAATTTGATCTATAAATTAATGTACTTATGGCTAGTATTTATGCACTTATCAAGCTTCATCACTCACTTTGCCAAGCATCCTGAAGTATATGGTCGACTCAGCATGGCCCTCGAAGGTTGGTGGTGCGGGCACCAGGGCTAAAAGAAATCGACATGTTGAATGCACATCCCTGTAGATCACCTATGAGTAAAACCCTGAACCCAAACATTTTTTATCATGTAAATATTTATTTTAAATTATATTATTTTGGTTTAGTTAGGGTAAACCCTTTTTACCGACTGTAATTAGGGTTTTGCTTATTTTGGATAAAACCCTTTTTACCAAGTTGAGTCGAAACTTCAATTGAGTCAAACCTTATTTACCCAATTGAGATTTAAATGGTCCGATTTGAATTAGCCTTTTTTATCAATTTTAATTGAGTTTTTAATCACAAGCCTAATTAAGTATAGTTGGTTATTTAGTTGAGTCATGTGATTTGTTATTTATTGAGTCCATGTAACTAGTTGAGTCATTGAGTCCTGTATTACAAGACGGGACCCAAGACAACATCCCATGTGCATCCAATTGAAGACCCATGTGATCCCATGTGCTAGCTCAAGACAACCCATGTGCTAGCCCAAGTCACAACCTCTTCTTGGCGCCATCTTTTCAAGGATTTGGACATCAACACATATCATGTTTGGACATGTCATTGGGATAACACCATTTGGAACTTCAACTAGGACAAGAACACATGACATGTCTGAAAATTGCATGTCATTGGGACAACACACTATCCACTCCATGTTACACCTTGGTCGGACACCTAAACTCATGATTAGCGCCACTTGAAATTTAAGATGAGTAATTAAGAAAGACTCTTCATATTTGGTGCCCCCACTCAAAATATTCCATGCCAAATACAAGGGAGTCGGCCAAGCATTCTTTTTCACGCCAACTTCAAAGAGTTCTAGGAATTTTACTCATCCAACAGAAGAAGGTTCAAAGATTTTCTACTATAGAGTTTCAATCAAACATGTTGGAAGTTGCTAAGTATCCAAAACTCAAGAGTCTCATCTATTATAGCATGTTTAAGAATTTATTTTGAATAAATTAGAATTATTTATAAATTGCATGCTTAGATATAAAGTAATTTTTATATCTATTTTCGCTATGTCAGGCTCTTGATTCCTGATTTAATGCAATATTCTGTTCCTAGAAGAATTCCAACACTATTCTTGAGACTCACTTGGCTCTCCCTGGGCCTACTTCTTTATGGGCCCCCATATAGCTCCTTCCAGGTATGATCAACCTCTTCTATGCGAATATACTTCTGAGCATGAGTAAGGAGCTCTGAATAGGTCTTTGAAGATTTTTTATCAAGGGAGTAAGTGAACCAGGAGGTCATGAGCCCCCTGTTCAAAGCTAACATGGTGACAGACTCATCCAGGTGGTATATTTCTAAAGTGGCCATCTTGAAGTGGGTTACGTAGTCCCTAAGGATTTCCTTGTCCTGTTGACGGATCAAGAAGAGATTGTCAGCCTCTCATGGTACCTTCCGGCAAGCATCGAAGTGTGCCATGAACCTCTTCTCTAGCTAGTCGAAGGAGTCAATGCTTCGAGGCTTGAGATGAGAGTACTAGGACCGAGCCACCTTATGGAGCATAGCTGGGAAGGCGGTGAAAAGAAGGGCAGTAGTTATCCCTGGACTCTTATAAGAGCCTTGTAGCTTTCAAGGTGATCAAGGGGGTCCGTGATCCCATCATAGAGATCTAGCTGAGGCATGCAAAACCAACGGGGATTGGCTCCTCTTGGATTTGATGGGAGAAAGAAGGTCAAGCATCGTAGCCCACTAGCTTGCAGGTGGCCCCCTGGAGGTCGGTGAACTAGCGAGAGAGGTTGGCCAACCTATGCTCGTGCTCCTCTAGGCACTCAGCTTTCTACCAGATTGCCTCATTGGTAAACCCCTCCTCGAAAGCCACCGGAGGGGATGCTGAGGGAGACCGAGGGAGTTCGTGCTTTAACCCCCTCCTGTGCCGGTTCCGATGGTGGGAGGGACCATCACAATCTAAGACTGAAGGGCATGCTTCTCGATCGATTGAATGGCCTCACGATCCTCTTTAAGATGAGCGGCGGCTCCCTGGGGATGATGCGGGGAGTGCGGGAATGAGGTCGCCCACACATGAGATGGCCCTCTATGAAAGGATTGGAGACTGGTGTGAGTGGGGCAATAGGTACCGCGAGGGTCCCTGGCTACTGGTGTGTCACCATGAAATGGTGCTAATGCTATAGATGCTGGACTGTCATGGCCAACGTCTGAACCTACTGTGCTAGCATGATAATCTGCTGGTCCGCCGGTGGTGGAGGTGATGGAACCGGGAGTTCTATCTCCTGACTGCACTGAATGCCATGGCAGGATGGGTTCTCGACATGGCTGGCAGAGGCTTCACGAGCACGGTTAAAACCATAGCATCGTTGCCACGAGGTATAACCCTCCTTCCTGACATGCCAATCTATTACTACCTAGATTTCCTTTGCCTGTAGCCCTAGAGGATCCAGAGGTCATGTCTAGCGCTCCAGAGAAGACCGACCCCCGTGCTCCTTTTGCCTCAAACCCGGATGGTCAAACCTGCAAGGAAAACCTGGATTGGTGGTATCGGTGAGGATACTTTAATGCTCAAGTTAGTGTTGCGATCGAGGGCAATAGCCTTTCCTTAAGATAGCTTAGGCGGCCGTGAAGAGAAAAGTGGAGATTTCTCTATAGGTATGCGAGGGGTAGCTTGCCCTTACCTTAACTGGAGGTCCCTCTTACCTATATAGGAGATGATGCCATGGGACAGAGTCTGGAAGCTTCGCAGAGCAATCTCCTGTGGAGTCTGAAAACTTGGCAAAGCACTCCCTTGTGGGGTGCACCTTTTTGACAGCTACAACGGATTTGGTAGAGGTGGCAACACCATGCCCCCAAATCATCGTTGTCAGGATTCCTCCATAATGGCTCGAGATCCAGTGGGTCGTAGACATTTCGATCCATTGCCCGCCACAACTTGCAGGAAAGTTCACCTAGGTTAGCAACCCAGCATGATCCAGAGCCCAACTCAACCAGGGGCTTGAGCTGGCCTGAAGCCCTACTCGGCCCTGGGCGCAACTTGACCGGGAGTTCTAGCTAGCCTGGAGCTTTACTTAGATCAGGGCTCAGCTCGGCCAGAGGCTCTAGCCATCCTGGAGCTCTACTTGGCCTGGGGCTCACTCAGTTAGGGGCCAGGGGCCACGCTGGCACTTAGCCACATCAGCACTGATGAGTTAGGTTACAAGTTATAGAGCAAAATGATAGGAAAATTATTAAGAGCAAGGACATGGTCTTCAATAAAAGAAACCTCAATAAGGACAAAAATGTTTCTGATAGTGAAGAGGAGTCAGCTAAGGAGAAAGAGCAAGTCGATATGGAAAGGATCACAGAGGACAATATCATCATGGAAGTAAAAGGAGATCCTGAACCAACACTAGAGATACCTCAGCTAAGAAGATTTGCAAGGATCTCAAAACCACGAAAAAAGTATTCACCCTCTCTTCATTATCTATTGTTGATAGATGAAGGTGAACCTAAGTATTACGAGGAAGCTATGGAGGATGAAGATTCGTTCAAATAGGAGCTGGCAATGAAAGACAGGATGCAGTCCTTAAAAAAGAACCAGACTTGGGAGCTCAGCATACTATTGAAAAGAAAGAAAGCTCTACACAATAAATGGATCTACAAGATCAAGGAAGAGCATGATGGCAGCAAGAGGTACAAGGCCAAGTTAGTTGTGAAAGGCTTCCAACAGAAAGAAGGTATCGACTATACTGGATTTTTTCTCCTATTATTAAGCTTTCTACCATAAGAATTGTTATAAGTATAGTAGCTATGAAAAATTTATACTTAGAATAGTTAGATGTTACTACTGCTTTCTTGCATGATGAGATAGATGAGGATATATATGCAGTAGCCTATTGGCTTTATAGTTCTTGATAAGAAAGATCTTATGTGCAAGTTGAAGAAGAGCTTGTATGGTTTGAAATATGGTCCTAGACTATGATGTAAGAAATTTGATGGATTCATGACTAATAATGATTTTGCAAGATGCCAGGAGGATCATTGCTATTATTACAAGGTACTCAACGATAATTTCATTATCTTACTCTTATATATTGCTGGCATGCTAATAGCCATACCAAACATGCTAGAGATTGAAAGATTGAAGAGGGAGCTATCAAAAGAGTTTGCAATGAAGGACATCGGCACAGCAAAATAGATACTTGGATTGAGAATTGAAAGAGACAGAGTAATAGATATATTGAAGTTAATTCAAAGTAGCTATATTGAAAAGGTGTTGGACAGGTTCAATATGATAATGGAGAAGTCTATAAAGATACCTTTGGCTGCTTACTTTAAGCTTTCAAAAAAATAATCATCCAAGGATGATGATGAACTGAACTGAATAGCAAGAATTTCTTATGCTTTAGTAGTTGGCAGCTTAATATACGCGACGGTTTGCACGAGACCCGACATTGCACATGTAGTAAAAGCTGTAAGTAGATATATGACTAATCCGGACGAGCAATACTAGGAAACTATCAAGTGGATTATGAGATACTTGAAAGGTACCAAGAAAGTTGCCTTATATTACAGAAGGGGCAGTCAAACTTTACAAGAATTTGTGGATGCAAACTTAGGTGGTGATACTGAAACCAGGAAGAGCATGACTGGGTATGTCTATACCATTGATGAGATAGCTATGAACTGGGTTTCGTAGTTACAGAAAATCATAGCTCTTTCTACTACCGAGATGAAGTATGTCACAATCACGAAAGCCAGCAAGAAGATGATTTGACTGAAAAATTTGCTAAAAGAGTTGGATAGAGAGTAGAATTACAGTGTACTATTCTGTAACAGTCAAAGTGCTATCCATCTGATAAAGAATTTGATGTTTCATGCGAAAACGAGGCATATACGACTAAGATATCATTTTATCAGAGTATTGCTTGAAGATGGAAATCCGTCACTGGAAAAAATGTAAGGCTTGAAGAATTTGGTAGATATACTAATTAAAATAGTCACTACAGAGAAATTTGAGCTATATATGATCTCAATTAGCCTCTAGAACTAGTTGCTTGGGAGCGCCGCATAAAATATTAACTTATTTTTTTTAGAAATTTATTTTCTATTTCAGGTAGATGCATATTTTGGATGTCTTAGTCTCTAAGTGGGTGACTTGTTAGGTGTGGAGCCCAATCTATCCAAGAACCAGGTCAAAAGGAGCCCAGAATTAGCCTAAAACCCAATCGAAGATGAGACCATGGTCCAGTAAGAAGTGGGCTCGGCCTGGCCCAGGCGGGTGCTGGCGACCGACCCCCCACATGGACATTTTTTTCCCCTATCACGGCATACAGTGGACCAAGGAGTTCTTATCGCAGTCCACCGCGGTCTTTGGGCGAAGCGCTAGAGTTTTGTGCCATCCAATGAAGTACAGGCACGATCGGATAGCCATAGTGCATTTCAACTGTGATTTGGTGAGATCCATAGATTTTCGACGTGATTCAAGGTATGTTCAGGCATCTGATTCAAGTCGGGTTGCTAGAGTTGTTTTTTAGTCAAATGCTTGTTGTATAGCGACTGGGAGTTATTTTTTATGTCGATTTGGACATGTCAGCCTCTATTTCAACAGAGCATACCGAGAGCAGTTCCCCTAAATGCCACCAGCATACATAGAGCTGCAAAGAGGCAATATGTGAGAGTTTTCCGCGGGAAAAAAGAAAAGAAGAAAAGAGAAAAAATAGAGATAAAGCAAGAGTTTTTCGTGTAATTTTTAGGATGCTTCTAGACTTGGGGAGCATCCTTGAAATTTTTTTTTCTTCTTTTTATTGGGGCTGTCTTTTGCATCCACAAAGAGAGATTCTCTGTAAACTTTCTATATTTTTTTTTGATAATGGAAGTATTATTCTGTGCAGCCATTGGAAACTCCGAACCACATAAAATTTTTGCATGTTGCTTGTACTGTATTTTATTTTTCAGACTTTTCTCTCTCTTCTTGTGATTCTCGGACACCCTAATACCTTATCTGTAGATTTCCAAAGGGAGCGATGCCAAGAAATGTTATGCTTTAGAAGTATCCCTTCATCCAACAACTCTATAAAGGGTCACACCCTTTCAAATGTGAAGCTTTAATTTAAGAAAATAGGACAATCTATTTGTATAGTGTCCTGTGAATGTATAGCATCGATATGCCAAGAGATGTATCTCTTTGATTCATCTCCATGATAAACTTAAAAGAAAATAGAAAACAATCACAGAATTTGAATCACTAGAAAATTTAAAAATAAAATATTCAACCGGAAAGCACGTTATACGTATGTTTGTGTATTTGTATATGTGTGTACATACATCCAAGCTTGCGATGCATGCATATTCGATGGATTTGGTAATCCAAACATAATCATGATGCTTAAAATCTTTTAGAATGTTCTATTTCATTTCTAAAAACTGAGATTTTATTGATATAAGATATTTTTTTTTGGTAAAAAGTGACTCATAGACAATGGACTACGCAGAATTTGGAGAAGAGAAGAGGGTATGTATACCTAGCGTGGTGAACGCAGCCTTCACACCTAGATGTCCGGTACAATCAGCAAGAAACTTTACCTGCAACGATATCATCAGGTTATTATTCTACATACCCTCCAACAACAACAATCTAGCACTTGTATCAGGAGAAAAAAAAAAAAAAAAAACCCTTTTTAGCACCCTAACTAGATTTATTAATTTCATACAATTAACATCGAGAACTAGAGTGCTGTTGACATCTGCAGGCCAAATGACACCATATCTTTTATGGCATCAGCTGCCACTACATTACAAGCTTGCAACTTTAGATATATTGTACTATAATTTTCCGTTATATAGCCCTTAGTTTCTTCTTCCCTTGTCACGTTAATCAACACAGTTCCCTGATTACTTCTAAACCAAATATTAGATCTTAAATAATCAAATTTCCCCTGACAATTTACTTAACCTTCCGTGATGGTGAGGAACCCTGGCCGCTTTTAATTTAGAAAACGTTCTTGAAGTAAAATCAGAAGAGATGAGCAAGAATTCCCCACTGACAGCAAGAAATAATCTTATACCAATTTAAAGCAACTCACTGATTGGATTGCTCCAAGCATCTATTTACAAGAATCATCATGAGATTCATTCCTATATATTCCTATATTTAATATTCACCATCTCTATAAACCTCTACTTCCCTAAAACCAAAACAAAAGGAGATCTGAAGGAGAAAACATGAGGCAGCTAGTAAATCCAAGATACCTTGCATTAAGCTTGAACAATTGATAAATACAACCGGTCCTGTTCAGGAAGAGACGGAGATGAAAAATATAGACTTCCCACCTTTCCTTGAAGCGGTATTGAGTGAAATGGAAGAGAGATTCCAAGATGGCATATGGCTGCATCTGCCACTGCACCTATAGGAAGGGACAAATTCTCGCGTTCTTTCGCTCTTCTCAGTAGGTGCAGGTGCAAATGCAACTATATGAAGGCACCCTGGCCGAAAGATTTGGAAATATTTTAATCCTCTCTCTCTCTCTCTCTCTCTCTCTCTCTCTCTCTCTCTCTCAGTGTGTGGATAGGAATGGATTCCTCTGGCTGGCAGGCAGGCAGGCAGAAGCCTGAGACAGAGAGAGGTGGGAGTGGCAGGAACGGATGGCTTCTCGCACTTCCAGCTTTTTATAGGCGAGGAAAGGCAGCACGTTTGGCTTAACCCAATCGCCTCGGGGTTTGAGAAAGGCTTGTCCTCAGGTGTCACGTGAAACGAATGCACTTCACGTGGTATTGGTTTGCCGGGCCAATCGGATGACAGAGCTTGTGAGTACTTCAGGCTTTGTTCAGGTGGAATGGAGGTGAAGAAATGGATGCCAGTGGAAGTATTGGTAGTGACGGAGACCTCTAGCCTGGGGATTCTTGTTGTCCCAGATGACTTGATTTTGACTGCTAGATGCTTCAGATCCTTCAGGATAATATGAATCTACCTGTGTTAGTATGCGAGGTGGGAGATGGGCGGCTCCGACCACCAATGAGGAGGAGTTGGACATCGTTATGGACTGGTCCCCATGATCCGAATTTTTTTTTTAAATAATATTTTTTTAAAAAAAAATTATCAAAATAGATGATTTTAAATATTTTATTAAAATAAATAATTCGTCCGGCGTCACGGTCACGAGGTACTTGAATTTATCTTTTCAAAAAATAAAATCAGCTTCGTCTTTTGAAAAGACGATTTCCGTTAAAATAATTTTAATTTTTTTTAATTTAATTTTAATTTCGACGTGATATTTTTGAATTAATTCTAATGTGATAACTGAATTCGTCTTTCGGATGGACGAATTCAGCATTTGAATTTCTCCTTCCAAAAGACGAATTCAAATAATTTTTTTATTTTCTCAATTTCAGAAATATTATTATTTTTAAATCTAATTAATAAATTTTAATTTTAAATAAATAAATAAATAATAAAAAATTAGTATTAATTAAAATTTTATATTTAATTTTTTGATAATATTAATTATTATATTACTTTAAAATAACATTAATTAAAAATAGTATTAATTAACTATATAAAAATAATATTAATTTAAAATTAATAATAAATTAACTAAAAAATAACATTAATTGAAAATAACTTTAATAAAAAAATATTATAATAATTACTTTTATTCATATATTATAATTTATTATATTATATTATATATTATAATATAGTATAAGATTTTTAAAAAAATTAAAAATAATCACCAGGTCGATACTATTCGGTTGCCAGCCTGGTACCAATTCGATCGTCAGCCCGGTGTCAGTCTGATCCCTTGCTCAAGACCGATGGTAGGATCCCGATGACCGGATCGGCGATCGGATTTGGGACATGACTGGGACTAAATCGATGACAAGATCCTGATAATCGAACCGGTAGTCGGACCTTGGTGGCTAAATCGACACCTGAGCCGGGGGCCGGACCGGTGGCTGAACCGGCGACCGGATCGGGGTCTGGACCCCGATCTGGCCGTCGATCCCGAGCAAGGGATTGGACTGACACCGAACTGTCGACCGAACTGGTACCGGACTGGCACCGGATGGTATCGACATGGTGATTATTTTTATTTTTTTAATTTTTTAAAAAAATTTATACTATATTGTAATATATAATGTATAATATATAATATAATAAATTATAATAAATTTATTATATTTTAAAATATAAAATATTTATTATAATATAAAAATATATTATGATATATTATTATAATATTTTTTAATTAATTTTATTTTCAATTAATGTTATAATATCTTTTAAGTTTTGTTATATTAAAATTTTATTAGATTAAAATTTAATTTAAAAAAATATTTACGAGGCATTTAATGCTGCATTTAATGTTTAGGGAGAGATTTTTATTTAATTCCCATAATGCCCTTTTTAAAAAAACTCAAATTAACTTCCAAGGGTATTTTTAAAATTAAATAAAATATTACGAATGGTATTTTCATAATTAAATCGTAGGTTACGAAGGACATTTTGAAAAAAAAAAAATTAAAATAAATTTGTATGAAAATTTAATTTCCAAAAAACCCTTTATAATTTCCGATTTAATTACAAAAATAATATTCATAATATTTTATTTAATTTCAAAAATGTCCATGATAGTTAATTTGAATTCGTTTTTCAAAAGAACAAATAAAAACCACTCCCTGAACATTAAATGCAGCATTAAATACCTCTTGCACTCGTAAATATTTTTTTTATTAAATTTTAATCTAATAAAATTTTAAAAAAATATTACAAAATTTAAAAGATATTATAACATTAATTGAAAATAAAATTAATTTAAATATATTATAATAATATATCATAATATATTTTTATATTATAAAAAAATTTATATTCTAAAATATAATATATTTATTATAAATTATTATATTATATATTATACATTATAATATAGTATAAAAAAATTTTAAAAATTTAAAAAAATATAAAATTATCACCATATCGATACCATCCGGTACCAGTTCGGTCGACAGCCCGGTACCAGTTCGGTCGACAGCCCGGTATCAGTCCGATCCCTTGCTTAGGATCGACGGCCGGATCGGGGGCCATACCCCGATCCAGCCCCGAGCCCGGGTATCGGTTCGGCCACCAGGGTCCGACTACCGGTCCGACCGCCAGAATCCTGTCACCGATTTAGCTCTAGTCATGCCACAGATCCAATCGCCGATCCGGTCGTCGGGGTCCTGCCATCGGTTCTGAGCAAGGGATCAGACTGATACCGGGCTATCGATCGAACTGGTACCAGGCTGGCAACCGAATAGTATCGACCTAGTGATTATTTTTAATTTTTTTAAAAATTTTATACTATATTATAATATATAATATATAATATAATATAATAAATTATAATATATGAATATAAAATATATTATAAAAATATTATTATAATATCTTTTAATTAATGTTATTTTCAATTAATGTTATTTTTTAGTTAATTTATTATTAATTTTAAAATTAATATTATTTTTATATAATTAATTAAACTATTTTTAATTAATGTTATTTTAAAATAATATAATAATTAATATTACCAAAAAATAATATATAAATTTTAATTAATATTAATTATTTACTTATTATTTATTTATTTAAAATTAAAATTTATTAATTAGATTTAAAAGAAATAATAATATTTCTGAAATTAGAAAAAAAATTATTTGAATTCGTTTTTTGAAAAGACAAACTCATTCGGACTTCTAAAAGACGAATTCTCACATCAGAATTAATTCAAAAATATTATATCAAAATTAAAATTAAATTAAAAAAATAAAATAAAATAAAATTATTTGAATGGAAATCGTTTTTTCAAAAGACGAAGCTGATTTTATTTTTTGAAAAGATGAATTCAGGTGCTCGTGACTGCCACGTCGGACGAATCACCTATTTTAATAAATATATTTGGAATCACTTATTTTGATAATTTTTTTAAAAAAATATTATTTAAAAAAAAATTCTCCATGATCCACCGTCGGTACGCTTGCATGACCCGCTGTCCCAAGATGCTTGTTGTCCTGTCCCTTGATATGGAGGTTAGCAAGGCTCTTGTGGGTCCAAATAAAGCTAGCTGTTGCAAGCAAGCTGACCTCGAGTAATCAGTCTTCGCTTGTAATTAATTACAGTTTTGAACTTGGATTTGATTGGGCTTATTGGAGCATAATTTCAAGCCTGGATGAGCATAAGCATGTTTTCAATGGCTTCTGCAAGAAAAACTTAGGAACAATCAAGCCTTTTACCCATGCAGTCCATCGGATCATCCATCCATTCTTTCAAAAATGTAAGAGCTGACAAGGAAGATCAGATCATGAATTGTAACTTTATGACGAAACAAACCATCACCGTGTTTCAATAGTTGGGATTGATTAATTTCAATGGATCAATGTAAGTGTGAATTATCTATGAAAATTTCAATGCTTATACATATTTTTTTTAGCCTTGTACCAATGATTGGTGTAGCTAGGGTTAGCCTAGAATTAGGCTTAGCTTGCTTAATTATATTCCGCTGGGGCTTGACCGAGCTGAGTCTATCTGAATATGAAACCTCCTCAACTGGTTTGAATTCATAGCTAGCCCAACGTATAAAGCCTGTTCCAAGAAAGATGTCTCTTGTCAAATACTTTCTCATGCTTCACATATTATACTTATATATGGTACATAAAATTTTCATAATTAGGTGAGCTAGGGCTCGCTCAGTGATTGCAGCTATTTTCTTAGCAATTAAATATTCTATGTAGTGCATTTTTTAAAATATTTGGATTCGGGTAATCAGAATTCAGGGAGATGATTGGTTATTACTTGAAATGGTAATTTGGAAGGGGGTTACCTTTATCAAGTCTCCAATCACACATGCAGGATACCCACATTTTCAATATGACTTCTCCGATCTCTCCTATTTTCTCCTGCCCTTGCCTTTAGTCAAAGATTGACTCATCAATACAACTATTTATTTGACACCTTAGAGAAAAAATCGATTGAATCTATGAAATTACTGGAAAATCATAGTCAAAGTTCAGCATTCACATATATCCCAAATAGATATTAGTTTAGATTGACTAAGTTTTAGTTTATATTATATAACTTGATGCCCAGTACCAATACAAATCAATATCTCAAAATCTATATTAATAAGTATCCATGTTGTATTATAATTATCATCTACCACCATATAATTTTTGCTTAATCCCATTGGTAGTTAAGTAATTCTACTTGTGGAAAAATAATCTGATTGGAAAAAAGAAAGATTTTCTTCAGCCTATTCAACTCGAGTCTTTAAAAAATAATAATAAATAAATTAAGAAAGTAAGGCTTAAATTTATTTTTCTTTTATTGATAAATTTTTCATATTATAAACTGAGATATATAGCCTTTATTTATAATAGTAAGATATGTCCTTCACAATTCAAGTCAGATTTTTCTTCTTATTTTATAGAAGAATATCTATCTATGAACAAGTTGGATTGAACTTCTTTTCCTAACTTAAACAAAACTAGATCTCTAAAAAAATGATAAATATAAAAAAATATAAAATTTTATAGAAGATAGATCTTGACTTCTCATTAACTTTATCTTATATCGCTCTATCCAATTCTACATAAATTAGAAAATAAAATCTAATCAAAATCTTTTCTAAGAAAGAAAAATTTTGATTTGGCCAGTCTATTTTGAGATCAAAATAATCAAATTTTGTTCTAATTTAGCTCATTTGGAAGCTAACCCAAAATTGTAGATCTCCAAAAAATATCCAATTTCAGGAAAAAAAAGATTATTTCAATCTGGCATCATATAATCAAGTTATGGCATCTTAAAATTTAATACATGATTTGACTTCTTGATGTAGTGGATCTTACTCCTAAATTATGTCTAGCTCTACTAGTAGCAACCAACTTGATCCACATCAAGTCCTTGTAATAATGAAAGTAATCCACATCAAAGCTGGTAATCCTTTTGGATACTCGTATTAATCAAAATGATCCATATCGAGTCTAATAATCCACTAAGATCAAAGCTCTCTTTGTTTAAGAAATCTATCTTTTACTAAATTAGAATTGAAGATGGAAAACATTTGTTTCCCCACCTTACAAATGAACTATTTGGCATTGCTCGAAAATGGCTTCTAGTCTTGGTCTTGGTCTCTAATCCTAATAAACCACCTAGTCTACTCCCACATACAGACTTCATGGTAGGGATACTTCTTTCTATCTTTCCTCATTAATGACAACTATGGTGACTTCTCCTTGATCTCGATCTCGATTGATTAGTCAATGGAACCAAGGGATGAGAGCTTGGCCTCTTATGAGTAATATCATCTTCTTGTACTATTATTATGAATTTGTTACAGGCATTAACAAATCTTTTCATCTAACCAATAGTTGCAAATTTTGCATTTCCTTATATCTTGGAGGCATTGATCATAAACTCTTTCCTATCCTTTACGAGACAATGCTTTCTCTACTATATGTAGAAGACTGCATCTCGATACCAAAGATACGATCTTCCTAAGATAACCTAGCAAATATCCAAAAGAACTACTTTGCAAGTTATCTCATTACTATATATCTCAATAATTAAGAACTTAAAGGTGCACTGCTTGGTGATGTTCAATTTAACATGTTTTTAAATCTAGCTGAGAAGGTTGGGACATGGATGAAGTTTGGTCTGCACTTCCAACTTCTAAATCAGATTTTCAAGGATGAGATTATTCTAACTTCCAGGATTTAAAATAGTTTTAATAATGCTCTGCTTCACCTGAATCTTCAAGCAAAAAAGTTTCTCACACACCTCTTGATCTATCTTAGTTGTTGTCTTGGATGTTCTAATTATCAAGCTCAATTTGGAGTTTACTTGCTTGAGTTCAAGCAACTCCTTAACCTATGGCATTGAGGACCTTCTTTTCTTCCTTCTCTTTCTTCTTGGAATCCTCATCCTTCAATTTCCTCCTCTTAAGATGCAACTTGGGATAAAGTTTCTAACATTGTTCTTTTGTATATCCACGAAGATTATAGTGGTTGCAATAATTTTTTTAAGTCATGTTGGCATGCTTCTTTCCCTTCTTGTCTTCCATAGGCTAATTATTCTCCACAATCCCCATGATATTTGCTTCACTTATATCTTCAACTTTGAAGAGTTTCAATTCCTTTTAGATGCTTTTGTAGAGACCTCTAATGTACTTCATGAAAATTGCATCATCATCGATGAAGATTCTAAGGAAGATTACTTGCTTATAGAATACAGTGGTATAGACCTAAATAGATTAATCATACTTCTGCATAGGTAGTGCTACTTGATCCACCGATCTTTCTCATGGCTGATTGGATAAAACTACTTATTGATTAGGCTCTTAAATTTGATCTATGTCAAATTGGAAATGTTGTTGCTTCTCATATACAAATTTCATTGCATGAGAGCATAGCTAGAAAGCTTAAGATAAGCAAAAGCAAAAGTTACATTTTGAACACTAAAATTTTCATAGATAGTGTTATGGTTAAGGCTAACTCATGACTATATGCAGGTTAGTTCTCCTTATTGCCTGCACACAAGGTATTATTATCCGCTCTAACCTATGGGCCTCATAGTTTTGTCCCCACGGGATGGATTGAATGGAATGCTATGACCCTTGTACTTAGACCATCCAAAAGGGACCTCAAGTGAGGAAGGAGGGTTCTTCAATATAGCCAAAGATCTCTTTGAATCACAACCAATGTGAGACTAAAGATGTCCCCTTTCCTATACCACAACATAGCCTTTTAGTCAAGAGGGATTTTAAGTAACGTTACTAGGGGGTTCCCACCAATGACACCAATGTTGTGGTCAAGGCTAGCTTATGACCATGTGTAGGTCAGTCCCCTGTACTGCATGCATACAAGGTATTATCTACTCTAACCCTAGGCCCCATGGTTTTGTCCTCTAAAGATAGACCAAATGGAATGCTATGACCCTCGTACTCTATTCCAAAATGTACCTTACATGGAGAAGTAGGGTCTCTCTACTTTCCTCACCCAAACTGCAACAATTATAATTGGAGAGTGGTGGACAATTGATATAGATGGATTTTTTCTTGCATTGATCAATAAAATTTAGGCTTCGTACTAATCAATCCTGAGCCATGGTCGAGGCATCCAGATCTAACTTTAGGATTATGCAAAGGCTCCTTCCATGGTCATAAGGGCTTCAACAAACTGAACCATGGTTTGGGCCAACCTAAGGCACATTCTTAACCAACAAATGAGGCAGCATTGACATTTAATTCCACACTCCTATGGAGATCCCATGATTTCTAGGAATGGTTAGCCTTAACATGGATAAGGTAAATGTGTAATCATTGAATCTCACAAGAATAGCAAGTCATAGCAGGAAAATCATTCCTAATAAAGTCTTAGCAATAGCCTAATGTCTGGCTCCTATAAATAGGGGACCCTAAAAGAACCCTCAAGTATGAGACTTCCTCTCCATCAACTCTACTATTTTTTTCTATCCTAGATTGCTAACTTGAGCATCAAAGCATCTCCACCAAAGCCAACTCCAGCCAGGGACTTTACTTGCAGGTACCATCTTGGTCTGGCAACCACCATTCACTCCAATATCTCTAGCCTCAACCAGGAATCCACAGCAACAAATAGTAAAGTATTTCTCTAATTGGTCTAACCAAGTATCTAACATTTCTGCATCAATAGTCTTGTTACACAAGGGATATCAATTTGAACTTCAACTTTAAATGTTTGAAAAGAGATATTTTTCATACCTCTAATTTACTTATCTTCCTTACTAGATAGAAGATCTTCATCTCCAAACATTGAAGATAGCTTCACAACCATAGTTGTTGGTGCTTGTGCTTGTATTGATGGTATCACCAATCTAGAGATGATTTTGATAAGTTGGATAATCTTCTTCTTTAATTATATGAGACATCCTTTCATCTCATCATCCATCAAAGAAAAAGTAGCAGCCATATTTATCTTTGTCCTTTTATGTACTTAAAGTATAGATAGCCCTTCTCCTGATTACTTGTTGTTGCTGGACAGGAAGATGGGCTAACTCAAGCTTGACTCGGACAGGGCAAGAGCTTAGGTGGCTATTAATATGGAGCCAGGTCTCGTAGAGTCCTATCATTAGAAGTGGAGTCTTACAAGATAAAGAAGATCAGAAAGTCCACACACAGTAGGAGATTCCACAGTAGTGGACCCTCTAATGCCTTAGTTAGTCTCTCGAAAATACAAACAGAGGAGGCTTGGAGTTTTTTCTCGATTTTAGAATAGAATAAGGGAAGCTAGAGAAGGAACGAAGGAGGGAAATGGAATGAGGTCTATGAAAGAAGGGGATCTCAGTGCATATAGGTGTTACTTCAAGGAGATGGCACATGAATGAGTGGATTTGTAGAGGCCAAGGTTCTTTGGAGAAAGTGCAAAATGAGTAGAATGGCCTACAAATGTCTTGACGAATACTTAAGATGATGCAATAAGCTATGAAGAACTCAGTAGTTATCAGGGAGCTCAGGTGTACCTTAAGAGCGAGAGGGTTCTTTTTGCAGAAAGGAAAAGCTCTGAAAAAGTGAGGACTCTCGGTTCCATTCTGGTTCCTCTCCTTGTTCTTCTCCTATCTTCCAACCTTTAGACTTACCTCTAGGGTCTTAAGGAAGAAGTTTATATTTGTGTACCTGATGCCTGGAAGAGATATGATGTGTGTTGTAGGAGAGTGGCATCTGGCACATCTTGGTTATTGCAGGCATGCCCGTGGCAAGGGGCCATATTATGGTTGGTGGAGCAAAGAGTGGAGAGTAGCACATCCTTGCAATGGGACGTCCCTCTAGCGGTGAGCATTAATGATAACCACTCCTGGAGCATGTACAGCTGGGATGGATGGAGGCAAACTTGGCAACAGTTAATGTCCAGCAAAAAGTTGGTGAGCACGCAGTTTGATACTAGGTGGCAAGGTGTTTAGCGCTTAACCAATCATCCAAGCTGGTTGATATGTATCTTGCATGGATTGGAACTTCAACACCATCCTAGACCAACCAAATCCTGATATATCAGATGTCCCCTACTTCCAAGTCCAAGTGGCCACACTTCTTAGAGCCTTGGATAAAGGAAGTAGAGACACAACTTGTCCTGTGGATTGCAGAAGCTTGTTGTACTGAGACGAGGCTAGCAAGGCTAGCATGGAGCGAGACTACTCATGGTGAGGCAAATCCATCAAGTGTAGGGCGAGGCAGCCTACGGCGAGGTAGATCTAGTAGGCGTAAGGTGAGGTAGTAGATGGTGAGGTAGGCGGGGCTGCATCCTCCAAGATTCATGTCAAGATTGGTACATGGTAGATGAGAGCAGGCACGGCTTCTAGGAGGTGATGTCATCTAGATGGCGGTATGTTTAAAAATTGCTATGGTGATTTAAACTCCTAGGATGCTTCAGCAGTTCTCCCAGAATGGTGCCTTTAATGATGAGTTAACATGGGACATATCGAATGGCGAGGTAGAAGCTAGCACCCCTTTCATTGAGGAAGGGATAGGTCCTTTCGATGATTATAGAAAGGGGAGTTGGTTTGGCTTCAACTACCATTTGCAATGTCTGGTTGATCGAGTGGGCAGAGTCGAAGGTTCATAGGTAATTGGAGAGGAGCATAGATGGTGATTAGCAGTGGGTCCTCTCTATCCTTCCTTCTCTTCTTCTCTTTCATCTATTTTGTATCTTGTGCTTGGCAAACATGGTGGAGCCGGATCTGACACCGGAGACCATAGCCTCCCCCTTGATAGAAGAGGATGTCCACCAGTTTATGGTGAAGTTTAATTTGCGATGGACATCTAGTTGGAGGATCTCGAAGAATATGAATGCATCACCGAGGGGGCAGCAACAAAGGTCACGCTTCATGAGGAATCCTTGAACATAGGGCTCAAGATCCCCATGCTCCCAAAGATGGCAGACCTACTGCAGTGGTATCAGCTGTGCCTAGCATAGTTGATCCCCAATGCCTAGAAGGCTATATCGGGTTCTTCAGCTTAATGGTCCAAAGAGGCATGGAGCCCAGGACGTAGCTATTATGCATATTCTTTCAAGTGAAGGCCCATCCTAAGAGCTAAGGATGGTGTACGTGTCCCCTTGTAATGGGTTCAACTTTCCATGCATCCCAATGAAGATCCGTGGCTAGAAATCATGCTTCTTCTTCGTGGTTTCCCAGACAGCATGGCCATTCTCGAGAAGATGGGGGGAGGTTAAGGCCATGCGGTTGCTAGCATACCCAGTGCTGCAAGAGCAGGAGAAGATCATGGTGGAGGAGTGGACACCAGTCTAGGTCCCACTACTTGATGCTCTACTTTTGGAAGATTTATCAGAAGCCCTCTATGTGATGAGGGTTCACCTGTCCCAAGGTAAACCACCCTCCACCTTGCCTATGAATGGGCATTTGCTTTCATTTTGGCCAGGCGAAGTGACTTTGTCTTTCGATGCAAGTTTGGTGGTCCAGGCTGAGTCGAAGGTGGCAGCAGTCAGAAGGTCACCATCACTATCTCCAACTGATTTGAAGAGGAATGGGCATGTTTCCTGTCTCTTGTGAAGATGGCGAAGAAGAGTAAGGGGCCATCCCTCCCTCTAGACCTCATTTCGAGCCCTAACAAGGTGCCCATTGCAAAGGTAGAAGCAAAGGATGGGATGCCTCTGGACATGGCAGGAGCTACCTTGACCAGCACGGGCAAGGCTCCAAGAGAGAAAGAGAGAGGAAGGGCCAGCAGCCCTTACAAAGGCTTGGGTAGAGGCTGGTGGGGCTCAGACACTAGCCAAGGGGGCTCTGGCATGAGTGACTAGAGTGATCGAGCAGGCCAAAATAGCTATCTCCAAGGTAAAGCAAGCGGTGGCTCCCATGGTAGACATAGGTAGAAGAGGAGAGACAAGGCTTTTGATCATCCAAAAAATCATCTCCACTACTAGCAAGGCTCATCTCTTAGGGATGGAGGAGTGCCTCAAGATTCTAGAAGATTCCATTCCTTAGGGAACCAAGGAGGAGGTGCTAGAGAGGCCCTACCTATGGCAGTTTGTCCAGGTTGCTGTATCGGTAGGTCCTCTCCAAAAGATCTTTCTTAGTGTTGATTTTCTTGTAGGGAAGGAAACATTGATAAGCATGTCTCCTAGATGTAGGACTTCCTTAAGTCCTAGGGGTTGCTACAGCATGCAGACCACCTCCTCAACAAACTAGAGCAATTATGGAAGCTTGCTGGGATAGTAAAGGAGTACGACAAGGTGACCCCAGAGCTCAGCCTAACCAGAGAGTGACTAACAACTGAGAGGGCTAGGGCAAAGGTGGTGGCCAAGTCTGCCAGCCTCAACAAGAGTATAGTGGAGTGTAATAGGCTTCATATTTTGCTGGCGAACACCAAATGCTAGATGGGGAAGGACTTCACTGACACCTAGATGGCCCTTGGCGAAGTAGAGGCAAGGGCCAAGGCGGTGGAGAAAGCACTCGGCGATCTAAGAATCAGGCCTCGGCTATAAAGGAGGAGGCAGGGATGGCAGGAGTGCGGGTCTCCAAGGCAACAACAGAGGTAGTGGAGAGCTTCAAGGTAGGTGGAGAGTACAGTTAGATGGTACTTGACTCCTGCAAGAAGGCCTTCTATCAGAGCTTTGAACATTGCAAGAAGTGGGTTGCCGAGTAGTTCCCCGGTGTAGACATTGGGAAGCTGATGGTGGAGTTACCTTCAGGTGGCAGCGAAGACTCCACAAGCTCTATCAAGGAAGATTCTAGAGAAGGCAAAGGTCCAGCCAGCCTCTCATGACCCGTGCACCTTTTTTTTGCTTTTCTTTTTCTTTTTTTTGTAATGGCCGCTAAGGCTTGTACAAATACTTGAAAAGTCAATGAAATAAACTTTTTGCCAAATTCTAGTTTTGACAAAAAGGTCCAGCCAGCTTCTCATGACCCGTGCACTTTTTTTTTGCTTTTCTTTTTTTTTGTAATGGTTGCTAAGACTTGTACAGATATTTGAAAAGTCAATGAAATAAACTTTTTGTCAAATTCTAGTTTTATCGAACTTGCTATTCTCTTCTTCTTGCTTGCAAGCTGACCATATTTGTTGTCATGCTATTCATGTAATGGACTTTTTGCTTGATGAGATGATCAAGCATTCTGCCAAGAAGAGAAAGACCAGGAAGAGAAGAAGGGATAGCTGCAAGGTCGAAAAAGAAAGGAGGGTGCGATAGTGGTCAGCGAAACACTAGCTCCCTTAGAAAGAACCACGAAGGAGGTGCCAAGGCTACCCATCGTAGATCTAGAGTCTGATGACCCAATTGGAGTAGAGGCTACCATACCTACTCCAATGGAGATTAAGGTGGTAGAGACGGCCCTGGAAAGTGCACCGCTCGCACTCCCCATAATCATGGAGGAGGAGGAGATGTCCATGAAGCCATCTAGATTTGGTTGTACTCAAAGAAGATGTCCATGAAGCTAAGAGTTTCATGCCCGAAGGTTGAATCCATGAGTTGATCAATTTTGGGTAAAGAAAAATAAATCTTCGGGCATGCCTTGTTCAGGTTGGTAAAGTCGATGATGCCCACCACTTGCCATTAGCCTTTTTTACCAAGACAATATTCGCAAGCCAATATGGGTGTTGGACTTCATGAATGAAATTGGCCTCTAAAAGCTTCTCCATCTCCTGCTTGATGGCATGCTGTCGCTGTGGGGCAAACTTCCTACTTCTAGCAAACCAGGGGATGCGATAGTCAACATTGAGATGGTGTACCATAACCTCAAGGTTGATGCCCTGCATATCCATAGCGGTCCACACAAAGATGTTAGTGTTCGCATGGAGAAATCCCACCAGACATGCCCTAGACTCCTCCGTCTACTCGCTTCCAACTTAAACCACACGGGAGGGATTAGATGAGTCCAAGAGAACAAGAACAAGCTCTTCTGCAGGCTCTCCCTATTACAACCTCTACTGATCTTAGAGGTCAAGGTTCTTGATGATCATGGCTTCCCTCAGCTTCTTATTTTTTAAGGGTCGCCATGTAACACCACCTTACCAAGGCTTGGTCATCTTGAACCTTGCCCACCTCATAGAGAGTAGGAAACTTTATGAGCAGGTGGTAGGTCTAGACTATGGCCTACAGAGCATTCAGACCTAGTCTCCTCGGGATGGCATTATAGGCTGCCAGGACCTTGACCACTAGAAAATCCAGAAGGACTATTTCCCATCTCAGGGCTCGGCCAGCAATCATAAGAAGAGTCACAATGCGCTCAACAGGAATGGCATCCCTCAAGAAGCTAATCAAGGGAGAGCTAGCCCTTCAGAGGTGATCCTTGACAAGCCCATCTAAGAGAAAGCATCATAAAATAAAATATCTGTAAAGCTTTCATCATCCACTAGGATTTTTCTTACATTATAGTTCAAGTAATAAAGGAAACAATCACATGATCATCATGCAAAAACAAAACTCCATCTACATCAATAGTGGAGAAATTGATGGGCTCCTCCTCTACCCTCTGGCACTTAGGTTGAGGGATCTCCATCTGGGCTACCTTGGCATAAGCTTACCACCCAGAGGAGCTTGCCTCCCAAATGACCAATCCACCTGAGATGGTGTCGATGAGGATGTTGTTTTTTATAGGGGATTCAGCTACTAGCTAGGGCTCTCGACCGGTGACCTCAAAGGTGCTGGGCTAACTAACATAGCCGTGCAAGTACCTATGCTGAATCAGTGTCTCATCTCTCTCTTCAAGGAGAAGCAATCCTCGGTATCATGATCGTAGTCCTGATAGAATTGGCAATACTTCTTGGGATCCTTTTGGGCTATCTTGTTTATCTTCCCTGGCTAACAGACAATATCCCAACCTTTGATCTCCATCAAGATTTATCCCCGGGGAGCATTCATTGGGATGAAGTCCTTATAGCAAGATGGCATGGAACTTCTAGAACAATGACGAAACTCCCTGTCCCACTTCCTCTTCTACTACTATGGCTAAGGAGGGTGGAGAATGGGAGTGGTCCTCTCGAGGATGCTTTTGGTCACCCTTCTCTTTCACTTCTCTACCATACCATCCTTAATGTTGATGTGATGGGGACATCAGAGGCCCCAAACTTTGGCAGAGGTATTTCAATCCTCTGTGGTTATCAAATTAGTGTTTAGGATGTGAATCCAAGTTTTGTTCAATTTGTAATTAAGGTTCAGTCAATTTGAGTGAGTTCATTTGAGTTTTGTAAGTCCATTGGAGTCCTGTCCACACTTGAGTCCTATATTTAGAATGCCAAGTCAGTTGAGTCAGGTCAAGTTTTGAGTCCTGTAAGTTTTGAAGTTTATCAGTCAAGTTAGCTCATATTGAGCTAGTCATTTTCTGAGTCCTGTAAATTTTATAGTGAGTATAGTCAAATTTTGCAAGTAGAAGATTCAAGATAATCGAAGATCCAGCCAGCTTAAAGTCATGAAGCCATACTTAAAGACCTTGAAAGACCTAGTAAGAAAATTTGAAGGCCTTGGAATCCTAGACCACAGCCTGGAGCATGCTGGGCCACCTAAGGCCCATGAGGAGCATCAAGATGGGTGCCAACCCTTATGGTCACCTCCCTTGGTTGGCCTCCCTTAAAGTCACCCATCTTTGGCCGACCAAGAGAAGGAGAGAGAGAGAGAGAGGCTCAATCAAAAGTAGAGAGCCCTGGTTTGTGTCTTTGTATGGGTTTAGGACTAATGTAATTTCTCATGAATACCCTTACTTGAGCCCCAAGTTTGTAAACCTATTTAAAGGCCTCCTCTCCTCATGTAATTTCAGAATATTGATGAATTAAATTTGAATATTCTCTCTTTGCTGTGTGCCCTTGCTGTGTGCGAGTTCTTCTTGTTCCTACACCCTACCTCCATCTACAACATCAAAACCCTAGCCTCCCCTTCCTTCCAACCCTTGGCCACCATCATCCAAGAGCCTTTCTTTTCCCTTCTTTCAATTATTCAGTCTTCATACTCTTAGTTTTCTAATCCCAGATGATGATTTGTAGGTCTCTTAGTTTTCACGAGTCTGAGGATACCTTATGATCAGCCGTCGGATCACCAAGCAGAAAGCCACGAATCCGCAGGGTCAGAAACTTGTTCTTTCAGGCCGCATCCGGGAGCGTGAGCAATCTCTTCATGAAATGACATCCTAGGTCGACCATGGCTTTATGATCATGATGCAATCTTGTTTGGTCGAGCCAATACCTGTACATTTAATCACCATGGGGAGAAGTTTGTGATCCACCCGACTCAACCTAAAGACCCATTTAGGGGAGCTTCTAGTAGCCTTAAGGAAAAGAAAATATGAGTTAATTTAATTAAGGCTAAGGAATTAGAGAAAGAAACCCCGTGAGCAATCTCTTCATGAAATGACATCCTAGGTCGACCATGGCTTTATGATCATGATGCAATCTTGTTTGGTCGAGCCAATACCTGTACATTTAATCACCATGGGGAGAAGTTTGTGATCCACCCGACTCAACCTAAAGACCCATTTAGGGGAGCTTCTAGTAGCCTTAAGGAAAAGAAAATATGAGTTAATTTAATTAAGGCTAAGGAATTAGAGAAAGAAACCCCTGAGCCCATTGATATTGAAGAGTTGAGTCCAGTAGAAGAGAAGCTAGAGAGTGAACCTCTTAAGGAATCAAAGAAAAAGGATCCTGAACCCACTGCAAAATTTGAAGAAGAAGTGACTAAGACAGGATCAAACATAATAGAGGGTTCAAGAGAATTATCCATAGAGGAGGTCCAGGAATAAGTCCCTAAGGAACAACCCTAGGAAGTAAATATTAGTTTAGGAGACTTTATTCCCAAAGACCTTCCTGATGACCTTCCAACTGGTGCTGAGCCTGATAAGTCCATAAATTTAGTTCAACTATCCACACCTGCACTGAACACCGCATAGCATATGCATCAGGATATTAGCCATAAAAGTAATTTAAGTAGTAAAACATCTAACAAACTGGCTAATTTTTGAATAAGAACCAATGGATTCAATATAGGGAATTCTATCTTGGTTAGGCTTAGGCCTAAAAAGAAGTTTCATGCTCGCAGAGATGGATCCTTAAAAGTGATAGAGAATGTAGGACCCCATGTGCACGATTTGCCCTTGGAGTTTGGCTTTAGATCTACCTTCAATACCGCAGACTTGATTGAGTCTACGAAATCGGTAGCGATTCCTAGTGAGGTCTTTGAACCTACCCCATCCATTGAGAGTGAGCCTGATCCTGAGTGTCCGCCTATAATTTGGCCTAAGAGATGAATACGGATCGAGCATGTCCTGGATGATCGAGCTTCCATGACCTGGGATAGCGATTTTCAACACCACCTGGTCTGTTGGCAAGGTCTACCAGGACCCGATGCTTTGTGGAATACTGGAGAAGACTTGTTGCGCCTCCACTCAGACCTTCTTGAGAGGCACCAGGTTTAGTGTGACCCTTACTCGACGGGGTCGAGTTCCTCCCATCCTGGAAGAATTGATGGGGACATCAGAGACCCCAGACATTGGCAGAGGCATTTTAACCCTCTATGATTATCAAATTAGAGTTTAGGATGTAAGTCCAAGTTTTGTTCAATTTGTAATTAGGGTTTAGTCAATTTGAGTGAGTTCATTTGAGTTTTGTGAGTAAGTCTATCAGAATTTTGTCCACACTTGGGTCCTGTATTTAGAATGCCAAGTCAGTTAAGTCAGGTTAAGTTTTGAGTCCTATAAGTTTTGAAGTTTATTAGTCAAGTCAGCTCATGTTGAGCTGGTTATTTTCTGAGTCCTGTAAATGTTATATAAGTCCAGTCAAATTTTACAAGTAGAAGACTTAAGATAATCGAAGATCCAGCCAGCTTAAAGTCATGAAGCCACACTTAAAGACCATAGAAGATCCAGCAAGAAAAGTTGAAGGCCTTGGAATCCTGGACCGTAGCCTGGAGCATGCTGGGCCGCCCAAGGCCCATAAAGAGAATCAAGAGGGGCGCCAACCCTTATGGTCACCCCCCTTGGTCGGCCTACCTTAGAGTCACCCCTCTTTGGCCGACCAAGAGAAGGAGAGGGAGAGAGAGAGGCTCAATCAAAAGTGAAGAGCCCTAGTCTATGTCTTTGTATGAGTTTAGGACTAATGTAATTTCTCATGAATACTCTTACTTGAGACCCAAGTTTGTAAGCCTATTTAAAGGCCTCCCCTCCTCATGTAATTTCAGAATATTGATGAATTAAATTTGAGTTTTCTCTCTTTGTTATGTGTCCTTGCCATGTGCATGCTGTGTGCGAGCTGTATGTGTGTTCTTCTTGTTCCTGCGCCCTACCTCCATCTACAACATCAAAATCCTAGTCGCCCCTTCCTTCCAATCCTTGGCTGCCATCATCCAAGAGCCTTTCTTTTCTCTTCTTTCAATTATTCAGTCTTCATACTCTTAGTTTTCTAATCCTAGATGGTGATTTGTAGTTCCCTCATTTCCACGAGTCCGAGGATACCTTCTAATCAGCCATTGAATCACCGAGCAGAAAGCCACGAATTCGCAGAGTCAGAAGCTTGTTCTTCCAGGCTGCATCCGGGAGCGTGAGCAATCTCTTCAAGGAATGATCTTCAGCAGGCACTTCTACCATTGCCAGGTACACCCCCTTGATTCATCAGTAGTGGTATTATAGGAAAGCTAGCCTGACCAAGATTTCTCAACCTTGGCGATTCTGCTTATCTATTACTTTAGGATTTGTTTTTACATGCATGATTTTCAAAATTTTCATAGAATTCTATACTTTGAATCTTGGCTTGAAATTCTGGATCTAAAACCTTAACTTCATGCTTAATCACGAAAAAATACTTTGCATGCATAAATCATCCCGCATCATGATGTACTTCTCAACATGGGCCAGGAGCTCAGGAAGGTCTTTGGAAATCTTCTTGGAGAGGGAGAAATAAAAATCACCTCCATGCAGGTCCCTTTTCAAGGCTGACATGGTGATAGAGGGCTCGAGGCCACAAACCTCCAGTATGATCACTTTGAAGTGACCCATGTAGTGGTGAAGAGACTCACCCTCCTCTTGTTGGATGGAGAAAAGGAAGTCAGAGCCTTGCTCGGGCCTCTTGTTGCTCTAGAACTAGGCTATAAACTATCTGCCGAATGCTTCAAAAGAGTGAATCGATCCTGGTGGGAGTCAGGTGTACCAAGCCCTCTTCATTTTCCTAATGGTGGTTGGGAAGGGCTTGCATATGAGGGCATTAAATGCCCTATGTAGAAGCATTAGAGACCTGAAACTCTCCAGGTGGTCGAAGGGGTTGGTGGTACCATCATCGACCTTCATGGTAGGTGCCTTAAAATGGCAAGGCATTGGTTGCTCTATAATCTTGCAAGAAAATGGGGGATGAACCAGAACTAAGGCTCGCCATTCAGAGACAAGTTCTATCAGTGTAGCCTGGTGGGCTACCAGGATCCGACATAGATTACTTGACCCTATTTAGTTCACTGATTAGGGTTTTGAGCCCTTAATAATGTGTCAAGTTTTGTAATTGAGTTGAGTTGAATCGAGTCCTGTAAGAAGTTGAGTTATCTCAACCTCAGCCTAGTCCAATCGAGTCCTGTAAGTTTGTATTAGTGTTAGTCCAATACAAGTCCAGTTATACAAGAGGAGCACTAGCCAAAGCTTTCACCAGGCCCTCCCAGAGCAAAGCAAGTCCAAGCTCATGAAGCTCCACATATGAAGATTCCAGGCGCTACCCTAGGAATATTCTTTCAAGCACTCAGCCCAGGATTTCCAGCCCACCAGGAGGCCCATGCACCAAGTCTTCTTGGAGGCCGCCTAAAGCCCATTGGAGGCCGCCCCTTTGCTGCCCAAAGTCCACGCCCAATCCATTTTGGCATCCAAGCCCAAGAGACCATGCCCAAGGCGCCTTTGACCAAGTCCAAGAAGGAGAGAAGTCCACTTCAAACAAGGAGATTAAGTTTTATTTCTACTCAAATTATGTACTCCTAGTTCTAAGAAACTTTATAATCCTTCTCCCTATCAAATTTTGTATTCCTATCCTAACTAGGAGAGGGCATGGGAACATCTATAAATACCCCACCCCTCCCCCTCTTGTAATCAACTCTTATTCATGAAATAAAACTCTGGAGAAATTTTGTGTTAGCTTGTGTTCTTGTGTGTTCTTCTTTGAAGTGAGTGTGAATGTTACTTATGAGCCCTAATCCTTCTAAGCCCTAGCCGACCAAAGCCTTCACTAATCAAGCCCTAACATGCCCAAGGAAGGAAGCCCTAGCCATCCCCAGCAAAGAGTCTTCTTCTACATCCGGGCTGCCAGCATCAGCAAACCCTAATTCCATCTTCTTCCATCTTCCTTCAACCCTAATCCCTATTTGCTTTCTTACTTGCTTACTAACCTTTGACATTTGCAGGGTCCCCGAGGTGTTCACCTCCAAAGAGGAGGCCCTCTTTGCCTTCTGGACCGGCCAAGATAGCTGCTTGATTCAAGGACAACAGGCTTATCTTCCAGGTGATGATCTAGAGTGCTGTGTGACCCCGTCTTCGATCGGATCTTCAAATCGTTGTTCGGTACAATCCTTCCCCCTCCTTATTTCTAATTTATTGAAGGTATGCTATCCTAACCAGGGGTTTCTCAATCTTCGAGGTCCTTTTTTATTATTCTACATGAGTTCATATGCGGGTATGTTTGATCTTTTCATTACTAGTATGCCTGCTAGTCTTTACTTACTTTCGGGATTTTAGCCTCCAAATTAAATCTCTAAAAAAATTATAAAAAAAAATGAGTTTCTGTTTTCCTGCATTCATATTAGTCTTAGGTTCATCCTGCATCATTGCCCCTTGAAGTAGCTATTTACCTCCTGGAGCTTACTTCCTAACTCACCTTGCTAATCAGACCATCAAGTGGGGTGGTGGCTCGAAGATTTTCTTGTAAAGTATCCTGCATAAAGGAAGAGGAAACATAAATAGGAGAGTCATATTGATGCACCTCATCCAGCTCCCGATGAGAGCAGTGGCTACGAGATGCGATGGGCTGGGGCGAGGCTCGATGGGAGGCTCACCTTGCATTTTGAGATGATCGCCTCACTCGAGAGGGCCTCTTGCTCAATAGTGGGAGCGATCCCAGGCTCGCCTCATGCCCCGAGTTCACCTAGCACCGAGGGCTAATCACCTCACTCAGGAAGGGTGGATGCACTAGAGACTAGTGATGGGCTGGCTCCACCTCCAACCTTGGTGGGGCCTACTGTAGGTCTGCACCAAAGTCATTAGTGCCTGAACTTGCTGGATGAGCTAATGAAATTGCTTGACAATAATAGTTGAATCATGTGGCAATCCTGTCTCTCCTCCCCTAGAGGATTTGAAGACAGGGCGGCCAAGATTGTGGACATCTCGATGGAAGCAGACATGATCATCCTCTTTTCCTTAGCTATGGTGCAAACTGGAGACAAGAAGCATCCAGAGACAAACTCTAGGCCTCAATGAAGTTTACAAGCTATGGGCCTTCTTTAGCGTCTATAGCCGGAGCAAAAGATGGGCTAACTCAGGGTCAACTCAAATAGGGTTGGAGCTAAGGTGGTTGCTGATATAGAGCTGGATATGTAGGGTCCTATTACTAAAAATCAAGTCCTGCAAGATAAAGAAGACCAGAAAGTCCACACACCATGGGTGGTTTCCTAGTGGTCGACCCTCCGATGCCTAAGTTAGTCTCCCAAAACGGTAAACAGAGAAGGCTTGGAGTCCACTCTAGATTTTAGAGTAGAGTAAGGAAAGTTGAAGAATGAGTGAAGGAGAGACATGGAACAAGGCCTGTGGGAAAAGAAAATCTCAGTGCATATGAGTCCCACTTCCAAAAAGATAGCAAATGAATGAGTGGATTTGCAGAGGCCAAGACACTTCAAAAAAAGTGGGAAGTGAGTAGGATGGCCTGCAAATATCTTGATGAACACTCAAGGTGATGTAGTGAGCTCTGAAGAGCTTGGTGGTTATTAGGGAGCTCAGGTGTGCTTTGAGAGCGAGAGGATTCCTGTTGCAGAAAGGAAAGGCTCTTAGGAAGTGAAGGCTCTCAATTCCATTCATTGTTCCTCTCCTTATTCTTCTCCTTTCTTTTAGCCTTCGGACTTACTTGGAGGGTCTCGAGGAAGAAGTTTATAGGCATGTAATTGATGCCTGGAAGAGGTATGGTGTACATTACAAGGGAGTGGCATCTAGCATATCCCGCTTGTTGTAGGCATGCTCGTGGTAGGGGGCCATACCATGGTTGCTGGAGCAAAGAATAGAAGTTAGCACGTCCCTACAATGGGGCATCCCTCTAGCGATGAGTATTAATGATAGCTGCTTTAGAGCACACGTAGCCAGGAAGATGGAGGGAACCCGGCAATGATCAACGTCTAGCAGAGGGTTGGTGAGCTCATGGTTTGATATCTACGTGACAAACCATACTGGACCAACCAAATCCTAATGTATCACTTGTATTGTTTATGCATCTAAACATCCTATAGACGTAGGACCAAAGCTTTAATATTAACTTGATCTAATCAAGGAGAAGGAAGAATTTTTTCAATTTGCTCAACACAAATCTTTTAAAAGAAAAGACAAAGATGATGGAAAAATTATAAAAGTAAGGCTAAAGCCCCCTTTCTTTCATTGATTAATTCTCTGCATCATAAATCTAAGTACATACATAATCTCTATTTATAATAGTAAGGTCTGTCTTTGCATAATTTAAGTTGGATTTCTCTTCTTATTTTTTTAAAAGAATATCCATCTTTAAATAAATTGGATTAGACTTATGTCCCCAGCTTAAATAGGATTAGATCTCTAAAAAATATAATAAACTTAAAAAATTATAAACAAATATAAAAATTTAATAGAAGATATATCTCAACTTTTGTATCAATTTTGTATTTATTGCTCTATCCAATTCTTCATGGATTGAAAGATAATCTTCGATCAAAGTCTTTTTCGAAAAGAAAAGTTTCAGTTTGACCAATCTATTTCAAGATCAAAATGATAGAGTTTTATCCAATTTAGTCTTTTTAAAGGCTAGCCCAAAATTATAAATCTCAAAAAGATATCCTTTTTTTTAAAAAAAAAGATCATCTTAATTAAATATCATATAACCATGTTATGATCTTGTAAAATTTGGCATGCGATTTGGCTTCTTGATGTAATAGATCTTACTCTTGGATTCTATCTAGTTCTACTCATAATAGTCAACATGATCCATATCAAGTCCTTGTGGTAGCAAAAGTGATCAACATCGAGTCAGTAATCCTCTTGGATACTAGTAATGGTCAAAGTAGTCCATATCAAGTCTGATGTTCTACCTAGATCAATAAAGCTCAATAAACTTTTTCTTTAAGGAAAACATGAGTGGAGAATGATGATCAAAATTTTATCTATATTATCCATATAGGGATCATATAAATTGATTGTCGAGCCAAAGTATATTAGAACATTTTGCAATATTTAATGTAAGGGCTCTTGTTAAGCATTTTCATATGGAGAGAGGACAACTGGGTCCTTGATTTTTTTGCTAGTAATACCCTTTGCCCATAACGAACTTGACAAATTTGATTTCATTACTTAAAATGAAACTTGATTTCATGCTAACAATGGATTTGTAAGCAATTAAATAGCAGTGGCACGTATGTGTTGGATAATGTCCCAATTAAGTGGCCTAGTTTATCATGAAGATAATAATCATTTGAATTCAAATAACGATGATTTGAATTCAAATGGATAACAAATCTCATCTGGTTAGGTTCTATCCCTGTGCATTAAGTTGTAGCATCAATACTGTGATAGAAAGAAAAGGAGAAGGGAGAGAAACCAATTTTCATGAAAGGGGATCAAAGTAAGATGTCTTCCTTCTCTTCTACAATGTAGTCTTCCATATCGGGTATGCTTTTAAAGATCATGAAATATTTCCTTCACAATTCTAGATTTAGAATATTCATAATGATGAAGCATGTATATAGGATACTTAATTTATATTTATATTTGGTATCAGCTCCCATATTTTCATGATGTTTTTAAAATTATAATAAATAATTTATTTATTTATTCTGAGATTTTTGATCAAGTATTTGGATCTTTATGATTGATGATCAAATTAATGAATAAATTATGGAGAGGATCAACAAGAACTCATCCCGTCTTCTCCTCTATTTTACTCATCACTGATGCCCAATACCTACCACTCCTCTTCCCCTCTCCAACAATCCAACTAGGACTCCAGTGACCTACCAAATCCACATCCAAGCCTGACATCAATGGCTAAATCATCGGCATCAAGGATTTTTTAGCTCGCCATAAGGTTCCAACAAGTCTAAACCAACCGGATCTTGTTCACCGTGGGTTTTCTCCTCCCAATCATCGACAAAAATGGGCGATGAATCTTGGGGAGAAGGTGGCGGTCAGCTGATTAAAGCTTCCAAGCAACTATCGACCATGATTTGGTGGGAGAGGTACTAGTGAGATACCTTTTCCTTCATCGTTTAAGAACCAACTATTATTTTGCTCACCAACAATCAAGAGATAGCCACCGATGGTCAAGAATAGTCGACAACATATTGATAGGGGGCGGTGCTAAGCTTGGAGATGCTGGTAATGGCATTTGGAGGCATCGGCCAAGTTTTGATATTTGGAAAAAGAAACAGGAGGAAGAAGAAGGTTAAATGGGTTTTGGGTTGGGGTTCAGGTTTCAACCCTTTTAGGCCTTGGTTGGGAGTTTTGGAAAGAAAAGAAAGGAAAGGAAAATATTAATGAGAAGGGAAAAGAAAAGAAAGGAAATGAAGTGCCTTTCTTTTTTTTGGTTGGGAGTTTGAGAAAGGGAAAGAAAATAATTTATGTTCATTATGGTTGGAAATAGAGAAGAAAAGAAAGAAGAAGAAATGTTATAATTTTTTTTACTATTATACCCTTAAACCAAGATGTTAGGTGTTGAAAATAGAGAAGAAAGGAAAGGATAAAATAGGAATTATAAAAAAATGACTAAACCCCAATTCCTTTCCCTCCTATTCCGCTCGATTTGGAAGAGAAAAAAATATGGAGTTGAGGGGATTAGTATCCTTTTATTTCCTCCCGATTCCTTTCTTTTGCATCCACAAAAAAACTCCCAACCAACGGAAAGTAAATACTTTCCCTCCTACTCTTCTCTTTTCTCTCCTACTATGCTCTCCCAACCAAATTCTTAAGATCTAATCCATTTATTAAGTTAAGCCCAATTGATGAATAAGCTGAATCCAATCACATTGAATTAGTTTTAATTTAGATTTTGAACTTTTTACAATTTAGCCCCAATGAATTATAAAATTATAGAATAATCCTCTAAATTGTTTCTTTTCAATCCCTGAAAAATTATTTTATTCTCTATTGACCTATACAGTTTATTTTGGTCTCTTTTGTTTTGGCATTATCATTATATTATTAATATGTCTATTATTGCTAAAATTTTAATTATTATTTATATGCATAATCTTATATTTATATATAGTTTGTTAGTCACCAAAGTGGCCAAAATAGAATGTTTAAGATAATTAACATGCATAAAATGATCATTTATCCATGATGAAATGCCTATTAGTAAAAAATAAGTAGATAAACTAGCATTCACTAGTTATTAAAACTTTAGGATTTAACCAAAGGCAAATCAGTTATTCTATGAATAGTAAGCATTGTAGAGGTAAATTAATTGTGTTTGATCAGATATATTTGTATATCCAAAGTTAATATATATGTTTGATAGAGAATGTTTAATTGCCTATTAAAGAATTAATAATGGCATTAAATTATGATAGTATGTTGTAATATCCACCCAAAGGATAATTATGATATGCTCTTATTGTTATTTGTCTAAATCCATAATGAAATTATTTTAATTTGAATATTTATGTATCATTTTTTGTATTTGTTTCTCTTTATTTTCATGCTTCCTCTATTACCATATTTAATGGTTTGAACTTCTTTGAATGGGGTGAACAAGTCAATTTTTACTTAGGTGTATTAAATCTTGACTTAGCATCGCTGAAAGATAAACCTACCACCCTTACGGATTCAAGTAGTGAGGAAGAGAAGTTACATCATAAAGAATAAGAATGGACTAACAGATTAAGCCTCAAGCAATTGACTATTGCCAACAACTTTAAGAGCACTACTCCATAAGCAAAAAGTGCAAAGGAATATCTAAAGTTTGTAGAAGAATGCTTTTGTTCTACAGATAAGTCACTTGCTGGTACACTAATGGCAGAACTCACAACCATGAAGTTTAATGGGTCGTGGAGTATGTAAGAGCATATCATTGAGATGATTAATATTGCAATAAGGTTAAAGACTTTGGGAATGACAATGGAAGACTCTTTCTTAGTGCAATTCATATTGAACTTACTACCTTCTGAGTATGGACCTTTCCAAATTAATTATAACACCATTAAGGATAAGTGGAATATTAGTGAATTGTCCAGTATGCTTACTCAGGAGGAAATAAGATTGAAAAAAAAAAATAGTCATTCCATTAATCTCATAAGTCAAGAAGCTAGTAAAGGACATGGGATGAAAACCAACAAGTTTAAGAAGCAAAAGAAAATACCTGCTAAGGTTCCTCATAAGGAACAAAAGCTGGACAAGTGTCACTTTTGTAAGAAAGCAGATAGTATTAAAAAGATTGCCAGAAACATAAGGCTTGGTTCAAAAAGAAAGGTAAATCTAATACCTTTGTATGTTTTGAATCAAACTTAACTGAAGTTTCTCATAATACTTAGTGGCTTGATTATGGTGCTACTACTTATATATCTAATTTGATTCAGGGATTCCTTATGATCCAAACCACAAATCCAACTGTAGATTTTATGCTCATGAAGAATCATTTGAAGGTTCTAATTAAAGGCATAGGAACTCAGCGTTTGATCATGGATATTAATTATCATTTGGATCTACTACAAATAGTTTATGCACCTTCAATATCTAGGAACTTAGTTTCTCTTTCAAAACTTGATAGTTCTAAGTTTAATTTTAAGTTGGGACATGGTTGTTTCAGTTTATATATGAATACTTCTTTTATTGGTTCTGGTATTCTTGTAGATGGTTTATATAAATTGAAACTTGATAATTTTTTTTATGGAATCCCTACTTACCATGCATCATAATTCTAGAAAGAAGTATAGTTTGTTAAATGAGAATTCTGCTTGCTTGTTTAACTTGCATGACCAAGAAAGGATCGTACTTGTTTAATTAAGGTTAGGAAAGGCAGCTTCGACATTAATTCAACTTTAGCTTTGTCTACTTCGATCTCCCACTTGGATACAATATATTCAAGTACAATTTTCTCATGAATCATAAAATGGCTCTTCTTCTAACTTAAAACCAAATTTATCACCACACATCATTTAAGTACTTTGGTTAGGTTTTGGAGACAATTGTCAAAGATAGGGCCAAGCACTGAAAAATCATCCATGAACGCTTCTAGAATTTATTAATCATATAAAAAAAATGGCCAAAATACACCATTGAAAAGTGGCTAATACATTGCAAGACCAAATGGCATATGTCTGAACACGAATGTTCCAAATGGACATATAAAGGTGGTCTTTTCTTGATCTGCAAGGAATACCGGGACCTACTTATATCCTGAATATCTATCTAGGAAATAAAAAAAACTTTGTCCTACTAGCCGTTCTAAGATTTGGTTAATCAAAGACAAAGGAAAGTGATCTTTTCTGGTAATGGCTTTCAATTTTTGGTAATCCACACACACTTGCCAACCAGTTGTTGTACAAGTGGGAATTAGCTTCCCCTCATCATTTTCTATCATAGTAATACCTAAGTTCTTAGATACTATATGGATTGTACTGACCAAGTGGCTATCAAAAATCGGGCAGATAATATCGGTATCAAGCCACTTTACTACTTTTTTTGCAACTTCCCGTATATTCAGACTCAACCTCCTTTGCATATCCCTATGTGGCTTGGCCTCATCCTCGCAGTGAATGTGATCCATGCAAATAGAAGGATTGATGCCCTTTAAATCAGCAATCATCCACCCAATAGCCTTTTTGTGCTCTTTAAGCACACCTGATGCGGGATGATAATGGAGTTTTAAAACTATGAATTCAGGAATCTAAAATGAGTAATGACTCTTTCCACATATCAACAAGAATACCTTAGTAAGAGGGTAAATAGGCTTACCAAAATAAACTATTAGTAAAAGTGTTGTTACTCGCAATGTAGCTTTTACTTATTTGAAAGTAAATGGACCTAATGGTTGAGAAACCATTCAGATTAAGACAAGTAGCTTAAACAAATCAGAACTACGAGTTTAGGAGGGGCTCCTTCTTCCAACAATAAACTCTCAACTTTGAAAATGGCTCATTCTTCAACACTCGAAGGACTAGCGACGGGACACGAAGACTACCACTCCCTTGGTTGAAGATACCTAGTGTAATTGGTCCCAAAGCAAGGTAGACTTCATCCTTGACTTGTTATCATTGAGAGAACCTGCAAGAAGGATATTAGTGGCATGGAAAGGATGAGAGAAAAGGGACAAAGAATGAAAGTTTGAAGGAGGAAAAGGGAAGGATTGTTGGCATCTTCTTGAAGCTTGGATGAACCGGTTGGGCCTCACATCCTCTCCTTCATAGAGTGACAATGCAACAAAGCAATTGAAGGAAAAATAAAGACTTCTTCATTCATTCAATGGCTGATTACAAGAGGGTTAGGGGAGGGTATTTATTAACTTCCCAAGCCCTAACTTGAATTCAAAATAAGAGAGATTACATGCTTGAAAAGGGGAGTGGGAAGTGGGGAGTTACAACTTGAATTCAATTTCAAATTCCAGCAATCTTGGGCACAAGAATAGCATGGAGAGTGACGTGGCATGGCTGATTTGGCATGGAGGGTGAGGTGGCACTCTAACAAGGATTGACTTGGCATGGTGAGGTGGTTTGCTCCATCCAATCTTGATGCTCCTTCACTTGGGTTCGAGCATGGTTCATGCCCGGATCTTGTCTTGACTAATATTGAACACAACTTGACCAAACTGAATCCAACAAGGCTAAATTGAATCCATTAAGACTAAATTGAAATTGACTCGACTCTAATTACAGGGCTCATGCTGAAATTCTTAAGCTGAAATTAACTTGACTCTATAAGACTCAGCTAAAATTAAAAGTTTGAAACTAAAATGGCTTATTCACTGGTAATCCACAAGGAGTTTGGATTGATTAGGTTTGATTGAAGCCTCTTTCGAATTCTAGTGCACGCACCAACACCTACAAGTTGGTCTTCCTAATCAGCAATTAAGTCAGATGAAATAATTATCGGGAGGGTATCATTGGACCGGAGAAAAAAATATTTTAGCATCGCAGTAAGAGGTTTTAACTCCAGGATATGTGATGCTTCTAATGATGGTACTGGAGGGCTCGATTGGATTGGTAATTGTTCCTACTTTACAATATAGGGAGAGTGATACTAAAATTGGATGGCTCTAATAATGTATTTACTTCTTTGGTATATCCATTAATATCAAAATTGTCCACTATGAAATGTGTTAGGCATGCTTGTAAAGAGTCGGAGTCGAGCAAGGTAGGGGTTTTATATTCTATAATCTCTCCTAGCATATTTACCTCATTATGGTCATATTTAGGTGGTTCCTAAGATGTATTGAAAATATTTAACCTCGACTTCTTGTTTCTATAGTTTGTTCACGTGTTGGTGGTTGCTAGGAACGGTTTACCTAAGATGATGGGTATTTGGCTAGGGTTGCTATGAGATTTTATATCAAAAACATGAAAGTTAATAGGAAAGTAGAATTCATCTACTTTGACCAACATGTCCTCCAGTACTTCATAGGGTACCTTAATTGATTGGTCTACTAATTATAGGGTTACTACCATGGGTTTTAACTCTTCAAATCTAAATAGATCATAGACAGAGCTCGGAAGAAGATTAACACTTGTACCCAAATCTAGTAAAGCTTTCTTAATTATAAAGTCACCTACGACATGATATAATTGGGATGCCATAATCCTTAAATTTAGATGGGGCAATTTGTTGAAAGACTGATCTGGTTTGCTTAGTCAAGTGGATCTTCTTCGATATGTGTGCTTTAGATCTTCATTTTTGTATTCACGAATCTTTAAAGAATTTAGCATAGACAAGGACTTGCTCAATGGCATCAAGAAGGGATAAATTTATCTTGATTTATTTAAACAATTCCATCATTTCATTTATCTTGATACCCTTCTTGTTGAGTGGTAGAGGGGGTTCTAGAGCACTTGAAAATAGAGCCTTAAGTGAAGGTGTTGGGTCAATGGGTTTTTCCCTTTCTTCAGGTTTCCTCTTTTCTGGCTTGGCCGGCATTGGTCACTTTGGTTGTTGGGTCACATCAGGTTGATTTAAAGTTTTTCCACTTCTAAGAGTTATAACTATTTGGCATGTTTGGAAAAAGTTTCAAGGCCAGTGGAGCTCTTAGCTATATATTGTCCTTTTGGGTTGCTGATAGGCTAGCTGGATAATTTGCCCTCCTCCCTACTACTGAAAGCTATTGCTAGCTGACCTATATGGATCTCTAGCTTTGCAATGGACTATATATGGGAGTGAAGGATTTGGGTGATCCTCTCTAGCCCGTTAAGTTCTTGTAGCACCTTTTCCTCAAAAGCAAAGTTATAATTGCTAGGAGGGGGTTGGGGTTGTGGGACGCTCGGGTACCGAGGGTATGACGGGTTTCTAAACTGTCTCTTGATGATTGGATCAATGTGAGATTGGGTTGACTACAGGTTGTGGTCTCCAAGAAAAAATTTGGATGATTTTGCAGCTCATATTATACATATTTAAATATGAATCATTCCTTGGTTTAGAAGCCATTTAGGTTTGGACTTGGTGGGCTTGCTTTTGAACAAGCTCAGGAAATTAATATACGGCTAGACAATCATCTATCGAATGGGTTGGATAATCGCTGTTATAGGCGATCAAAAATAAAACCTATTCACTACTATAGTTAGTGATGAGTCAGGATGGTATCCTCGGTAATCAAGGATAATTATTTTATAAAAAATAAAGAAAAGAGATAATTATTCAAATATTTAGAAAATAGATGATGAGTTAATCAAAACTAATCAATTAAAACTGAACATAAGATCAAGAGGTTTATATAATAAAAATGTCTATGGGTTTCCAGGTAATCACAAACATAAATCATGCATATGTTCTACTCTAAACAATCAAAATCCGTATTTATTCGAGATCTTTCAAGCTAATACTTAGCATAAGCTATCTTGCCGAGTACGAACCATATCTTATCAGAATTATGGCATGTCCTATAAGTATAGGCTATCCAATGTTTAATTGAAAAGATCATACCAAGATACATAACTAAAAACCCTATAATTAATTATCTATGTTGAACATGGACCATATCGTATCATGATCATGATCCATCCCACTAGGATAATTAATTTAAAAAATCAAACAGAAAAGAGAAGAAAATTAAAAACTTTTATTCAATCGTATAGAAAATAAAATAATTGTAAAAATTAATAAAAGGATCAATGTATTTCTTTATAGACTGTATCTTAGTCGAGCATATGGATATATTTTCTTGGAGACTCCGGATACTATCACTATACCTCCTCTCCTGAATTTTTTTTAATCTCTTTCTCTCTCTCTCAAAAATCTAAATTAATTATTAAAAAATAAAAATAATTTTTTATTTATGGAATTGATAATGATCCTTCCTTCCTCGGTTCTTTCCTTTAACTCTTGTTGTATCAAAACAAAAAAAAAATAGAGACGCAATAAGCTGAGTCCTGGTCAGGTTAGAAGCTGACTCGAGTGATATTTGTCTTGAAATCGAGCTACCACGTCGTGCCACAAATCCCACGCTCCGCGCTCTGGCTGCACTGCAACCATAAGCTTCCTTGTTGCCATTAACTTGTTATTAATTTTCCCATCCATGCCATGGTCCCACTACCTTGATCCCACTTGACTCCCACCTCGCATGAGTCATGTTCCCAGCTTCCACTCCACGTAGGCGTAACAAACTAACAATCGATAATTAATATATGTTGGTGGACAGCCCTGCCCTTTTTTTTTTTCTTTTTTTTTCTTTTTTTTTTTGTTTGGTGTGGAGCCCTGTTTTTTGATAGAACGAAAGGGTGGGGAGCCCTGTTAACTGACAATCCATGCCCATGCCACGTGCGGCATGCTTTCCGCATGTAGCAGCACCTAGACAAGAAGTCGTTCGTCCCTTTGCAGACTGCAAGAAGTGCTATAAATCTGGAGATGACTGGCGGACAGCGACTAACTTGGATTCCAGGGAAAGAAGAACCAATCAAGAACTTTTAAAAATTTTCCGGTCATAGACAGGTGATCGACAGGTCTTCCGGATGATGGATAATTTCTCGATGATAATACAATTCAAAATAATAAATAGTCCACGAAATGGATTCATGGGTAGATAACAATGACTGCCATGAATCATTCTTTTATTCTATAAATCGAATGGTCGATCCATTATTAATTAATTATTTTAAAATTTATATAATTTATTAATAATTTTTAAATTTTGATTTCAGGTTCGTTCGAATTCTGATTTGAATATTGTTTATATCGTTGAACTTTAAAAATCAAGCTCTTTCGATCTATAAATTCAATAAAATATATTAATTCTTAATAAATCCTTAGCAATTAATATTTATTTTAATGATTAAATTAGATTAATTAATAGATTTATCATTGAACTTGAATAAATTATACAAACATCATGTACTTGTGCACATGGTGAAGAGTGTGCCCGATTTATAAAATTCGGTCAAGTTTTTAAGATAATTCATCTACCTAGCTGTATATATCTACAGAATGACCTACCTCGTATATTCCACCTCTTTTAGATCCTGTCATGAGAGGGTCTCTGTAGGCAGTCGATATGTGATGTAATGAATTTCATCACATGAGGCATCAACTATTTACAGATATTTTTCTAACAGATCATCATAAAAGTACTAGACTAGTTGCTATTTGGGTGTGGTGTGGTGCAGACATTTTATAATCAGTTTTTTTAACCTCTTCCACGTTTCGTCGAACATCTCTTCATCTATTTGGAAAAAACCTGTTACGACTTTTCTAATTTGGTTAATTTTTCCTATAAGAAAGTATTTCTTGAAAAATTTTCTTTGGAGTTGGTCTCAAGTTAAAATTGTTACAGTGTCTAAAGAGTTTAACAAATATTTGGCCTTGTCTTTAAGGTAGTGTTTGGATGTCTAAAATTTATTCCAAGAATAGGAATACGAATTCTTGAAGAATAGCTTATTCTCCTTGTTATTCCATATTTCTGTTTGGTTTAAAATATGATATTCTACCTTATTCCAGTGCAATTAATGCGGTGTTATTCCATATGGTATTTGGATAACATAGAAATAAACTTGTATTTTATTAGGAATAGATGAAAAATTTTGTTGAAAACCCATAAATGCCCGTGACCAAAAATAATAAGAAAAATGATTTATTAATTTATTTATTGATTTATTTAATTATTTAATTATTTATTAATTTATTATGATGATCCAGTATAATTTTGCATGTTACGTACATACATGGTAAAGGTAGCAGGAGAAAATAGATTACACCATTGCCATGTTTTGGAGGACATAGTACAAGTAGAGCAAAATTTTATATATAACAAATACATGAAATACAAGAATCCTTGTTACAATAAATATTTGATCTCTGATAAATCAAATAGAAGTATAATAAGGCCCAATATACTATTTAGATGCTAAATTAGTTAATTGAAATGAGAATGTGGAGACGAAAAGATGTTGCAAGTTATAAGAAAAATAAACAATTTAGTATTAATTAAAATTCTGTTCAAAAATCTATACAAGAGCAATAGTTGATACAGAAATAAGAAGACAACATGTACACCTAGATAATAAAACATAGAAACTAAGTTCCAAAAATAAAACAAAATATACTATTATATTTGATTTAAAAACTGCAATATGTTCTACCCGCTACATAGCAATCCTTAACCATTAGCACCAACTCCTAGCATATAGTTGAGAAGACTGTATCTCCGGACTATTGAGATACAACATAGCCCTTGCAGGAAAAGAAGAACAAATGTCTATAACAGTAATAACTTGTCAATAGTCCAAAATCTTTAGTATTTATAAAATTCCTGAATTCAAAATATTTGGATTTAACTTTCATCATATAAATAATACTAATACCCATGCATCCAAAAATCACCTACGAGAGGTAGCTGTCAAAACATTGGCATGTCTGATCCTATATCAAGTTATAAAACTGAAATAGATGAACGTAACAAGCAGACCCACCCTAACATCCAACACACATACTCCAATATAAGAATTGTGATGCACGAGTGGTCCTACTTAATATTCTGTCACGGACTCATTCCAAAAGCTTACGTAGTTGAGAAGAGATTCAATTCTGGATAGCCAACACTTCTGCATCCCTTTTATTGGTCAATGTGACAATGGGATGTGGCTTCTAAGTACCTCTGGAGTTGGCAATCAAACTTTTTAGCCCAAACATTCTAGTTCCACTTATCCTACGGGCATACATATCATCTCTCCAATACAATAAGTTTACCATCCCCCATATGTTTTAAATGCTAATAATGCACCAAATAAATCAAGCTATCTATTAGTGGCCCAAAAGCAATCAATATTCAAACAAAATGACCTAGCAATCTTTTCAAAAATAAATCTACACAACTGAACATCTGTCACTCCACATACTGCAGGAAAACAATATAGTTAGTTACTGATTGCAGTTCATTCAAAAAGGCAATTATGATCAACTTGTAAATTTTAGTGAAACCCAGCCTCTTGCTTATTACAAATTTAAGCTAACTTTTTCAGTGACATGTATAAAATGTCATAAAATGCAAACAATTTCAAAAAACCTATAAAAGACTTCCACATAACATACTTGAAATAAGCTTTATATTTATTTTTAATAGAGAAAGTAAAATATGGTATCATATAAAAGTCAATAATAAGAAATATCTTGAACAGAGAAATATCACATCTATCAATATATAAATGCATAGTATCAATGAGTTCAACATGAACCTGTACCCTGAACATATCTTAACACAATGCTACAAGATATACTCCAATCCACCAATCAAAAACCAAATATAAGAAAATTGTCATTAATATGAGAAAGATGCCAACTCTATAATGGATGATAAATTTTAAACTCAATGTCATCATTGTTCAGGTTTACTACCCACAAAAATATATATTGGGCCCTACAAAAAATCAAATACATCTTACCTGTAAAATATACCACCTGGACCTATCTACTAAACAAACAAAAATTATTCCAAGCAAAAGTAGCACATAGAATGTAATAGATACAAATGTCTCTGAAGTTGCAATTCAAATGGCAAGTACTACAATATATAGATATATTAAATTCCAAACCTATGCAAGTCAACTTCATCATTTCTTTGAAAAAAACAACTTGAAAAATGATACGGCAACATATCAGTCTTGGTTAGAAGATAAAGAAATGGAAATCTAGGCAATTCAATCAAAAGGCTAGTTTCATATCGCTGTCCATAAGGGAGGTGAATATCCTAGAACATGAAGGGATGCCAACATTTTAAACATAGCACAGAACAGCTGCCATAAGTACTAAAATAAATATATATTTACCAAATATTTCTTAGGATATGCGAAGATAATGTCAGTTGAGTATCACGATAATAAGAACAAAAAAACTAATGTTGTAGTTCAACTTTTGCCTCCCAGCACCGCTCAATCAATAGGCAGCCCATCATCATTGTCATAACTGTAAAATATCTCATACCAAAGCATATAAGATATAAATGCCTGTCTTCAATAAAATTCTTGAACTCAGAACAATGGATTTAACTTTCATTGTGTGGATAATAATAAGACCCATCCATCCATAAATCATCCATAAGTAGCATATGTCAAAAGAATGGCACATCTGATCGATATGAAGTTATAAAAAGGAAATAAATGAACATAACAAGCATATCTTGAATAGCAATATATGTTTTGAAAAAAAAATAAATGTCAGAAATATCAAAGTTATCAATATCGAAAACCATGGTATCAAGGAGTCCAACAAAAACCTGTAACCCCAATACATCTAAACATAATGGTACAATAGCTACTCCATTCCACCAATAGAAAACCAGATAAGAGGCAAGTGCCATTAATATGATAAAGCTGCAAATCCTGTACAAGATGATCAGTTGTAAATCCAATGTCATCATCATTCAGGATTAATATCACTAGATATATATGACATAATCTTAAGAATCATTAATCAATGAATAGTTAAATCATAGAATTTTGAAAAGTATCGAGAACCATGTACTTATATAAATTTATATAATATGTTCAACTTGTAACCACAAATAACCTATAACCATAAATAAGTAAATCAAAGCATTCATCACCTTACAATATCAACAGATCTCATAACATATTTCAAAAATAAAGAAATGTGAACTAAAACAACAAACAGTTCCAACAACTGGAATTGTGTGATAAATGATATCGATACATCTTGTAAGAATGAAGCAGCACCTCATCATAATACATTTGCGAGAAATTCCTACTTGCCATAGAGTTATACATAGCATACAATGGGGCTGCCAACAACATAAGCATTATAGCCCAGAAGAGGCTTCCAACCATAATACAAGTTGACATACCATACAAGAGGCTGCCAACAAATAGTGCTCAACCCATTGTTATAATTTCCAAATATGAATATAAACATGGTCGCTCAAAATCGTTTGTATGAATAAACAACGAACAAAAGTTAAATAAGATACAATGATAGGCTCGGAAGGGGCTACCAAGAAATTAAATATATCTCAGATTAATTTGCCAACAAGTTAATGGTTGTATATATAAGTTTCCACCAAGATAACATTAAAAGTAATGGCTTAACCGAATTTAAGCAGTTGTAACAAATCCATAACTATGACAAGAGAATAATAGAGTATTTACATTGTGAAGTAATACCATGGAACAAAAAGCAGCATATGTAGAGCATTACAAAAAACATAAGTACATTACAGTCCATCATGGTTTTACAAACCTTGCAATATCGACTTTAACAATATATAATACTCAAAACAATCAAAAATTAAAATTGAATATGTCCAGCCTGAAATCCAAGTACAAACCTACAAAAAAGGCAAGTATAACCAACAACAATATATTAAAAAGTGCACCTACATTCATGGGGCAGCCATCAATGTATTTTCTCTCTTTAAACTTAATATCATGAAATTTTTTGATAGGGAGATTATATGGAGCTTGTACATAGCTCTCACATGCAGTAATTGCCTCTTGTCTAGTTTTAAACTTCTTATATAAGATATGCTTGAACCTGGTAACTGTACACTGACACTTTTCCAGGATTCATAGATCCCTCATCTTTGCCCCTCGAAAACTATATAAAATTTTTTTGAAGACATCACTATAACTCAATGGAATTCACCTTGATTTCTTGTATTTATGTGCAACCAAAATAAAACTCAGTATGCATAATAACATGTACTATTCAAAATTTATTCATGTTAAATATAGTAACTTATAAAATAGTTAGAAAAAAATGAACTTAATAAAAGGATCCTGATTAACAGTACTTCGCATGTTATGAAAAACCCATACCTATTAGCTATTAAATTATGTAGTTTTTTACCTCTATGGGATTCGTTGTCCCCTATAATCAAATAAGGGTCGACATCATCCTCATCGTAGTCAATAGGCAAGGGTTCCATTGACATGTTGAAATGTTTATCATTTTATTGGCTACGTCGTATGAAGTTGTGAATGATGTAGCAAGTCATTACAATACATTTTTATACCTTGAAGGGGCATGGGATGGAACTTCTAAGAATCTTATATCACTTCTTCAGAATATCAAAGGCCTGCTCTATGCAATTCAATAGTTGTGCATATCTATGGTTGTATAAGTCTTGATAATTATAATATCGTCATGCCCGAGAATTATTAAAGGTACTTAAGTATACCTATTGCCCCGAAATGGACCAAAACTCTTGTTTATGTTGGCATATCCTGAGCCAATAAGATAATATTTCCCTATATCTCACCATGCAATGCATAAATGAATAAGAAATTCATGAAAAAATAAATAACATTCAATATCAGAGTATATGAATACCTTCTAGCACAACAAACCCTCCTGACTCGACACACCAATGAAAAACTCTCATATTGGCAGCAGATCCTTTCCATCCAGTATAAATGAAAAGAAAAGAGTTATCAAATAAAACTGCAGTCATAATATTTTGCAAAATAGTGCCCTTTCGATTACGAAAGCGAGGTTGTTTGCTTTAGTTTTCTTAATTAAGGCAAGTATATGCATACCATCAACCATGTCAATAGCATTCTATGATGCAACCAACTATGTTAGAGACATCAGTTAAGAAGATAGTAATTAAGTACCGAGATTTTGTAAGTTCAGAGATACCATGAAGTAAGGATGAAAATGGTTGTTTTCACGGATGTGTGGGTGCACACCAATATCCTCACCAGGTTGGACTATAAACTATTGCTTCAATAAATAAATGGCTTTTAGTACATTATTAAAGTATCATGATATTGTCTTCCCTAAGTGCTGAAAAGTTTTAGCCAAAACTCTATTAGTGATACCGTGAGAAATATGCTAGTTGTTCTTGTACCGTGACATTGCGGGTGCTAGCTATTAGGCCATGTGATACAAGCAACTCTTCTAGCTTTAAGCACATAGTGTTTGTCATTCTAAAGTGATCATAATTCCAATCTGGATGGCCACTCAATATGTCTGTTATGAGTTCATGACATGAGAATGGACGAGTTCTATATGGTACCTTCCAAATTATATTACAATCCTAGATATTAATGATTCCACTACTTATCAGTACAGTTATCACATCCTGTCAATAATTATCCCCATCTATTAAAAATTTTATTAGCTCATGCAAGGTATCCATCTATTCAAAAAAGAGAGCAGTTAATAATATAAGCACATGCATTACTGTTTGTTGATAGCCAATAATGATAGACAAAAAAGTGTATTAACATACATAGAAGTATCTTAACAGACCCGTTCATATTCACAACAAAATTTGGGCTAACAATTACATATCTGACTTAATAGAGATTAAAGATACAAAACTCATGTTTTCTAACATAACAGTCCATAAAACATAGAATACCAAAATATATTAAGGCCAACCATGACCGTAAAACTCATCTTGATGGGTTGGAGGTACAGATATGCTTCGCATGAATGTCTGGGGACTACCATAAGGAGACAGAGTACTATCCTAAGAAGTGCTATTATGACTGTTTAGCTTGAATGACTACTCCATGAATGGATTAGGCCTATCTGGATTAACAGCACGCATGGGAGGCGGCATAAAAACTTGTGGGCAACCTTGATTGACACCATGCATTGGAGGAGGCATAAAAATATTAGGGGCATGAGCATAAGTTCCAAAAGGGGCCATCATTGGAGATGGGACTCGATATAATTCAACCATTTGTCTTTGCATCCAAGCTTCCAATAGTGGCCCTTCATAATGTATAAAGAACCACCAATTTATCTCATTCTTAAACATTTCCCCTGTAGCAATAATTCATTCAGGTGTAATCCTAGGGAGACTTTCCAACTTTTGCATACACTCATCAATGAAATACATCGTAGGACATGCAAGCTCATCTCTCCTAAGGATTTCATTGAGTATTTCTAATCTCTTTCTACCTTGATCCACCAAATCTAGGAGAGCATCAATTGCATCAGTATTCGTCCTAGTCCTACATGCTATAAGAGTAATGGAGCTTGACCTAGTCCTCTTTCTAGTACTAGAGGATGGACATGCATTATAAAAAGATTCTGTAGGTAGGGTTGAGGCATAGGTAATCAGGCTATTTGGGGATACATCATCTAATAGTTCAAAAAGAACAGATGATGAGTAAGAGACTCCACCACTTTATTGTGATGGTTGCCCAACATTGATGTCATCTAAGTTGATCTGATCCACCTCATCGTCAGAGGTATCATTGTTCGAAACCCCCTCTAGAATAGCAGATGTATCCTCGTGCCTACCAATGACCTTGTTCTTTGAGAAAGGATGTCTATGTCATCATATGCAAAAAATGGCTTACCCTTAATTTGAGCAAACTCCTTGTTTATATGCTAAAAATATAAAGAAATAAGTATTATAATGTGATGAAAAGCTTGGTACATCAAATATCAATAGCAATCCACCACTCACCAAGATGACCTCCTCCCACATCTATTCATCATCATATATAGGCACTTAGAGTATTGGGTCCCATGCTTAGCCAGACTAATTTGCTAAGTTATAATACAAGTTGAAGGTCTTCTTCAGTACCTTTAACCAATTCTTTAGGTTTTTATAAGTGAAGGACCTATTTGTTCACGCGTTGAAGGTATTTGTCATCTTCGTCCAAATTTCTTGCAAGAATGTTCCATTGTAACAATTACCTTCATCATTTTCTTGTCTCGTCAAGGCAAGCATTATCATATCAAGGGCATCTATCCAATTTGGTAATCTACTATGAAATGATCCTATCCTTGCATGTTCTGCTTGATTATCTTTTTTAGATTTTAGCATGTTAGCTACATGATCGCAAACATTACACATGTTATAATACGGCATAATTGATTACAATAATTGGCTTCCTAATGATGCATACAAAGTACAAAGACATATCCGGGAACAAGAAAATCTTCAAATTTATTTTAAAAAAATCAAAAAGAATAATGTCTCGGGACAACTAAAGTGAAAGTCAGTCGAGCATCAAGCTTATCAATATTTTCAAAACATATTATGACAAATACATTTTGAAACATAAGATAGATACCAAATAGTGACTCACACTAAAAAGGAATACGAAGAAGCAATTAAAATCATTAAATTAAAGAATGCCTCTTGAAGATTAACATGTATTTAAACGATTCCTCCAAAACAATAACAAGGCTGCCAATGGAATATGTATCTAACGAGATATGTAATTGTAGGTAAAATATCAAAATTTAAAGATAAGAAAAATAAATATGCCTCAGGATTAGCAAGGTTAAAGATAGTGGAGCATCATGGCTACAAGATAGAATAACTATTTATATAGTTAAACCCTTGTCTCCTGGCCATGCTCATTCTTAAGGCAGCCTATCATCATTGACAAAATATAATATCATAGATACATTATCAAACATAATATAGATAAGAAATATGAAAATTTTTAAAAAAAGTTAAATATGAACAAATAATTAAAACCATTAACTTCAACAATGCCTTCAGAAAATTAGCATGGCTGCCAAACATATATTCATCCAACGACATATATAATTGGAGGCCAATTGTCTAAAGATATAAATTAGACAAAAAATTTACTTGTGCCTCAGGACATGAAAGGTTAAAGTCAGTGGAGCATTGTGGCTACAAGATAGGATAAGTACTAATGTTGTTAAACCCTTGTCTCCATGCCATGCTCATTCATAAGGCAACCTATCATCATTAGCAAGTTAAAAAATATCTGAAATACATTATCAAAAATAAGATAGATATGGAAACATGGACATGACACAAAATATGAATATGATGATGTATTTAAGAACCATAAAGTTGAAGGATGACTCCAAAAATTGAACATGGCCGTCAATGTGATATGTATCCAACTCCAAATGTAATAGGAGAAAAAACTAAAATTATTGAAAAGATATAAAAAGAAAATGATGAGCCCCTCGAAAATAATGGCATACATCCTTATGACAAGGTTGATCGTGACTACAAAATCATTATTATGGTAAATTAAAGGTTAGCAATAGTACTAAGTAGAAGAGTATAGGGGGATTACAAATACGTAGTATAATTTTTAGTACATCCAAAAGAGGCTTCTGGAAGGCCGGTTACTACCCTATAGTGATAGCCAAGCAGAAAGGCCCTACCGTATGTAATTAGTTTTGGAAAACAAGGAGATATCAAATGCATGAATTATAAATAATCAACCAAAAAATTTAGATTGGATATAGAAAAAAAATTCTAAAGCATATCTAAATGACAGATCTTACAAATGAAAAGATAAACAAGTATACGAACTATATATTCAGATGTATATATATGGGAACACAGAAAGCAGATGCCTAAACAGAAGAACAATCAAAGATGAAAGTTGGATAAAAGGATTGCTTCTTCCTGTACAGAGATACATCAAACAATAGACCAAAAGCAAATAGAAAGGAACATCACCAACCAATGTGAGAACCCCGAGCCACCGATCATGAGATCCATATATAAAAGGCAAGATAAAAAAAAGCAACACTCCTCCGACACCTAGAATTGAATTTTATTTCATAAAATCCAAAAAATATTCTTCAAAAATAAGGAGCCATTAGAACAGCAAATACATACAAAAAAAAGGAGAGAGATAAAAAATTAAGAAAATAAAACTCTATTAAAACCATATTGCAACTCAAATTGAAATCTGAAAGAAATTATTGGTTGCCTTAGGATAGGAAAAATAAGCATTTCAGATCCATCGTAAAGATCTCACCTCTACTTTCCTGGGACAGACAAGCATTTTTTTGATTCTCAAGTAGATTGAGGAGGCGTTGATAAAGATGAAGAACTAGATGAAGAAACCCTATCGTCAGGGAAGATGACATGCGAAGTATCAGAAACCATAAATATGTACAAAAAAAAGAAAGAATGATGAAAAATTAAGAAAATAAAACTCTATTCTAACCATATTACAACTCAAAGCAAAATTCGAGCAAGAAGTTATTGGCTGCCTTTGCATAAGAAAAATAAGTATTTCGGATCCACCGTAAAGATCTCACCTCTGCTTTCCTAGGATAGACAAGCCTTTTTTTGATCCTCAAGTGGATCGAGGAGGTGTCGATGAAGATCAACAACCAAATAAAGAAACCCTATCATTGAAAAAGACGACGTGTGAAGTGTCAGGGATAATCAAGGGCAAAGCATCAGAAGGGATAACTGGCCCTTTTAATATTATTTAAATTCCATCGAAGATCCCTGGAATACCAAAAATGGGAATAGGCAATTCCATGGTAAACCATGGAATTGCTATTCTATAATCCAATCGAGTTAACCGGAATAGCAATACCTGGATGGCCCATCATGAAATTTTGGTCTGTTTGGAGGAATATGAGAAAAGTTTTGGATTTTTACTGTCGAATAAATCTCAAAAAGCTCATCTAAATATTTGTAAGGGCCCTTATTCGCAAACCCATAGAAAAAAAGTAACATTTGAATCACATTGGACTTGATTTTATATTGGATATCTTCTACAGGAGGTACTTGTATACAGAGAGAGTATTTGTATTTTGAAGGAGTGAAGTATTCTTTCAACTACCATGGTGGATCAGTCTCATGATTGTGGTCCATGATTATAGATTGTACTCTAAAACAAACAACATAAGTTTTTATGGATTTTTTTTTATAATAAAGAGAAGGGAAAAGAATAGATGAGAATAAAGAAAAGTTCTAAATGTTAGAACGTAAGAAAATCCTAGCTTAAAGAAGATAGATGAGAAGATTTTTTTTCAAATAATTGATACAATCAAATCAATTATATCCTAAGGTTAGAATAATTCTAAATAGCTCCTAACTGTTCTAAGGCTAATTTTGAGCACTCTAAGCCCAAGATTGACTAATTGACTCAGCCAGGTAAGTGTAAGATCAATAGGCGTCCCTTCGTTGCTTGCCTTAAATACTAATTAGATTGGTTGGTAAGCAAACGGAACCAATTAAAAAACTACCTTTTTTCGAGCTCTTGTCCTGAACCACTTGCTTTAAACACCAAGCAATTAACTAATCTAAACATGGTTCAACTCTGGAGCTTCTTTGTCCTATTGAGCTTGAAATTTCTAGAGTTGACATCTAATTGATTTTAAAAATTAAAGCATAGGTCAATGCAAATACAGGATGATGATTTACAGGTCAAGGAAGGGTACTCTTCACCTTACCTGAATAATGGATTAATACCCTTAAAGTTAGTTATAGAGAAATGAAATACAATATATAAGATGTCTAAACTTTATAATGAGCATACAATTAAAATTAAATTAAATTATTTTTTTAGATTTTATTATTAAGTTTCTAATTTCCTAAATAATTTATGAGATATCAGTGCAATATATTTTTGATTTAATAAGAATATAAATTTGATTAAGTCAACTAAGCAAGTTAAAAAATAAAATAAAATAAAAAGCAAATAAAAGCATTTTTTTCTTGATTTTTTTAAAAATAATCATGACAAGGTTCTCGGTAACGATACTAAAAATCTGAAGTGTATTGTAACACACTAACACACTAATTATAATATCTTATTTTCATTACTTACTTTGTAGAGCGATAGGAGTAAGGGACAAATCTATAAAGATCTTGAGGTTGTTTAGTTTAAATATTTAGAGGCTACAAAGAAGACTAGAATTCGATTGATTAACTATAATAATTCTAGCCGCAAAGGCGGTAGCGTGGTTGGTAGGTGCTTATGCCCGTCTCTCTCCGGTCCCGTGTTCGAGCCATAATCCTGCAGGTGACTTAATTAAATCCGGAGTACGTGAAACATGCAGCTCGTATCAAATATAGTCTGGCGGGGATGGGGCCCGAAGGGGTAGTTACAACCGGGACTTATCTCTCCCTCTCCTTTTTGTTCTATAAAAAAAAAAAAAACTATAATAATTCTAACTAAATCAAATAAACTATATACTAACGATTAGGTGAAATAAAAATATTTTCTCAGGACTTTGCCTAGTTACTTCGCAGATAATTGATACCCTCCTTCTATGTAATCAATTCATATACTATTAATCAAGATATGATCTATTTGATGAAATCATGTTCTGTACCTATTGACTCATAACCCGTTCTCCTGAAATACATGCTAATCATGATGAGAAAGGCAAAAGAATCATATTTAAAGATAATCAATCCAAAGAGTACAAGCCATATATATGTGAAGCACGGTTTATCTCAAAAACATAGGTTATTTTATATATAATTTTAAATAAAAATATATAAAAAATATATAATTAAATTTAAATTTTATTTTATAAAAACAGAGGTAGATCAAGCAATATAAATACCCCCCACAACAAATAATTCATGAAGTCCGAAAAAAATGAAGATCTAGCTTTCGACGAAGAAAGACCTCGCCGACATCCTAGTTGATATCTTCGTGCTGGAACAAGACTTGGATTGTAGCTAGGAAGAGAAGAAAGTGGAGGTGTCGTGGAAGATGGACGGAGGCGCTGTATGTTGGAGATGGAAGAAAAGGGGAGTGACATGTGGTTCTCGGTACGGAAGGATGGGTTTCTGGATGGGACGATCTGTGTGGGGTGAAGGCTCAAGGCTTGATGGCTTTGATGGCGATGGTGTATCCGTGGGGAAAAGAAGTTAGAATGGTGTGGAACATGAAGGCCGGACAGAGATCTTGGAATGGGATGTAGGCTCTGTAAGTGAAGGCTCTGCAAGGTGAAGGCTAGATGGTGAGCGGATGGAATGGCTACAGAAAAGGTTTGATTGAAGTATGAAAAATTGGGAAGGGAAGAAGGATTGTCCCCATCGCTTGATTGCTGTCCTCTTTGAAAGGTAGAGGAGGACGCGTTTGCACCGTGTCTGTTTCTCTGTTTGAATTTGTTCACAATTTATAAATCTTATCTGTTCTGCATCGCAGTCCACTCCATTCCTTCCGAGAAATCCAGTACAACAGCCTTTGTTTCTAAATTCAACACCAGCGCATCCTGTTCATTCTCAACCACAACCAGATCTCCACTATGTTCCTTGCTCCGTGTCATGCTCGCGTCCAGCAAATCCGATTCCAACCCAGTGTCACATATCCTGCTCTATTCCAGATCTTCTTCGCAGCTGCAACAGCCAAGAAAACTCCAACGGCTCATTCAATGCCGCGTCGGTTCTATCGGCCAACAAACCCCAAGCTCTGTTCCAGCCTGCTTCAAGAATCTCAGCCACCATTCCCACTCCACAAATCCCAACGTTGCATCTGTTCATTCCAGCGATTTTGCGTCTAACCAGGGAAATCCTAGCTCTGCCTCATCCGTTCGTATCAAGCTCCGACAACCCCATTTTTTCTCTGCTTCTGCCCGCTTCCTAGCCGAACTCCAACATCCCAGATCTCCCATTGATCTACTCTATTCTGCCCATGTGTTCGGTTCCAACACCTATTGCTGCATCCCAACTTAGTTTCGACTGCTTTTGCCTGCCTTTGGACCGCTTCCATCGAGATCTAGCATCCCAACCACGTGGAGAATGGTGTGAGACGTGCCGAACACCCAGCCAAAGCCTCGAAGAGGGGAATGGCACCTTGAAAACCCATGGATCATGCCCCTAATCGCTATTATCTGATAGACAATAGGAAATCTGCTCGTGGACCGCATGGAAATCTTCATGGACCATGCCTTGCCTTCCCATTCTCCTCCACAGTGACATAGATTGTGGAGGAACTTGTGGATCGCATTCCCATTCTCCTAGATGCAGAATAAAGCCACTTGCCCATGATTTTTCTGAGAAATAGGCTGGTTAATGGCGCATGGACCGCTGTCTTCTCCTAGTAGACCACTTGGTTAAGCGGCTGGTCCACGGTGGACCAGCTGCTTTAAAATATGTTTCTGGGCCGGTTTAAGGTTATTTTTGACCCGTTTTAAGTTCGGCTCAAGCAGGAATTGAGTCAAATTAAACATAAATTAATTTCATGTATTTAATTTTTTAATTACCTGCAAAATACACCAAAAATATAAAATTATTATAAGTTAAAAATCAATTAAATAAAATTCATACTTCTATCAACATAATTTAAGTATTTATTAGAGCCTAATCCATCTCCTTGAGAGAACTTGTGGCCATACCCAAACCCTCGAGGAGTTAGAGCTCCGCACCAAGGCTAAAATAGGAAAGAAGTGGGGCAGCTCTAAAAGAAGAAGCGTGGTGCCTCTTTTCTAAGGCCTTAAAACCCTAGGGCTCGGCCACATATAAAAAATAGGGCTTTAAAAACCCTAGGGCATCGGTTGATTCATTCTATAGAGAGATCTAGAGAGTTGTCATTGCATCTAGAGGGGAGAGAAGAGATGCACCATCCAGTGGAGAGAGAGGTGCACTACATCCATAAGAGAGACTAGAGAAAGAGGTTCTTCTTGTCTTCCATCTCTTGTATTACTCCTGTAAATTTTTTGTGATTGCATAAAAGAAAGATATATATTCCTATGATTCTTACATATCCGCTGCACATATCACTCCATAACAACTGATTTCAATGCATGCTTGTCCTTAACACAAGGCTCTAATACCAACTTGATCCGATCAGGAAGAAGGAAAGATTTTCTTAGTCCACTCTACTCGAATTTCCCAAAACAAAAAAAGGACAATGGAATAATTATAAAAGTAGGACTTAAATCTTCTGTTCTTTTATTAATTAATTTTTATATTATAAACTACAGTACAGGGCCCCTATGTATAATAATGAGATCCATCCTTTTATAATTTGGGTTGAATTCCTCTTATTATTTCCTAGGTGGACGTCCATCCTTGAATAAGTTGCATTAGACTTCTCTTCCTAGCTTAAATAAGATTAGAAATCTAAAATACGATAAATATAAAAACCAAAAAAAATATCATAATTTTATATAAGATAGATATCGACTTCTATATTAACTTTCCTTCTATTGCTCCATTTAATTCTTCACAAATTGGAAGATAATCTCTAATAAAAGTCTTTCTCAAAGAGAAAAATCTTGGTTTGACCGGTCCATTTCGGGATCAAAACAATAAAATTTTGGCCTGATTTAGCTTCTTGAATGACTAATGTAAAGTTGTAGATCTTTAAAAGATATCCAATTTCAAAGAAAAGATCATCTTAATAGGATACTGTATGACTAAGTTATATCCTCCTTTTTTACTCTGACCTTGATTTGAATGAATAACAAAATATTGAGTATATATGAGGTACTAATTATTTATTGGAGTTGTGAGAAAAATATTTCAGTTACCCTTTAAAGTTATAAATGATGAACTCAAATGATCAACCATTAGGCAAGTAAATTTTATATTTTTGGGATGCCTTCATAAGTTAAAAGGACAAGAAAATTATGTTTTATTAGATAATTGAAGGTTGGAATGGAAGAATATATGTCAAGGTTTAAAAATTTAGAGTTTAGCACATATTTTTAAAGTGGTACATGTCAAGTGTCGATTCAAGGATTTCAAGTATCGATCTTCAGAAAAGATCTAGAAAAAAAGCAGTGGCACATAAAGTTTCAGCCAACACGTCCAAGTATCAATACTTACTGTTCAAGTGTTGACTCATGGTATCAACTTATAGGTCGCTCATGAAGCAAGTATCGAACCCACAGGAAAAATAGAAAGCTAGATTTTTGGCACAGACTCAAGTGTCAATATCTGGATTCCAAGTGTCTACTCAAGGTATCAATTCAAGAATTGACTCATGTTTCAAGTGTCGACATCTCGGAGTAATTCTAGAGACTAGTATTTTCAAAATAGCCCAAGTTTCGATACCTAGACTTTAAGTGTCGACTCAAGATATCGACTCACAGATTCAAGTATCGACACTTACAAGTCTGACAGCATAGTAATGGCTATATTTTGTGAATTATAGAAGTTAGTAGAAAGTGTCAAACGATTAGTTTTTACTCTCTAATAGTCATAAACAAAGTTTTGAAGACTTTAAGTGTATTTATTCCTTACAAAACTTATTGAAGAAGAAAGAGAATCCTAGACAAAGTCAAGTACTTCCAAGAAAATCTTCCAAGAGCTAATTTCCAAAAAAAAGTCCTTGTTTTTAAAGATTATGCTTTTTGTTGCCAATCTTACCGCTGTGGCCTGTAGCTTATGAGCTGGCGCCGGACCTTGGTTTCCTTCACCTCGGGATCTCCAAGCTTCCGGACCTGCAAAACAAGGTCAGAGACTCAGGCCAGGGGTTCCGGCGGGGATACTCCACCGGTCAAGTTAGAGAACGGCAAGACGGAACAGATCCGCTAAGACGGGTCTCTGCTGGATTCCCGTGCTTAGAGGAGATTTTGATTAAAGAAGTGTGGGAATGAGAGGGGTTGACACTCGGTTTCCTACACTAGAATCGCCATACTTTCGTTTGGGGATTTCCGGGAGCCTCCGAGTTGTTTCTTCTTTCTGTCTGTATTTTTTCCCCTCATTGGCTTACCTTTTCGTCCGCTCTCGCTGTCCCTTTTATACCACCGGATCACCTTTAGCTATTTCCCTCGACCCTCCTAGGCTCTCGAAGGTCTCCGGCTCTTTTCCACCGTTTTCCCCTCTTCTTCGAGCCCGAGAGTTAAGCGGCGAGCTTGCCTCATCCACCGTGCTGTCATGAAAGGAGGAACCTGGTGGGATATTGAGCCAAGCGCGGGAACCCTCATCTCGGGGCATTGACTGCGAACTTCTGGAGTTCCAGGCTCCTGACCGCAAGGATTCGATACCTCGATTGCGGGACCCTGCTTAACTGATGTAAACGAGGTTCCGCGCACCGTTACAGGCCATACTGGGCACCCCATACGGGGCGCACCATGCACCAACTCTAGCAGCGACCTCGTGGCTCTCTAGAGCTGTCAATATGGGCTGGCCCGGCCTGGCCCGGCCCTAACCCATATGAGCTTCCATTTTATGGGCCGGGCCAGGCTAGGCCCACTTGCATAAATGGGCTAAAAAAATCCAACCCGGCTCGGCCCTATATGGGTCGTGGGCTAGGGCCGGGCCAGCCCACTATATGGGCCATGGGCTAGGGCCGTGGGCTAGGGCCATGGACAAGGGTCATGAGCTAGGGCTAGGGCCATGGGCTAGGGCCGTGGGCTAGGGCCATGGACTAGGGTCATGAGCTAGGGCTAGGGCCATGGGCTAGGGCCGTGGGCATTGAAATCATATAAGTATATAGCCCTCACCTCGGCATGAAAGAAGCTCTGGTCACCAATCGACATCGCGAAAGAGTTGGCATCACCGCCGGTGTCATCGGTTGTTCCTTCCTTCACCATAATAGGAGAGCAGAGCAGCAGCAAAGCCCCAGTCGACCGGTCCCGAACTCCCGATGAATCAAAAATTCGGAAGTAGTTTGAGTCGCCGGAAGCCCGGAACTATCAAGTATCGTCGTATCGAAGTGGAAATGGGAATGGAAACAGCCGAACACTGCGAACAGGGAAGGGAAGTGGGAACGACGCAGAAGATTTAAAAAAAAAAAATCAAAATATCTTTTCATTTTAAGTTTAAAGTTTTAAACTTTTAATTTAACGTGGACCACGGTTTACTCTGGTAAGTGGATCTGGTAATCCATAACCTGTTTACCATTTTTTATTTTGAATCTTTTAATTTTAATATATTTTTTAAAAAAAGATTATTGGCTTATGGGCTGGCCCGACCCTAACCCTGTTGAGCCCATGGGCTACAAGGGTTGGGCCAAAAAGCCCACTTACATAAATGGGCCAAATTTTTTCAGCCCGGCCTGCCCCATTTATAGGGCCAAATGGACTGGCCCATGGGCTTTGGCCCATTTTGACAGGTCTATGGCTCGCGCTTCCGACCTCCCCGAGGCTTCGCAGAGTAGGGCTGACTTGGGCCGAGGTGAACCCATCAGGAGGTGCCACCTGGCGGAAGAGCATGAGTGCCTGGCTCGACCTCAGCCGAAGTGGACCCGTCTTGGGGCGCCACCTAGCCAGGGAGCAAAGAGGCAGCCAACTTCGATCGAGGTGGACCCCTCCTGGGCGGACGCCTAGCGAAGTGGCAGAGAAAGGCTCAACTTCGATCGAGATGGACCCATCCTGGGGTGCCACCTGGTAGAGGAGTAGGAGTGCCTGGCTCGACCTCGGTCGAGGTGGACCCGTCTTGGGGCACACCTGGCCAGGGAGCAGAGGCAGCCAACTTCGACCGAGGTAGACCCCTCTTAGGCAGACACCTGGCGAAGTGGCAGAGGAAGGCTCGACTTCGACCGAGGTGGACCCATCTTGGGGTGCCACCTGGCGGAGGAGCAGGAGCGCCTGGCTCGACCTCAGCCGAGGTGGACCTATCTTGGGACGCCACCTGGCAAGGGAGCAGAGACAACCAACATTGGCCGAGGAGGACCCCTCCTAAGCGGACACCTGGTGAAGTGGCAGAGGAAGGCTCGACCTCGATCGAGGTGGACCCGTCTTGGGGCACCACCTGGCCAGGGAGCAGAGGCAGCCAACTTCGGCCGAGGTGGACCCCTCTTGGGCGAACACCTGGCAAAGTGGCAGAGGAAGGCTCGACTTCGACCGAGGTGGACCCATCTTGGGGTGCCACCTGGAGGAGGAGCAGAAGCGCCTGGCTCGACCTCGGCCGAAGTGAACCCATCTTGGGGCGCCACCTAGCCAGGGAGCAGAGGCAGCCAACTTCGGTCTAGGTGGACCACTCCTGGGCGGACACCTAGCGAAGTGGCAGAGAAAGGCTCAACTTCGACAGAGGTGGACCTATCCTGGGGTGCCACCTGGCGGAGGAGCAGGAGTGCCTGGCTCGACCTCGATCGAGGTGGACCCGTCTTGGGGAACCACCTGGCCAGGGAGCAGAGGCAGCCAACTTCGACCGAGGTAGACCCCTCATAGGCGGATACCTGGCGAAGTGGCAGAGGAAGGCTCAACTTCAATCGAGGTGGATCCATCTTGGGGTTCCACCTGGCGGAGGAGCAGGAGCGCCTGGCTCGACCTCGGTCGAGGTGGACCTATCTTGGGATGCCACCTGGCAAGGGAGCAGAGACAGCCACCATCGGCCGAGGAGGATCCCTCCTAAGCGGACACCTGGCGAAGTGGCAGAGGAAGGCTCGACTTCGGCCGAGGTGGACCCATCTTGGGGTGCCACCTGGCGGAGGAGCAGGAGCACCTGGCTCGACCTCGGCCGAGGTGGACCCGTTTTGGGATACCATCTGGTCAGGGAGCAGAGGCAGCCAACTTCGGTCGAGGTGGACCCCTCATGGGCGGACACCTGGCGAAGTGGCAGAGGAAGGCTCGACTTCGACCGAGGTGGACCCATCTTGGGGTGCCACCTGGAGGAGGAGCAGGAGCGCCTGGCTCGATCTCAGTCGAGGTGGACCCGTCTTGGGATGCCACATAGCAAGGAAGCAGAGGCAGCCAACTTCGATCGAGGTGGACCCCTCTTGGGCGGACACCTGGCGAAGTGGCAAAGGAAGGCTCAACTTCGGCCAAGGTGGACCCATCTTGGGGTGCCACCTGGCGGAGGAGCAGGAGCGCCTGGCTCGACCTCGACCGAGGTGGACCCATCTTGGGACGCCACCTAGCCAGGGAGCAGAGGCAGCCAACTTCGGTCGATGTGGACCTCTCCTAGGCGGACACCTGGCGAAGTGGCAGAGGAAGCGAGCACGCCCGGGTGAGAACAACTGTGGGTCAAGCCACCAGGGGAGAATTTCGAAAGAAAAATCCACGTGGCACTGCTAGGATACAGCTGGATCTGACATACACTCCACGTCAGCGATGTTGCCATATCAGTTGCCCCCCATCCCCAAGTCTCATCGGAGCATTGCGGTTGGGGTGTAGGGAGTTAATACGGAGATGATGTGGAAAGAGAGAAATCCTGCACCATAATTGTCGTGATCACCGCCACTACATCCACCGCACCCGAGGCCCTCTCGGAGGCCACCACGTCCGTGCGCCTGACGGGCCATTAATACGCTGTTCCAAATCCGAGATAGTTTTCATCTAACCGAAGCATCGTTGTCAGGCGTATCTCCACGTGGCGCTCATCCGACAGCCCGGGCCAAAAGAGGCGTATGGCCGCTGTTGATTGAGTTTGAAAAGAAGGGGGACTTTCCGGAAATGAGGTCTCTTGGCTTTCTCACACCTCACCGACGGTTGCAGCAATCCTTCTTCATCCCCAGGGGTCGCCATTCCTCCGGTACAAACATTCTGGTGAGTGCCTATGACACATCTTTTCTTCCTCTTCAATCTCTCGATCCTGTGCCATCTCGAACCAGCTTCTTCTCATCTCTTCCTTCCTGATGGCTCGTCGCCGTCATTCCTCTTCCAACCCGAACGAGGCCGGTCCTTCCCGACCAAGGACTCTATCGCCTTCCTCCTCAAATTGGGAGGAGATTCCAATCGAGGTCCTGAGGCAACTGCGGCCAGGGACAGTGACCATTGGCATCCCTAGGGGTCCTAGGTCTCCCCCCATTGCTTCTGCACGTCCCATCTCTGCCCATCCTCTGGTGGCAGAGACCTTTTCTTCTGGTCCCTCCAGTTATGTCTCAACGATGACCGGGGATGATCTTTCTTGGATCCGGGATACATATGGGATTCTGGATTCAATCCAGCTTTCGCTCCCAGGTCCGAGGGACCGGGTAACCTCGAGCGGCCCGGGGAGGGTTGCTTTCTACGAGGATTTCTTTATCAGGGGTCTTCATTTTTCTCTTCATGCATTCTTCCTCTCTTTTCTCAGCCATTTTCGCCTAGTCCCGGCCCAGTTGGCTCCCAATGCCATCCGGGTCATCTTCGCCTTCATTGTCTTCTGCCATTTTCACGAGTTTGTTGTCCGCTTTTCGCTGTTCAGGGCCCTCTTTACCCTGAAAAGTTACTCCACTGATGATGGCTGGTGGTACCTTTCTTCCCGGCCTAGGTTTCTTCGGTTCAACCTCCCCACATCGATCAAGGGGTGGAAGAACCGTTTCTTCTTTGCCTCGGTCCAGGATGTCGACTGGGCCTGGAGTGAGCCAAACCGGTCCCCGAACCGGAACTCCCATGTTGAGCTGGCAGACCAGGAGGTTTACGTCCAGATGCTGGGTGACGTGGTCCCTACCCTCGAGGTCCTGCTCTCAGAGTAGAATTTGTTCGAGGTGGGAGTCAGTCCAATCCGGGCGTTGGGTGAGACTCCGGGTCTCCCTTCTCCATCTTTGCTTCTTTCCCGTTTTCTTCCTCCTTCCTTTTGAAATGACCTGATCACTTTCTTTCTCCAGGGATGAAGTTCTCCGTCGAGAGCCTGATGGAGGGCATTTGGAAGAGGGGCACTGCTAAAGGGGCCCAGGATGCTCCACCAAAGAAGGCCCGCACAGAGGCGAGCCAGGGGCCCAGGCCCACCCCAGCTCCTACCGGCCCCGAGGCGACGAGCCCTGCCCCTAGGCCACCTCAGCCTCATGCGCCTGATGTGCCCATCATCAAGCTTGACAGGGCTGAGAAAAAGGGGTGGCCAGATCCTTCCCGGGTGGTGCCTGCACCGCCACTGCGCCGATCGACCCTGCAATGGCCACCAGGGTGGCGGCGGCCCCACCGACGGCCGTGCTGCCCAGCGGGGGGACAACCGCATAGCCCGCTTCTGATGTCCATCTTCCACCGTCGGGGCTCAACGCCAGTTCCTCCGTCATCCGTGATCAAGGGCTCGCGAAAAAGATGATGGAGTTCGCCTCCATGCCCCGGGACCGTCGCCTGAGGGGTGGCCGGGACTACGCGGATGCGTTGCTCGGGATCCTTCCATTGCTCTTCACTGTAAGCTCCAAGCTCTTTCTTTTTAATGTTCCAATTGGGTGTTTCTAACATCCCATTCTCCCTTTGATGCATATCGGGACCGACGTACTGCTGCTAAGGAACTTTCTTTCCACCTCGGCAAAGAAGGATGCCGAGAAGGAGAGGAGGCTAGGCAAGCTCGCGGTTGACGTGAAGGACCTTATGGAGAAAGGTCACGAGCTACGGGGGAGCAACCAGGCCCTCCGAAAGGACCTGGGTCATGCCGAGGGGCATGTCATGGAGGTCGAGACCTCTCTGTCTGAGGAGAGGATCTCGAGCTAGTGCCATGCCGAAGATAAGGCGATCGAGGTTTCCCATCTCAGGGCTCAGTCCCGGTCACTAGAATGCCGGGTCGAGGAGGTCCTCAAGGAACTGAGCGTGGCCGAGGAGAAGAACTCCTATATCAACGGGCTGTTGGAGGCTTCCCGGAGGGAGACGCAGGAGGCCGTGCCAAAGTTCTGGGCATCCGAGGAGTTCAAGGGGGAGTTGCACGAGGCGGCGGTCGACTCCTTCCTCAAGGGATTCCAAATGTGCCGAGAGAAAGTGGGCTCCTTCTTCCCCGAGCTCGATCTGAGCGGGGTCATCCTGGGTGGCCGAAGAGAATAGCCCGACGAGGGAGGACCGGTTGCAGAGGGTGCCGACGTGGTGGCTTCCACGCGGCCTTCCGACGACGCAGCCGGTGGCGAAGGTGCCCCCCAGCCGAGGGAGGACGCGGCTGCGGCGAAGTGACCCCGGGGCCTCCTTTTGTTTCTAGTATAGGTTTTCCTTTTTGTTTCTTTGGGTCTCCTGGTCTGTCGGGGCCCTCCTTTTGTAATAAACTCCTTACTAGAAATGAAGGCCCATTTTTATCGCTTCATTACGTCTCCCTCTTTTTCTTCTTTTTTTTTTTATGTTTCCTCCGGACTGAACCCCGGGGCCGCCTACCGGGCTGAACTTCGAGATCTTGTGGGTGAACTGGGTTCCGCTCCACCTTCCAGACCGAGGTCCGGGACTTCACGCTGGAATTAGGTTCCGTGCGAACTTCCGGACTGAACCCTAGGGCCGCAGGCAGGAGTTGAGCCTTGCACGACCTTTCGAGCTGAACTCCGGGATTAGTGGGACCAGGACTTAAGTCTCCAAAACTTCCTCCGGACTGAACTTCGGGGCCGCACGCTGGAATTTAATTCCATGCGGAACTCCGGATTGAACCCCGGGATTTTTGCGGAAGAGCCGGCTTCCGCGAGATCTTTCGGGCTGAGGCCTGGGACTTCACATCTTTGCAGGCCGTTTGTGGGCTTCCCACCTTGCTCTCGTTCGCCAAACCTAAAGCTGGATGGCGATGGTCCTATAAGATGAGAATAGGCATTGCATATAAAAAGGATCTCATTAATGAAGTTTAAAAGGTCTTATACTATTGGTAATACATCCTCAAGTTCGTGGCATTCCAAGTCCACGGAAATCGAGATCCGCTGAGCTCCTCTAGGTAATAAGCTCCGTGGGGGAGTGCTTCGGCCACCCTATAAGCCCCCCCCCAATTTGGGGAGAGCTTGCTGCACTCCCGCAGCTGGGACACCTCAGCATGGTGCAGCACTAATCCCCAGGGTGGAAGGATTTTGGCCGCACCCTGGAATTGTAGTATCTGGCCACTCGTTGCCGGTAGGCCGCCATTCGGACTCGGGCCCTGTCCCTTATTCCTTCAAGGAGATCCAGGTTCAGTAGCAGCCACACCGAAGACGAGGTTGAAAGGGGTCTCGTCCGTGGCCGTCCTTGGGGTGGTATGGTATGCCCATAGGATGTTGAGAAGCTCCTCTACCCATCTTCCCTTGGCCTGGTCCAGTCTAGTTCGAAGGCCTTGCAGGATGGTTCTATTTGTCACCTCGGCTTCTCCATTGGTCTGAGGATGTACCATCGAGGTGAAGCGATGATGAATCCCGAGGCCGTTGCAAAACTCCTCGAACTCCCGACAGTCGAACTAGCATCCGTTGTTGGTTATGATGGTGTGAGGCAAGCCGAAGCGACAAATAATTGACTTCCAAAGGAACTTGGTGACATTCGCCTATGTGATCCGGGCTAATGGCTCGGCCTCAACCCACTTCATGAAGTAGTTGATAGCTACAATCAAGAACTTTCACTGCCCGGATATAGGGGGAAAGGGTCCGAGGAGATCTATGACCCACTGAACAAACGGCTAGGGGGCGGAGAGTTGGGAGAGTGGCACAGTAGGCTGGCGCTGTACGACAGTGTGCCGCTGATATCGATCACACCTCTTGACAAAGTTAGCCACGTATTCTCTCATCATCTTCCAGAAGTAGCCTTGACGGAGGGCCTTGTATGCCAGTATCCTGCCCCCCACATGGTTCCCACAGATGCCCTCGTGGATCTCCTGGAGCACGAGTGCGGTTTCGATGGGTCTCAAACATTTGAGAAGCGGGTAGGAATAGGACCTCCGGTATAGTAGCCCGTCCATCAACACGAATTGTGCGGCCTTCCTCTTAATGAGGTCGGCCGCCACGTGATCCTCTGGCAAGGTACCATTGGTGATGTACTCGATGTACTTGTCCATCCAACTAGGCTCCGGGGTGACCTACTAGACCTCCCTGAGTGTCTCATAACTCGGGGCTTGAAGATGTTCGATGTAGGCGCGGCCCAGCAACGAGTCCGGCAGGGTTACCAGGTGAGAGAGGGCGTCTGCGCGAGCATTTTACCCACGCGGGATGTGGGAGACGCTAAAGCTCCTAAAACCCGCCATGCTCGCTCGCACTAGTTCCAGGTATTTCACCATTTGGGGGTCCTATGCCTTGTACTCTCCCAAGACCTGCCCGGCCACCAGCTACGAGTTGGTGAAGACCCTGAGGCTGGCCACACCTAGCTCGTGAGAGACTCTCAGTCCCGCGAGGAGCGCTTCGTACTCCGCCTGGTTATTGGTGGCGGCGAACTGGAAGCGGAGCGCATATTCGACGATAACTCCCTCATTATTGGTGAGGATGAGTCCAGCTCCACTTCCGCCAGAGTTAGAGGCTCCATCCACATGAAGGACCCAGATATCTTCTTCCGATCCATGCTCTGGCTATCAATTCTGGGGGCTCTCTTTCGGCCCCTCGCCCATGCCTGCACACTCAACTAAAAAATCAGCGAGTACCTACGCCTTCATGGCCGACCTCGGTCGGTAGGCGATGTCAAACTCACTGAGCTTCAGCACCCACTTCATCAGGCATCCAGACATGTCAGGTCGGTTGAGCACTGCTTTCAGTGGTTGATCCATCGGGACTGTGATGGGGTGCGCTTGGAAATAAGGCTTGAGGCGCTGGGCGGACATAATTAGTGCAAAAATCAGTTTCTCAGATCGAGAATACCTGAGCTCCGCATCGCGGAGAAGTTTACTTGTATAATACACCGGCCTCTGGATCCCTTTATCATCCATTCAGACCAGGACCGAGCTAACGACCTCCGGAGTGATCGCCAAGTACAGAAGGAGCTCTTCTCCTTCCTCTGGCCGGGCGAGTAGTAGCGGCAATGCCAATGTCTTCTTCAGCTCTTCAAATGCCTCCTGGCACTCCTTCGTCCAAGCGAAATCATGCATCTTCCTCAGCACCTTGAAGAAAGGTTGGCAGCGATCCGCGGACCTTGAAATAAATCGGCTCAGGGTAGCTATCCGACCGGTAAGTCGCTGCACCTGCTTCTTGGAGGTGGGCTGCTCCATATCTAGGATCGCCTGAACCTTCTTCGGGTTAACTTCTATCCCTCTTTGGGTCACCATGAAGCCGAGGAACTTCCTCGCCGATACACTGAAAGCACACTTCATCGGGTTCAACTTCATTTGGTAAAGACGAAGGTTATGAAATGTCTCTGTCAGGTTATCGACGTGGTCCGAGGTTAGCTTGCTCATCACCGGCATGTCGTCCATGTATACCTGCATGTTGCTGCCAATTTGGTCTTTGAAGACCTTGTTGACCAAACGTTGGTATGTGGCACCTGTGTTCTTGAGGCCGAACGGCATCATCTTGTAGTAGTAGGTCATGTGATCCGTGATGAAGACGGTGTGCTCCTCATCCTTTGGGTGCATTCAGATTTGATTGTATCCGGAGAAAGTATCCATGAAAGAGAGGAGGCGATGTCCCGAGGTGGTGTCCATGAGCTGGTCGATCTTAGGAAGCAGGAAGCTATCCTTCGGGCACGCTCAGTTGAGGTCAGTGTAATCCACACAGATCCTCCACTTGCCGTTGTTCTTCTTTACCATCACCATGTTCGCCAGCCAACTAGGGTACTGCACTTCTCGTACAAAGCCGGCGGTGAGGAGCTTTTCCACTTCTTCATTGATTACCTTCTGCCTTTCTGTGATGAAACTTCTCTTCTTCTGGCGGATTGGGCGGCACCTCGGGTCAATCTTCAGTTGGTGGGTGATAACCTCCGAGGAAATACCTGGCATATCTGCAGTAGACCAGGCAAACACATCCTCGTTTGCCTGGAGGAAATCCAGCAAGCGAGCCTGCTCGTCCTCCGGGAGTTGGGCTCCTACTTGCACTGTCTTCTGAGGGTCTGAGTCGGGGGGTACATCAATAAGCGCTCTACGGGGCCTCCCCTAGGATCTTTCACCCTCTGGTCGAGGTCGTCGACGTTGGAGCTGAGCTCGGCACTTCGAGCCCCCAGGACAGCTGTAAGCAATGTGGGACAGGTTGGGCCGTCCCCCTCATTACTCCTATCCCATAGGCGGTAGGGAACTGCACCAGCAACCTTTTGGTGAAAAAGACTGCATCCAGTTGGTTGAGCCCTGGACAGCCCAGGATAGCATTGTAAGATGATGGGAGTCGGACGACGGTGAAGGTCATCATGACTGTATTCTGCTGGGATGGGGTTCCGGCAATAACAGGAAGAGTGATCTCCTCTTTGACCCCTATGGAATCTTCGGTGAAGCCCATGAGAGGGGTGTGCACTGGCTTTAGCCGATCATGAGGCAAATTTATCCAGGAGAAAGCATCATAAAAAAGTACATCAGTAGAGCTCCTACTATCCACTTTAATGCGATGTACAGGATGCTTAGCGATGGTCATCTCGACCACCACTACATCATTGTTTACATTTTCATTTTTATTTTCATTCCCCTTTTCAAAGGGGAGTACATTTTCCAAGTCTCCCGCCTTCTGGGCTCTCTTCGACGCGTGCCCTATCCCCCAAGAGATCATGCCCACAGGTTTCTCCGTAGGGTAGTTGTCAACTGCAGGAACGAGGGGAAGGGCCGCGAGTGGCTGGTCCTCTACCGAGGTTTCGCTCTTCACGAACTTCCTAAAGTAGCCCCTCTTGATCAGCTCCTCGATCTCCCGCTTCAAATTACGGCACTCCTTCGTGTCGTGGCCATGGTCACGATGAAACTGGCAGTACTTCATCTTGTCGTGACTGTTTCTTGGGTTCTGAGGAGGAGGTCGGCGGAGGTAGCATTCGCCCTCAATCTCCATGAGGATCTTCGTTCTTGGAGCAAGAAGGGGGGTGAAGGTTCACTCCGGAATGGGACTACTCCTCAGCTTCGGACCCGGCCGAAAGTCTGCAGGTGGTTCGGGCCTTCGGGTCCCGGGGACATCCTTTGGGGCAAGCTTCTTCGGAGACTTCCCGTCTAGCTCTCGCCTGGTATGGTCGGTCTTCTCGGAATGGATGTACTTGTGGATGCGGAGGAGGAGCTCGGAATACGTCTTGGGGGGCTTCTTATCCAGGGAATACGTCAGACGGGAGGTCTTGAGCCCTCGTTTCAATGCCAGCATGGCGACGGGCTCGTTCAGGCTATAGATTTCTAGGGCAGATGTCTTGAAGCAGGTGACGTAGTCCCATAGTGGCTCCTGGTCTTGCTGGCGGATAGAGAAGAGGCTATCCACCTCCCTTGGAACCTTCCGGCAAGCGTCGAAGTGTGCCACAAATTTTCTTTACAGCTGATGGAAGGAGCTGATATACTTAGGCTCGAGGTGGGTGAACTAAACTCGAGCAGCCTTCCGGTGGGTGGCCAGGAAGGCGATAAATAGGAGAGCGTCTGTCATCCCCTGGACTCTCATAAGAGCCTTATAGCTCTCCAGGTGGTCAAAGGGGTCGGTGGTCCCATCATAGGGATCCACATGAGGCATACGAAATCGATTCGGGATCAGATCCTCTTGGATTTCCCGGGAGAAGGGTGGTTGGGCGTTGTAGCCCACTGGCTCGCTAGTGGAGCCCTGTATGTTGGTGAAGCAATGGGAGAACTCTACCAACTTGTGCTCATGCTCCTCTAGGCATCTCTTGGCTAGGCACCTGATGGCCTCATCAGTGGAACCTTCTACTGAGGCCGCTGGAGAAGGAGGTGCCGACTGGTCGTGGCGAGGGGCCTTGCCCCAGTGGCACTTGCTGCGCCCGGACAGCTTCAGGATCGTCGACCGGGGATCGACTCTCGTGATCTGTCGACCCAGTATGGCTTCTTTTCGTGGGAGTCTGATGGCTCCCACGGGGGTTGGTTACTACCTGCGAATGGGATGGCCTGCGTTGAATAGAGCGCAGACTTCCACGGGGACCTGCAGCTTGGGCCCCGGGGGTCCCTGGCTGGGGTTGAGTGGCCAGGGAGCGCTGCTGATGCTGCAGCTGCCGTATAGTTGTAGTCAGCGTCTTTAGCTGCTGGACGATAGCTGCAATAGGACCATCCACCGAGGATAGCTAAGGAGGAGGAGGAGCATGAAGTTCCCTCTCCGGGCTGCGCAGGCCCGGAGGAGAGGGAACCTCTCCTGCCTGGCTGGTGGAAGCTTCATGTCCGCGTGTCACCACCATGCTCGCGATTGAGCTATTCTTTTGCTCACGGGGGGCTTGCTCGTGCAGGGGTTACTGTTCTGCCCCCCTACCTGGTGCGCCAATCTGTTGTCAATCTTACTATTGTGGCCTGTAGCTTATAAGCTGGCATCGGACCTTGGTTTCCTTTACCTCGGGATCTCCAAGCTTCCATACCTACAAAACAAGGTTAGAGACCCGGGCCGGGGGTTCCGGTGGGGGCACTTCGATGGTCAAGTTAGCGAATGGCAAGACGGAACAGATCCGCTAAGACGGGTCTCCGCTAGATTCCCGTGCTTAGAGGAGATTTTGATGAAAGAAGTGTGGGAATGAGAGCGGTTGACACTCGGTTTCCTACACTGGACTCGTCGGACTTTCGTTTGGGGATTTCCTGGAGCCTTCGAGTCGTTTCTTCTATATGTCTGTGTTTTTTCCCCTCAGTGGCTTACCTTTTCGTTTGCTCTCCCTTTTATACCGCCAGATCACCTTTAGCTATTTCCCTCTACCCTCCGGAGGCTCTCGGAGGTCTCCGACTCTTTTCCACCGTTTTCCCCTCTTCTTCGAGCCCGGGAGTAAAGTGGCGAGCTTGCCTCGTCCGTCGTGCTGTCACGAAAGGAGGAACCTGGCGGGATCTTGAACCAAGCACGGGAGCCCTCATCTCGGGGCGTTGACTGCGGACTTCTGGGGTTCTAGGCCCCTAATCACAAGGATTTGATGCCTCGATCACGGGGCCCTTCTTAACTGATGTAAACGAGGTTCTGCGCACCGTTACAGGCCATACTGGGCATCCCATACGGGGTGCACCGCGCACCGACTCTAGCAGCGATCTCGTGGCTTGCGTTTTCGACCTTCCCGAGGCTTCATAGAGTAGGGCTGACTTGGGCCGAGGTGAACCCATCAGGAGGTGCCACCTGGCGAAGGAGCAGGAGCACCTGGCTCGACCTCGGCCTAAGTGGACCCGTCTTGGGGCGCCACCTGGCCAGGGAGCAGAGGCAGCCAACTTCGACCGAGGTGGACCCCTCCTGGGCGGACACCTGGCGAAGTGGCAAAGGAAGGCTCGACTTCGGCCAAGATGGAGCCATCCTGGGGTGCCACCAGGTGGAGGAGCAGGAGCGCCTGGCTCGACCTCGGCCGAGATGGACCCATCTTGGGGCCCCACCTGGCTAGAGAGCAGAGACAGCCAACTTCGGCAGAGGTGGACCCCTCCTAGGCGGACACCTGGCGAAGTGGTAGAGGAAGGCTCTACTTCGATCGAGGTGGACCCATCTTGGGGTGCCACCTGACGGAGGAGCAGGAGTGCCTGGCTCGACCTCGGTCGAGGTGGACCCATCTTGGGACGCCACCTGGCAAGGGAGCAGAGGCAGCCAACTTCGGTCGAGGTGGATCCCTCCTAGGTGGACACCTGGAAGTGGCAGAGGAAGGCTCGACTTCGGTCGAGGTAGACCCATCTTAGGATGCCACCTGGAGGTGGATCAGGAGCGCCTGGCTCGACCTCGATCGAGGTGGACCCGTCTTGGGGCACCACCTGGCTAGGGTGCAGAGGCAGCCAACTTCGACCGAGGTGGACCCCTCCTAGGCAGACACCTGTTGAGAGGAAGGCTCGACTTCGATCGAGGTGGACCCATCTTGGGGTGCCACCTGATGGAGGAGCAGGAGTGCCTGGCTCGACCTCGGTCGAGGTGGACCCATCTTGGGATGCCACCTGGTAAGGGAGCAGAGGCAGCCAACTTCGGCCAAGGTGGACCCCTCCTGGGTGGACACCTGGTGAAGTGTCAGGGGAAAGCTCGACTTCGACCGAGGTGGACCCATCTTAGGGTGCCACCTGGCGGAGGAGCAGGAGCGCCTGGCTTGACCTCGACCAAGGTGGACCCGTCTTGGGATGCCACTTGGCAAGGGAGCAGAGGTTGCCAACTTCGACCGAGGTGGACCCCTCCTAGGCGGACACCTGGCGAAATGGCAGAGGAAGGCTCGACTTTGACCGAGATGGACCCATCTTGGGGTGCCACCTGGCGGAGGAGTAAGAGCACCTGGCTTGACCTCGACCGAGGTAGACCCGTCTTGGGACGCCACCTGGCAAGGGAGCAGAGGCAGCCAACTTCGGCCGAGGTGGACCCCTTTTGGGAGGACACTTGGCGAAGTGACAGAGGAAGGCTCGACTTCGATCGAGGTGGACCCATCTTGGGGCACCACTTGGCGGAGGAGCAGGAGCGCCTGGCTCGACCTCGGCCAAGGTAGACCCATCTTGGGACACCACCTGGAAAGGGAGCAGAGGTAGCCAACTTCGGTCGAGGTGGACCCCTCCTGGGCGGACGCTTGGCGAAGTCGCAGAGGAAGGCTCGTCTTCGATCGAGGTGGACCCACCTTGGGGTGCCACCTGGCGGAGGAGTAGGAGTACCTGGCTCGACCTCGACCGAGGTGGACCTGTCTTGGGATGCCACCTGGCAAGGAAGCAGAGGCAACCAACTTCAACCGAGATGGACCCCTCTTGGGCGGACACCTAGCGAAGTGGCAAAGGAAGGCTTGACTTCGATCGAGATGGATCCATCTTGGGGTGCCACCTGGTGGAGGAGCAGGAGCGCCTGGCTCAACCTCGGCCGAGGTGGACCCGTCTTGGGGCGCCACCTGGCCAGGGAGCAGAGGCAGCCAACTTCGACCAAGGTGGACCCCTCCTAAGCAGACACCTGGCGAAGTGGCAGAGGAAGCGAGCACGTCCCGGGTGAGAATGACCGCAGGTTAAGCCACCTGGGGGGAATTTCGAAAGAAAAATACATGTGGCACTACTGGGATCCAGCTGGATCTGACATACACTCCACGTCAGCGATGTTGCCATATCACTTTTAATTCTCAACAATCAGTGATCATTATGATTATTAGAGGCTTTTCATTGAAGAAGACAACTCAAAGATTCTACCATGAGCTTCATCAATAATCTTTTTGTTCTTTTAGAGATTTTTTTGCTTTTATTCTTTGTGATATGGCGACATCCGTTGACGTGGAGTCTGTGGGCTGATGTGGCGACATCCATTGACGTCGAGTCTATGGACAGCCATAACAGCAAGAGACCTGCCACCTGGAAAAGACTACATGATGAAGAATCAAGGTGGACCACCCAGTCGAGGTAGGGCTCATTAGGCGGGCCCCCCGTCTGAGGTCAGCTCCCGGTCGAGGTCAAGTCCATCCCTCCAAGATGAGCCCCCCTCGACTGAGGAAAGCTTCCGGTCGAGGTCGAGCTCATGCTTCCAGAACGGACCACCCTGTCGAGGTCAGCTCCCAATCGAGGTAGGGCTCATTAGGTAGGACCACTTTGTACTTTAGTTTTTGAGTTGTAACTAGTTTCAAAGAAATTGAAACCAGGGGATAGGCCTTTCCAAGCCTTTGAATTGGGTTATAAGTCTATAGTTGGCTTGTTGTAAGATTGTATTGGTGAGTCTAAGTGAGAAAACCAACAAAGATTTGATTTGTGAACCTGAAAAACAAATTAGCTATTATCTTGAAGGACTATAATAAAATTTCCAAGGGATTCTTGAGAAGTGAATGTAGGTGCTTGAAGTATACCGGACCACCATAAAAGTTTGTGTTTATGTGCTTCGCTCTTCTCCTCTTTTCATTTCTAGCATTGCATATAGTTATATTTAGCAAATATTTTGCAACACAATCACTTCACTGCTTTCAAAATTTAGCATATACTTGTTTTAAGTTTTTAAAAATTTCAATTCATCCCCCCTCTTGAGTTGTTTCACTGGGCAACATTCCTAAAGTCTAGCTTGCAAATTGACATCCTAATATGATGGATCTTGTTCCTAGATTCTATCTAGCTTTACTTGTAGTAGCCAACATGATCTGCATCGAGTTTTTGTAATAGTAAAAGTGATATACATTGAGTCTTGTGATCCTTCTAGATATCCGTAGTAGTTAAAGTGGTATACGTTATGTCTGATGCAATCTAGTTGGATCGAAGCTTTCCCTATTTAGGAGATTTAGCTCCTATTAGAGAAAAATTAAAAATGAAAAATGCTTACTTTCCTACCTCATGGATGAACTACTTGGCTTCGCTTAGAGATTATTTTTAGTCTTGGTCTTTCCTACTAAATGATAGATCTTGATCTTTAGATATAGAAGACAACTTTGTTATAGAAATTGCTAGTACTTGTACTTATATTGACGTTATCACCAATTTGGAGATGATTTAAATAAGTTGGGCAATCTTCTCCTCTAATTATGTGAGACATCCCTTCATCTTATCATCCATTAAGATAAAACTAGCAATCATACTCATCTTTATCCTTCGATGTACTTGAAGCATGGATAACCCTTTTCCTGATTACTTGTATTGGTTGCATATCTGGGCCATGAACTAAGATCTCCATAGATATAGAAGATAGTGGCTCTAATACTAACTTGATTCAATTGGAGAGAAGGAAAGATTTCCTTCAACTCGAAAGATTTTTTTCAATCTGCTCTATTCAAATGTCTCAAAAGAAAAAAAATGATGGAAGAAATATGAAAGTAGAGCTTAAGTCTCTTTCTTTTGTTGATTAATTTTTCATATCATAAACTAAGATACATACCTCAATTTATAATAATGTAATCCATATTTTTGTAATTCAGATTGAATTTCTCTTTTTATCTTCTAAATGTATATCTATCCTTAAATAAGTTGGATTGAGCTCCTCTTCCTAGTTTAAATAGGACTATGACTCTAATATATGATAAATATAAAAAATCATGAAAAGATATAAAAATTTTATAAAAGATAGATCTTTACTTCTACATCAACTTTGCATTTTATCACTCTATTTAATTTTTTTATAAATTGAAAGATAACCTCCGATTAAAGTATTTTTTTTTTAAAAAAATTTTGTTTTGACTAGTTCATTTTGAGGTCAAAATAATAAAATTTCAATCCGATTAGTCTCTTTTAGGACTAAATTAAAATTGTAGATTTTAAAAAGATTCAATTTTAAAAAAATAAAAGATGATTTCAATTAGGTATTTCATGACATAGTTATGACCTCCTAAAATATGGCTTATGAAATTATTTTTTGATGCGGTAGATCTTACTCCTAGATTCTGTCTAGCTTTACTTGTGGTAGCCTCTATATTAAGTTCTCGTAGTGGTGGAAGTGACCCGCATCAAGTTTTGTAATCCTCCTGGATATTTATAGTGATGAAAATGGTCTACATCAAGTCCGATGATCCTCCTGAATTAGACACATTCCTTGAAAAGAATGCTCAAATCATAACTGAAATCTCGGCAATGTGATCTGAAAGGTTCCCTACAAACAAAGACCCTTACATTGAAGAAGAGGCAGGTCAATCTTCATCTTCGAGAACCTCGGGATAAAGATGCTTTGGTTAAGCTATAGCAGCACCCGAGGCCTTCCTCTTCTGAATAGCCTTCCATATCTTCTCCAAATATTCCAATCTTATTTTTGCACCTTATTGAAGCAAGAATAAGAGTCCTTGGGAAATTGACGAGAAATGGTTGAAAATCGTCTCTTTTATCAAAAACATCCATGGGTGAGGAGCAAAAATAAAGGATGGTGAAAATTAAAAGCAAAATGCATTGAAACCCTTTTACTTATAAAGATTTCGAGCAATATAGATAGCCTGTCGGTTCAGCTACCCTCATTGGATGATCAATACTTAGCATTGTCTAATTGGTTGATCCTGCTTCCCATCTATGGCCAATCAAGAGGTGTGATGCCCCCGCATGGATGCATAGGTTGTGGCATGCCGCTCATTAGACTAAGGAAGTTTGACCGATCTACTCTTTTCATCTAGCTTAGTTTTCGCTCGGACTCAAGAGTGGAAGATAATTGATATGGAGAGAAAATTACACCTGAGCATGCTGATGATATACTCACTTCAACATCATTGACCTTATCTATTGAGCGATTCGAGGTGTCCTTGTAACCAACCTTGGCTGTCATTCTAGGCAGCATTGACTTTAATTCATGGATGGAAAATCTCAAGATCACCGAAAATAATCTATCACAGGTAGATAAGGCAAGTGGCGACTAGTATATCTCGCCAAAATAGAAAAAATAACATGCTAATCATGCTTGATAAGATATGAATAACTGTCCAATACTTCTTTCTTCTCATGGCATCTCAATCTTTACTTACAAATAGAGATTTATAGGAGATCCTAGATATACTCTCATCTTTTTCTTACTCACTTCTTTTCTCTATTTCAGACTTTTAACTTGAATATCGAAGGACCCTCATTGGAGCTAGCTTTTATCAGGTTTTGTAGATACTGTTGCCACTATCTAATAGCAACCGCTTACTTTCAATCAAGTAAATCCAAGTCAAGAATTTATGATAATAAATTATATATAAATATCTAAATTTTTTTATCGTGTAGTTGATACAATGTCCGCATCAATTCTTGTACTTTATCATTAGATATGTATAGATGTCACGTATCTCAAACTCAAAGGCTTCGTTAATCCAGTCTGCCATGGTGCAGATCGTTAGGGTGGAACCAATTAGCCAGCATTGCTCTTGTGACCCGGCTGGCTCCGGGCGTCTTGGAGGCTGGACAGGTGTCCCTGCTGACACTCCATCGCAGACCGACTCGGTCATCTGATCCGTGTCAGACCACCCAACATTATCACAACCCAAAACGAGGCAAAAAAAAAGTATCCGATTCTCCCATTCACCGTGTCCAAAGGCCAATACCATTTTCCTGGTGTCACTCCCTCAGGCCTCAACGGCTACCCGTTGCCCTCCCGGAGATATATAAAGCCGGCGTCTGCCTTCTCCCCGTTTCGCTCTGCTAACGTAACCCGGCATCGATTCCCCGAGCCAGCGAGAGCAGAGAGGGAGAATCCGACCATGGCAGCCTCGCGATTGAAGGGATTCCGGAATGTTTTGGCCCTCTCAGGGGTGTCGATCGCCGCGGCGGTGACCCTCGTCGGTCCACCGGCTGCCGCCAACGACCGCGGGCCCACCGGGCTGGAGACCGCTCGGCGGCGGATCGCCGACCAGGCTGCCGCCGTGCCACCCAGGGAGGTGCAGGAGTCGGCGCTGATGGGGACCAGCCCGATCAACCCCCTCGACGTCCTGGTGATCGGGGGCGGGGCCACCGGTTGCGGGGTGGCGCTCGATGCCGCGTCCCGCGGGCTCCGCGTAGGGCTCGTCGAGAGGGAGGATTTCTCGTCCGGGACCTCGTCGCGATCCACCAAGTTGATCCATGGAGGTGAGGATTTCTGAAATTCGTTCTTTTTCTGGTTGAGGTGGGGAACTTTTTTGTTATCTTTTCCTTAAATGTGATCTTTTTGCTGGTTTTGTGCTTAAATTCTTGTTTAATATACAAATACGGTAGTTCGACGTAATGCAGTCTATTTTACGCATGAAGATGCTCATGTATTAATGTTTGTGTGGATGCTCAGTCTTGCCAGTTGATTTTACCAATTATCTAACATTATCCAAATAATTGGACGAGTAGAGCTCTGTATTCTTTTGATTTGATCCTTTGGATCTTCCATCTTTTCCCATCTTTTACCTCTTCTTCTTAATTACTATCCCCAGCCTACGGATATCGGAATGCGAATGAATATCCTGGGGATGCTCTATCTGATAGCTTATCCAATCAAACACCTTTTGTGTATCTATACCGATGCGTTTGTAATGTTTGGATGCTCTGAGTTATTATACGTTGATGGAATGTAGTATATCAGTTATGTGGCTTCAAAGTAACCGTTGCAGAGTTTGGTATGTTTAAGGAGAGGAGATTGAGGATTACTGGAAACGGGAATATTGTAGAGGTTCGATAATGGAGATTTGTAGTCTCTGAGTATTCAGGATATACTGATAGCAATTCATATCGATTATGTTCTCCTCTATATATAGACAGGTTTGGAGAGCAAAACTTTAACTGAAAAACTCTGACCTCCTCTTCACCTGTTCATCCTTCAAATTGAAAGCAGACACGGTAATCATGTTGTTGTTCTCAATTCTATTGATTACTTTGATGCATTTGGTTTGTGATGAGTTTGATTACAATGCCAGGTAATACAAGTTATTGGCCAAATATCTTAAAAGTTGCTCAACAGTTAAAAAACTCAAGAGTCAAGATACATGACCCTTATATGTAGATTGTGTGCCTGTGCACCATAAAATCACCATGAATGGAGCTTTAATCATCCTTTAACTGAAGTAATCTCTTTGCCTGCTACAAATCACTTGCTATCTTTTAGGAAATGTCCCATGCTGCTTTTAAATTTGGGAGTCACTTTTGCTGTTGGTCCCCTTTTTTTTTGGTCTTAAATCAGGATCTTCTTTGATCCGAAATACTGAAGTAGAAAGGTCACAGGTTCTTTTGTCCAAGGAGGCAAGTAGGAGAGTAAGGTTACTTAACTTTATAAATTGTTTAAGATATCTTTTATATATGGTTCATATATCTTATGATTCATAGTTTCATACATTTCCAGCAGCATATTTTACCTGGAGGACAACAAAGATACTGTATGTAATATTTCGGGCATTGCTCTTATCCATTATTATGTTGCAATCTCATCTGGTGATCCAAGTTGTATGAATAAATTTATTTCTTAGAATTGAAACAACACAGGACTTCACCTATAAAGGCTAGCCAAAAGTTTTAATTTAAGATCCTTGACCTTGCTTAAGTATCTAAGGTAGGGTTTGCCGAACAGCCCCCAACTAAGTGATTCCGGGCATGCCAAACCATACCGTTCTAGCATGAAATTCAGAATACCAGTAGGAGAGAGAAGGAAAGAGAGGAAAAGATAGAAAAAGGGGGAAGGTGAGGGAGAGGGAGGACCCTTTGGAGGCCGCTGGAGGGCAACTGCATCCACTGGAGGGCCAAGGAGGAGAGGGGAGGGTGAATGAAGAGAAGGAAGTGGGAGAGAGAGAGCCTCGGGGGCCTTGTCAGGCCGTCGAGGGCACTGGAGGCCAAAATTGGCCGATCAAAATAGGGGCAGAAGCACCTGTTTCATTTTTTTTTTAGGGGACATTGGGTGAAGTCATAAACTTTTTATTTTGAAGTCAATAACAAGTTTGCCAACTTTACTATGAATCGGCAAAAAAAATAAAATTGCGATCAAAACAAGAGCGATCATCAGAAGGCGGGGAGGAGGATTTGGGCCTCCGTGGCCTTTTGGCGGTCACCGTCAACCTCCCCATCCTCTCCTTTATCCTTCCCTCCCTCTCCCTTTCTGTCTTTCTCTTCCCCCTTGTCTTCTCTTAGTTTGGACTTTCCCACTCCTTCAATCATCTAAGAGCCTCCAATGACTACTATCAATCTCCTTGTCCTTCCCTCTCTCTCCCTCCCTCACTTTCTCTCCCCTTTCCTCTCTTGATTTAAACTTCCCCGGTCCTCTGGTTATGTGAGGGCCTCCACGGCCCTGTGGCACCCATGATCAGCATCTTTGCCATCTCCCTCTCTTTCTCTCCCTCTCCCCTCTCTATCTTTTCCTCTCTCCTATTCTCTCTCTCTCCTGCATTCTTTATCATGCCAATTTAGGCTTGGCATGAATCAGTACAGAGGTGTACCAAACCATACTGCCAACCAACTGGCATGGATCTAGTTCCAGCATGGCGAACCTTGATTTTTCTAGTGCACAACTAATATGAGATTAAATACATGACTATGTGGGTCTTCACACACTCTCATAGTTTAAGCCTTGGTATCATTTCAAGAGGGTATGGTCCAATCATAAATCCAATCACAAACAATATAACTAGCTTATGATCAGCCCCAAAAGGACTTGTGATCCGTGCCGCTCAGTCACAACCAATTCCACTTTGATATCATTGTTGTAACAACTAATGACCTCACCTAAAAGGACTAATCAAAAAGATATTAATTAGGATCCTTGCTCTTGTTTAAGTATCAAAGGTCTTCAAAATGCGTAATTGATGTGGGACTAAAAACATGTTCGCATAGGTCCTCTTTGTAACAACTTAGGGCCCAACCCGAAAATTTCTTGATAGAAGTTGTAATTTGGGATCTTTAGGCTATTTAAGTCCAAGATCTTCCTTCTGTCCTTCTTTTCTTTCTTTTCTTTTTTTTATTTGCAACTTGAATTTGATGTTAAGCAAAATACAAGATAATTAAGATGCAAAAAAAGCATATATAAGAAAAGATGTTCTATTTTTGAGCATGGTGATGAGTAGTTTCTATAGTTCATAAAATAAGCTACTACTCAAGGTTCGCCATCCTGGTACCACATCCTATATCGGTACCATCTAATTACTGCGTTGACATGCATGGTACAAGAGCCAATTTGGCATACCAAGACTTGGTATGCCCCCCTGTATCGTGTACTAGGTCGGCACCAATATTGCAGTAGTACTAATTGGTATGGCAAACCTTGCTACCACTATTTACAAAGAAAGCTAAAAAACTGAAAAGAACATAGAGAGGAGCTATGTGCCATGAATTATAAAATTCTAAAATATAAAAAAATACACCAATCCCATAATATTTTTTCTTTATTTTCCGAAAATCATCATTAGTCTCTTGAATCACCATAATCAGCCATATTCCAAATATTTGAGTTTTCCTTTTGGAAGTCTTGTTTTTCGATCACTTTTTTCAATCATTACAAGCCACCTCCAATGTTACTACAACCTTTTCTAGTCTTTTCTCACAACTTGCATCAATGCTAAATTAGGTCTTCCCCTTCCTTTTCCTTTATTGTTTCACACATATTGGAGCACCTCTCCTTACATGGGCTTCCTTGAATTTCTTATGTGCATACCATTTTTACAGCCCTTTTTTCTCTTCTCCTGTACCTCTTCTAATATACAGATTCCTCACCTTGTTTTACTACTCACTGATCTAAATATTTTCATCTTTAACACATTTATCTTGCTTGGTTAGGTTCTTTTTATCGTAAAACATTGTAGAATCTAAACCATACATATTGCCTTTTAATATCAATTTTTATCACATTCTAGTCACACAGTATCATAAAGAAGTTCTCGTCTTCACTAACCTATCTCTAGTTTTATTTGATATGCCTTTATGCATCATTCCATTCTTTTGTATAATGGATTCAAGGAAACTGATCACAGGCTACCATCCGCATGAGAGTTCTGTTTGCCTTTGTGTGTATGAAAGGAGGCTTGTCTTCTAATCTATAACTTGAGACATGTGCCCACTGAATGCAGTTTTGTTTGAAATAGCTGATGCCACCTAGGCCTTCCACTTGCCTGTTTTCAATAATAAGAAATCTTTTGTTCACTTGCTCATTTTTACCATTTACAACCTAGAAGACCAAACTTCTGCCCAACACAACACAGCAAAAGCATTGATACATAATTATCAACAGTGACCTCCCCGATATGACTTTCTGTGACAAACATAATATTCCTTATCTATGGCAGGAACAGCACTTTGGTAATAGGTTATGCATGATCTCATTGACAGAAATCTTCATTCACCATTTACATAAATCTATTTGTCAATTAATTGGCTTTGATGCTTGATGGTCATCTAAACATGAATTTATATAAACTATGTTTCCATATGCACAAGAAGATCAAAGGGACACAATCTGCAACTGTAATGATATCAGGAGGAAGTTAGTTTGCTACTCCCTTTACAAATGCTTTGTTCAGTGATAAAAGCCAGACAGCAGATCTAAAGAAAGGCTCAAACATATGAATTATCCAGTATGGATATATGATAAGTTTGCTATCTCTTACCACAGAGAGAGAGAGAGAGAAAAAAAAAAAACAAGGTTGATCAGAAGCATTGTTTGCAAAAGGAGGATTTGGCAAAACAGATGAAACACTATGGATATCATTATTGATCATCATTAAGAAAGAAGAATTTTTCTAAATAACTTCAGGTTAATAGGGCCTTCAAACTTCCATATCCTGTACATTCAACAACTAAGCTCACCCGGTTGTTAATAAAGGGCTTCTTGAGTGTAGGGGAATGAAAGGAGGCGGAATTTTCTCTTCCTTGAAAAATTCTACATGAATGTAATTTTCTTAACCAAGTTTTCAAACAATCATGGCAGTTTCTCTAATCATTTAATTGGAGATGCAGGAGAACAAGAAAGGAAGAAAGAGGAAACAAATAAGTGTGAGAGGAGGATATGCCAAACAAGAGAAAATAAAGGAAATAGATGCATTGTGGTTTCACCATCCTGTCATCCTCTGTTTTCATTAATTAACTTGCAAAATGATTTTTACATGGTCAAAAAATGAAGACACTACCATTATTGACTGACCACTCCAAGTCTTCAGTTATAGGTTTTTATTATAGTTAACAATAAGTCCACGAATGATTTACTCATTTACAGCTTGTAAGAACTTAACAAGTATGGGAGTAAGATACGAAACATGACACCACAAAACATTTTGCACTCATAACCATTATAAAATGCAACCATATTTTACTAAGCTCTAACAAGCTATGAATATTCTTTTCTCTATTTCTTTCTATTGTGGCTAATAAGCAAGCCTTCTTGTTCCTCTATAGCAAGCTCCTGATCATGTAGTTAATTAACATACATCCAACTTATTCAAGCAAAACCTAATCCCCAGTCCTTTTCTGCACCTCTGATGACTAGAAAAATTCAATCGTCTATGATGTGTTAATTTCGGTTACAACTCCATTGACAATTCTCGATGAAATAATTCATCTTTTCTGAAAATTAGGTAGGACAAAACTTGGAATCTCAGGGCAGTCTGTAACATTAAAATTCATGTGACATACTTTTTGTATAATTTGTGTCAAGCAAGCTGTTTCAATCTCTAATAGTTATTTCACTCTAATTATGCTGAACTTTTTTTCAGGGGTCAGGTACTTGCAGAAGGCAGTGTTTAGTCTTGATTATGGGCAGTTGAAACTTGTTTTCCATGCACTTAGGGAGCGTAAACAAGTTATTGAGAATGCACCACACTTATGCCATTCTTTGCCATGCATGACACCATGTTTTGATTGGTTTGAGGTTGTGTATTACTGGATGGGACTAAAGTTATATGATCTTGTTGCTGGTCGAAGGATGCTACATTTGTCACGTTATTATTCTGCAAATGAGTCAGTCGAACTTTTTCCTACTCTTGCCAAAAAGGGTCATAAGAGAACGTTGAAAGGAACAGTGGTTTATTATGATGGCCAAATGAATGATTCTCGGCTGAATGTTGGATTGGCTTGCACTGCTTCATTACTAGGTGCAGCTGTGCTTAACCATGCAGAAGTAATCTCCTTCATTAAGGATGAGTTTGGTGAGCGGATAATTGGTGCACACATTCGTGATATCTTATCAGGTAGACAAACAAGTTTATACTCTTCTTTTCCAATAAACCAAGTAATTTAGTTGTATAAGCTTAGCATACATGACATCGTGCTTAGTTAATTTCTTGATGGTTTCTCTCTTCTACTGACTAGGTTTGCAGATGAATGTTACCTGTATAAATAATCATCTCATGTATAACACATCTTTTGTTGCGTAAGCTTTGCTTGATGACAATCTCCACTTATTATTGCTGCATTGCTTAGGAAGAATAAGTAGTGGCAATTTTGTGGCCTCTAATATAACCCATTAATGTTGGTTTACACTTTACCGGGCAAACTCTTAATGGCTTAACATGACAAGCACGATTGCTAATACATGAAATCAGGACTAGCATATTCCTTTTGTGTGCTTGTACATTTTAATGTAAAATGTGCAACCATATTTCAAAGCCTTCACCATATGTAAAGGAGGCTTAAGTTCCTAGATTTTTTCCTTTCTACAAGAATGTATAATTTCAGTTCTGTTGGTTCGATGAAACTCAACTGAGTCTACCTACTCTACATTTTCGTAGAGCTGCCAACCATGTCACACCATGTCATTAGGCAAATGTTTATGCTGCATAACTTTCTAGCTTTTCCAACCAGTCATAATTTTTTCATCAATGATCAACTAAGTAGTGGCAAACCTTGTCCCACCAAGCCATATTTATGATTTCACCGTACACTTCCTTTCTGTCTTTCATCTTCATTTTCTCATGGACAAAGTTGGGCCTTCATTCCTTTCCTAAGTATCTTTTAGCGTCACAGTTATGTATTTTGCTTTTTACAAGTTTCATAACTAGTGCTTCCTCTTCTCCATTATCTCAAGGCTGACCTTTTAAGGTTCTAAGCACCAGAGAATGTTTTTCTTGATCTCATCAATGGAAACTATGATAGACAATGAATTTCATCATTCTCCTCCTTTTTGACCACTAAATATCAAGAGCACACAATGTAACTTGTTCTGAAAGATACGATATATACATCTAACTTATCCTAACTTCTTTAATTGTTGATTGACAGTTTAATGTCTGTGCCTTAAGATGCGATCCAACTTTATTATTTTATACAAGTATTTATTATTTCGTACAAAGCAAGTGTTGTATGCTGTTATACATTCTAGAAAATTCATACTATTCTTCACATTAATGCTGCTCCCTGAGGTTTATACTCCTGTTCACTGTGGTGCAACAGTTCGCCATGTTATGCTTGGTGAGATAAGCCAGCTATGTTAGTTTATCCAAAAAGAATCTTACACAATTATGGTTTTAGAGACCATGGGTTTTGAAAATCAAACGTTAGCTTTGTAGTTTCACAATTTAATACTCTAGTTTGCTGTTTTTCCAAGCAAAGAAAGTTATCTTTATTTGTCTTTCAGTAATAACAAAGCATGATTTTGGCAAGCCATTATTTAGAGAATTTTTTCATTGAATTTATTTTTTTGCTTATATGTTATTTGTTTTTCATTGATAACACAAACATGCTTTTGACATCCATTATTTAGAGGAATCTGAAATGGAATTTACTTTATTGCCTTGGACATGTGTACGAACTAATCAGACCCGTTGGAAAGCTCTTTCTCATTAACGATTGCTGTCATTGTAAAATTAATGAGTATTAATTGTGGTAAGTGGAGTCAACCATTAAGCTGTTGAGGTTTAGTCTGGAGAATTGCATTTGACCTGGAGCTATGCTTTAATTGTTAGTTTTGTTGTGGTGCTTATACAACTACCCGGATGTGACATTGATTTTTTTTTTCCCTTTTCTTAAGCTACCATGGATGCCTTCTGGATATATTATTGCATTAACTTGTACAAATGGTCCAGTTTTTCTAATTTTAAATATGTGCAAGTTATCTCGCTCTGGAAAGATAACTATCATCTTTTTAATAGGGGGTCTCTTCATCATCACCTTAGACAAAAATAAACATGTGTACAATGTTTTATTCATTATCAATTTGCTACTAATTATTCTTCTTACCTTTTGCATACAGTAGCAAATTCTCTTTTGTCTAGTTAGTGCAACTAAACCATTTTATTCTACTTGTTATGCTCCTTAACACCTGTCAAAGTGGATCAGGAAAAGAGTTCGATGCATTTGCTAAAGTTGTTGTAAATGCCGCTGGACCATTTTGTGACTCCATAAGAAAAATGGCTAACAAAGATGCACCACCCATGATCTGTCCAAGTAGTGGTGTGCACATAGTTCTACCTGATTATTATTCTCCTGAGGGAATGGGATTGATTGTTCCCAAAACTAAGGATGGGCGTGTAGCATTCATGTTGCCCTGGCTGGGAAGGACAGTTGCAGGGACTACAGATTCCAACACTGCAATCACAATGCTCCCAGAACCGCATGAAGATGAGATACAATTTATATTGGATGCGATCTGTGATTACCTTAATGTTCAGGTTTATACTTTGGGCACATGTTTCTTCACTTTCTAAGTTAATCGGTTTCTGTTTATCTGTTATTGTTTTGAAGTTTGTTGGTATATACCTCTTATACATATATATGGCAAGTATTTTTGTTCAGACTTGGAATCCCTCTGGTTCCCCAATTATGGATAATACATATCTGCCCTTGTTTGCAAATTTCTAGCTCAAGTATTACTTAAGAACTGCATTATGAGGATAGCTTCAATCAAGTACCCGTTTAAAAGCAAGCCATTTAAGAATTTGCTCAACCACCATGAATAACCTATTTTATTCAAGATAGTCTACTGCTCATCTCCATTGATTATCCTGGCCATCTTATTCTAAAGGATTTGACATCTCGATATATGCATTGGACTTGGAAGCAATGTAAGGTTGTCTACTTTATAGTGGACCAACAAGAAAATCAAGGAAATTCATAGGATATTATATTCCCATGTTACTGCAGGTATATGAGTATTCGACAGACTTTCGATGTGTACATGACCAACAACCTGCCGTAAATAAGAAACATAGTTGTGCCATGTTTATTTGTGTTATAGATTACTCGAGATTATGCAATGTACATGTAACATGACAATAAATACAGATTTCTAGGATTGTTTTGATTGTAGATATATTTGGATAAGTTGAGAACTATGTTTATTTGTCTAACCCATGCTTATAGACTGGTATAAACAATTAATGTTAGACAAAAATCAAATACAGTAGCATATCTGAGTATGCTTGTCCTGTATACCTTTACAAACAAGTGTCTTTTCTGTGCCAATGCATGCCCAGCTGTCAGACGATGCAATAAATTTTGGGTTGGGTATAATACATAATGCTTTAGTGAGTTAGTCCATAGACTATATATTAGGATGTCCTTGATGTGAAAATGAGTAATATCAACTCATTTTATTTCTGTATGTTCACAATGTTTTTTAGTACTATTTTGCCATCACAGTGATCCACTTGTTTAAAAGTTTTTAGTCATGCAATGTTCTTTAATGTCTCGACCTGTTTTGTTGTATATCATCTCCTGGAAGTAATTTAGTTATAGCATCTAATTTATATATCTGGTGAAAATCTCAGGTAAGGCGCTCAGATGTTCTTTCTGCCTGGAGTGGTATTCGCCCATTGGCCATCGATCCATCAGCAAAGAACACTGAGAGTATTTCTAGAGATCATGTTGTATGTGAAGACTATCCTGGTCTAATTACAATTACTGGTGGAAAGTGGACTACTTACAGAAGGTAAAGCTCATTGATAAGTTTATTTTGTTTACTAATGATGATTGTTGTGTAAGAGTTATTGCTTTAGGATAACATATTTTTGTAACTTTTGAAAATGGATTATGCCTTCCTCCTTTACAATACATGCATTTGTTTCTCATAATGCTATAAGCCTGAATTAGAATAATTGGGAAAGATATATATAAACAGGCAGCAACAAAGTTCATCCTCAGCTTTTTTAGAGTTGGCTTTATGCATTCTTGGTTGTTAATTTTTATCCAAGGCCAAGCTGTCTAAAATTTTGATGTGCATTTCCATGCCAGAATATGATTACATGCATATTAATGTTAAAGATACTCCTATTAGTACTGGATGAGAAAGAGGGATAAGCTAAGAATGAGAGATGTGAAGTCTATTTTCTGTGAGCCAAAAGGATTTGAATTGTTTGAAGGCATTTTACAATTAAATTTTAACTGAACATCAATATTAGAGTTTGAACGCACAATCAAGGCTTCTATATACAGGAAAGCAGCCTGCCATGAAACCTAAAGTGTTAGACAAATTGTTAGCTAAATGCCAAAACCGCTTAACACAAGTCCCTATATGTTAAAGGCACTTACCAGTAGCATAGATGTATTCAAGTTGCTAAATTACCTTCTTGTTTTTTGTTTCTGATGGATGGCACCAAGGATTCAGAAATCATGGCATAGGCCCATACTGGTCAATGGTCACTGGCTGGCATGGTATGTGTTGCCCAAGTGGCTTTCCCAAACGGGGGGTGAATTGTGAATTTAAAAAATTTTAAGCAATAATGTGCTCTTTGAAATTCCTTATGAATGTTAAGTGCTGTGATAGGATAATTGAATGCAGAAGCGTAATCAAACAAGAAAGGCACAATACAAACACAAGCAAATTATAGTGGTTCGGAGCAACCCAGCTCCTACGTTCACTATCAAAGATTACCACTTAGGATTTTCACTATATCCCCCATCGGAATACAGTCGAATTGTTTTCACAGGCTCACAATCCAAACCTCTACACTTTGGTTTTTAAATCGGGCTCACCAAAGAAACCCAACCTGGTTTTATCAGGATTACCAAGAACCCAACTTGGTTTAAACACAGGATCACTGAGAACCCAACTTGGTTTTAACACAGGCTAACCAAGAACCTATGTGGTTGTTAAATCGGGCTCACCAATAACCCAACAATTCAATAAAAAAATTGTAAAGAAAAGCAACATAATGACAAACAATTTTTTGTCGAATAGTTGTCGATGTAGCTCGAGAGAGAAGCCTACTTGAATGCACTTCAATGCACTTTGATGACTTCTATACTATCTTTAATAAATGCTTCAAGCTTTTGATGGTAGTTGGAGAAGGCTTGAAGACTGTCTTGAATGCTCTTGCAGTGCTCTCTTGTTCTTAAGGTAGCTTGGATATTCAATATAGCATTAACTCATCATCTCTCTCTTTAAAGTAGTTCAAATCTCTCAAATATATAGTCTTGTACTCTTCTCAGATGATTTTAGTCGTTGTAAACCGTTGGGATGTGACATTTGACCGTTGGAGTACTTTTTGGATTCAAATTCCAAGTTCTGGAACTAGCCGTTATAAGTCTGAAATCGACCTTCGAGTCGGCTCAGATTCTCAGAATAGTTCTGGTTGAGTCGACTCTCTTTAATCTAGTCGGTTCGCTTATACAGTGTTCTGATTCCTCACTTGGTAAGAGTCGGCTCATCTTGATTCTAGTCGACTCGAATCCTCAGGCTTTCAAAAATGTAGTCTGGAGGAGTCGGCTCGATTTATTGAAGAGTCGGCTTGATTGGCTGTAGTTCTCAAAGCTCTATTTATGGATTCTGGAAGAGTCGGCTTGATTTATTGAAGAGTTGGCTCGGATGTCTGACAATATGATAGAGTCGGCTCGGACTCCCCTTGGATCGGCTCGCCTGTCTAATTCAGGAAATGGTACTCTGGACGAGTTGGCTCGGGTCCCTTAGAGTCGGCTCGGATATCTGCGTGTCAGAATCCTCATGCCTGCCATGTGCCAGAGTCGGCTCTCTTCTCTTCGAGTTGGCTCGGATGAGTTCTTTAGTGAATTTTCAATTCTTCTCCAGAATTCATCCAGCAAGGCTTCAAGCTTTCAAGATATCTTCTAACTCTTCTTACAATACACTCAGTAATTTAAAGCTTGAAATAACTTAAAAGTAATCCATTTGATTGGTTTTTACTTAAGTTTTTCTTTGGGTTATTCTTTATAAGATTCAATTACAATACAACTCAACATAAGAAATAGAAATGTAGGAGTTGAAATTGAGCAAAGAGTTCATCCTACAAAAACTTGTAAAATACTTGAAGAGTTGTTAGTAAAACAAATGCATGCTCCAATGTTTGGTTATCATCAAAATCACTTATGGGGTCAACAATCTCCTCCTTTTTTATGATGACAAAACACTGGACATAACAAATTCTTTACAATTACATGTATGATTGTATTTAAGAGTAAGCATTTACATGTATCAAAGCTAACTGTATTTGTAAGTAAGTATCAGAGCTTTTGTGAAAAACTATATAGTATTGGTGTTAGTGCTTTTGTATATATCAGAGTTTTAAAGCTTGTATGTTTTCAAAGTATAAGAACCAGCACAAACACAAAGTATCAGAGCTCAAAATTGTAAGTAGTAAAGCTAATTCTTGAACTGAATTTTTAAAGCAATCAGAGCAACAATTAGAGCAAATTGCAAGTTTTGAGCTAGAGCCGTTCAGTTTCAATAATTTACTCTCCCTTTCTGATATTTGAATATTTTGAAACAATTTCATGCTTAGTCAAATATATTCTCCTCCTTTCTGTATATTCTCAAGTATTTTTCATGCAATCTCAATGTTCTCCTCCTTTTTGTCAATAATCAAAAAGGATATTCAAATAAAGCTCAATTTTTATGATAGAATGAGAAAGTTCATAAAATTTGTTTAAGATAATTTCACTTTCTCAAATCAATTTTGATATACTAATTAAAATTCATCATTGTACAATTTAATATCAATATTGCATACCAACATTACATAACACAAAGGATATGTCAACAAAAGTGCTTTCATTTCATTCAAAGTTTTCAATATAAGTTGTAAGAAATTGAAAGCAATACAATCAATCACTATCTAGCTGTGTAGTATTGGATGGCCTAAAGATGAGGAGCTGGCTTCCTAGGATGTGTAGTAGATGTAGGTCCAGGTGTAGGTACAGGTCTAGGTGTAGGAGTGGCAAATGCTGCAATGACTGTTATTTTCAGCTGATCTAGTTGAAATTGAACCACTTCCATTGTTTCATGAAGCTTTTTCACCTCAGTGTTTAAGGCAACTAATTCAGCAGCTTGCACATTTGCAAAAGCTTCAGCAGATCCTCGTAGTCTCCCAAATTCTGACCTTAAGATTCCAATACCCTTTGTGTAGTCTTCCTCTATCCTCTTTCCTTCTTCTAATGATCCTACATTGAACCTTATTTCCTTTAGCTCTGTTCTGTATTCTTCTAAAGCTTGATCAACTGTTTTCTTAATAGAATCAAAACCAAATGATATAGTATCTATGATAGGCTGTAGATCAGGTTGAGATACAGATCTAGAGGTCTCAAGTGTGTCAATCCTGCTGCGCAAATCTCTGATCTCTCCTCCAAACTGATCTAATCTGGCATCTACTGATTGGCAAAACTCGCCAAACATACTAGTCAAGGAGCAAGTCAGTGTGTCAGTCAAAGTCCTCATCTACTGAGCCATAAAATCTTGGATTGCTGAAATACTAGTAAAGTGAGTAGATGGATCCTGAACTAATGGTGCTAGTGGAACATAAGTGGAATTTGGCAAAGGTGGAGATGCTGGCAGATCAATGTGCTCAGTCTCCATAGCAGTAAACTCAAGTGCAGCTGGCTCAAAAGCAGGCTCAGTAAAGGTCCCAAACTCAGCAATAGGTACATCAAATATGTGCTCTGAAGTGGGAACAGTCTCCTCTGGTGCTGTAGGTCCTGCAGTGGAGATCTCCCTAGGAAGGTCTTCACTGTCATCCTCAGAACTGTTGCTGCTGCTGCTAGAGGCTGCTATTGCCCTTTCTTCAGTGCCCTTCTTCTTCCATACCCCTTCACTACAGATATGCCCCATTCTAAGTAGAGATTTGGAAGTGTACGTATCTGTGATGGAGGGGTTTACCATCTTCTCCTTCGAAACTGATCCTGGAGGCTTGAAATAATAAAGTTAGAACCATTCCATATGGTAAACAAGCCTTAACTTTTCTCACAGCTTTTTTCATTTGCATGATCATGATGTAGGGTAAATTAAGTGCCTCCCCCTGAATGACATGTTCCATGAAGCTGAGGTCACGTTCACTTACCTAGTCAAATCTTCTAGTCCTTGAAAGGAATATCCTACTAATGAAATTGTTGAGTAGTCTCATTTCTAGCGAGAGTGTATTAGCCATTGTAGTTTCTACTCCACTTACATCTTCTCTCCCCAGCACAGATTTGAGAGTCTTCTCTCTGTCTTTTGGTACCAAGTGCTTGGACCCATTAGCAGGCATTTCTAACAAATTGCTCAGTCTCTCCTTTGTCACATTAACTCATTTTCCTTTAACAGTAGATTCAATGCGATGAAGTTCAAATCTGAGATTCTCATAAAATGATCTCACTAGGATAGGATAGGTGGATACATTCAAAGAACAGAAGTAACTCCATCCCAGCTCTTCTATGGAATCTCCAATTTTTAGCCCAATTTCCTTAAGAAATTTGAAAACAATTCTTCTACCACTAGTGACAGGCCGGTTAGACATTGACATTACCTGTCTTGGAGAATGAGTGGAGGCCAAGTGTTTAGTTCTTCTTCCCTCTCAACTGCTCGAGTCGGCTCCTCTTGCCGGCTCTTTGTTCTTCTTTCTACTTCCACTGAGGGTGTAGCTCTTTTGGATCTCTTTCCCACTGCTGATTTTGGTGCCATTGCAACACTTGCGGGAAGAAATGTGAAATCGGAGCTTGAGGAAGAAGATTTCAGGGTTTTGCTAAAGGTTTTTGTTAGAGAGTTAGGGTTTAGAATTAGAATAGAGAACAATAAGGTTCGGAAAAAATCGCACAGCTCAATTAAAAAATTGATTGCCCGACATCCGAGTCGGCTCTAACAACCCTAAATTGCTCGAGTCGGCTCGACCAGAGCAAAAACAGAATCAACATATATTCGAGTCGGCTCGACCAGGGCCAAATTGCCTTAGTCGACTCGAACAGAAACTTTCCACAAAAGTTGAAGAGATTCAGAAATTGAAATTAATTCGATAAAATCTCAAGGAAAGTTGTTCAAAGAACTTGAATAGATATAGGATGTTTTCTAGATAACTTTTCCTTAATTTGAAAGAATTAGGTTAGAAAAATCTAGAAAGGATCACAAATACCTAATTCTCCTATAATCATTTCAAATCTATCCTGATTTAGTGGCTTAGTGAAAATGTCAGTTAGTTGGTTCTCAGTTGGGATAAATTCTAGTTCAATGTCACCATTCAAAATATGATCTCTAATAAAATGGTGTCTAATTTCTATGTGTTTAGTCATTGAATGCTGAATTGGATTTTTTGTCAAATTTATAGCACTTGTGTTATCACATTTGATGGAAATTTTAGATTATGTAACACCAAAGTCTTCTAGTTGTTGTTTAATTCATAATATTTGTGTACAACAACTCCCAGTAGTAACATACTCAGCCTCAGCAGTAGATAATGCTACCGAGTTTTGTTTTTTACAGTGCTATAAGATTAAATTCAATCATAGAAATTGACATGCGCCGCTAGTGCTTTTTCTATCAATTCTACAACCAGCATAATCAGCATCCAAAAATCCAATTAAATTCAATGAAGAATGTTTTGAAAACCATAGACTTAAATTACTTGTACCTTTTAAATATCTGATAATTTTTTTAATAACAAGCATATGTGATTCTTTAGGATTATATTGGAATCTAGTACATGCACATACGCTATACAAGATATTAGGTCTACTTGTAATTAAGTATAACAAGGATCCAATTATACTTCTATAGAGCTTTTGGTCAATGTTGGATCCAGCTTCATCTTTATCCAATCTGCAAGATGGGCTCATGGGTGTGTTCATTTGTTTGCTCGACTCCATATCAAACTTTTTGATTATTTCTTTGGTGTACTTGGTTTAGTTGATGAAGATTCCTTCCTTTGTTTGTTTTACTTGAAGTCCAAGGAAGTAGTTAAGTTCATCCATTAGGCTCATTTCAAATTCTCCCTGCATTAACTTAGCAAATTCTCTATAAAGAGTTTCATTAGTTACACCAAATATAATATCATCAACATAAATTTGCACAACTAATAGATCATTATTTTTCTTCTTGATGAAAAGAATTTTATCAACATTTTCTCTTGAAAAATCATTTTCAATCAAGAAAGTGCTAAGTCTATCATACCAGGCTTTAGGTGCTTGTTTCAAATCATATAATGCTTTATTCAATTTAAACACATGGTTCGGAAAAACATGATCTTCAAAACCTGGTGGTTGTTCTACAAAAATTTGTTCAGAAATGAAACTATTTAGAAATGCACTTTTCACATCTATTTGAAAAAAATTAAAATTCATGTAGCAAGCAAATGCAATAAATAATCTAATGGTTTCTAGTCTTGCTACAGGTGCATATGTTTCATCAAAATCTATACCATCTTCTTGGTTATATCCCTTAGCCACTAATCTAGCTTTGTTTCTTACTACGTTTTCTTATTCATCTAATTTGTTTCTATAGACTCATTTGGTTCCTATGATTGGATGGTCTGAAGGTCTTTCAACTAAAGTCCATACCTTTTTTCTTTCAAACTGGTTTAGTTCTTCATGTATGGCCATTATCCAGTTTAGGTCAGATTCAGCGTCTTCTAAGATATGAGATTCTATTTATGATATAAAGGCTATGTAATCATGTGCATCTCTATGTGATGACCTAGTCATAATACCTTGTAAAGGATCACCAATAATTAATTCTCTTGGATGAGAAGTTACGTACGTCCATTCCTTTAGTAGATCAGCATGATCCTTTCTATTTCTTCTCCCTCTTCAGTTGGTCTTTCCTGTATGCTCATGTTTTTTATTTTTTTTGAATTGTACCTGCATCATTGTCTATGCACTCTTCTTTCTTAGAAGGTAAAGGATTAGTTTCATCAAAAATAACATTCATAGACTCCTTTACAGTAAGAGTTCTTTTGTTAAATATTTTATATACTTTGCTATGTAATGAATAACTAAGAAAAATTGCTTCATCTGATTTAGCATCAAATTTTCTTAGATTATCTTTACCATTGTTAAGCACAAAGCATTTACAACCAAATACATGAAAATAATTAACGTTGGGTTTCTTTTCATTTAAAAACTCATAGGGGGTTTTCTTCAAAGTAGGGCGGATCAAAACGCGGTTCAAAATATAACAAGCAATGTTCACCGCTTCTGTCCAAAAGTACATTGGAAGATTGCCTTCACATAACATTGTTCGGGCCATCTCTTCCAAAGTTCTGTTTTTCCTTTTTACAATACTATTTTGTTGTGGTGTCCTAGGAGCGAAGAAGTTGTGATCAATGTCGTTTTCTGTGCAATAATCATTGAAAAATTAATTTTCAAATTCGATGCCGTGATCACTTCTAATTGAAACTATTGAAAGATTTTTCTGATTTGAAACATTTTTGTGAAAATTTCAAAATACTTTAAAGGTTTCATCTTTATGAGCGATAAACAAAATCCAACTAAATCTAGTAAAATTATCTACTATCACAAGAGTATATTTCATACCTCCTACGCTTGTGGTCCTAGTTGGTCCAAATAAGTCATGTGAAATAGCTCAAGAGGTCTAGTAGTTGAAATCAAATTTTTGGATTTAAAGTTCTCTCTAGTTTGTTTATCCATTTGGCATGCGTTACAAACATGATCAAAGTCTACTTTAAACTTATACATGCCTTTAACTAAATTTTTGGAAATTAACTTGGCAATAGTATTCATGCTAGCATGACCTAATTATCTATGCCAAAGTAAACAAGACTTCTTGGTCTTAGTATTCATTACAACTAGACTGGAACTACTTGACATGGCAAGATCATTAAGGTCTACCACATAAATGTTTCCAAGTTTATGTTCAATGAACTTACTGCTAGAATCAAGAGAGTTTGTTACAATACACATAAATGATTCAAAGAAAAATTTGAAGCTTTTATCACATAATTGACTAATGCTTAGCAAATTATGCTTCAATTTATCTACTAGCAATACATTTTCAATAAAAGTACAGGAGGTTATCTTTATCTTACCGATTCTGATTATTTTCTCCTTGCCATTATCTCCAAAAGTAACCATATCTCATTCTTTCATCTCTAGGATGATAAATTGATCCTTGTTACCCGTCATATGCCTTGAACAGCCACTGTCGAGATGCCATTTTTTTTTTCAATTTTTGGACTGCAAGACATTCCTGCAAGACAATCAAGAAGTTCTTTTAGGTACCCAAGCTAACTTGGATCCTTGCAGGTTAGCGGAGGTGGTTCCTTTGGGAACCCAAATTTTTTTTAGTTTACTCTTGACATTTCTAAAGATATTACATTGAAAAGCTTTATGTCCTAATCCTTTGCATACATAACATTCAATTCTAGAATTTTGAAAAGATGCAGATTTTGAAGTTCTGGATGTTGATGCATGAGATGCAGATATAAAAGATTTTCTATTTGAGCTCTTAGGAACATACAATGTAGCTTTAGGAGCAGAAATATTTGTTGCAAAAGCTTTTTGAGATATTAATTTTGAAACATAAGCTTTTGGTTTTATAAAAGTAGTAGCTGAAATTGCATTTGAAATTGAAGAATTAAAATTGATTCCATCTTTATTTTCAGAAATTCTTTGTTCTTTTAAGATCAACTCAAGCTTGTTAGAAGATAATGTAAGTTTTTCAACAAGTGACTTGAGTTTTTCAACCTTCTTTTTCAAATCATTATTTTCAATAGTTAAAGCTTTGTTCTTGTCAAGACATGCATTGTTATCAGTTTCCAAAGCTTTAAACTTTTCAGAAAAGACATGTAAATTCTTTTGCAATATATTGTTCTTTTATGAATTTTTTTTTTCTTTAGTAAAGAATCATTAATATTTTTTAAGTATCTAATCTTTACTCCAGCCTTTTTGAATTCAGACAATAAATCATGAAAAGTAGAATTTAATTCATCAAATGTAAATTCTAATTGAGGTTCAGGAGATGTTACCTCATCTTTGAGATCCATTAGACAAAGATTAATAGTTTTCGTGATCTCTTCCTCTTCAGTTGAGGTGGATTCTTCGCTATCGTTCCATGTAGCAACCATCGTCTTCTTTTTCTTTTTCTCGAAAAATTTCTTTAACAAAGGACAGTCGGGATGAATGTGCCATGATTTTTTATATTCATAGCATATGGGTACTTGTTCTTTTTCTTTTTCTTTATCCTTGTGCTTGTTCTTGGAGTGCTCTCCTCGTTTATGGAATTTTTTATTGTATCATTCTTTCTTCTTTTTCATAAACCTTCTAAATCTCCTCATGACCATTGCGATATCTTCGTCTTTTAGATCGTCTTCGGAGGAGGTGCAGTCATCTTTCGATTCCTCATCTTTCTTTGAGTCCAATGCAGCTTTGAAGGCAATTGTCTTCTTCTTTTGATCATCATCAGTTATATACTGTATGGCCAATTCGCATGTGACGAGTGAATCCATTAATTCATCTAGCGATAAGGTGTTTAGATCTTTCGCTTCTTGGATGGTAGTTACTTTGGGGTCTTACTTATCCGGAAGTGATCTTAAGATCTTCTGTACTAAGTCAGCATTTGAGTAAACCCTGCCGAGACTTTTCAAACCATTAATAATATCTGTAAATCGAGTAAACATGGTAGAGATAGTTTCAGTAAATTCTATTTTAAATAATTTGTAACTATGGACAAGAAATTTATTTTCGAAGTCTTCAATTAGGAAGTTCCTTCGTGGGTCACTTCGAGTTTGTCCCAAATTTTCTTTGCGAAAGAGCAAGTGAAAATTCGATTAAACTCGTTAGCATACAAAGCACAGTATAATAAATTCATTGCTTTGGCATTTAATTCTTCTATATTCATTTCGTGTTCATCCCAGTTCTCTTCAATCTTTGGGACATCCACGCCATTAATTTTAATCATGAAAATTTGTGGCCCTTTTAGAATGACCTTCCACAATTGAAAAACGATAGCTTGTATATAGATTTTCATTCTAGTTTTCCAGTAAGAATAATTAGTGCCAGTGAAGAGTGGAGGTCTATTAGTAGATTGGCCTTTGTCCAAGGATGTACTCATGGGATGAGCCATCAATCTTTACTCTAAATGTGTTCGGAGACACTGCTCTAATACCAGTTGTTCAGGTGGCTTTCTCAAGAGGGAGATGAATTGAGAATTTAAAAAAATTTAAGCAATAATGTGCTCTTTGAAATCCCTTATGAGTGTTAAGTGCTGTGATAGGATAATTGAATGTAGAAGCGTAATCAAACAAGAAAGGCACAGCACAAACATAAGCAAATTATAGTGGTTCGGAGCAACCCCGCTCCTACGTTCACTATCCAAGATTACTACTTAGGATTTTCACTATATCCTCCACCGAAATACAGTCGGATTGTTTTCACAGGCTAACAATCCAAACCTCTATACTTTAGTTTTTAAACCGGGCTCACCAAAGAAACCCAACTTGATTTTACCAGGATTACCAAGAATCCAACTTGGTTTTAACACAGGATCACCAAGAACCCAACTTGGTTTTAACACAGGCTAACCAAGATCCTATTTGGTTTTTAAACCGGGCTTACCAATAACCCAACAATTCAATAAAAGAATTGTAAATAAAAGCAATAGAATGACAAATAATTTTTTGTCGAATGGTTGTCGATGCAGCTCGAGAGAAGCCCACTTGAATGCACTTGAATGCACTTTGATGGCTTCTATACTATCTTCAATAAATGCTTCAAGCTTTAGATGGTAGTTAAAGAAGGCTTAAGACTGTCTTGAATGCTCTTGCAGTGCTCTCTTGCTCTTAAGGTAGCTTGGATATTCAATATAGCATTAACTCATTATCTCTCTCTTTAAAGTAGTTCAAATCCCTTAAATATATAGTCTTGTACTCTTTTCAGTTGATTTTAGTCGTTGTAGACCATTGGGATGTGACATTTGACCGTTGGAGCACTTTTTGGATTCAAATTCCGAGTTCTGGAACTAGCCGTTGTAAGTCTGAAATCGATCTTCGTGTCAGCTCGGATTACTCGAGTCGGCTCGGATCCTCATAGTAGTTTTAGTTGAGTCAACTCTCTTCAATCTAGTCGGCTCGCTTGTACAGTGTTCTGATTCCTCACTCTATAAGAGTCGGCTCACCTTGATTCTAGTCGACTCGGATCCTCAAGCCTTCAAAAATGTAGTCTGGAAGAGTTGGCTCTTTCTCTTTAGAGTCGGCTCAATTGGTTGTAGTTCTCGTAGCTCTATTTCTGGACTCTGGAGGAGTCGGCTCGATTTACTGAAGAGTCGGCTCGGATGTCTGATAATATGATAGAATCGGCTCGGATTTCCCTTGGGTCGGCTCGCCTGTCTGATTCAGGAAATGGTACTCTGGACGAGTCGGCTCGGATATCTACGTGCCAAAATCCTCATGCTTGCCATGTGCCAGAGTCGGCTCTCTTCTCTTCGAGTCGGCTCGGATGATTTCTTCAGTGAATTTTCAATTCTTCTCCAGAATTCATCCAGCAAGGCTTCAAGCTTTCAAGATATCTTCAAACTCTTCTTACAATACACTCAAAGTAATTTAAAGCTTGAAATAACTTAGAAGTAACCCATTTGATTGGTTTTTACTTAAGTTTTTCTTTGGATTCTTCTTTATAAGATTTAATTACAATACAACTCAACACAAGAAATAGAAATGTAGGAATTGAAATTGAGCAAAGAGTTCATCCTATAAAAACTTGTAAAACACTTGAAGAGTTGTTAGTAAAATAAATGCATGCTCCAATATTTGGTTATCATCAAAATCACTTACGGGGTCAACAGTATGTGCCACACTCAAACCCTACACTGGTTGCTATGGGCCATACCAACCAGCTTTTGAGTCTTCGGATATACCATGTAATTCAATGTTTTATTCATTTAGACTGGTGTAGTTGAACTCTTATATAAATTTCCTTTTGGGTGTATGATTTGACACATGCAAGGATTCACCTATTATGTCCTGGGCCTTTACTGGCTAAGGGTCAGCATGATTTGTGTACTAATGTTGATATTTGGTAATGCATCATCATAGAAAAATATGCAAGTCTAGAAATCTTTATTTTTAATGGGCTAAGATCTGCTATTATATTTCATTGACTAATTTTGACTGCTTTATACTAATGCTAGCATGTAGACCAAACACAAATTAAAATGGTTTTATTGCAGACCTGCAAAAATATAGGACTGTGTAAGCTTAAATTCATCTTATAAACTTCGGTGGACATAAAACCATATTTACTCATTAACAAAGCATTTTTTGAGTGGGGGCAGGCCTTGGTGCAATGGTTTAAGGTTTCTCTATTGTGACCTGGGTATCATACATTCAAGACATGCAAACAACATCTGCACATGTGGGTAAAGCCTGCATCCATCTGACCCTCCTGGGACCCTGCAATGGCTGGACCTTTGTGCATAGGGACGTCCTTCTTGAAAAAGCATTTTGAATGTTGTATACATGTTACTACTATCAGAGGTAGTGCATATAGCAGTGGTATTTTGGAAAGCTTCTAGAACATATGTTACTATTATTTTTATGTCTCCTCTAGTGTATAATGATGACATATTGTTATTGTGCCCAACCGGTAAGTCTAGCTTCCAAATTCTTAAAAGTGGCAAAAACTAAAAATTCAAAATGGCAGGGAACTAGCCCATCTCAAAAAACTAGAGTTGTTGGGTATGTATTGGCATTAGCTAGAAATTGGAAAGCAGGGTATAAGCTTGGCCTATACTTCTCGGCAAGGTTCTCGGTCAGGTACCGGGACCCGTACCGATACTGGGCTGGTACGGTATGGTATGGTGGGCATGCCAATTCATATACTGGCACGTCTTTTTTTTTTTATTAATGGATTTTGGATTTTTTATATTTTTTTAGGATTTAGGCCTTAGGAATTAATGTTTAGGCTTTTAGAATTTAGGATTTAGAGTTTAGGATTTAGGATTTAAAAAATGCTAATACATTAATTCTAATTAAAATAAAATATAAAATGATAATTAAAGTAAAATTATCAGCAATTAATGAAAGTGAAAGGTAAAATATAAATATAATTACATACCGATACCTAGAATCGGGTAGTGTTGATATCCATAAATATCGAGATCATTTATATACTGTGTAGAAAGGTCAGTAATTCTCTCTAGCCAGGAAGCATGATACTCATGTAAGGTCATCCCAGGAGGTATGCATGATGGATCGTAATTCATCGCAGATCCCTCTGAGATCCCGACTTTGAGAGGTATCCAAAGACTGATGATATGGCTGTGTAAGGGCCCATCCAAATATACCAGCAGCAAAATTAGATCCATAAGATATTCCGGGCTGTATGAGATAATAATCATTAGAAGATGATGTCTTAAGTGCACCATATGGACCTATGGATCACAAACTACTGGTAGCTGCGGGTAAGAGAATCCTAAATATGAGAATGACCCTAATACATTCATGGATCCTACTCCACATACAAGAGCTGCAGCTGCATCTTGTCCTGAACGACCTCGCGAAGCCCATCATCTATATGGAACGTATCATCACGGGGTCTACCAGCTGGTGCTCCATGGTCTATATCCTATATGGCATGGCTAAATTGCAACTCACTAGTGAATCGAAAATGAATAGGCGGCTGCAATACTTGTCCTCTAGCCCCTCCATGATCATTAGATCCTTCATTATCTGAAGAAGCACTAGCACCACTTTCTCTGGTATCTGAATTTGAATGAACTGAGTGCTTTGATGGAGGTGCAATTGCCTTTCCTTTTTCTTTATCTCTAGGTCGAATAGATGATGGGGAGGGATGATGTGCTGTATCTGCTAGTCCTGTGAGGAATATTACTTGTTGCCCATTGTTCAGCATCCATCCCAGCCTTGCTAGCTACGAAATTAGCAGGTCGAGGAGGCGATCCTGGCTCATCAAGCTCTAGATCCTACTGCTGATTCACGACCCATTCAATTATTGGATCTTCATCCTCATCAATATATGTACTTGCAGTGGGATCAGAGTATTTCAATTCAACTTCCTCCTGAATGCACTTTAGTCTTAACCTAAAATTATAGTGCACATAAACAAGATCGTTGAGGCGTTTATGTTTTAGATGGTTCCTTTGCTTAGAGAGGATAAGGCTAAATGTAGACTAATTGCGCTCACATCCACTAGATGACACCATCTGAGAGAAGATCTTAATTGCAAGAACTTTTAGATATTTTGCAGATCTACCAAAATGCACCCATCATTTAGCTGCAAAAGACATTAAATCATTTAGAATTTTAGATTCAGCAAAATTAAAAAAAATCAATCTGAATCTGATATTAGACTTGGTACTTAGTAGTACCTAACAGGATTCATCTTTGATTTACTTCTAATGGCTATAGTGGATCCAAAAGAATCTGTCCTTCTTAAAAAATTATCTGGAAAAAAGGTATTGTTATCATATGCTACTTGTTGAAATTAGTGCTAATAAAAATCACTCAACAATTTTAACCTAACTTCTTCTAGGCACAACTGCGATATCTGAATTAGACTCCATCTTGTAATAACATTGCATAGGGCAGATATAAGCTGTTCATCCATGACAATGTTCGGTATGTGGAGTATTGGAATCTCGGATTCAAATAGTAAGTTGAACATTTATTTTAAGAATTAGTCAAGTATACTTGTATAAATATAATTTAATTTAAAATTTTAGAAAGTTCATAAATTACTGCGTACCTACTAGATGCAAATCCGAACTTATTTGATAACTTCACTATCCATCAATGATTCAGATATACTTAGTGTTATGTATTGGATATGCTTCTTGGATCTTTTTATTTGTCCTTTGTATCATGTAATACAGGAAGTCCATCTGAGCATATCTCTTAGTCCACGGCCTAAAGTATCTTATATAAATGCTTGATAGCCTCCATTATCCTCTCAGCCCACTGTCAGAATATCTGTTTCGTCACTAAATTTTCAACATTGCTCTTCTCAGTATTTGTTCTAACATATCTGTTCTGCTATCACTCATGACTGATAAATATCTAACATAGCTCTACTTTCTTGCCATGAAAACTATCAAGTGCTATATAATTTGTAGCAAACCGTGTGATATTTTTTTTCCAATAAAATCCCTCATCAATGATAATATCCATGTATGATTATAGATGAATCTGGTGATGGTCTGTGCTAACTTAGCTATCTTTTGTACCCTACGGATTTTTTCATTATCTATCAACATGAGGTCAATACAATGTGCAGTACAAGGGGTCCAGAAAATATGCAGTCGTCGTTGTATCAAGATCTGCCCTACGACCCTGTATTGTGATCCATTATCTGTGATGATCTGCATGACATTCTACTCTCTCACCTGTTAATTACTTCCATCATTCTAAGGATATAACTATTATCGTGCACCTGATTTGAAGCATCAATAGATTTATGAAAAAGTCTTTCCATCATAATAAGTCAAGAAATTAATGATGCTCTGTCTAGTAAGACCAGTCTAACCATCACACATCACTGTCAACCAATACACAGGCCACTTGCTCTGATAGGAGGCAATCCAATTTTCTAACTCCTTATTACTGTCCAGAAGCTGACCATAAATATTTCTTGATCCTGGAGGATCTACACCTACACCAGCACTCTGTATAAATGAAATAACAGAGCGATAATATGGATTATTTGCTGCGTGTACTGGGATATAACTGAAATGAAACCGGGATCCGATAGTCTGTCACATATCCTTCTTTTTATTCTTTTTCAGCATGGTGTCAATCCTCTGTTGCTTGGAATCTTGTTAGGAAGGGTATGTGGATCAACATCATGAATAGTAGCTCCTGTTGGAATGTTCCTGAAAGACTTCCTTTTACTGCCAAATGCTTCCAACATGGATGCAATATGATTGGTGCCTCTCCTAACGGGTTCTCTGACTAAGGAGATCCTTCTAAACTGTGTCTCAGACTCTCCTGCAATACTTGCAGAGCTCGATCCCGACCTGACTCAAAAGCTGATGGCCCAAATCGCTGTCTCTGCCTAATCATCTCCTCTAGCTGCCTTTGCTCATATAAGCTCGTCTGAATGGCAGCCTCCATCTATGTCTCCTCATCAGAAGGAATGGATGTTTTCTTTGACTTTCTGGAGTAATAAGGTGGTTTTGCGGCTTTGTGGTTCATTTCTGCCTTCTTCTTTGATGTTTTTTCTTTTCTAGTTTTGAAATCAACAAAATATTTATTCAACTGACGGACCTCCTGTGGATACTATCGACATGCAGATACATCAGAATAGCCTCCAGCCAAGTGCTGCTTCAATCTTATTACCCCCCACCTTTGAATTCTACATTGCACTATTTACATTTTCAGTAATACCGATCCGAGAGCATTTCTCCATGCAACCAACCAATATCACGCTCCGGATCCTTTTTCCTCGATAGATTTATACTTGAATATTTAAATTACACATAAGGTCAATAATTATGTTTATTAATTAATACTTTATTAACCTAATCTTTTTAAATTTTTTAATTTAAATAAATTATTTTTAAAATTTTTTTAGATTTAAAAAATATGAAAAAAAATTATAAAAAAATTGATCTTAGATTCATTTAAGATCCTATCATAGATGCTATATATATTTTTTTAATATACTAGAAATATATTAAAGGTCACTTTTTCTTCAATTTTAGATCTAAAGCACTATACATAAGATGCATCAAAATTTAGATAAATCGACATGAAATTTATAATGAGAGAAGCTTACGAGTCCCATAATAATAATCTATAATTATAATTTTTTATTAATTATTTTATTTTATTATTATTTTTTAATCTAAATTAACTTTTAATTTATAAAATTATATACTTAATAAAAAATCAAGATCTTAGTATCATTGTATAGATCTTTCCTAAATATATCACATACTTTAAAATCATGCCCAACAAAAAAAATTTGATAGCATTTCTCCTTAATTTTCTAATTTTCACGAATTTCAAAAAAAAAGAGAGGAAAGAGGGAAAGAGGGAAAAAGAAAGCTCTGCATATCTTGAATTTACCTTTCTCTTAAATTAGTTGGTGTTTAATTGGTTTAAAATGAAGGAAAATAGCCTTATCTTCCTTCGTTGAACAAAAAGAAGTAGAGAAAGAGCTCTCCGCCTCTTTATTAAACCCCCCACCTAACATCTACAGTACCCAACAGGAAAAAAAAACTGATCCGAACCGGCTCAAACTGGATCGAACCGTTCCCAAACCGGCCGAACCGACTGGTTCGGTGCGGTTCGGAACGGTTCGAACCGGTTCCTTTTTTATTATTATTTTTATTTGAAAATCTTGAATGCCATTTAAATTAGCCGAACCGTGCCGTTCGGCCACCGATCCAGTTCGGTATGCCCTGAATCGGCCGGTACGATATGGTTTGGCGAACACTGCTTCTCGGTATATATCATTGCATGTAACTTCAATGGACATAGGAACTGGATGACTGGCAGCAGTATGTGCAGGCATAGGCAGCTTAAACTCATGCACCTTGTATCATGCTGATAACGATATGTGATACATGTTTTTGGGCATTTCAGTTCCTAGCCACATGTTTTTGGATGTTGGAAGTTAAGGTTGCATTACACATTGAAACTTTGTCGCATCTGGTGGAATGGGTTTTTTCTTCCTATAGTACCTTAGTCTTTGCAGCTGATATTTCAAAGATGACCTTCCTAAGTTTTGGAGATGTATGCATGTCCATAGCAGGACAAATAAGAACCTTGAACAATTGAGTTCACAGTACAAGGTTATTATGAGGACAGTAGTGGAAAATAAACATTGCTTTGGTATCTTGAATGAAATGCTCATTCTACATGTAAAAAGAGTTTGTCATGCAAATGTCAAGAAGTCAGGAAACTATGTTTTGCTTTCCTCATCTTTGTCAAAGACCATCCAACTATATGATGACCATTGTTTGGCATTTACATTGCATAATGTCAAGCTAATATTTCATGGCTACATACACATATTAACAACATAAATAAGCTTAAAATTCATATTATAAATTAGAGTCGACATAAAACTGTATTTACATGTTAATGAAAGTTATGAAACATTGTTTAGTTTTGTACTCATGTTGCCACTGGTGCATATGGTAATAGTATCGTGGGAAGCTTCTAGATTGTAGGCGTAACAACCCAAGACCTTAACTAAAAAGACTATTTTGAAGGTATTATTTGTTTTCCTTGGCTCTGTACAAACGTCCAAGATCTTCCTAGCATATAACTAATGTTGGACTAAACACAGGCTACCACAAGGTCTTATATACTAACGCCGTTTAAGCCCTAGTATGCTATCTATGTTTAGGGTTCAAAATCATTCAAATTCAATTACAAATGTCATGATCAGCCCATGGTCAAACCAAAAGGGTCCTTGTTGCAGTACCCCCAATCCTCATGGACCATGGGTTGGGTCCTCTCTAATGCCATGTCTATCACGTTCCAACCTAGATGTCTACCCTCCTACACTCACTTTAGGTTAAGCCCTAAAATACATAAACCTAGGCTTTGATACCATTTGTAATAACAGAGGACCTCACCTAAAAAAACTAGCCAGAAGGTATTATTTGAGTTCCTTGGCCCTATATAAGCATCCAAGATCTCTCTAGCATATAACAAATATTGAACTAAACACACACCTACGTGTATCCTCCTGATAGGTTACTTTATTTTAACTTTTACACTGCTGTAGAAACCATTTTTAGTTGTTATAATGTCTAATTTGCAAATCTAGCTTTCAAATTCTTTAGAGGGGAAAAGATCTAAGTGAAACCACTGTAGAATATCTCAAATAATTACGAAGTCATCAGGTTGCTCTTGCCATATGTCAAAAATTGGAAAGTAGGGTACAAGTATGTACCCATACTTATCAATAGATTGGTGCATATGTTTTTGATAGACATCGCAATTGGATGATAGGCAATGGTTTGCAAAGGATAAGCAATAGAAATTCATGCTTCTTGTATCATACTGATAACCTACTTATATGATATATTGTACATATGATATTAGACACAAGTGGGCGCTTTACTTCTCGGGCACATATTTTTGGGTTTAGGAAGTTGACAAAAGGTTGCATCACACACACATACACACTCTGAAATCCAGCAGAAGGGATTTTTTTCCCTTAGTACCTTAGTCTTTGCAGCTATCTATGCATCAAAGATGAACTTACCTCAGCTTTATAGACATATGCATGATTATGTCAGGGTAAAAACAAGACTTAAAGAATTGAGCTCGAAGTAGAATATTACTATTAGGTCAGGACTGGAAATTGCTTCGGTATCTTAAATGAAATGCATATTCCACCAACAAAGAAAACAATCAAGCATTATGCAAAAAAAATTATGTACCAGGAAGTTAGTAAACCATGTTTTGCTTTCCATCATCTTTTATCAAAGTCCATAAAATTCCCTGATGTTATTGGCCTCTTGATGAAATCATGGCATGAAAGTGATCATCTTATTGCACCTTATACTTATAATTCCTTCTCAAATCTCACTGGTGGTTTCTAGGTCCACATTAAGGTTCATGATCGTTATTAGCTTGCTAGACTATGTATGTTATGTTCTCCTATTTATACATTCATTCTAATTGACTTACCATTTGCTTTTCCAGCATGGCTGAAGATGCAGTTGATGCAGCTGTAAAGTCAGCCAAGTTGAACCCTACCAATGGCTGTGTGACCAACCACCTGCAAATTGTTGGTGGTTATGGATGGGATCCTGCATCATTCACTGTACTCGCGCAGCAATATGTACGCATGAAGAAGACACATGGTGGGAAGGTTATTCCTGGGGTACTGGACAGTGCTATTGCCAAGCATCTATCTCATGCATATGGTACTTTGGCTGAACGTGTGGCTACAATTGCTCAGGTCAGACTTCTTCCCTAGAAATCATTGTTCACAGTCTTCAGATTACAATAGTCAATGTGAATGTAAAATTTACATATCATTTGTTTTTACCTGTTAATGATTGAGTTGTTCAAAAATAATAAATAAAAACTTTTAGCTTTATTCCTAAATATATAGTGGAAAATTTTAAATTATTGAGTTGAAGGACACCTAATTTTGCCTTCAATAGATTTTTAAGATGGCCGGTTATAAATTTTCTAATGAAAATTCATTCTCCATGTTGCTTCCTTGGATTATGTTAAACTTTAATTAAGATTCATGACCATTTATTGAATGATGGGGGGCTTAAAGAACCATTGACATTTTTTAGGACTATGGAAAAGATCTTTGATATCTTTTCTCGCTCGTATCTCTTGTCATAATTTGCAATGTCTGCTAATCATATGATGGCTGCTTTATTTTAGAGGGGTTAAGAATTGTTTTCTAATGTTTGAACATTAATTTTCATGACTTAAGTTTCTTTTTCTTTATCTAATCCATTTTCTTCATTTTGAGATTATAAAACAACAATAAACTCAAGATATTAAATTAGCTTTATGTTAAGAAACTAGCCAATGGAGCATTTAATTTTGTCGACAACTGTTCGAATGCTTTAGGAAGAATAAAATACTATATTTATAATGAGAGTCGGAGAAGGCAAGTCTACCAATGGTGGTAGTGAAAAAGCTGAAATCAGTAGGACAAGCATTCAAGCTGGTTGTAGTGAACCAATTGATTGTCAATTGTAGGGTTGAAATCGGATTTGATACGAATCAGTTATCAGTATATCCAAATCTATATTTGTTTTATTTGATGAATACAAATAGGATACAAATACTAGTCAGATGCAAAGATTTATATCTTTTTTTGTTTCAAATGGATATAGGTGCAAGTCAGATATAGATAGTATAGATATAAATATGGATATAAGCCAGATAAGTAAATTTTATGATCACAAAATAAAAGATATTACTAAGTGGATAGTAAATTAAATTAATGCATGTTAATGTGGTTATGTATTTCTTTTAATATGAATGCTATACAAAATTAAATAAGATAACAAATGGAACTGGATATTTAGATACAAATTGGATAGTTGTCTATCCATATGCATATCCATTTTTCTTTGATGGATATGGATACAGATGGGGATACTACTTGATTGCTCAAATTTGTATCCATATTTGGAAAGATTTGAATACGAAAATGGAACCGTACATATATTATCTGATCCACTTTCATTGCTAGTCAATTGCCATCAAAGTCATTATTTTGTGCCAGAAGAACTTGCCACTGAGGGGAGGTGCTATAGTTTCTGTCATTTGGGGATAATAAGAATCATGGCTACTAAGATGGGAATAAGTAAATATATAATTTCATTAGTGAAGGAAAATTCTGGAGAAAATCCATTATGAAACCAATAGTTGTAAAATACACATACAATCTTATGTGTATATCTATGTGAATGATGAATGCAGGGATGGCAACAAGGCAGTATAAGTTGGATAAGCCATTACTCGTACCTAGCTTGCAATTAGAAACCATGTACCTATACTAGCTCCATACCGGCCTCAGGGCTGGGTGAGACATGTGAGTTAGATGGGCCGGGTTTGGACAAGTCAGGGTAGGTAAAGTTGCAAAAAATTATGTTTTTGCATACAAATTAAACAAACAAAAATAGAATATAAAAGTACATCTTACTATTTCACATAATATTAAATAAAATAAGAGTTAAGATATAGAACATAACAAACCAAATTTTCAACAATAATGAAAACAACAAACAAAAATATTATTTTTGAGGAAGTCAAATGTTCTATAAGCTAAGAAATGTAATTAAGTGAAAAAGTGAACACCTTAGCATATATATCTTGTAGCTTTACACATGATTAATCTTTCTCATGATCGGTCACCATACTTTTGCTCCATTATTATCATAAACATCATAATCATTGGGGCTTATATATGATCAGGCCGGGTTCAATGTGGGCACTGCCATCATCCATACCCACCTCAGATCTACTGCAAGGTTTAGAATAAAGAAAGCCTACAATAATGAAATACGGCCTTGTATTGGTGGGAGGAAGACAAAGCTTGCTTTCATGGGGATGTGGGCTTTCAATGCTTATTAGTGGTCAAGCAGTATTCATGATGTTAAACCAGATTGGTGCGAAGCCATTAGTTGGTTAAGATCATAGTTTTGGTTATCTGCATATGCTTCTATCTGTGGATAATCCACTTGCTTAAGGTGTGCGGAGTCTCGGAGCAAACTTGTTTGGACTAATGATTTCTTCAAGTAATCTCCCTGATTTTACTGGTTTTGCAGAATGAGAATCTTGGGAAGCGGCTTGCACATGGATACCCATTTCTGGAGGCTGAGGTTGCATACTGTGCTCGACATGAGTACTGTGAATCCGCTATTGATTTCATTGCTAGGAGATCTCGGCTTGCTTTTCTTGACACTGATGCAGCAGGGCGAGCATTGCCACGCATTATTAAGATTTTGGCTGATGAACACAAGTGGGACAAGGCTAGACAGAAACTAGAGATGCAGAAGGCTAAAGAATTCTTAGAAACATTCAAGTCATCAAAAAACGCACAGTTCCGTGATGGAAAACATACAGGTCTGCACTATCGTGTTTTTTTATTTCTCTTCTTAACTTTGTTATCATCAGTACCTCATGGAGTGCTGTCATTTTTTCTTTTTTGTAGGGTCATGAGCTGAACATGTTTGACAGGCAGCTTTAACTTGTTAAAAGCCTCCTACCAGAAATTAATTCTGTGCGGAAGAAATTGGTATAAGAATAATCACAACTCACTCTGATATTTAAGAAACTAGAATTTGCTTTACTTTTTTTGATGATATTTTCTAAACATCCATCGGAATTGTTTTGCTCTGGAGCCTCCCAACACATCAACCAAATAAAAGCTAATACATTGTCATTTTAAGTTCAAAGTTTCCATATTGATTTGAGCCGATCCTGTTTGGTATTTTGTCATCTCACATTAGGAAAAATGTACATCTAGCACACTTGTGGAAATCCTGTGTATATTCTCTGCGCGAATAAGCTCCTTCCTTTCAATGCAACATAGCGTGAAAAAATGGAACTTGGCAAATTGGTACAGTTGCTAATGACATAGCTAATACACTTTTTTTCCAACCAATCACGGTAGCCCTCATTCATCACTTGGGATGAAAGGGAAACCAAATTCAGCTTCATGAGATTGAGAGAAATGTCAAATGGACAGTTTGCTTAGGATAATTGCCGAGTAGATTTTAGTCCAAATTCAAGCCCTAACTCTCTATGGCCCTAACTCTCTATGGCCCATTAGTTGGACCAGAATTGAGTTAAAAGCAATAGTTTTACTACTAATAAAATTTTGAAACATAAACTTCGTATGGTCATGTACTTTTGTCACGTAACTACTAATAAAATTTTGTGAATTTGGTTTAAGAGCATTATTAAATTACCAGTTACCAATTCAAGTTGTCTCCTAAATAACTGATCATTTATTCCTAGCAAAGGAAAAACTTTGATTGTATGGGCACCATATTTTGTTTTTACTTAAAGTGTCCAGATGATGTTGCTGGTGCCAAAACATCTAATGTTCAGTTATTTAATGCATTGCCATTTGGCTTATTTTTATATTAAAGCAGAGGTCCTTTTCATACTTGATGGAAAAGCTAAGTGATGAATTCACATGACAATAATGCAGGCATAGGGTTGCCTTATTCATTCATCCGTTCTATATATTTAGAATCCATAGGATCATTGGTGAAGAAAATTTATTCAACATACCTAAATAAATCCTCTTGATAACCTGTGGTAAATTTCTCCATGTCTTAAGTTTTCGCCATATATCTCTTGCTTCTTGGGGCATGGTGGACAGATTGATGTTCATTCTGAAAGAATTGGTAATCAAGCGCAAATGCCTTTTTTTCTGGAGAGATTAAAGTGTGGAGATTATAATAGACCATTTGGCCAGAACTCCTGCAACTGAAAGACCCGTACTCTGGGATTAGAATATACAAGCCTGATTCCCTTTATCATGTAAACTCACAGGATGTCTTCTTTTCTAGAATCCAATAACATCGAAACTAAACAAGTCTCCTATATAAACCCGCAATTTCTGGAGACTTGTTAACGTGAGCTGTTTTAAACTCCTCCTTCAATATTATATAAAAACAAAAAATTTGATTGCTTTATCTGTTAATGTTTGAACATTTCATTCTTTGTCAAAAAAAATCAAAATAAAAACAAATTAGTGAAAAAAAAAGAACAGAAAGGATAGTAAAAGAAAAAAAAGTTAGGTATTTTCTCATGTTTGGTTGATATGAGAAAATTTAAAGGTTGTCAAGATAAAATCAACGCTTTCATGTTATTTTCTCTTAAAATCACATCCATTTGGAGAAGGAAAAATTTTAGACCTGTTAGAAAGAAATTTGATCCTATTTTTTCTCTTGACTCTTTTCTTGAATTTTCTTTTACTATCAAACAGAAAACAGATTCCTTTTTAACAAATCTTTTTTCTTTCACTTTCTCAGCAACTAAAATCGAAGCTTTCTTGCTCCCACTGCACCCATGGTTGTTGAAAGAAATTAAACAGCATTTTGATTTTTTTAAGGGGACGGGCAGTAGCATGGTTGTTGAAAGAAATTAAACAGCATTTTTTCTTAAAAAAAAAGTGGGGGACGGACAGAATGTTTTTCATTCTCCCAAGATCATTTGGACTAGAACCATCATTGGTCGTTTTGATTATGTTCGTACCAACTTGCCGAGACTCTTCATGCCACAATGTCTCAGTCCAATATAAGATGCAGACAATCATCACTCGTTCAGCGGATTTTTTTTTTTGTAAAAAAAAAAAAAAAAAAAAACAAGGCCCGAAGCCTAGCTATATATTATTATACAATCAAAAGAAGAGTAATTTTTTGTGCACCACGTGCGATGCAGTAAATCTAGCATATCCTGCACCGCACATTCTTATTGATCCAAAAATATTCACTGTAGCATGATGGGACAAAAGCTGAGATGACTAGCATTAATTGAAATTTTTGTCCAGACCAAAATATCCTTACGATATTCTAGTTCAAAAGCTACGACATCCCAGTTCAAAATCTATGATATCTTGATTCAAAAAATGATCTGAAACAGTATTACGACACTCTAGTTCAAAACCTACGACATCCTAGTTTAAAACCTACGACATCTTGGTTCAAAAATGACCTGAAACAGTATTACGATATTCTAGTTCAAAACTTACGACACCTTAGTTCAAAACCTATGACACCCTGGTTCAAAAATGACCAGAAACAGTATTACGACATCCTAATTCAAAAGCTACGACACTCTAGTTCAAAATCTACGACATCCCTGCAGAAAATATAAATTAAAACCAGAAACAGTATTATGACATCCTAGTTCAAAAGCTACGATACCCTAGTTTAAAACCTACGACATCCCTGCAAAAAAATATAAATTAAAATCTGAAACAGTATTACGACATCTTAGTTCAAAAACTATGACATCCTAGTTTAAAACCTACGACACCCCTGCATAAAAATATAAAATAAAATCTGAAACAGTATTACGATACCCTAGTTCAAAAGCTACGACATCCTAGTTTAAAACCTACGACATCCCTGCAGAAAAATATAAATTAAAACCTGAAACAATATTATGACACCCTAGTTCAAAACCTACGACACCCCTACAGAAAAATATAAAATAAAATCTGAAACAGTATTACAACATCCTAGTTCAAAACCTACGACACCCATGCAGAAAAGAGATTGGAGGGAATGGTAGTTTGGTATGGGCAAAAATTTCAAATAAAAGCTGAATGGTAATTAATGCTAGTCACGCTCAACTCCCATCCCGTCATGCTACAGTGAATATATTTGGACCAATAAGAAAACGCGGTGCGGGCCACGTTGGATTTACTGCACCGCACACGGTGCACAAAGAAATTTCCTCAAAAGAAAAGAGTAAACAAGGACCCTTCCTTGGCTACGGAGGAAGGAGAGAGGACATCTGTTATGTTAGGAAGTGGTATACAGTAGATTATGAAAATTATAGAAGAAGGAAGAAAATTTAAAAAATAAAAAATACAAGCATACAAAATACATGAGGTTTGTATGGATTGGAGTTTCTTACACCTACATCCACGATCGCATAGAATATCTTTCTTTTACTATGAAGAAAAACATAAAATTTACAAGAGATAATAACAAAGAAGAATCTTTCTTTTTTTCTCTTTTCCAAGATAGAAGACCGCTCCAACAGAAAGAGGAAATCTCTCCTAGAATTACTTCTTAAGCCTGGAAGTAGTTTAAGATACTATGCAAGAAGATTCAAGCTTGCTATCTATTTTTCTTCCTTTCCTTTCTTTTCTATCTCAGAAAAACTTGTTTTTAACTGTTTTGCTTCTCTATTATGCTGCTACCTATGGCCTCCCTCTTTATAGAGTCCAAATCAGATTGAATCCGCATCAAATCGGCCTTCAAATCTCGATCCTATTAGTCTTCTAACTCCTTGGAACTTGACAGCCATTTGATCGGGATCAAACATTCGAAATTAGCCTCAAACCACACCGGATCAAGTTGGAATCATCTCTAGTTATCTGATCACGCCCAAGCTTGGTCTTGGGCCATTGGATCACATGCAAAGCCCACTAGAATGGCCTCCATCAGACCGGCATCATCCTCTGCCATGGGATCATGCTCCAAATTGCTTCCTAGTTACTTGATGGCGCCTCAGTAGTGGACCACCACTGCTTGATATGTAATGGAGTTCTTGAGGCCGTTGATCAAGTGTTTGCTTGCTACCTCGGCTGCTTGATGGTGCTCCAATCTAGCCGCCCCACCCCCCACCATGCACTGCGATAATGGATTGCACCAAATCTCCCACGGATCAAGTGGTGGTCCATGGTGAACCAATGGACTGGGGCCGGTCTTTGAAGATATTTTGGACTAGATTTTGAGACCTTTAGGTCTCAATTTCGAGTCCTTTAGATCTTAATTGTGTTCAATCGATTGGGTGGATTAGGCTCTACCACCCAACAACTCTCTCATTTAGATATTATGACATCCAAATATGCATCCATCTGAAATAAAAAAATAAACTTTCAAAATATAGGTTAGTGTTTTATACGGCTCCTCCAACTAGCTTTGGAGGTCAATTGAGGCCATATATAGTTCCAATTCCTCTGTAGTGATTGCTTTAGTCAACATATCTGCCAAATTCTTTGAGTCCTGAATATTTTCCAATGATAGGCTTTCATCTACTAGTAATACTTTGATGAAGTGATATCTTAGTTGTATGTGTTTCGTTCTCACATAGAATATTGGATTCTTCGCTAGATGAATAGCACTTTGGCTATTATTGAACGGTACACTGCAATTATGCTATCTATCCAATTATTTTAATAAATTTTATAACCAAATCATTTCTTTACTTGCTTCTATGATTGCAATGTATTCTGCCTCGATGATAAAAAGAACCATGATTTTTTATAGTTATGAAATTATGTTCAATGCTATCCCACCAATGCTATAAACATATCTAATCATGCTCCTCCTGGTGTCAACATCACCAAATCTGTATCCACAAATCCTTGTAGTGTCTAACTATCCCTCTTGTAGCATAAACCAAGCTCCTTGGTACCTTTTAAGTATTTTAGGATCTATTTGACAGCTTTCCAATGTTATTTGCCTAGATTGGTTATGTACCTATTCACAGCTTTCACTATATGTGTAATGTCAAATCTCACACAAATCATCGTAAATATCAAGCTACCAACTACTGAAGCATAAGGAATCCTTACCATTTTCTTTAGATCATAATCATCCTTAGATGATTGTTCCTTCAAAGGCTTAAAATGAATGATCAAAGATATATTCAAAAGCTTAGCATCTATCATTTTGAAGTTGTCAGCACCTTTTCAATATAGTTACTTTGAATCAACTTCAGTGCACCAGCATTTTATCCCTTTCAATTCTCAACCTAAGTATTTGTTTCATTCTTCATTGTAAACTCTTTTGACAACTTGATTTTCTATCTTTAATCTCTCGTATGTTCAGTCCAACTATCAATATATCATCAACATAAAAAATAAGATAATAAAGCTGTTATCAAGTACTTTGCGATAACAGCAATGATCCTCTTGATACCTTACAAATTCATTGTTAATCATGAATCTATTGAATTTCTTATACCATGACCTAGGGGCTTATTTCAAACTGTATAAGCTCTTCCTCAACTTGCATATAAGATCTTCCTTACCAGGGACTACAAAGCTAATAGGCTACTGTATATATATATCTTCATCTATCTCACTATGCACAAAAGCATTAGTAATGTCTAACTATTCTAAGTATGAATTTTTAGTAGCTACTATACTTAGAATAAGTCTAATAGTAGAAAGCTTAATGACAAGAGAAAAACTTTTGGTATAGTCAATACGTTCCTTTTGTTGGAAGCTTTTAACAACCAATATAGTCTTATACCTCTTGCTGCCATCAAGCTCTTTCTTGATCTTGTAAATCCAATTGTTGTGTAGAGCTTTCTTTCATTCTGGTAGTGTGCTGAGCTCCCAAGTATAATTCTTTTTCAAGAATTATATCTCAACCTTCATTGCCAACTCCTACTTAATCGAATCTTGCTCTTCACATCTTCCTTGTAGTACAGTCGATACCTTCTTTCTATTGAAAACCTTTAACAACCAATCTAGCCTTATACTTTTTACTGTCATTATGCTCTTCCTTGATCTTATAAATCCAATTATTGTGTAGAGCCTTCGTTCCTTCCCTTAGTGTGCTGAGCTCCCAAATCTAGTTCTTCTTCAAGGATTGTATCTCTCCTTCATTACCAGCTCCCACTTGACCGAATCTTGCTCTTCATAGCTTCCTCGTAGTATTCGAGTTCACCGCCATTTGTCAGTAATAGATAATGAAGAAAAAATGAATATATTTCTAGTGATTTTTAGATTCTCACAAATCTCCTTAGCTGATGTGTCTTTGCTTGTGGTTTAGGATCTTCTTTTGCTCTCTCGACAATATCATCCTCTATGATCTCTTCCAACTCAACCTACTTATTCTCCTTAACTGACTTTTCTATACTATCAGGATCATTCTTATCTTTATAGAGATTTCTTTCATTGAAGACCATATCCTTACTCTTGATGATTTTCCTATCCTGCTTACTTTAGAATTTGTAGCTAAATTTATCAGTGCCATACCTAATGAGAAAACACTTCTTTGATTTTGTATCAAGCTTGTCTCTTTTTTTAGCATTGACGTGTACATAAGAGACAACCAAAGATCTTTAGGTGAGAATATTTATTGACTTCGCTATCCACTCTTCTTCTAGCTGCTTGCAATCAAGAGAGACTAAGAGATCTCTATTAATTAAGTAGGCAACAGTGTTAACTACCTTAGCCTAGAATATCTTGGGCAAACTAGCATGAATCGTCATGCTCCTGGCTCTCTCGTTTAAGATTCGGTTCATGCTTTCAGCTATCACGTTCTGTTTTAGCATGCTCAAGATGGTTTTCTCTATCTTTATTCCATTTGCTACATAAAATTTTTTGAACTTGGTGCTGTCACATTCGTTTTCATTGTTTGATCTCAGGTACTTGATTTTTTTGCTAGACTCATTTTCTACCTGATTTTTTCATTTCTTGAAAATATAAAATATATCAGATTTTTTCTTTAACAAATATATCCAAACCTTTCTGGTGGAGTTGTCAATAAACATTTCATAGTAGTACGAGCCTCCAAGGGATGTGACCAGAAAGGGACCTCACATGTCAGTGTGAACAAGCTCTAGCCTGTAATTCTCATAAAGACCAAATCAATAGACCTCCAATCTTAAAGAAACTAACCTTTTACTTCTCAAAAGTACAATTCTTGTAGAGACCAACATCAATAGACTTTAAATATGCCAGCTTGCCCTTCTTTAACAGTACCCACATACCTTTTTTGCTCATGTGACCCAATCTACAATGCCACAGCTTTAAATCTGCTAATGCCAGTGCCACTAAATCTCTGGTATTACTAGTCATGTAGAGGGTATCCAACTTATTTTCTCATTCTATTATCATAGCATCGTTGATGATCTTTCAAGAGCCACCAATGAAAGTTGTAACAAATCCCTCTGTATCCAACTACATGACTAAAATCAGATTCCTCTTTAAACCTGAGACATGTCTGACATTCTTGAACTTCTATATCGACTGATTTGGCATCTTTATGTGCACATCACCTTTTCTCATAAATTCAATGGCTCATCATCAGCAAGATAAACCTTTTTGAAACCTCCAGCAGTATAATTCATCATATACTCTTTCTATAAGGTGGAATGAAACGAAGTTCTGGGCTCCAGGATCCATGACTCTATCAGACTGTCCATGCTAAGGACTAGGGCATCAGTAGTTGCATTTATTGCTATGTTGATGGATTTTTTGTTCTATCCTTTATTCTCTTTTATCGTTTAGAAAATTTTTTCTGGTATGCCCTTTCTTACCACAATGCCAATAGCCATTTTTTGGTTTTAATTGACTTCTCTATTTAGACTTGGATTTTCCATGGCCTTTGTTGCATTGTGTAGTTCTTCCTTTACCTTCTTGGATAATCAAGGTAGAACTAAAGCTCCCTTTAGATTTTTTTCTCTTGATATCTTCAATGAGAATCAGGTTTCAGACATCTTCGAATCTTAAGTTGCTTGAGCTGCAAGAACTACTCATCGTAGTCATGGTAGCAGCTCAACTCTCGGGTAAAAAAGATAATGAAATTAATGCACAAATTTCATCCTCAAAGCTAATATTAATAGAGCTTAACTAACTAATAATTAGATTGAATTTATTGATACGATCAGTAATAGAAGCACCTTCGTTTATCTTCAGATTAAACAGATGATGCATAAAAATATACCTTGTTGGAGGTCGAAGACTTCTCATAAATATTAGATAGAGCCTTTATCAAATCAGTTGTTGCCTTCTCCTACACAATGTTGAATGCGATATTCTTGGCAACGTCAAATGGATTACTCCCAAAGTCTGGCAGTCTAATAACTTCCAATCGGCTTGTGACATCTCGATAGTCTTCTTTCCTTGTAGTGTAAGTGAAGCTTCTTTTGGTATAGATAATCCTCAATTTATATCTTTCGGAATCCAAAACTTTTTCTATCAAACCTATCAATCTTGACCTTGCCTTTGTCTCTTGTTATTGTTCCCACTCTTTTCATTGAACCTTGCTCCAATACTAGTTGTTAGAGAGCTGTATGTAGTGGATTATGGAAGTCATGGGAGAAGGGAAGAAAAAATTTAAAAAATAAAGAATACAAGCACACAAAACATAGAAGGTTTATGTAGTTCAGAGCTCTTGTTTTTACGTCCATGGCCACACAGAATATATTTCTTTCACTATAAAAAAATATATAAAGTTTACAAGAGATAAGAATAAAGAAGAACCTCTCTTTTTTTTCTTTTCTAGATACAAGAACAGTCCCAACAGGAAGAAAAAATCCCTCTTAGAGATGCTTCTTAAGCCTGGAAGCACTCTAGGATAGTATACAAAAAAATCCAAGCCCTCTCTTTATTTTTCTTCCTCTCCTTTCTTTTCTCTCTTAGAAAAACTTGTTTTTGACTGCTCTACTTCTCTATTCTATTGCTATCCATGGCCTCCCTCTTTATAGAGTCCAAATCAAGTCGAATCCACATCAAATTGGCCTTCAAATCCTTTTTCAGTTAGTTTTCTAACTCCTTGGAACCCAACAGCCATTCGATCATGATCAAACACCCAAAATTAGCCTCAAACAGTGCCCAGATCAAGTTAGAATCATCTTTGGCCATTCGATCATGCTCAAGCTTTGTTTTGGGCCATTGGATTGTGCACAAAGCTCACTAGAATGGCCTCCATTAGACCGGCATCATCCTTTGCCATTGGATCGTGCCCCAGGTTGCTTCCTAGCTACTTGATGGCACCTCAACAATGGTCCACCATTACTTGATATGGGACGGAGCTCTTAAGGTCATTGATCAAGTGTTTTCTCGCTGTCTTAGCTACTTGATGGTGCTCCAACCAAGACCCCCTATCATGTGCCATGACAATGGATTGCACCAACAATCCTTATGGGCCATGCCAAATCTCCCCTAGATCGAGCAGTTCGTCCATGGTGAACCAATGGGCTTGGGCCAGTCCTTGAAGATATTTTGGATTGGGTTTTAAGGCCTTTGGATCTCTATTTCGGGTCCTTTTAATCTTGATTGTGTCCAGCCAATTGGGTGGATTAGGCTCCATAACCCAATATGTTACAGCATAACAAGTTCACCACTATATCTTATACCAACATGCTGGAATTATAGAACTCTCCAATGCTTTACAAAGGTTGCAGCATCTTGTTAAGAAGGATGTTCTTAGTAGTGGCTTTTTTTAGGAATATGTGGTTGTTTCTCTTTTGCTACGAGTTGCAGAGTTACGGTTATGCAGTGGAAGATTATATTTCAAAAATTTTTTATTAATAAAATCCTTGTCATCCGAAATCCTAGATCCAGGATCTCTTGATGATTATAATCAATTAAGATAACATAAGAGATTTAAGAAGAATACTTCTGCTGCCATCCGGATCGTCGTGGCCTGTAGCTGCTGGTGGCGTCGAGGGTTATGCGTCCGCTTGCTCGGGATGCCTTCAGTGCCTCGGGACCTGCAAGAAACAACATCAGTGATCCGGGCCGGGGATTCCGGCGGGGGTGCTCCGATGGTCAAGTCAGTGACGATCCAGGGGAACAGATCCTTCTGGTCGAGCCCCTCGAGATGAGCCCTACACTAGGAGGAGTGAGTGTAGTGTGTATGAAAAATGAGAGAGTGAGCTGGGAGAGGTGATGGCCGAGGTGGTCGAATCCTCCTGTCTGGCCCCATCTCCTTGTTTCTTTGCTTGCTTACTTTTGGCTTACTCTGGTTGGGTTTTTTACTTTGGCTTGCCTCGGGATCTTCCCATGTCGTCAGACGTGTGCGACGAGGTATCATGCCATAGACGGGACGCCTCTCCTGTCAGATAGCTGGGGAAGCTTCCATACGCTTTGACATTCTTTCTACCTGCCCCCTCTTCTAGAAGCCTGGCTGGACCTCGATTGGCGAGTCACCATCCTCGGGACTCGCGCTATCCGATCAGGTCTTTTTCCTGGTGGTACGGCAGGTTAATGGGGAGCATGGTGCCTTGATGTGAGTTCCCTTTCCTTCTGGTGTGAGTGACGGTTATGGGCATTAATGGCGGCATGGCGGGTGTTGCTGTACGACCCTCGGGAGGTTTGCTGTTGTTCTTGGAGAGGAGGCACCACTCCCTCGATGGTTGGTGCCTCTGCCTGAGCCAGGGATCGAGCTGGAAAGGTGGGGCCCGCCTCCGAGGGGCTCGCCTCGAGGTGGCTCGGCTGGGCGGAGGAGGGCTGAGCTTGACTTTGGACCAGCGGAACTCGGCTTTGGACAAGCTCGACCTGACGGAGGTGGGCGGGGTGCCGCCCACCCAAGGGATCTGACCTTGGAGGGGCTCCTCGTGGCGGAGGATACCTGAGCTCGACTCCTGACTACAGGGCTCGACCTTAGGGGTCCGCCTTGGATGGGGACTTGTACTTGGCTCCAGCCCAGGCATTCTGACCCGGCGGGAACCGACCTGGCGGAGGACGGTGCTTGGCTTCGGCGAGCAACCCCGTTGCTCCGGGGGAGCTCAGCCCGGCGAAGGGGCCCATGTTGATGACCCAGCATGGCATCTGATGGGGACTTCACGCCAGTTTGCCCATCCCACGTTAGCGATCTAGCCACATCATTTGCCCCCCACTCCTGAGGCTCGTTGGCGTGCGGTGCTCGAGGTGAAGGGAGTAATTACGGTGCTGACATGGAAAGGCGAATAAATCTGGTGTAATAATGATCGACATCGACGGCGCTTCGCATGGCAATCCTTCAAGCTTGTGCGGGGGTGCCATGCGGTCATGTTTAAGAAGCAGTTATGGCAGGCACGAAAGTCAGAGCAGCCACGGTCGGATTGAGGCGTTGGCCCCGTCGATTGGCGACACGTGGCGAGCATCCCTTGGGAGGGCCATAACGGTACGACCGGGCATAGGTTGCCTCGAAAAGAAAGGTAAGCTTTTCGAGACTTACCTTCTTTCAAATCTTTCGCGCCTAATGTCGTACAGAGGTTCTCTCCTCCTTCCTCTTCGGTCGCTATCATCCTCCCAGACTCTTAGCAGGTTAGCTCCTTCTTCCTCTTACTCCTCGTCGACTAGGGGTCGCTGTAGGTCTTCCTTCATCCTCCTCTTCTTCTTCCATGGACCGTTTTGGCCCAAACTTCCATCCTTCCTGCCAAGCCGAGGCCGGACCTTCCCGGTCGAGGACTCCTTCTTCCTCCGATGAGGAAAGGGAGGCAGCACGTTATGAGTTCAGTAGGAGACCTTCCTATAGTCCTGTAGCTATTAGGGAACCTGGGTCTGCTCCCCCACCTTGCTTGGCTCTCCTTCCTGCTCCTCCCCCTGATCCTGTTCCTGAGCCCGGACCTTCTCGGTCAACAGGTCCCGAAGGGATCGCTTTGGTGATCACCACCGAGGACCTTGCGACCATCTAGGGTGCTTATGACATCCCTGAGTCCATCCAACTCTCTGTTCCTCATCCGAGAGAGCAAGTCACTTCTAGTGGCCCTCGTCGGATTGCTTTCTACGAGGAGGCATTCGCCGGGGGTCTCCGATTCCCTATCCATCCTTTCTTCCTCTCCTTTCTGGCCAACTACCGCCTTGTTCCCCTCAGTTGATCCCTAATGCCATCAGAACGATCTTCTGTTTCATCGTTCTATGTCACTTCCATGGGATTGTCGTCCATTTTTTCCTGTTCGGGGCCTTTTTTATCCTGAAATGCCACCCTACCGAGGAGGGGTGGTGGTCCCTTTCTTCTCAACCTCGGGGCATTAGGTTTGAGCTACCCTCTTCCATCAAGGGATGGAAGAGTAGGTATTTCTTTGCCTCGGTCGAAGGGATCGACTGGGTTTGGAGCGACCCAAATCGATCTCCCAATAGGAACTCCTCCGTCGAAGCAGCCGACCTCGACCTGTACGAGCTGCTCAGATCGGTCGAGATCCATTCGCTTGAGGTCCTGCTGTCAGAGCGGAATCTCCATGAGGCCGGGGTCGGCTCGACGCAGGAGTTGGGTGAGTTCGACTTGGCCACCCCTTCCCTTTTTCTTTCTTCTTTTCTTTCTCTCTTTTTTTTTTGACTTGGAGTTGACCATTTCTTCTCTGGTGTAGGAATGAAGTTCTCCATGGATGAACTGCTCTCGTTCTCTAAGGAATGAGAGCATGCAGCTAAGGCCGGTGAGCCCGCTCCAAAAAGGGCTCATGCCGATGAAGGTGCGAGGCCGGTGCAGGCCAGGCCAGACGCCCCAATCTCTGAATGAAGGTGGAAGAGGGTGGCAGAGCCCGTCCCAAAGCTTTCAAGGTAGCACGAGCCAGTCCCGGTGCCTGAGTCTGAGGTGGTCATCCGGGCTAGATCGGCTGCTGCTGCCGCTAGGGTGGGAGCCCCCCCTCTGGAGGTTGTCGATGTCGAGGAGGATGGGGAGCCGAAAGAAGCAAGGCCGACACCCCAGGTGCAGCCTGAAGTGATGCCGAGCTCATAACTGGCATTGAAGGTGCCTTCCACCGTTGAGGGGTCCGAGTCGACGGAAAAGAAAGATAGGGACTACCACCGAGTCCCTTTCTGGTTGGGGCCCAACGTCTCCTTGATGAAGGACCCGAGCCTCGCTGAGTGGATGATGGACTTCTCAGTCTAGTCCTGCGACTGGCGGGAAGGGGGCGGGAGACTGTTGGGCGACGTCGTCAGCTCGTCCTTCACCAACCTCTATGCCGTCAGTTCCTCTTCACTCGTCTTTGTTACTTCTGACTTTTCTCAGCACCGTAGCTAACGTACTTTCTCTAATGTAGCAAGGTAGAGAACTGATCCTCATCCAGGACTACTGCCGTAACTGGGCCAAGAGGGACAATGAGCGACAGGCAGAGCTCGAGTCCCTGAGGACCGAGACAGGTTGGAAGGATGAGGAGACCCGGGAGGCCAACCTAAAGGTCAAGAGCCTCATGGTCGAGGTCACCGATGTCGCTCGGATCAGGAAGGAGCTCGAGGGGGAGCTCGAGTCGAAGAGGACCCGGTTGAAGGAGCTCCGGGCCGAGTCGGAGGCGGTGAGGGAAAGGGCCGCCTCTACTGAGAAGAAGGCGGTGATCGCTGAGAAGAGGGCCGCGGAGGCGGAGGAGAAGGCTACCGTCGTCGCCCGTTCCATTGAAACCATCGAGAAGGGAATGGCGGTGGCGATCCGCTAGGCCGAGCGTGCGGGAGAGCAGTTGGCCGAGGTGAGGCGCTGGGCGGAGGCTACAAGAAAGGAGGCCGCTGACGCGGTGGCCACTTTCAAGGCCTCCCCTGAATATATAAAGGACTTCAAGGAGGCAGCAACGGACTCATTCGCCAAAGGGTTCGCCTACTGCCGCACTCAACTGCGGGGGATCCTCTCCGAGGAGCGATTGGCCATGCTTCGGGCCCCTGGCAAAAAGGCTCTAGCTCCGGTGGTGGCTGTAGCGGGGCAGGGAGCCACTCTAGTCAGGACTCTCCCAGAGGTGGCCCCGGAGGCACCTGGTCGTGTTGAGCCGACCTTGGTGGCGACAACGGCCGAGCTAGTGCCGTCGGTGGAGATAGCTGAGTCGGTTCCGACGGTGCCAGCAGCTGAACCAGCCCCTTCGGTGAAGGCTGCTCAGGAAGGTGCCCCTGCAACGGAAATGGAGGAGGGGAAAGTCCCAGCCGTGCACCGCCCAGGGAAGGAGCCAGCTTAATAGGGTAGGACTTCTTGTAATAATTTCTCTTCTTTTTGTTGGACCGGGCTGCCTGGCCTGTCAGGGCCTGGGAGATAATGTAATGTATTCCTTTTAAGTAATGGAAAATAGCTTGGCCAATATGGCTCTTTCTCTCTTTTATGGTGTGAATGTCTTCTCTCTTCCCCCCTTCTCCTCCCTTTTCTTTTCTTCTATTTTCTCTGTCAGTGTGGGGAGGTCGGAGAGGGGAGCTCCATCTTGTACGGGCTTGAGCCTCACAGCCTCGGAGCGGGGCTCGAGGACATGTCGGCCAAAGAGAAAGGCCCCGGGTTTGAGTGCCTGAGGGCGTGCTGGCTGGAGAGCTAAGCTCCGGGTTTTGATGGCCTAAGGGCATGCTGGCCGGAGAGCCGATTTCCGGGTTTTGGTTGCCTGAGGACATGGCTCAGGAGTTGCCGTCTTGGAGCTGGGCTCGGAGACGTGCTAGCCGGAGGGCTTGGCTCCGAATTTGGATGCCCGAGGACATGGCTCAAGAGTCGCCATCTTGGAGCTGGGCTCGAAGACGTGCTGGCCTGAGAGCTTGGCTCCAAATTTGGATGCTTGAGGACATGGCTCAGGAGTCGCCGTCTTGGAGCTGGGCTCGGAGACGTGCTGGCCGGAGAGTTTGGCTCTGAATTTGGATGCCTGAGGGCATGGCTCAAGAGTCGCTGTCTTGGAGCTGGGCTTAGAGACGTGCTGGCCGGAGAGCTTGGCTCCGAATCTAGATGCCTGAGGACATGGCTCAGGAGTCGCCGTCTTGGAGCTGGGCTCAGAGACATGCTGGCCAGAGAGTTTGGCTCCGAATCTGGATGCCTGAGGACATGGCTCAGGAGTCGCCGTCTTGGAGTTGGGCTCGGAGATGTGCTAGCCGAAGAGCTGGGCTCCGAATTTTGACACTGAGGAGCTAGGCTTGAGGCTTGAGTGCTTGAGGGCTTCTCAGGTCTTAGTGTCGGAGGACTTTTCTCCGGGCTTGAATGCCGAGGAGCTGAGATCGAGGCTTGAGTACCTGAGGGCTTCTCAGGTCTTGGTGCCGGAGGACTTTTCTTCGGGCTTGATGCCGAGGAGCTGGGCTCGAGGCTTGAGTGCCTGAGGGCTTCTCAGGTCTTGATGCTGGAGGACTTTCTCCGGGCTTGAATGTCGAGGAGCTGGGCTCGAGGCTTGAGTGCCTGAGGACTTCTCAGGTCTTAGTGCCGAAGAACTTTTCTCTAGGCTTGAATGCCGAGGAGCTGGGCTTGAGGCTTGAGTGCCTGAGGGCTTCTAAGGTCTTGGTGCCGGAGGACTTTTCTCCAGGCTTGAATGCTAAGGAGCTGGGCTCGAGGCTTGAGTGCCTGAGGGCTTCTCAGGTCTTGGTGTCGGAGGACTTTTCTTCGGGCTTGAATGCCGAGGAGCTAGGCTTGAGGCTTGAGTGCCTGAGGGCTTCTCAAGTCTTGGTGCCGGAGGACTTTTCTTCGGGCTTGAATGCTAAGGAGCTGGGCTCGAGGCTTGAGTGCCTGAGGGCTTCTCGAGTCTTGGTGCCGGAGGATTTTTCTCTGGGCTTGAATGCCGAGGAGTTGGGCTCGAGGCTTGAGTGCTTGAGGGCTTCTCAGGTCTTGGTGCCGGAGGACTTTTCTCCGGGCTTGAATGCCTAGGAGCTGGGCTTGAGGCTTGAGTGCTTGAGGGCTTCTTAGGTCTTGGTGCCGGAGGACTTTTCTCCGGGCTTGAATGCCGAGGAGCTAGGCTCAAGGCTTGAGTGCCTGAGGGCTTCTCAAGTCTTGGTGCCGAAGGACTTTTCTCTAGGCTTGAATGCCGAGGAGCTGGGCTCGAGGCTTGAGTGTTTGAGGGCTTCTCAGGTCTTCGTGCCGAAGGACTTTTCTCCGGGCTTGAATGCCAAGGAGCTGGGCTCGAGGCTTGAGCGTCTGAGGGCTTCTCAGGTCTTGGTGCCGGAGGACTTTTCTTCGGCCTTGAATGCCGAGGAGCTGGGCTCGAGGTAGACCTCCTGAAGAGTTGGGCCCCGAGCAGCGACATTCCTTTAAGGCAAACAACCCGTTGTGCAAAGGAAAGTCTTTATTTCTAATGGAGGAAAAACTTACATTACTGATAGTATCTCCTCAAATTACAAGCATTCCATGTTTGGGGGAACCTGGCGCCATCCAGGTCCTCGAGATAGTAGGCCCCATGTGAGAGGGCCTCGGCCACTTTATAAGGGCCTTCCTAGTTTGGCGAGAGCTTGCCGCACTCCCGGAGTTGAGATGCTTCGGCCCAGCGCAATACCAAATCGCCAGGTCAGAAAGTCTTCAGCTTCGCCCGTGCATTGTAATATCGGGCGACCCGTTGCTGGTATGCCGCCATCTAAAGTCGGGCTTTGTCCCTTGTTTCTTCTAGGAGGTCCAGATTTAGCAGGAGGTGCGCCAAATTCTGCGTCTTGTCATACCGCTGCACCCGCAGCATGGGCACGCCGAGCTCAATTGGGATTACCGCTTCAGCACCGAAGACGAGGTTGAAGGGTGTTTCACCCATTGCTGTTCTGGGTGTTGTGTGGTAGGCCCACAAGATGCTTGGAAGTTCCTTTGCCCTTCGCTTGGTCCAATCTGGTGTGAAGTCCTTGGAGGATGGTCTAGTTAGTCACCTCGGCTTCCCCATTTATCTGGGGATGAGCTACCGAGGTGAATCTATGTTGGATGCCATGTTCAGCACAGAACCCTTTCCGAAGCGGCAAATGACAGACTTCCAGAAGAATTGTCGAACATTGGCTTCTGTAATCCGAGCTTGCGGCTCCGCCTCGACCCACTTGGTGAAGTAGTCGATTGCCACTATCAGGAACTTCCACTGCCTTGGCACGATGGGGAACGATCCCAGAATGTCCATCCCCCACTATGCGAAAGGCCAGGGGGATGACAGTTGGGAGATCGGTGCGACCGGTAGGCGTTGTATATGGGAATGGCGTTGGCATTTGTCATACTTCTTGACGAAGTCAACGGTGTCTTCCCTCATCGTCTCCTAGAAGTATCCCTAGCGAAGAGCCTTGTATGCCAGGGTCCTCCCCCCTACATGGTTCCTACAGAGGCCCTTGTGTATCTCCTGGAGCACGAAGGCTACCTCCGTGGGCCTGAGGCACTTCAGGAGTGGGTAGGAGTAAGATCGGCGGTAGAGATGACCGTCCATCAAAACAAAATGGGTGGCCTTCCTTCTGATGAGGTCGGCTTCTCTGCGATCCTCTAGCAGGAGGCCGTCCTGGATGTACTTGATGTATCTATCAATCCAGCTCGGCTCGTGGGCTACTTGCTGTACCTCCTTTGGGCTCTCGTAGCTTGGATTCTCGAGATACTCGACGTAGGCGCACCCCAGGGATGAGTCCGGTAGGGTTGCGAGCCTTGACAGTGCATCCGCACGAGCATTTTCTCTGCGAAGGATATGGAAAATGCGGAAGTAACGGAAGCCCACTGTGCTCGAACGAACCTTCTCCAGGTACTTCACCATTTGGGGATCTCGGGCCTTGTACTCCCCGGAGACTTATTCGGTAACCAGTTGGGGTTAGTGAAAACCTTCAGGCTTTCGATGCCTAGCTCACGGGATACCTTTAGGCCCGCGAGGAGCGCTTCATATTCCGCCTGGTTGTTCATGGCGGCGAACTTGAAGCGGAGAACGCATTCTGTCACCACTCCATCGGCATTGGCGAGGATGAGGCCCGCTCCTCTTTCACCGGAATTGGAGGCACCGTCCACGTGGAGGATCCAAAGGTCCTCTCATGGTCCGGGCTCTGCTTGGCTCTCCGGGGCCGTCCGCTTTGGCTCCTCGGGGGTCCCTGTACATTCGACCATGAAGTCGGCTAGGACTTGGGCCTTCTATGATGACCTCGGTCGGTACGCAATGTCGAACTCGCTCAGCATCAGGGACCATTTAGCCAATCTTTCAGAAGTTTTGGGATGGCCTAGTATGGTCCTCAGTGGCTGATCGGTCACAATCGAGATGGGATGCGCTTGGAAGTAGGGCTTGAGGTACTTAGCAGACATGATTAGTGCAAAAATGAATTTCTCGGAGCGGGTATACATGATCTCTGTATCGCGAAGGATTTTGCTGGTGTAGTACACCGGCTTTTGAGATCCGTCCTGATCTGTACAGACAAGGACCGAGCTGACGGCCCCGGGTGTAACCACCAGGTAGAGTAAGAGCTCTTCCCCTTCTTCTGGTCTGGATAACAGAGGTGGAGAGGCTAGGAACTCCTTCAGCTCTTTAAAGGCCGTCTTGCACTCTTCAATCCAGGTGAAGTCATGCATTTTGCGTAACGCCTTGAAGAAAGGGAGGCAGCGGTCAGCCGACCTCGAGATAAACCAGCTTAAGGCTACGACCCTCCCTATCAGATGCTGAACTTGCTTCTTGTATGTCGGGTGCTCCATATCAAGGATCGTCTGAACCTTCTCCGGGTTCACTTCGATGCCTCTCTGGGTGACCATAAAGCCGAGAAACTTTTCGGCCGCCATCCCGAAAGCGCACTTTGCCGGATTGAGCTTCATTTGGTGCTTCCGGAGATTGTGAAAGGCTTCGACAAGGTCGGCGACATGGTCCGAGCTCGACTTACTCATAACGAGCATGTCATCCACGTGCACCTGCACGTTTTGGCCAATCTGGTCCTTGAAGACCTTGTTGACCAGAAGTTGGTACGTGGCTCCAGCATTCTTTAGGCCAAAGGGCATCATCCTGTAGCAGTATGTCCCTCGGTCGGTAATGAAGGCAGTGCGCTCTTCGTCCCCCGGGTGCATCTAGATCTGATTGTACCCAGAGAATGCATCCATGAAGGAGAGCAATCTGTGCCATGAGGTGGCATCCACCAACTGATCTATCCTTGATAGGGGGAAGCTATCCTTTGGGCATGCCTTATTGAGGTCGATGTAGTCTACACAGATCCTCCACTTGCCATTGTTTTTCTTCACCATCACCACGTTCGCTAGCCAGCTCGGGTATTGCATTTCTCGGATGAAGCCGGCGGCTAAGAGTTTCTCCACTTCCTCGTTGATGGCCGCCTGCCTTTCTGGGATGAAGCCCTCTTCTTCTGTCGAACCGGTCTGTGCTTCGGATCAACGTTGAGCTTGTGGGTGATGACTTCAGGGGGTATACCTGGCATGTCCGCCGCCGTCCAGGCGAACACATCTACATTTGCCTGCAGGAACTCCAACAACAGAGCCTTCTCCTAGTCAGGTAGCTAGGCTCCGATCTACACGGTCTTCGTCTGGTCGACCCCGAGCTGATAGGGAAGTAGGCGCTCGGTTGGGCCTCCCCTGGGGTCCTGAACCCTCTGGTCGAGCTCGTCCACCTTGGAATTCTCCTCGGGCGCCCAGACCCCGGGGAGGGTTTGGAAGCAGTGGTGCACCGGCTGGGGCGTACCCCTCATCTTCCCCATACCACAAGGGGTTGGGAATTGTACAAGTAATCTCTTGGTAGAGACAACAGCGTCGAGGAGATTGAGCCCAGGTCGGCCCAAAATCATGTTGTAAGATGAAGGAAGCCTGACAACCATGAACGTCATCATGATGGTACTCTACCGAGGTGGGGTCCTGGCAGTGACCGGGAGAGTGATTTCTCCCTCCACCCTTACGGAGTCTCCCGTGAAACCAACAAGGGGGGTATGTACAGGCTCGAGTTGAATAAGGAAAAGATTCATCCTGGAGAAGGCATCGTAGAAAAACACATCCGTGAAGCTTCCACTATCTACCATGATGCGTTTTATAGGATGCTTTGCGATCATCATCTCGACGACTATGGCATCATTATTTACATTTCTCTCCCTGTCTTTCTTTTCCCTCATAAAGAGGAGTACAACCTCAGGATGCCCTGCCCCCCAGGCCCTCTTGGGCACGTGCTCGGCTCCCCAGCATATCATCCCCACCGGCTTCTTGGTAGGGCGATTGTCGACCATCGGGACTGGTGGGAGGGCAATGAGTGCCTGAGATTTCGGTTGAGGTCTGTCCCCCACATATCTTCTGAGGTAGCCCCTCTTGATGAGCTCTTCGATCTCCCATTTCAGATTGCGGCACTCCTCAGTGTCGTGGCCGTGGTCACGATGGAAGTGGCAGTACTTCGTCTTGTCACGCTAAAGGACGGCTTCAATGGTGGTGGGCATCTCAGATAGGTCTCGCCTTCGATCTCCATGAGGATCTTCGTTCTCGGGATGAGGAGGGGGGTGAAACTCCCCTCAGAGATGGGAGCATTTCTCAGCCTTGGTCCCGGTCGGGAGCTTTGAGCTGGCAGTCCCGGCTTCCGTGCCCCAGGCACCTCGATGGGTGCCGGCCTCTTTAGTGGCTTTCCATCGAGCTCCCGTCTTGTACGATCCGCCTCCTCGGTGTGGATGTACTTCTAAGCTCGGGAGAGGAGCTCGGAGTAAGTCTTCGGAGGCTTCTTGTCGAGCGAGTAAGTCAGGAGAGAAGTCCTGAGCCCTCGCTTCAGAGCCAGCATTACGACCGGCTCCTCCAGGTTGTAGATCTCCAGCGCGGCAGCCTTGAAGCGAGCCACGTAGTCTCGTAGCAGCTCACGGTCTTTCTACTTGATGGAGAAGAGGTTGTCCACCTCCCGTGGCATCTTTCGATAGGCTTCGAAGTGAGCCACGAACCTCTGCCCCAGCTGGGCAAAGGAGTTGATGCTGTCCAAAAAAAGCTGAAGGTGGGCGAACCATACCTAAGTCGCCTTCCGGAGAGTAGCAGGAAAGGTGACGCACAGGAGAGCATCAGTGGCCCCCTGGACCCTCATGAGGGCCCTGTAACTTTCCAGATGGTCCATGGGGTCGGTGGTCCCATCGTAAGGATCCACCTGCGGCATGCGGAACCGGTGGGGAATCGGCTCCACTTGGATCTCCTAGAAGAATAGAGGGTGGACATCATAGCCCACTGGCTCGCTAGTGGAGCCGGGAAAGTTAGCAAACCGGTGGGACAGCTCCGCCAGTTTGCGATCATGCTCCTCCAGGCGCTTCTCCGCCATGCGCCTGATGGCTTCATCCGTCGACCCCTTTGCTAAGAGAGGCAGAGAAGGTGACGCGGGTGCGTGGTGCCCGTGACGAGGAGCTTTGCCCTTTCTGCTTTGCCAGGGTTTAGATGCCCCCCATTCAAGGTGCGGTGAGCAGCTCTCTTCGTCAGTGGACCCGACCCGTTGTCGCTTTATCGGGGCTTGGCGACTACCCCGAGGGTCTGTAACGGCCCGTGGCTATGAAGGCCTCCCATGGAAGGAACGTAGGCTGTCGCACGGTGTTGCGGCCTAAGCCATGGGGGTCTCCGGCTGCTGGTGAGTAGCCAAGGACCGATGCTAGTGCTGGAGCTAGTGCACTATTGCAGTGAGAGTGTGCATCTGCTGGGTGAGTGCGGTCAGCTGGACTTCTAGCGGAGGTGGCTGAACCGGGGTGGGTGGCTCCATCCCCGGATTGTGCGGGTTCCCGTGGGAAGGGGACTCTTCCGCACAGCCAGGAGAGGCTCCCCTCGCCCGAGTGATTACCATCCTCTCGACAAACTGTCCGAATGGGGCCTGAATCAGATCGGGAATCGTTCACGCCCCTACCTGGCACACCAATCTGTTGCCATCCGGATTGCCGTGGCCTGTAGCTGCTGGTGGCATCGAGGGTTGCACGTCCCCCTGCTCGGGATACCTTCGGTGCCTCGGGACCTGCAAGAAACAACGTCAGTGACTCGGGCCGGGGATTCTGGCGGGGGCGCTCCGATGGTCAAGTCAGTGATGATCCAGGAGAACAGATCCTCCTGGTCAAGCCCCTCGAGATGAGCCCTACACTAGGAGGAGTGAGTATAGTGTGTATGGAAAATAAGAGAGTGAGCTAGGAGAGGTTATGGCCGAGGTGGTCGAATCCTCCTATCTGGCCCCCTCCCCTTGTTTCTTTGCTTGCTTATTTTTGGCTTACTCTGGCTATGTTTTTTACTTTGGCTTGCCTCGGGATCTCTCCATGTCGTCAAACATGTGCGACGAGGTATCGTGCCATAGACGGGACGCCTCTTCTGTCAGATAGTCGAGGAAGCTTCCATACGCTCTGATATTCTTTCTGCCTGCCCCCTCTTTTGGAAGCCTTGCTAGACCTTGTTTGGCCGGTCACCGCCTCGGGACTCGCGCTATTCGGTCGGGTCTTTTTTCTGGTGGTACGACAGGTTGGTGGGGAGCATGGTGCTTTGATGTGAGTTCCCTTTCCTTTTGGTGTCAGTGACGGCCGTGGGCATTAATGGCGGCATGGCGGGTGCTGCTGTACAACCCTCGGGAGGTTCGCCGTTGTCCTGGAGAGGAGGCGCTGCTCCCTCGTTGGTTGGAGCCTCTGCCTAAGCTGGGGACCGAGCTGGAAAGGTGGGGCCCACCTCCGAGGGGCTCGCCTCGAGGTGGCTCAGCTAGGCGGAGGAGGGCTGAGCTCGACTCCGGACCAGTAGAACTCGGCTTCGGACGAGCTCGACCTGATGGAGGTGGGCGGGGTACCGCCCAGCCCAGGGGATCTGACCTCGGAGGGGCTCCTCGTGGTGGAGGAGACCTGAGCTCGACTCCTGACCACGGGGCCGACCTTATGGGGTCCGTCATGGATGGGGACTTGTACTCGGCTCTGGCCTAGACGTTCCGACCCGGCGGGAACTGACCTGGTGGAGGACGGTGCTCGGCTTCGGCGAGCGACCCCGTTGCTCTGGGGGAGCTCAGCCCGGTGAAGGGGCCCATGTTGACGACCCAGCATGGCGTCTGATGGGGACTCCATGCCAGTTTGCCCACCCCACGTCAGCAATCTAGCCACATCAACTTCTAATGCTATTTTCAATATTTTTCATAGGCATATAAATGTATGCTTTTTAGAGATGATCTACACAGGAACTAGATCAAAGAAGCACTCCTAAAGAACCTTCAATAGAACCTTGCTTATTAAATTCTACTTCCAAGAAGACCTAGCCTTGCACTACTCAAACCTCACTTGAAGAACCTTTCTAGGATTCTTTTACTTTTCATATCTCTCTATTAGTCTTTCCTTATTTTTCTTCCTAGCCCTTGTTCTAAAAATGGCAGACTTGTCTTTATCTTAAGACTTATTGGTGTGGGCACCATACTCAGAAGAAGACTTCAGGGCTCCATCTGGATCTCTGATTGACCTTGCCCGAAGAATTAAGGTTTTCTGGTTTTGTAATAAGGGTTGACCTGATCAACTCAATTTTAAGTCTATAATTTTGTCATTTCAATTTTTGTTGGGTCATGTTAACTCAGTCCAAGTCCAAGGCCCAGGTAGGTGTCATTCCCTTTGCCATAGGGCACCACATTTTCCAGCTACAAGTGGGTGCCACACTCCCTGCCACATCTCCATCCAGTGTACCTTGGTCCCCACGCCTCAAGTAAGCAGGTTCTTTTTTCTTGCACCACTTGGGGAAGAAATCCATCAAGATACCTCAATCCAAGGAGGAGCCAACTTCTTTCTAGATAAACCCAAGCCAGGATGGAAAGAATTTTTCTTGAAGAGAGGATCAAGGAGGTGCCCCACAATGTTCCATAAAAATCCAAGTTATAAAAGGGAAGAGAGCATGTCTTGGGGAGAAAATCAAGGAGGCACCCAAAAGTTTCCAAAAGTGCCAAAGCCATGAAAGGAAGAAGCCTAAACTTGTGCTGCAAGACTAGGAGGTGTCCAAATGAGCCAAACCATGAAAGGAAAATCCTTGATTCATGGAGAGATACTAGGAGACACCCCCATAACCTGCCATTTGGAGCTGATTTTCAAGTTTTCTTGGAGTTTTTGGGCTGCCCACTCATGGAAGGAGTCTTGGGAAGAAAATTTGATGCCTAAAGTGTGGGTTAGTCCTATTAGTCTCACATGGAAAATGTATAAAATTTTATTTCTTTGTTATGTCTATATATTCAACTCTATGTAACTCTTGAATATAATTGAGGAATGAAATCAATTTCTTTGTGAGCAACTTTGTGTTTCTCTCTTCCGCACTTGTATTCAGGTGTTGAGCTCCGTGAGGGAGTAAATCCGGGTTCCCTAGGAACCTTGAGGAGGTGTGAGATCTCCAACCCCAAAACCCTAGCTTAGTCCACCCATCTCTACTCCACCACCACCAAACCCTAATTTTCCATCTTCATCCCACGCCCCTCTCTTCCACATCGAAGCTGGTCACCAGCATCCAGGTTCAGATCAACTGTTTCAACTACAGAGCCAGTTCAAATGAGAGTCAGATCAGTATCAAGATCTCCGGAACTTCTACATCCAACAATCTTCATTAAGTCCTCAGGTCAGTGTCTTTCTTTGAGTTTCTGGTTCTTCTTTTGTTCTTCTTCTTCCAGATCCTGAGTTCGAGAAGGAGGCCAACCTTGCCATAGGACTACAATCCGAGGATCCATTGCGAAGATACCCCGTCTCCAAGGATCCTACAATCTGCTCGAGAGTGTCCTCCAATTGAAGCAACGAGAGATATCACTGCTAGGTAACAAGAACCTTCCCTTCTCACTTTGTCTGTTTCGTTGAAACTCAGAGCAAACCCTAGATCTGGGGGTTTCTCAATCCCCAGCGATCCTACTTTTGAGTTACTCTGATAATCCACTCCTTTTAATTGTGCTCTCTATCATTTCTTAGTTTCTTTCAACATTAGTTTATCTTTCCTTTGAGTCAAAGCCGACTTCTAAAAATATATTAAAAAAAAAATACATTAATTTTAATTTACTTCCGCATCGCATCATCTTTTTTGTTCTGCATAATTTTTGGTATCAGAGCTTCCGTTCTGCATCATTCTTGGTATCAGAGCCCTGTTCAGGGTTTCTGTTTTGCTTACTTGTTTTAAGTCTCTCTCCTTTTTACTTTGTCTGCTCGAAGTAGACTCCCCAGGACATCCGGTCCTAGGAACGAAGCGAGGTGCAAACCTCCTCTTCCCATTCCATGGGGTGTTCCTAGGGCGTGTAGGGGATCCGTTGGGTTACAACTTCGTAGCAGGAATTGTAAACGGGGGAAGCACCCTGTTTTTAGTCCGTAACTATTCTGTTGTAGGAATTGTTTCTCAGTGCAGGTAACTCCGAATTGCATGATTCTTATTTTGCTGGAACCAGTATAATTGAAGCTATTTTATATAATTTTCCTGTGATTTATTAGTTTCCATGAAATTTCTGAGAGTTAAATTACTGCAACTCTATTTTTGTGTTCTACAATTCAATTATCTTGAGTGAACATCTCCTAACTCATCTTAAAGGCAATTGAGCATCTAAGATAAGGGGAGGAGTTGATAACCTCTTCTTAGCCCAAAACCACCACCCATTCATTCCATCCTAAGCCTAATTTTAAAATTTATTAGACTTAATTTACCCTAGTGGGCTAGGGACACCAACAAGTCGGGTCTAGGCTAATGTTGAGTCAGTTTGTCTAGTTACTCTGTGTGTGCTTTGTACTCAGTGTCTAGAATGGTGGTTCAGGGATTCTATCCTGAAGGGCTTGTGTGCTGGTCCGCCTACCTGGCCAATCTCTGATTGGTGTCTAGGATTGGCATTTAGGGACCTAACACTCCCCTTACACCTGCCTGGCTGAGTCCCGAGTTACTACAGGCTAGCTTGCCACTCTGATTGGGCATCTAGTTTGGGCTCTAGGTCTAGTTAGACCGTAGTCGTTTCAGTCGAGTCTCATTTAGTGTGCTTGCTTGCATCATCATGTCCACCCAGAACGGAGTACCCTACCAACCTGGTCAAACCCAACCTGATTTAGAGGCCATGATTAGAACTCTTACCGAAAGTATGACCAAATTGAGTCAGGATATGAATGAGGGTTTTGCCCAGTTTAGAGACCGAGCCCAGGGACTTGAGAAACGTAGACATCAAAATTGGACCCCTGATCCAAAATTTAATAGGCCCCAACCTCACCCATGCCAGGAGCCTAGGAGGACCTTATACCGTGAACCTGAGCATAACCCTAGGAGCCTATATCCATACTTGGTTGACTCAGAAAAGGGACCCGTTAGGAACACCGAACCTTATGCACCCACTTTTGATGGAAGACAAGAGACATATATTAAGTGGGAAGAACAAATGGATCGGTATTTTGAGTGCACTAACATATCGGAATTAGGACAAGTTAGGTTGGCCAAAACCAAGTTCACCAAACATGCTAGGTCGCATTGGTATGCTATTGAGCGTGTGTTATCAAAGAAAAGAGGAAATATATACTTGGAGAGATATGAGAAGTAAGTTGAGAGATAGGTACCTAGGTAGATCCTATGAGAAAAGACTTTTAGACCAATGGTACCAATTGCAACAAGGTAATAGGCCTATGTCTAAATATATCGAGGACTTCCAGTGGTATGACATGAAATGCAATACCATTGAGACTGAAGCTCATATCACATCGAGGTTTAGGGTTGGGTTACACCCAGACATTTATAGGAAGCTATGCCTTGAAAAGACCAATAAGTTAGACCGAGCCTACCAAGAAGCCCAAGACTATGAGTGGTCTTTAAGATATAACCAATCAAGTACTTTGGACTTAAAGCCAACCTCTACCAACTTGAGTCAAGTTCTGATTGATCCGACACCCGTAGTGAACCAGACTCTTGTTTGTCAATTCCCACTTGTGTCACCTCTTGGCCAGAAGGATAACACTGAGGAGTTAGGCATGGTCATCCCAAAATTAGTTGACCCGACCAGAGCCGTACTTAAAGAGGAATCAAAGGAGAATAGATTAGAACCTTTCAGTGAGATTGAGGAAGAAATATAAGAGCCTAACATAAGTTTGATAGATGAATATGAAGAAGAAGAATTTGAGGATATCTCTCCTGATAATTCAATTAACCAACTCCTACCTAATGGGGTTATTGAGGGGACCCCTGCCACTCAAGGAATTCAGGAGCTAACCCTAAGAGAAGACCCTTTTGAGGAAGTTCAGGAAGAGGAAATTACACCCAATGAAAGTTTAAGTGAGAATACCCCTGAACTCATTGAGGAATCCAAAGAAGACACCCCTGAGTCAAATCTGGTAGAGAAGTGTGAAGAAGGAAGGGGTTCACAAGAATTGCCCATTGAAAAGGTCCAAGAATAAGAAAAAGACAATAGCTTAGAGGACTTTCTAGATAAACATTCCAAAGACCTTCCTGATAACCTTCCACCTTCTAGGAGCACCCAGCCTACCCTAGAACTTGCACTTGTAGACCCTCCTAGAGCAAATCATGAGGTTTGGATGAGTGCACCTATAGAACAATGTCCTCATTTTAAGGTCGTCATGAATAACCAAGGTTTGTTTCTTGTTTCCGATAAGCTACCTCAAAACTCTGATTCTTATTTCCTACCCTTCCCTGAATCTTCTCATGTTTCTAGAGCTATGGGATTACACTTTACTGAGATCTCTAGGTTGCAAGACTCCTTAGAACCTATTAGGTTTGCCACCTACTTCTAGAAGACCTTATGGCACCTACTAGGCATCCATGATAAGTTTTCATGCTCTGCATGCCATCCTCCGACCCAAGGTCAAACCTAGAGAGCCGTAGTTTGTTAGGTTTAGACCTAGGGTTCCTTTGGAATAAAGTCCATTCTTTAGGAATGCGTCGTCAGTCTAATTTAGTTTTTCTTGACCCTTTACTAGGCTTTGGCTCAGATTTTGGTTTGATTGAGAGCACCAGGAATTGGGATTTATATTTTGTCCAGGGCTGAAATTGCATTCAATGTTTCGATCAATAGGTCTATAGGCTAGAGTCCCTTTGAAATTGTTCATGGATACAAGCCTCACACACCACTTGATCTGATTTCACTATTAGCCCACACACACAAGTCTCTTGATGCACTTGCATAGCATGTAAAGGACTTGCATAAAGAAATTCATGCCAAAATAACTTTAAGTAATGAAACTTATAAGAAATTGGCTGATTCTTAAAGACGAGTCAAAACTTTTGTTGAGAGAGACTATGTAATGATTAGGTTAAGGCCTAAGTGGTTTTCTCCTGGAACCGTTAGAAAGTTACATGCTAGAGGAGCTGGACCATTTAGAGTAGTGAAGAGAGTAGGATCCAATGCCTATGTGCTCGAGTTGCTTCCAGAACTAGGCAATAGCTCTACTTTCAACATTACAGATCTAGTAGAGTACAGGGAGCCAGCTGTGATTCCCAGTGAGCCTTTTGAACCTAACCTGTTATTGAGAGTGATCCCGATCCTGTGTGTCCACCAACAAACTGGCCTGTGAGGAAAGAGCATATTGAAAAGATCCTGGATGATCAGGTTATCTCTACTCATAATCGAGGATACCAAAGATACCTGATCCGCTGGCAAGGAAGGCCAGACTCTGATGACTCTTGGATCTCCCGAGAAGAACTACAAGATTTGGATCCAGACCTCTTGGAGAGATACCTGAGCCAACTTGAGCCTTACTCGACAAGGTCGAGTTCCTCCCACCCTGGGAGAATTAGTGTGGGCACCATACTCAGAAGAAGACTTCAGGGCTCCATCTGGATCTCTAATTGACCTTGCCCGAAGAATTAGGATTTTCTGGTTTTGTAATAAGGGTTGACCTGATCAACTCAATTTTGAGTCTGTAATTTTGTCATTTCAATTTTTGTTGGGTCATGTTGACTCAGTCCAAGTCCAAGGCCCAGGTAGGTGTCATTCCCTTTGCCATAGGGCACCACATTTTCCAGCTACAAGTGGGTGCCACACTCCCTGCCACATCTCCATCCAGTGTACCTTGGTCCCCATGCCTCAAGTAAGCAGGTTCTTTTTTCTTGCACCACTTGGGGGAGAAATCCATCAAGATACCTCAATCCAAGGAGGAGCCAACTTCTTTCCAGATAAACCCAAGCCAGGATGGCAAGAATTTTTCTTGAAGAGAGGATCAAGGAGGTGCCCCACAATGTTCCATAAAAATCCAAGTTATAAAAGGGAAGAGAGCATGTCTTGGGGAGAAAATCAAGGAGGCACCCAAAAGTTCCCAAAAGTGCCAAAGCCATGAAAGGAAGAAGCCTAAACTTGTGGAGCAAGACTAGGAGGTGTCCAAATGAGCCAAACCATGAAGGGAAAATCCTTGATTCATGGAGAGATACTAGGAGACACCCCCATAACCTGCCATTTGGAGCTGATTTTCAAGTTTTCTTGGAGTTTTTGGGCTGCCCACTCATGGAAGGAGTCTTGGGAAGAAAATTTGATGCCTAAAGTGTGGGTTAGTCCTATTAGTCCCACATGGAAAATGTATAAAATTTTATTTCTTTGTTATGTCTATATATTCAACTCTATGTAACTCTTGAATATAACTGAGGAATGAAATCAATTTCTTTGTGAGCAACTTTGTGTTTCTCTCTTCCGTACTTCTATTCAGGTGTTGAGCTCCGTGAGGGAGTAAATCCGGATTCCCTAGGAACCTTGAGGAGGTGTGAGATCTCCAACCCCAAAACCCTAGCTTAGTCCACCCATCTCTACTCCACCACCACCAAACCCTAATTTTCCATCTTCATCCCACGCCCCTCTCTTCCACATCGAAGCTGGTCACCAGCATCCAGGTTCAGATCAACTGTTTCAACTACAGAGCCAGTTCAAATGAGAGTCAGATCAGTATCAAGATCTCCGGAACTTCTACATCCAACAATCTTCATTAAGTCCTCAGGTCAGTGTCTTTCTTTGAGTTTCTGGTTCTGCTTTTGTTCTTCTTCTTCCAGATCCTGAGTTCGAGAAGGAGGCCAACCTTGCCATAGGACTACAATCCGAGGATCCATTGCGAAGATACCCCATCTCCAAGGATCCTATAATCTGCTCGAGAGTGTCCTCCAATTGAAGCAACGAGATATATCACTGCTAGGTAACAAGAACCTTCCCTTCTCACTTTGTCTGTTTCGTTGAAACTCAGAGCAAACCCTAGATCTGGGGGTTTCTCAATCCCCAGTGATCCTACTTTTGAGTTACTCTGATAATCCACTCCTTTTAATTGTGCTCTCTGTCATTTCTTAGTTTCTTTCAACATTAGTTTATCTTTTCTTTGAGTCAAAGCCGACTTCTAAAAATATATTAAAAAAAAAATATGTTAATTTTAATTTACTTCCGCATCGCATCATCTTTTTTGTTCTGCATAATTTTTGGTATCAGAGCTTCCATTATGCATCACTTATCTTAACAAGGAAACAAAAGAAAAAACTCAGACTACAATGTTCAGAAGTCTTTGGCCCCTTACCTATTTATAATAGGTGAAAAGTCATGATAAAATACCTAACCCAGAGCCATGAGCCCCTTAATCAGAAAACCGTATCAAATAATATGTTCCTTCAAATAGTAGGAGTCTGATAAGGTTTATATATGCCTTTCTGCATTCGAAAAACCATATATATATACACACACTCACACATGGTGTTTCAAAAATGAAATGCCATATCATGCGCCTCTTTGAATTGCTAATGAGTTTTAAACCTTATATCTGATCCTATCATTACTAAAGGCAAGAAAGATTATGATACATTAATTCTCTTTGTTAAAAAAGATTATTAACAAGTAGAAGGACTCTTGGTCCTTCTGTTTGCCACCTTTCTCAGTGCACGCAAGCAACTTGTGCATCCAAGAGATTTCACGCATCCCACGAGATATCTAATGCCTCACAAAGTGTATTGACTTGGTTAACTCTTCCCAAGGGGTGTGAGGATGCGAAAGGGTCTCAGGTTTCCATGCCAAATAGGAATTTTAACTAAAGGACTCTTTCCTTTGTATCTTATGCCGGCCAATATAGTGCTCAACCAAATGTTGCCAAACAAAAGGATAGAGTCCAATCCTCTTTGGACTCTATCAGATGGCATGAAACAGGGAGAGAGAGAGAGGGGGAATAAGGTGGTGCCAATTGTGATTAACTTGCAGAAAGACTTTTGGTCCTTCTGTATACCAATAATGTGCACCAAATATCCAAGCGCAAAAGATCATGTATGCCTAGAATCTAAGCTGAATTGGATTCTAAGTTTTAGGCATGAGCGAGGCTTGGAGGTGCCCAATCTTGGCTTCTCCCTTCATGGCACAACCAATTTAAGTCCCACTTAAATTACTTAGCCCAATTAGTAAGGTTATGGACCAAATCTAGTTAGGTTAGGAGTTGGGTTAGCTAACATGTGCAAGCATGTCAATTAGCTACATTTATATATAATGATCTATCACAAAATTCAATGAACTTCCTTGATCAATTCCCTAGCATGTGTGATCCTTTGGGCTCCACATCTAGTCAACAGTAGATCTAGATATATGTTGATCTAGTTTGATTAAAACTCATCTAATCGAATTAGATCAAACTCATGTCAACCCAAGTTATCAAAATAGAACTTCTTAATTGACTGATAAATTAAACACTTTAATTCATGAATACCTACAATGCATGATTGATATCTAGTAATGTATCATGCCTACCTGAAAGATGAAGAATTTGATAGAAATACCAAAAAGAATATCCTTCAGTAGCAAGTTTTCGTGCAATTTAATTATTCAATTGTTCCTTATCCCAAATAAGTGATAAGTATGGAAATATGTCAAACCCTGATACTTATTCATATGAATCTCAATCCACTAATAAAGACTCGATTGATGAAAGATTAGAAATGATTTCTAATTTATCCTACTTTGTTCAAAGGCTTTCTTAGTTATCATATGATGAGATTACCTTTAATGAAATCTTCTTTAACTAGGAGTGATCTATTCCTTGTTGACTTACTCATAACATTCATCCATATTTCACTATATTCATAACATCCCGTACATAACTCAGTCATAAATGAGGATGAACTAAAATATGGATTCATGTGCACAAAGTTCTATAGTAATCTCGGGTCCAAAGATCACTTGCATAACTCCCACTTAGAGAACCATCTTTTAACTACTATTTAAAACTCCATAAGATGTTTTTCATAATGGATCAATTTAGTGAACTCATTCTTAAATAAACATCCACATCCTTGTATTAGTATCCTAATATGAGTGATTATAAGACCAACCACCCTCTCTATCGAGCATACATAAGATATGCTAGTCTTACTGAAATCATCGATCCTCAACTCGATCACCCTTTGACTAGGAATGTTTTAGACTAGGACTTTTGAGATATTAGATCTCACTATTATAAACCCATCATAACCCTAAAATCATTGTCCTAATCTATGGAGTTTATTATAATCTTAAAACAAAAATGAATAAGACAGCATATGATAAAACATAAATACCTCTTTATTATTGAATAATAATAAATGTTATGCAAGTATTGGAAGAAATTACAAAAAATTCATGCCACATATAAAATGTAATTAGCTTCTAGGGTATTATTCTTCACGGGCACCAACAAGTAGTTGAAATTATTGGATCCTAACTACTATTAAGTAGTATAGGAATTGTGATGAAGACATCACCCAGCACTATTTTTGATAAGAATTCATATATTTATTTTTTATTTTTATCTGGATGTATATATGAGTGTATCAGGAATATGGTGCTTTTATTTTTATCTCCTGCTCATGCACAACTCTTAAAGCATGAGTTGGGCTGGATTGGTAGATTAGTTTGTTAAGGTTTGTAGTAGTCCAAGTCTATTTAAAGGGTTATTGTCATTGTAAAGAGCATAATGAATCGAATTGAGAATTCTTGTTTCCTCCTCTCGGTTTCTTCCTCCTCTTCTTCACCTCCTCTGCTACTTCTTATTCCTGAGCTTCTTTTGCTACTTCTTATTCCTTGGGCTTTTTTTCTTCTTCTTCTTCTACTTCTCTGCTTCTCCTTCCTCTTCTTCTTCTTTCCCTACTTTCTCTTCTTCCTCTCCTTCTTCTTCTACCCTATTCTTCTTCTTCTTATTCCCCTTCTCTCCCTAATTCTCTCCCTATTTCTCTTCTTCTCTTAATCTCTTTCCCTCTGCTATTCTAAAGGGCCTAAGACACTATCTCTGCCTAATCCCAAGCGATTATGGCTCTCATAGCCATCATCCACCACCGCAAGCCACCTCCCACTACGCCACACCACCTCCCACCACCAGACTTGATGCTTGACTAGCCTTCGCTCCACCACCATCGTCTCCCCATCTCCACTCAAGCTCCATGGAAAGACACGAACCAAAATCCCTTCAGCCATTGCCACCATGCCACCTCCCACGCCCATGCTATCTATGCCATCACGCAGCCTTCCCCATCGTCCTGCTCGGAAGCCCCATCGACACCCCAACACCGGTGACCCCCTTCCACCACTCCAACACCCACATTGAACCCCATTGCCCGCAAGAAGGATCTCCACTGCCATCAAGCCGACCATTGCCCCCTCCATCGATGGAGCCGCTAGCTTTGTTTGCAACCATCCCCATCATCTCCAGTGACATGAACCCCATTGTCCACTACTGCCGCGCCATCACCCTCGGAGTCATCATCATCATCGTCACCCTTTTCCACCAGCACCCTACTCTGGCATCCCGTCCACCTCCAAGCTACGAGAAGTCCCCTATTTAGCCTTTCCTCCTCTAGTTTAGCAAGCATGAGAAGACCCAGGTTTCACACAATCGTGAAAGCTCTCCCCAAAGCTTCTGTGCATGATTCTTAGAGCAAATTCCAACTCAATTTCTGATTTCTATAATTGAAGATTTTAGCCTATTTCACATGTAAACCATTGCCTAGCCTTCTCAACCATCTCCGATTGATCTCCCTTGTCTAGAACTCTGTGACGTTCCGTGCTCGATGAGATCTCTTCATAGTTTAAATAGAATTTAAAAATCATTGCTGGAATTTTATTTTGTTAGTTTCCTATCTTTAGTTCAGTTAGATCTGAGATAATTGAGTTGATAACCCTAGCCTAGCAGTCATTCCTTAACAACCAACGGTCTAATTTTTGAACCTCTTGACTGTATGTACCGATTGGATCACTTTCTAAATCGAATCATAATCTTGATTGGATCAATTAATTTAATTCTTATTTACTTTAATTATTTATTTAATTTTATCCGTTGATCTCATTAAAGGGTCATTAGATCTAGGATAGTTATCCCGTCCTACATCAAACTGGCATCTTCCTCTATTCACTCCACAGTGATCATAAGGATGGTACTAATCTCCTAATTCCAGCTCTAAGCTTCAAATCATTCCAAAGTAAGGCATGAGAGGATTTTTATGTTCTTTGAATGGTGACTTATGCAAAGCAGAATAGAGAGCTTCAAAGTCCACAGTGATCAGAATTTATATAGTAAACTAACTGAAAGACTGCTTAGAAGTTGTCTTGCAGGATGACTTATCAACATTCTCATTCTAAAAATATCCATCAACTCAATCCACTTCTATTGCTATTTCAATGTGGTCTTCTTAACAAAATTTTCCATCCTCTACTCCAACAATTAGCTAACTATCTTCCTTGACTTCATTTGATATGGGGGAAATGGGATGATATCCCCTGAAAAGGGGATAATCCTGCCAAATACCCAAGAGCACCTAGGAATGGGAAAAATGTACCCTCTCTCCAATAAATACACCAAAAAGTGAGAAGGTAATTTTATAAAATCTAAATTATTGCAAAAATAGATGCAGTCATTTAATTTATATACTTATCTCTCCAATCAAATACCCAAAAAGATTTGTCCAATGAAATAATATACCATTTTTATAATACAAGATATCCCTTTAAAACTTATCCCCTCTATTAAAAGTAGCCATAGAAATGATCAATTCTTATAAAATCAGGAATAGAGAACAAAACAAGGCATCACCAACCTAAGTCTCTTCCAAAAACATTATAGATACTCCCTTACCAAGTTTACCTTTTTTAAGTACTCCAGAGGACATTTAGGTCCTTTTACCTTTACATATCCTGGCTGTCTGATTTAATATGGACAACTTTGATTTAATATGTCTGATTTAATATGGATGACTTAAAAGGGTATTTAAGTCCTCATACCTTTACATATCCATGGATAATTGATTGTAGCTGATTATGCACATGATTGATGCGATAAATATATAAAATTTTAGGAGAGTTGAATGAAGTTTATGGCTAGTTATATAATTACACTAAGTTTGAGGGATGTTTTAGAAGCCCTCCCTCCCCTCGATCAACTGTAGCCTCAAGAGTTTGCTTTCTCTTTCCTTTTTGCTGCTATGGCAAAGCTCAAGAGCTCCACAACTAGAATCTAGTCTAGCACCGAGGGTGGTATTGGTGGCAAGCCGACCTTCTCTTGGTCTCTGACTACATGCTTAATGGGAGCTCGAATAAATTTCTATTTTGTAATGAATTCCAACGAGTGATAGCATGCTATCATGGGTGAAGCAATTCTAGACCCTCCGCAGTGTGGCCTCTGCCTTGCTTCGCCTCCATAAAGAGTAGGAGGATATGGTGATCCACCGCGACATGAAGGCCATTAACATCCTCCTCAATGTCATAGAACATCTCAAAAGAACACCTAGGATAGGTGACCATGTTGACCTTTTGAGGTGAAGGGGGAATATCCATAGTGCTTTCTTCAGTACTCGTGGGCTTGAGTGACCAATATAGTGACTTCAGACTAGCCAAACTCTATGGGAACGAGGCCAACCCAAGTACTACCTAGGTGGCAGACACCTTAAGCTAACTTGCCTCTAAGCTCACCTAGATAGGCAAAGTCACCACCAGCTATGACGTGTTTGCCTTCAACACCCTTGCCCTCTAGGTGGTCTACGATTGCCTCTCTATCAAGCGCAAGGTGCTATCAGAGGAACTCATGCTACTAGATAAAAAATGGAGCTAGGCGGTGGGCTGATATGGTGCATGCATGACTAATATGGTGCATGCATGACTAATATGGTGCATGCATGACTAATATGGTGCATGCATGACTAGAGGTTGTTTATGAGAGGGAGGAGGAGGTGCTGGTGATCAAGGTGAGGCGATGGTGATCCCACCCAACGATGGCGAGGCAGCCAACAATGAGGGAGATAGTACGGTATGTCAATAGCAACATTGCGATGGAGGTGCTGAACATGCCAAGCCCACCGCTAACTACTAGTAGCTACGAGGGGAAGGTGGTTACATAGGGTTTGATGAATTTATACTTTTGCTATTATTATCATCATTCGATAAGGTATAAACATATAAAAATATTATTTTTAAAAAAAATAAAAAAGGGTTAACAATCTAAAAATCTATATTTTTATTTTTTTAATTTTTTTCAATCAAGAATGTGTACTATCCAATTTATTGCAATGTTGGCCTATCATCAACTAGTGTTGAAGTTTGCCATTAAAAGGCAGACGTGTCACCCACAATGTTAACTTGATAAATGTTGTGTAATGTTGTAAGGATGATATGTCATCCACATTGTTAAGCATGAGAGAATGGTGGTAAAATGGAGTAGAAAGGAGATAGAGATGGAGATAGAGAGAGGGTTTGAGGATAAGGGTTGAAGAGGGAGAGGATTTAGGTTAGGGTTTCACTGATTCCCTTCTCTCTTAGTGGTCCCTAAACCATATGTAGTAGATTAGGATAAAATACTAGATTAGGGTGTGGAATTAAAAAATTACAGGTTTGAGGACCGTAGAACCTTCGCTACAATGGCATGGGCAATTATCTCAATAATAGAGCACTAATTCCCTTCTCCCTTAATGGTCCCTCATCGAGCCTCTATCTTAATGGCCCCTCATCAAGCCTCTTCCTCAATGGAACCTTATTGAATCTCTCCATCAGTGGTCCTTCATCAAGCTATTTGAAGAAAAGCCTAAGTGGTTTTTTGCAACAAAAAACAAAGGTGAGTTTGATATTATATTTAGTTGACTATTTCTTTCATTAATTAATTATAGTTTTGTACTAGCTTTGGTGATAAACAAGTAGATATTATCAGGTTATTGTCCAATGTTAAAAGCATTACATAGCATATGTTACATATGCTATTTAGAATACTTGTTTATTTTAATAAATGGCATATTATTTTAATGAATGCCATTATATTATATTTACTAACAATAGGTAACAATGTGATTTTATCTTATAGAATGATAGATAGGTTCAACATACAGATGCAACATAGGGGTTCTTTGCAAAGATATTTGAAAGTGACATATATAGGAGGGAAGGTTGATACATGGGATAACTATGATTTAGATTTTATTTCATACTTCGAGTTGATTGACATGGTCAAAGAGTTAGGGTACGAAAAGGTATAAAGTATTTGGTACAGAGTTTCAAATATAAATAGAAATGAAGGTATTAGAAAAATTAAAAGGAATGGTGAAGTGATGGAAATGGTATCCATTGCACTTCAATATGGGACCATTATAATATATGTAGAAGCTATGGCTGTTCAAGACTTAAAGGGTAAAAATATAATTAAAGTTATGAAGTTTGATGATGAGACTGTAATTATTGATATATAAGATGCAACTGATGGAAGCAATCAAGTTGTAGCACTTGCAAGTAGTGAGAAGCCTATTAATGAAAATGATGATCCCGAGTACATGCCAATGGAGCCAAGTGAATCTAACAAAATTTGAGTAATGATAAGCTCATGATAGATGATGAAGAGTATGTACAAGCTAGGAATGTGAAGATTGATGTGAGGCAAAAGGGCAGTACTAGATTTCATGATCTTGGATTTGCTATAGATGGAATTGGAAGTGGAGCTAATAATGTTGGTTCAGATGCAAGTGTACTAGATAAACAAGGATCAGAAGCACCATAGCCAGATTTTGGAATAGCTGAGGGTATTAAAGCTTTCCATTCTCTACAAATTCATGATTACCTTACTGACTATGAAGCTTCGGATGTTGAAGTCTTAACTCCAAATAGCAATGAGAATGATCAATTTGAATCTAGGAGTGAGAGGAGGGTAAGGCACACCTACTACAATCCAAAGTGTGATAGTAGGGATGTAAAGTTTAAACTAGGAATAAAGTTTGAGGGCCCTAAGGAATTTAAGGATGTGGTTCAGAGATATTCTATAATAAATGGATACAATATTAAATGGGAAAGAAGTGCTGAGAAAAAGATGGAGACCAAATGTATGGACAGTATCCTTGGAAGATATATGCAAGTTGGATGCACATCAAGAAGACATTTATTGTAAAACTCTTCATAATGAACACAAATGTTGCAGGAGTTTGAGAAATAAACAAGCTAATTTTGAATGGCTTGCCAAGAAATATGTCAACAAGTTTAGGATTAATCATAGTTGGAGTGTGAAATAAATGGAAGTAGATGTGAAAGAAAAATATGCCTTAATTATAGCTAGGATATAGTGTTATAGAGCTAAGTGGAGGGCATTGATAATGATTATAGAATCTCTAGAGGACCATTACGGCAAGTTGTGGTTCTATATTATATAGCTAAGAAGGACAAATAAAAATGGGCATTTTAAGATTGAAGTTGATAGGCCAACTACTAGGGGGAAGACATATTTTTATAGGTTTTATATGGGATTTGATGCCTTAAAAAAATGTTGGCTTGTAGAGTGTAAACTAATCATAAGATTGGATGGTTGTTTCTTAAAGATATTTCTAGGAGGCTAACTTCTTTTTGGTGTAAAGATGAGAATGATCAAATATTTTCAATAGCTTGGACAGTTGTTGAGGGTGAGTGTGAGAATACTTGGACTTAATTCCTAGAACTACTACTTGATAATCTTGGAATTCATGATAGCTATGGGTATATAATAATTAGTGACTACCAGAAGGTATTTATCTTAGCACTTCTATTTTTTGATTATATTTCTTATATTACATTATTAACCTAACATGTAATGTTTATTTGCCATAGGGCCTTCTTAATACAGTTAGAAAGTTGATTCCATATGCAAAGCATAGAAACTATGCTATGAAAGAAACCTAGATGCTAGCATGCAAATTTCTAGGATTTCTAAAATCGCAATGGAAGCAATATGAAAATACTTTTCATATATAAAGCATATATAATTAATAAAAATACCTAGATTAGGATCTAAACATGCTTGATTAGATTTAAACATTGGATCTGAAAACATAAAATCAGAAGAAGAGAAACTCTTACCTGTACTGCTTAATTTCCTTCTTCAACTTCTATCGGATCGGATCTGATGGATGTTCAGGGTTCCTATAGGAGCCACGTATGTGCCCGGCCTCTGCTGGTATCTACACGGGGCTTGTTTCTGATCGAGTTCTCTAAAGTCACTAGAGTGCTAACTCATCGTAGGCTTCTTATCTGGTTTGGATCTGAATATTTTTTTAAGAACTCGAAGGAAAGGGCTACAGCCTTTACACGAACCCTTCGTGCAGGGTGTTGGGACTTCTTCAAGGATGCCTGGGAAGTTGAAAACTATTTTCTCCTCCTTTTCTAATCTCTCTAAGACACTTTTCTAGAGTTCTAGATGTGGAATATCAGAAGATGGAATAAAGAATGGGTGGTAGAGAAGGACTAGCGGCAAGGAAGAACTTCTATGAAGAAGTGTTGCATGGCCTTCTTCTTTTTTTTTCCTTCTTAATGAATGTCTCACAATCAACCAACCCTCATGCTAAACTCTTCAAGCCACATCATGATAAGCTCTCATCTTATCTAATTTGAAACTATTTCAAAATAGGAATGGCATTGAAGGAGTAAATGGCATTGAAGAACTAGCAATGAGAAACCAATGTGCACCTATCCTTTTCTTATTTTCATTTTGTCACACAAAATGATTCTATGCCCAAAAGTCCACACAAATTACTTCACCCCTCATCAGATAAGATATCATCTTAATCTGATTTTGAATCCTACTTAAATTGGGCGACAAAAAGGATAATTGGCATTGAGAACAAACCATGTGCGGTGAGCAGACATGTTCAGTGCTACTTAATTTCTTTTCCTTTTCATTTGTTGTACAAATGAGAAGTCCACTCCTTAATAAGATAAAACCAATCGCTAAAGAAAATAGGAGTTTAGATAAAGATGGTCACTATCCAATTAAGAGGTAGACTCTAAGAGAGAAGGGCCACCAACTCTTGGCACCCTCTCTCACTAGATTTCACATGCCAAGAGAATAGATGCCATAAATCAGCATCCCAGTTAAATTCTCATGCTAAATTTGAGAGAAATGAACCCAATCTCATTAGGTTCAGGTGTCCTAGTTAATTGGATTCAATTTATATTCAATTTGAATCTAATTTGGGCTTGATTCAAATCGAATTCGAAAAGGCTATCAATCTTATTCCAAATAGGATTGAAATCTAAATCCAACTTGAATAATCAGATCTAATTTGACTTGAATTAAGTCAAGCCCAATTAAATAAATCTTATTTAAATTAATTAGAACTTGATTCAAAACTTAATTAAGTTCAATTATATTACAACTCTTAAAATTAAGTACCTGGTGCTAAAATTAGCAGCTATTAAATTTATAACCCTTACAAAATTAGTAATTACCAAATATATAACCTTTGCATATTTAGCAGTTTCTAAATATGATCCAAACTTTTGATCAGGTCAAGCTCTTATTGTATGTGACTCCTCAAGTTTCATTCTATCTGATAGTGAAACATACTATGATCCCCGTCATAATATCATCAAAATTCTTTTAATGGACCGAAATAATTCCAGCTTAACTCTAATAAGGATCATTGATCTAAAAACAATCCAAGTGAGTTTCAACAATCCACCAGTAATCTAGTAGATGTAGTGACAATCTAGTAGAATAGAAAGATGAACTCCTAGGTATAGTTATTGTGTGATCAGATTTCTTTATCGAAAGTCCCGAATATTGGATGCTGATCATAGAATCTGATCAAATCCTAAGCATCCATCATATGCTAGACTTAATCAACTTGAGCCCAATCATGATATCCATAGAAACTTTTTCTATTATCATACTACTATGGTTACAGATTTAAGGACTTAATCTCTTAAGTTACATAGGACTATTTTTCAACTACTAAAACTGATAGATCCCCTATAGGAAAACTCCTAACTTTTACAGCAAATTTACTGTAACGAATATATCACAAGGCCCCATATGACTAGGGACTATGTTTATATGTTTGTCAAACTATAGCAACCCCATTATGAGTGACCGAGGCACCGCAGGTCAATAAATTACTCACACAACTATAGCATCGAAAAATTACTGATGAGTACATAGGCATCCATGTGACTTTTCATTTTTTAGTCATGCACAGTACCGTTATTCTCTAACAACTATATGCACTCTCACTCTAGTGTCCCTACATTATAGACTCGAGACTCATCTATATGAAAGGAAAGTGATCTGTGCATCAATCTTGATGGATAGATCACCATCCCCAAGATGATCTAATGAATGAAAGCATTTAAGAGTTAATATATAATAATATATGTCTCAAATTCTCAACTCTTGAGAATGTATGTCGTAATCTATTAACTCCTTGGACAATATATAGACACAACATGTATAGATAAAAAACCCAATTTTGAATATTAAATATAAAATCATGTCCTAGAATGAAAATATGTATCAGCTAAATTATCTTCTAAAGCATGCATCTAACATGCCAGACACACACACACACACACATATATATATATATATATATGCCAATTTAAATAAATCTAATCCTAGCCATGTACTTAAAAAAATTATTTTGGATAATTATATCAACCACAAATTAGGCAAATTTTAATAATACCATTAAGGAGATGCAAGAAATATCAAGCAAGGCTATTGAAGATTTTATGAACCAAGGTGTTGACTCTGATCTTGATTTTGATGATTGATAAAATATTTAAATATATATGAGTACTAACTGTATTTTTAAGTATGTTTATCAGATCTTAGAACTCATCCATGTTGAATGAAGAAATGCTTGTATTTCAGTTGAAAAGTTTTTAAATTAATGAAAAATCAAGTTATAAGGACTTTGGAATATGAGGAAGACTTGGAAGGACTTAAAGTTTAATTTTGAAGAAGTTTCAGTACTGGCATAATCAAGTGTTGACACCTGAAGATCAAGTGTCGATACTTGTAGAACCAAGTATTGACACTTGTAGAACCAAGTGCTGACACTTGTATAACCAAGTACTGACACTTGCAGAACTAAATGTTGACACCTGAAAACCAAGTGTCGACACTTAGAGGTCAAGTGTCGACACTTGCTGTAATGGCTAGTTTTTTTGAAGTGCAGAATTGATTCCAACTTGCTTCAAACGGCTAGTTTTTCAACTCAACAGTCATAAACAATCATCTATGGTTTAGAGAGCTATGTAAACATCAAAAATCAAATGAAAAAGCAATCCTTTGGTAAGATTATTGATTATCCTTCAAGGATTCAAGTGTTGAGTGGCTCAAGCCTTCAAGCTTTCAAGTTTCAAAGAGAGCATCCAAAGTTCGCATCCTCAAGCATCATTCAAGGCTTCAACATCTTGAAGATAAGTTCTTCATCAACAATCAAGGGTTTCAAAGAGATATTTGCTTTATTTTAGAAAGTATTTATTGTACTCTTTCTTATTGTTCTTACATTGTTTACTTAGGATTTTTTGTGAGCCTTGAAAACCAAAGAGATTTTTGGTGAGCCTTGGAAAACCAATTAGGTTCTTGGTTAGCCCACAAAATCAAGAGAGGTTGTTGGTTAGCCTAAACTAACTAGGATTTGACTTGTGAGCCCGAAGACAAAATAACTTGTAAAGGTTATTGGTAACCTTAGGTGATAAAACCAACTTGGGTTTTGATTAGTGAGCCCAGAAAACTAATCAACTGTAATTTCGGTGATTATAGTGAAATTTCCAAAAAAATCTTGGGGAGTGGATGTATGTGCCTTGGAGTGCACCGAACCACTATATATCTTTGTATTTGTGTGATTATTTTCTTTGGAATTTTACTTTGTTATATATTATCTTGAAGCATACAAATACTTTGGCAAAATACAAGCACTTGAATTAAATTAGCACATACTTGTTTTAGTTCATAATTGAAGTAGTTCAAAAGTTTTATAAGACCCAATTCACCTCCCTCTTGGGTTGCATCATTTTTGGGTAACAAGTGGTATCAAAGCCCGGAACCCAAAATTATTGGTATCTAAACCTTGTGCTTTGCAAAGAATCTAACAATTTTGAGTTAAAAGATCATGGCAACCCTTATAGGTATTAGTGTTAAACTACCATTTTTCAATGACACAAATTACACATTTTGGAAAACTCGCATACACATCCATATTCAATCTATTAGTTATCATCTTTGAAAAATTATTGTTAATAGTCCTCATATTCCTTCCATGTTGGTTAATGGCATTTCCATTCCAAAGCTCGAAGAGGATTGGAATGAATATGACATTAAGCAATATGAAATTAATGCTAAAGCAATGAACTTGCTTTATTATGCATTGGACTTTAATAAATTTAATAGGATCTCCTCATGCACATCGGCGAAGAAAATATGGGATACACTTGAAGTTACTCATGAGGGTACTCTTCAAGTGAAGAATTCTAAAATTAATTGGCTTGTATATTTTTTTGAAATCTTTGAAATGATGCACAATGAATCTATATCTGATATATTTACTAGATTTATGACCATTATTAATGAATTGAAGAGTCTTGGCAAAGTCTATACTAATGTTGATCTGGTTAATAAAATTCTTAGATCTTTGCCAATATCATGGGAACCAAAGGTGACGGCTATCCAAGAAGCTAAAGATGTAGAAACCTTACCTTTGGAGGAGCTTATTGGTTCATTCATGACCCATGAGTTGAATTTATGATAAAAGAAAGTAGTTGCAGATCAAGAAAAGAAGAAGATAATTGCTCTCAAGGCCAAAAAGAAATTCAAGGCAATGATGGCAACTTAGAGCGATAGCGAAGATTCTAGTTCGGATGATGAACAAGAAGTTGCCCATCTTTGCTTCATGGCAAACGAGAAAAAGGTATGTTCTGAAAATAATTATGATTTTACCTTTAATGAATTACATGATGTATTCAATGATCTTGTGCATGAATAAAATTGCTAAAAATTGAGCACAAGAAATTAAAAAGTTATGTAGATTCTTTCTCTCTTGAAAATACCAGTCTTGCCAATGAAAACCATGATTTAAATGTCAAGATTGATATTTTGGAAAATGAAAAGAATAATTTTTCTAAAGAAAAAGAATTTTTAGGAAAAGAAAACTTTGATCTGAAAGAATTATGCAATAAGTTTTCAAATAAGAAAAATATTTTGATTGAAGAAAAGAAGCAAAAATTTTTGAAGAATTTCTTTACTCCTACTTCCAATTTGACCTGTTGTAAATCTAGACTTAATGCATATCCTTGTAGATTGAGAAAAGTTTGAATTCCAAAAGGAACCATAGTTACTAATCCTAAAGGATCCAAGAAAGTTTGGGTACCAAAATTGTCCACCTAATTTTGCAGAAATGTCTTGCAGCCCAATATGAAGAAAGAAAGTTTTTGAAAAGTGGCTATATAAGACAATTTAAAGAAGTGGACAAGCTACATTTTAAACTAAATGGTAAAGGAAGGATTATACATATTAATAAATTCTAAACATTTTCTTCCATAATTAAAAATATAGTTGAATATTTATTATAAATATTGCTTCAATTATTTTAAAAAATATTTAATTAAAATCAAGTTTAGACTTATGGTCATTGGCTATGATCATGAACTTTTTGATATTGATGAATTTCATGTTATCATGATCAAACTTATGAGTATGAGACCTTCACTTGATTTTGATTAATGTGTCTTACATTACTCCATGAAAAATATTTTTAAAATTACACATTGCTTTGAAAAGTTGCTTCCATTGATTAATTAGAATCAAGCTTATATTAATAGTCATTTGTTGTGATCATGAACTCTTTGTTGATGGATGTCATGCTCTCATGATTAAACTTATGATTATTAGACTTTCACTTGATTTTGATTAATATAGTATTTAAACTGTTTCAAGTGAAATGTTATGATTTATGTGTTTTCATATTTTTTTGGCATATATGCTTAAGCTAGAAATTATTTGGAACAAGTATAGAACTGGTAGTTAAGGGTTACATTTAAGAAGAAAGTATGCATATTGATAAACCCTTGCTCTAGTAGCTAGACTTGCTATTAAATTACTTCTAGCATTTGTATGGATATCAAATCATTTTAAATGAATTTGAAATCATGCTAAAAGTTTTTAAATGATCAATCCTTTGTATTTTGAAAATCATGAATATCTTGAAAATTTCAAATCTTAATGCATGTGCTTTCATGTTTTATTCCTCAAATGAATGCATATTTTTAAGGAGGAATAATATTTAGGGGGAGCATCCAAAGATTTGTTATCTTGCTTTCAATGTTTTGTTGATATAATGCTTTACTTGCTCTGATACTCATCTTTATCTTCAAATCTAATCCTTTGAGGGGAGTTACTTTCAATTGGTATCAAAATTTATATCTAATCCTAGTAACTGCTTCGGATTGGGTTAGTCACCATGGCCGTCCAGTCATAGGAGCTAAATAGGATTTAAAGACCCTCTCTTTTCATTCACTAGGGTCTCTTATAACATGTTGGGATGCTGCTGTGGCCTTATCCCATGAACAAGTGAGGTGAATAGATAATATATATATTGAATTATTTCTTGCATGTGCTTATCATTATGTGGTATCATGTTCAATTATATCATATTTCAAGTGGTATCACGTTTAATTGATTTCATGCATTGATTTTGATGATCTACTTGCTATTCTTTCTACCTTCATTCTCATTTTGTATTGCCTTTCATCCTTTTTCATGAATCAAAAAGGGGGAGAAAAATTATTTAATATGAAAAGGGAAAGATATGATAAACATTAAAAATTATATGAGAAATGAAAGAAAGTGCAAAAGGAAGAGAAGAAAGCAAAATATTTCAATCTTAAGGGAGGAATTAGTAAGAGGAAGAAAATTTGAAATATTTACATATTTTGAAAAATATTTTTAAAATTTTTTTGGATCATATTTTAAGGGGGAGCTTGATGCTTATTGTTTTTGAGTTTACATGTTTATTTTATTGTTAATCTTTTTTAAGATTACCCTATTCATATACTTAAAGTTTTTGTCATCATCAAAAAGGGAGAGATTATTGACTCTGGTCTTGATTTTGATGATTGACAAAATGTTTAAGTATATATGAGTACTAACTGTATTTTTAAGTATGTTTATCAGATCTTAGTACTCATCCATGTTGAATGAAAAAATGCTTGTATTTCAGTTGAAAAAGTCCTTAAATTAATGGAAAATCAAGTTATAAAGACTTTGGAACATAAGGAAGACTTGGAAGGACTTAAAATTTAATTTTGAAGAAGTTTTAGCACTGGCATAATCAAGTGTCGACACCTGAAGATCAAGTGTCGACACTTGCAAAACCAAGTACTGACACTTGGGAACCAAGTGTCGACACTTGCTGTAATGGCTAGTTTTTTTGAAGTACGGAATTGATTCTAACTTGCTTCAAATAGCTAGTTTTTCATCTCTAACGATCATAAATGGTCATCTATGGTTTGGAGAGCTATATAAACATCAAAAATCAAATGAGAAAGCAATCCTTTAGTGAGATTATTGATTACCCTTCAAGGATTCAAGTGTTGAGTGGTTCAAGCCTTCAAGCTTCCAAGTTTCAAAGAGAGCATCCAAAGTTCACATCCTCAAGCACCATTCAAGGCTTCAACATCTTGAAGATAAGTTCTTCATCAACAATCAAGGGCTTTAAAAAGATATTTATTTTATTTTAAAATGCTTTTATTATACTCTTTCTTATTGTTCTTACATTATTTATTTAAGGTTTTTGGTGAGCCTTGGAAAATCAATTAGGTTCTTGGTTAGCCCACAAAACCAAGAGAGGTTGTTAGTTAGCCTAAACCAACTAGGATTTGACTTGTGAGCTTGAAGACAAACCAAGTTGTAAAGGTTGTTGGTAAGCCTAAGTTACAAAACCAACTTGGGTTTTGATTAGTGAGCCCGGAAAACTAATCAACTATAATCTTGGTGATTATAGTAGAATTTTCAAGAAAATCTTGGGGAGTTGATATAGGTGCCTTGGAGTGCACCGAACCATTAAATATCTTTGTGTTTGTGTGATTGTTTTCTTTGGGCTTTTACTTTGTTGCATATTATCTTGAAGCACATAAACACTTTGGCAAAACATAAGCACTTGAATTAAATTAGCACATACTTGTTTTAGTTCATAATCGAAGTAGTTCAAAAGTTATATAAGATTCAATTCACCTTCCTCTTGGGTTGCATCATCTCTGGGCAACACAAGGTCCACCCCATTTTTGAAAGAATTTATTAGTACCTTTTCAAGATGTGACATAGTTGATAATAACCTATCAGAGACTTTTAATGGTTACATTGTTCAAGCAAGAAATAAACATATAATAGATATGTTTGAAGACATAAAGGTTGCATTGATGGAGGGATGTTTGATAAAAAATAGATGATGGTAAACTCAGATAACAAATATGTCCAAGAATAAGAAATAAATTAGAAGATGCTGAAGTGGGGCCAAGGTCTGTCCGAGGCCTAATGGAGAGTTAAAATTTTAAATTAGACTTCTAGATGATAGATATATTATGGATTTTAATAAAAAAGTCTTATGTATGCAAACAGTGGAACTTAACTGGCATATCTTGCATCTATGCAATCTCGTGCATCAATTAGATGAAACAAGATATAGATATATATATTGGTGGCTGCTAGAAGAAGAAATCATACTTGATGGTTTATTAATATGCATTATAGCCATTGAATGGCCAAAGGATGTGGCTTTAAGAGAACACTGAGACTATTTTGCCTCCTCCCATTAAGAAGATACCTAGGAGGCCTAAGAAGTATAGAAGGAAGGATAAGGATAAAACTGTCAACATTAGCAACAAGCTAGCAAGGACTGCATTAAAAATGTAATGCAAGGCCTGTGGCCAATATGGCCATAATAAGAGGACATGCAAACACAAGGACTAGTCTAAAAGATCTAGACCTCAGAAGCTCTCAATATATAAAAAGTATATAACTTAAGATGCCTGATACTCCTACATTAGTCACAATGATTATACTAATTCTTGCAGGTTGGAAAAAGAGGGAGATCATGAAAGGATCAAGCTACAGGAGCCAGTTCTCAAACACTAATGCATGCAAGAAGGCCAAGAGCCTTGCAAAGACAAGGCTGGCAAACTCTAATTGCAACTAATAAATGAAGGGTAACAATATTTGAAGTTTAGCCTTGTATAAATGTTGCTTATTTTTAATTTGATTTTTATGCCCTATAATGCCAAATTTTGATGATTCATCATTACTATGCACTGAGTTTTATATATCACCATCAATCCTAATCATTACAAATGTTTGTAATCTAAATATACTTGGAAGTATTACCATTCAAACTCTTAGAGGTTCTTAAGGCTCTAGACCTACAGCCAGAGGTGCTTTAATCACAAAGAGTTTTGAGGGTAGCAAAAGTTTTTTATTAACCCGAACTTAACCAAACTAAGAAGAAAAGGAGGGAGAATAGATTGATTTGCTAGTAGAATTATCATATCCCGATATAAAATGAAAAACTGAATTTTTTCATTCTTCTATTAGGACTTTCCATCATCAGTTGACTAAAATATAACTCGCAAGATATGATAATACGGCATGGTAATAACGTGACCTGAAAATCATAGAATTGGACTTTGGACACCCTTTCACAGAATTATGACATCCTAGTTCAAAAATTATGACATCCTGGCGCAAAACAGAAAATTGAATATTTTGATCCTCTGTACCAGGACTTTTACACTATCCATTGCCTAAAATTTGACTAACTAAAGAAAGCTAACACTTCTAATATTCAAGATATGACTGGGTTAAGTAATTTATAATATCCTAGAGTATTAGATAGTTTTCTAATGCATTAAATTTCTCTAATTATCAAAATAGTTGGTATAATAAAGGAACTACAAAAAATATTAAACAATATTCTATGAAGGATTTTTTACTTCCTGATGGGGATGATATTTTATCTTGAAGTTATAAAACAAGTCTTCGATTACTTATTTCAACCTCGAATCAAAACTATTTTCTTATACTCGATATTAAGAACACTTTTCAAAACCAGGAAGAATCTTCTTCAACCTTGGATGCTGCCTGATACCTTAGATTCGAGATTCAGAATACTTTTTAGAGCGAGGAAGAAACTTGTATCAATATCTAAAAATTGATTCCTTATACTCGATTTGTAGAGTACATTTTAGAGTGAGGATGAATCTTGCTTCGATCATGGACTGATTCCTTAGACCTAATACCTAGAGAAATTTTCAAAATGATGAAAAATTTTGCTAAAAGTTATAAAAAAATATTTTAAAATCAGCAAAATCCAAGTAAAATGGAAGGAAAAATTAAGCCAGAAAGAAAGGATATTTTGATCTTGTTGAGATATCTCGGTCTAGGTACGAACCAGCTATCGGTTCGACCAGCTGAAGACATTTCTTCCAAACCCCAAACTTCGGACCAAGGTATTCGAAAAAAGTCAAACAACCCATGGGCAAGCCAAAGCTCTTACTGGATCTACGGTACTCGAAGACATCATCTTCGGATTACGTCTTCATTCTTCGTCGAAGACCAAGTCCTACGGTCCCCGAAGACAGGATCCTCAGCCTGAACCGAAGAGCGACCTTCATCAACTCTTGAAGACATGGTCTTCGGTTTATGCCGAAGACATAGTATTCGGCCTATAATAAAAATCAAGTCCTCGATCTATGCTGAAGATAGGTTTTACGATCTGTCTCGAGAGGATCCAAGGATGAAGACATTCCTTGATTCAACCATGGAAATCTTCCTAAAAAGAAAGTCTGAAGACAAGCTCTCGACATGTTTTAAATCTCTATGAACAGGGCAAGCAATGGTTATCATCGACTATTTCCGGAATGAAATCATGGCGCGCAACCCCGACGGCAACTCCTCCGACCTGGCCACCTGAACCGCCCATTAATTATCCACGATCCCAGATTATGGGAAAGAAATTAACTCCTCCATCATAATCGCTGGAGGAAGAACGGAACCGCAGGCTGGACAACTCCTTATAAATAATGATAAAAAGGAACGCTCGAGGTAAGGCACAAGATACCCTTGAAAATCCCAGAGTCTTTACCCTTTCCATTGAATCCTCCTCATAATCTTCCCCATTCTGTGGCTGGAGCCCGTCTTTGACTTAGGCATCGGATTGTCCCCTACCGGAGCAATTCCGGCCAGGGATTTGTTTTACAGGTGAACCAGGGAGCGGGCCTGTGATCCAGTAGCTCTGCCTGGTCGGAAAAGGGATTCTACGCCAACAGATTGGCGCGCCAGGTAGGGGAAGCAACCCCTATATAATTTGCATTGTTAAGCTCCCCTCCTCAATCAAGGGGAAGTAAGAAATTTTCAATGGCGAGAGAGAAGACTCAGATTACCTCAACAAGTCAAAATCGTGCTCCATCTCAGGGGGATGCACCCCTGATAGAGAACGACATTCCACCTCCCACAATTATCATGGGATAGCAGCAGTTTGAAGCCCTCCTGAACCAGGTCACTAACCTCTTGGCTATGGTTCAGGACTTTCAAAATAGAGCTCTTTAGGTGGGGCATCCGCCGGCCGCCTTTAGACATAGCTCTCGATCCCGGAGGAGAAGAGCCCCTCGAGAGGGGTCCACACATCTCTCCCCCCATCCTCGACCCTCTTCTGAAGGTTGAAGTTCAAGAATGCCTTGGCCCGCTAATTCTGCGTAGAAAGGGAAAAGACCTAGGCAAACCTCCTTATACTCTTCTGAAGACTCTACTCCCATAGACAAAATGCCAAAACAGGCTCTCCTTGACTACGATGTAAAATTTAAGGCCATCGAATCGGAGATGGCAAAAATACGGGAGCAGAAAGATTACAATGATTTGGCGGTGTGTGATATGTGCCCGCCCTACATCGACCGTGTCCTGGCCAAAGTCATCCCTCGGCACTTCAGGGTTCCCCAGATGGAACCCTATGATAGCACCTCTGATCCTCTTAACCATCTGGGTAGTTTTAAGACCCATATGATGATCCAGGGAGCTTCAGATGCAATGTACTACCTCGCGTTCCCAGCCACCTTGAAGAAAGCGGCTCGGATGTGGTACTCGAGCATACGTCAAGGTACCATCGATTCCTTCTCTAAGTTAGAGAAATTATTTGTCTTGAATTTAAGGACCTGCTGCAAGACCCCCCGGAATACGGACACATTGTTCCTCCTTCACCAAAATGAAGGAGAAAGCTTGTGAGATTACATCTCCAGGTTTAATGCGGCCACACTCAAGATCCCTGATCTCAATGAACATGTGGCCATGTCTGCACTGAAGAAGAGACTTCGTACATCCAGGCTTACATTTTTCCTGGATAAGAAATTCTCCTAAAGCTACGCTGAGCTCCTGTCGAGGGCTCAGAAATATGCCGATGCTGAGGAGCAGGCGGCGAATCGATGATTGATCGAAGGGAAACCCCCTTCGAAGAATAAAAACAACAGGGGACAGGGCCCCCCTGTTTCCAACAACAACAAATATTCTAACCAACGAAGGAGTCCTCCCAGGCCCAGAGCATCGGGTGGGAGTTTTGACTCCTATACTCCCCTCAACCTCCCTCGTGAGAAGATTCTCCTGGAGATAGAAAAAGAAAACTATCTCCAACGACCATGTCCCATGAAGGCATCCTCTTCCACAAGGAACATGAACAAATACTGTCAATTCCATCGGGACCACGGCCACAATACTGAAAAATGCATCCAATTATGAGATGCAATAGAGGATCTCATCAAGAAAGGGTATTTAGGGTAATACATTGGTTGCCAAGGACCTCGGTCAGAAGCTACTGTTCCCCAATCAGCTCCTGAAGAAGTTGAACTACCAAATCAACGACCCACCAATGGAGGCGTGTGGATGATACATCGACCTGTCAACTGGAGAAGAGACGAAGATGATGTCCCGAAATGGCTTAAGGATAACAATGCCATTCTCTTTTCCGATGATGACCTTGCGGGAGTCCGGCTCCCACACGACGACCCTATTATAATCTCGATCATTGTGGCCAATTATGATGTACAACGAATCCTAGTTGATAATGAAAGTTTGACTGATGTTTTGATCTACAATGCATTCTCTCGAATGTGTTTGCCTAGAGACAAGCTACGAAGGTCCCCTATACCACTTACTGACTTTGGAGGGAATCAGGTTGATGCCGAGAGAGAAATAGTACTACCTGTAACCCTCGATACCGAACCTCGACAAAAGATGCTGTCGATCAACTTCATGGTAGTTCGAACCCCTTCAGCCTATAACATTATTCTGGGATGACCTGTCTTGAACAAATTACGGACCGTAGTATCATCCTACTACCTCCTGGTATGCTTCCCCACCAGAAATGGTGTTGGAGAAGTAAGAGGAGACCAGAGAGCGGCTCGACAATGCTTGATAATCCAAGACAAACACTCTAACGATCCCACTTGGGATCAGCTAGATCCAAGGGACTCGACTATAGATTCTGGTGAGCCTATAGAGAGAACTATCTCAGTACCTTTAACTAAGGAGGATCCCACCAAGGTTGTGCAGATCGGAAGTATGCTTAATGAGAAAATCAGAATGGAGCTGATCTGCTTCCTCAAGGATAATGCTGATATCTTTGCATGGTCAGCTTCAGACATGCCAGGGATTTCTGCTGAAATAATCACTCATCGATTAGAAGTTGCCCCTGGATATAAACCAGTCCGGTAGAAGAAAAGAAGCTTCGCCCCGGAGAGACAAAAAGCAATAGACAAAGAAGTGAGCAAACTCCTCAAGGCAGGGTTCATCCGGGAAGCCCATTATCCCGAGTAGTTGGCCAATGTGGTAATGGTAAAGAAAGTTAATGGCAAGTGGAGGATCTGCGTCGACTATACCGACCTCAATAAAGCATGTCCAAAGGACAGCTTCCCTCTTCCAAAAATTGACCAACTGGTCGACGCCACCACCGGCCACCAATTGTTAAGCTTCATGGATGCTTTTTCTGGCTACAATCAGATCCAAATGGATCCCCGGGATGAAGAGAAGACAGCCTTCATCACCGACAAAGGCTTATATTGCTACAAGATGATGCCATTTGGACTCAAGAACGCTGGAGCAACCTTTCAGAGGTTGATCAACAAGGTGTTCAAGGAGCAGTTAGGGAGAAATCTGGAGGCCTACGTGGACGACATGATAGTCAAAAGCCTCCTTAAAAAAGATCACATCCAGGACCTGAGAGAATCATTTGATGCCCTGCGATGTCATCAAATGAAGATAAATCCGATGAAGTGTGCCTTTGGGATTACTTCGGGCAAATTTCTAGGTTTTCTCGTTACCAAGCGAGAGATTGAAGCAAATCTTGAGAAAATTTAGGCCCTCAGAGACATGAGGCATCCATCTTGTAAGAAAGAAGTCCAGCAACTGACAAGGAGGATCGCCTCTTTAAGCAGGTTCATCTCTCGTTCAGTCGAGAAATGTCTTCCATTTTTCAAGGTACTTCGGCAGTCTTGAGGTTTTGAATGGACCGAAGACTGCCGTACTGCCTTTAAAGTGTTGAAGAAATACTTGGAGACCCCACCTTTACTTTCCAAACCTCAAGAGGGGGAAATACTTTATTTATACCTTTCTGCTTCGGATGAGGCAGTTAGTTCAGTCCTTGTCCGAAGAGAGGAAGACGGCTCCCATAAGCCGATCTACTATATCAGCAAAGTTCTGCATGATATTGAAACCAGATATTCAAAGATGCAAAAGCGATATACTCTCTAATAATTGCGGCAAAGTGACTACGGCCCTACTTCCATGCCCATGCCATCGTGGTACTGACCGATCAACCCCTCAAGGCCATTCTCCGATGCCTTGACACCTCTGGAAGGATAGCCAAGTGGGCTATGAAGCTAAGCGAGTTTGACATTAGCTTCCAGCCTCGATCGGCTATGAAAGCCCAGGTGCTCTCAGATTTCCTGGTTGAATGCACATGGAAGTCTGAAGACGAATTGCCTCCCGCAGAAGAGGGAAACTCGAAGAATACGGACTCCGATTGGGTGTTTCATGTAGACGGAGCTTCCAATTATGTTGGATGTGGAGCCGGCCTCATACTGGCTGAACCTGATGGCCACACGGTGGAATACGCACTCAAGTTCTCCTTCCGTACTTCAAATAATCAGGCCGAATATGAAGCCCTACTTACAGGTCTTTGAATCGCCAAAAGTTTAGGAGTTCAGAGACTCCAGGTTTTTTCGGATTCCCAGTTGGTGGTAAATCAGGTTAAAGGAGAATATGAAGCCAGAGATCCCACCATGATGCAGTACCTAGAGAAGGTACAAATCTTATCTTCTCAACTGGAACACTTCGAAATCATTCATGTTCCCCGATCGGAGAACTCCCGGACAGACGCGTTGTCTCAACTTGCTACCACAATCCCGGAATCTCTTGGTCGCACCTTTGTTGAGCACCCTGAAGCCCCAAGTATAGCTGAAGAAGCTATGCAGGTGCACCAATTGAGATCGAGCCAAGCTGGATGGATCCCATTATCAAATTCTTAAACGAAGGTGTATTGCCAGAAGATAAGGCAGAAGCCAAAAAGATCCGCTGGATGGCATCTCAATATGTCATCTTGGACGGAGCTCTTTACAAAAGGTCATTCTCACAACCCCTGCAGAAATGTTTGGGACCGACAGATGCTGATTATGCCTTGAGAGAGGTCCACAAGGGGATATGTGGTGATCACTTGGGAGGCAGGTCCTTGGCATATAAAATTATACGCCAAGGGTACTACTGGCCCTCCATCCAAAAGGACTCAATCGATTTCGTACGAAGATGTGATCAATGCTAGAGGTATACCAACATTCAGAGGCAACCAACGAGTCACTTGACCCAACTGGCAGCCCCCTGGCCTTTTGCTCAATGGGGAATGGATATTCTCGACCCATTTCCGCCCATGTTTGGATAGAGGAAATTCCTCCTTATGGCTATTGACTACTTCACCAAATGGGTCGAAGTCGAACCACTGGCCCAAATTACGGAGGGTAAAGTTAAGAACTTTGTAAGAAACTCCATCATATTTCGATTCGGGATTCCACACATAATAATCACTGATAATGGAAGGCAATTCGATAATCTGAAGTTCAAAGACTTCTGTGCACAATATCATGTGCAACACAGGCTGACTTCCATTGCCCACCCGTAGTCCAACGGAGAAGCCGAAGTAACTAATTGAACCATTCTCCACGGTCTGAAGACGAGGTTGAACGCTGCCAAAGGACTTTGGGCAGAATAGCTAACCTCCATCATCTTGACATACAGAACTACTCCAAGAACAGTCACCGGCAAGTCTCCGTTCAACTTGGCATACGGTACCGAGGCCAATCTTCCTATCGAGGTCTCCCTCCAATCTATAAGAATTGATAAGTATGAAGAGCCTGGAAATTTCGATCGCCAAAGAGTCGACCTTGATCTATTGCAAAGCACTAGACTCCAGGTCCAAATGAAAATGGTGACTGTTGCCGATCTCGCCGCCTCGCCTGTGACTTCGGAGCCGCCGATCTGACTAGACCGTCTCGCCCCTGGGGTCTCCTGGCTCGATCGAACCTGCAAGGCAAGGTCAGAAACCCTGGCCGGGGATCCCGGCGAGGGAGCTCCGACGGTCAAGTTAGTAGACGGCGAGAGGGAACAGAGTCTCTGAGACTGGCCCCTGAAGGAGTCCCAGGCTTAGAGATCGTGCTAGCAAGAAAGGTCCCAGGAAGAATAGAAACCCGGCTGGGTCCCTTCACCGAGCTCACGCCAAAGGTCCCCTCTCGGGATCTTGGATCTTGCTCTTGGAACGGAGTCTCCAGCCTTTGTTTCTTGCTTACCTTGTCATCTATTCTCTCCTTCCTTTTATCTCCTCCTGTTGCCTTCTCGTTTTTCGCCCCTGGGAGGCTCCTTTGTCGCTTTCACCTCCTCCCCTCCATCTCTTTCCCTTTCCCCTTCTGGATCAAAGAGCCAGGTGGCTTCCTGGCCTTGCTTGCCGAGCCTAGCGAGGAAAGAGTAGGGGAGGGGGGCGTCGGTCAGACCGCCGACCAGACCTCGGGCCGAGCGTGAGCGCTCTCCTTCCCAGGCACCGACGTTGTCCGTTATCGGGTCTTGTTTTGTCAGGGCCTCGCCTCTTGACTGCGGAACCTGTTGGGCCGATGTAAGTGATGTTTCGCGTGTCACCGCCGACTGTACGGGGTGCCTTTCTCGGAGTGCAGCGCGCACGGCTCGAGGGGCAACCTCGGAGCTCGCGCTCCCGCTCTTCGGAACCTTCTCTACACAAGCTGGCCCGGGCCGACCGAGGTGGACCCCTCTTGGGTGGACACCTGGCGGAGCGGTAGAAGGTCGCTTGACTTCGGCCGAGGTGGTCTCGTCTCCGGGTGCCACTTGGCGAAGGAGAGAAGGAGCCCGGCTCGACCTCGACCGAGGTGGGACCGTCTCAGGGTGCCACCTGGCGAGGGAGCAGGGGGGGCCGCCGGCTTCAACCGAGGTGGACCCCTCCTGGGTGGACACCTGGCGGAGCGGCAGAAGGTCGCTCGACTTCGGCCGAGGTGGTCCCGTCTCCTGGCGCCAACTGGCGAACGAGCGAAGGAGCCCGACTCAACCTTGGCCGAGGTGGGACCGTCTCAGGGTGCCACCTGGCGAGTGAGCGGGGGGGGCCGCCGGCTTCGGCCGATATGGACCCCTCCTGGGTGGACACCCGGCGAAGCGGCAGAAGGTCGCTCGACTTCGGCCGAGGTGGTCCCGTCTCCGGGCACCACTTGGCGTAGGAGCCCGGCTCGACCTTGGCCGAGGTGGGACCGTCTCAGGGTGCCACTTGGCGAGGAAGTGGGGGGGGCCGCTGGCTTCGGCCGATATGGACCCCTCCTGGGTGGACACCCGGCGGAGCGGCAGAAGGTCGCTCGACTTCGACCGAGGTGGTCCCGTCTCCGGGCGCCACCTGGCGAAGGAGCGAAGGAGCCCGGCTCGACCTTGGCCGAGGTGGGACCGTCTCAGGGTGCCACCTGGTGAGGGAGCAGGGGGGCCGCCGGCTTCGACCGAGGTGGACCCCTCCTAGGTGGACACCTGGCGGAGCGGCAGAAGGTCGCTCGACTTCGGTCGAGGTGGTCCCGTCTCCGGGCGCCACCTGGCAAAGGAGCGAAGGAGCCCGGCTCGACCTTGGCCGAGGTGGGACTGTCTCAGGGTGCCACCTGGCGAGGGAGTGGGGGGGGGCCGCCGGCTTTGGCCGAGGTGGACCCCTCCTGGGTAGACACCCGGCGGAGCGGCAGAAGGTCGCTCGACTTCGGCCGAGGTGGTCCCGTCTCCGGGCGCCACCTGGCAAAGGAGCGAAGGAGCCCGGCTCGACCTTGGCCGAGGTGGGACCGTCTCAGGGTGCCACCTGGCGAGGGAGCGGGGGGGGGGGGGCCGCCGGCTTCGACCGAGGTGGACCCCTCCTGGGTGGACACCCGGCAGAGCGGCAGAAGGTCGCTCGACTTCGGCTGAGGTTGTCCCGTCTCCGGGCGCCACCTGGCGAAGGAGCGATGGAGCCCAGCTCGACCTTGGCCGAGGTGGGATCGTCTCAGGGTGCCACCTGGCGAGGGAGCAGGGGGGCCGCCGGCTTTGGCCGAGGTGGACCCCTCCTGGGTGGATACTTGGCGGAGCGGCAGAAGGTCGCTCTACTTCAACCGAGGTGGTCCCGTCTCCGGGCGCCACCTGGCGAAGGAGCGAAGGAGCCCGGCTCGACCTTGGCCGAGGTGGGACCGTCTCATGGTGCCACCTGGCGAGGGAGCAGGGGGGCCGCCGGCTTCGGCCGAGGTGCACCCCTCCTGGGTGGACACCTGGCGGAGCGGCAGAAGGCCTGGACCGACCTCGACCTCGGCCGAGGCGGATCCGTATCTGACTTTGCCAAAAAAACTCCACGTGGCTCGAATCACGCCCAACGAAATCTGAGACATGCCACGTCATCGATACGGCTGTAACAGTGACGTATCAACAGAAGGTCGCCAAATACTACAACTCCAAGGTAAAGGAACAGACTTTTCGCATGGGGGACATGGTGCTGCGAAGAGCCGAAGTATCTAGACCAACTGAACATGACAAGCTTTCTCCTAACTGGGAAGGACCGTACCAAGTTGAAGAGGTCATACGTCCGGGAACATATCGACTCAAGACCTTGGATGGTAAAATGCTGTCCCGGCCATGGAATGTGCAAAATCTTTGCAAGTATTATCAATAAAACCCCCAGAATCTTTTGTGCAAATCTGTTCAACTTTGAGTGACCTGTTGCAACAGCGATGGTTTTTTTCAGCCTGATCGAAGAGATCGGCTGATGGTGCAAGGGAGAGTCTGATCCATTCACCTTATCGGTATGACCGATGAGCGCAACGGCCGGCCCAATCAAGCTACCGAAATGATCAAAGGCACGAGAATGGTTCTTGTAACCTACCCCACGAAAAATCCGAATACATGCCGGGGTGGGCCTAACTAGCCTACCTTATGTTAAAAAAAGGTGTAGGGACTGTTCTTATAACCTACCCTATGGAAAATCCGAATACGCACCGGGACGGGCCTGAACAGCCTACCTTAACCATGACAGAGACACATAGGGGTGGCATAGACGCTATCCCCTACGGAAAACCCAAAAATATGCGGAAATGATTTCACATCACTCACTCTGCCAACATCAAGCTTTGAGTTCACACTTCGTGGGATTCAAAGAAGTATCATGCACGGAAAAAGAAAAAGTGGGAAGAAAGTCGGTACTTTCATTTCTTTTATATTTTTATAAAAAAAAAGAAAAAAAGAAAGATTGCAGAAAGCGAGAAAGCACATCTAGTGACCACCCACCGGCCCTTTGCCAAGCCGATGGGGGGTGTCCTGTAGGGAGGATGATGAGGGGGCCCCAGGGTTCCCATTCGAGTCAGAATCCGACTCCTCCTCGAAGTCAGCGTCGAACTCATGTCCAGGAAAAGGAATGGAGGGTTTGATGTTGCCAAGGCCCTTTAAGTTATAATACTTGGAGGCCTTATCCCTGCACTCCCGGAACCCCTGGTGATAAGAGTCCAGAGCCATCTCGGTGACTTCCTCCTTGAAAGCAGAAGACGTCTTGAAGTCCGAGATGGCTTCTGCCACCTTTTTCTTGGCCTCTACTGCCTCCATGACGGCCGCCTCAACCTGAGCCCTGGCCTCCTCTAATTGAGCCTCCAGGACACGGACCTTCCTCTCCAAGCGATCGATAACTGGGTCATCATCATCGCTCAGCCCGAGGAACCCTGGGCTGCCCTTTGTCCCGGTGCTGATGGCCCTCCTTTTCGCCACCCTTCGAAGCTCAGGAACACTAAACTTCATTTCGTCGGGTCACTGGAGAAAGAAGAGGAACTTCTGAAATAAGAGTCTGAAACTGCAATGGCCTTCGGCAGGGGAGGACAATGTCCCATTTATAAGGACCTTACACCCACGACTGGCCACAGGAAAACGTGCTCCATGCCCTTTCCTAGACCCATCAAAAGATGCCACATGTCAGAGCGACGCCTCGAAACCCAGGTGACCGCTCGGGAACGGTATAATTACCAATAACTACTCTTGGAATGGCGATCGTCGGTACTTCAAATCCAGAAGAATCTCCATCGTACGGCTACGACATTAATGGCTCACTTTCGGAAAGGAAGGATATGGCGGCACCCAGGGCGCATGAAAATGCGACTGTTCGAATATTGATACACTTATTACTGGCAACAAGAATCATAATCAATGTTCCTTGATCATTGATCAACAGAAAAATGACACCTGTCCGTTGTGTCCATTCCTAGACGGGCAGGTTAGTTATGGAAAAAGGCTAACATCAGCCTAGTTTGACCGTGAACAGTCTTCAGCAACGACATTCCAATTTGCTTCGGAGCTCGTCTTCGACATCAGCCGCGAGCCAAACGGTCTTCAGCTTCGGCTCTTCAATCAAGAAAGAAAAAGAAGAAATGAAATTCGAGTCATCATCAAAGTCAGAAACCTCGCGCAAACAGTATTAAAAAATATGGCGTAGCATGTACAAAAGAAGGAAGTCATTTGAAACTTCAAAATAGTTTGCTGGTTACATTTCAGAGGAAAACGACAAATCAGTAATACTCTCACCCTTCAAGGCAATTCTTCGTTTCGAAAACTGAGAGTATGGGGCAACTGTTGGAATATCCCGGTCCAGGTATGAACCAGCAGCCGGTTCGACTAGCTGAAGACATTTATTCTGAACCCCAAACTTCGGACCAAGGTATTCGGAAAGAGTCAGACAACCCATGGGCAAGCCAAAGCTCTTACTGGATCTACGGTACCCGAAGACATCGTCTTCGGATTACGTCTTAATTCTTTGTCGAAGATCAAATCCTACGGTCCCCAAAGACATGATCCTCAGCCTGAACCGAAGAGCGACCTTCATCAACTCTCGAAGACATGGTCTCCGGTTTATGCCGAAGACATAGTTTTCGACCTATGATAAAGATCAAGTCCTCGATCTATGCCGAAGACAGGTTTTACGATGTCTCGAGAGGATCCGAGGATGAAGACTTTCCTTGATTCAACCACGGAAATCTCCCTAAAAGGGAAGTCCGGAGACAAACTCTCGACATATTTCAAATTTCTATGAACAGGGCAAGCAATGATTATCATCAACTATTTCCGGAAGGAAATCATGGCATGCAACCCCGGCGGCAACGCCTCCGGCCTGGCCACCGGAACCGTCCATTAACTATCCACGATCCCAGATTATGGGAGAGAAATTAACTTCTCCATCGTAACCGCTGGAGGAAGAACGGAACCGTAGGCTGGACAACTCCTTATAAATAACGGTAAGCGGGAACGCTCGAGGTAAGGTATAAGATATTCTTGAAAATCCCAGAGTCTTTACCCTCTCCATTGAATCCTCCTCAGAATCTTCCTCGTTCTGTGGCTGGAGCTCGTCTCTGATTTAGGCATCGGAGTGTCCCCGCCGGAGCAATTCCAGTCAGAAATTTATTTTGCAGGTAAATCAGGGAGCTAGCCTGCGATCCAGTAGCTCCGTCCGATCGAAAAAGGGATTCTACGTTAACATATCTATTCAAATTTTTTTTTTTTAAAAAAAATTAATATACATTACACTCAAAATAGTTACCGCTTTTTTACTATTTAATGCTCATCCTATCTCATCCCGTCAAGTTAAATTGGAACCATATAGATCAACGAAAATTTGCAGTGCAGGTTAGCTCGAATTTCTTGCAACGTACTCAATGTTAAAAAAAAAAAAAATTTCTTGGGCAAAAGGAGCATTAAGTGATACTTGTATCAGTTGTATGAGCGTGAAATTATCGATCACAGATGTTAAACTATCACTACCCGTTTATTGAATTATCGCATCAGGCAATGGATAAATATCTTCACGCCTCACTCGGTGCGATGTCTATCGCTTTGCGCCTCTCGCCGCTTCTCTCCTCCTCTCTCTTCCTCCGTTTCTCTACCAAATTCCCTTCGATCCCAACGACTCCCATCCCCCTTTCGACCCCAATCAAGGTCTCTCACACACACATGTTTTAGTTCTTTGGAATCTCTATTTCTTATTCCGATCTTAAGAATCTCGGCATTGTATTTTCAGAGATTCAATCGATTCGGGCCGTTTTCTTGTTCGATGGCCACAGCGTCCGAGCCCAAGGAGTCCCCTTCGAACAACCCAGGTCTCCAGTCGCAGCCGGACGAGGCCACCAAGGGATACTTCTTGCAGCAAACCGTAAGCCCGTTTCAGCTTCCGTGCAGATACGAGTAATTCGAAAATTTCCTTCTTGGTGATAATTCTTGTAAATTTTTCATCGTTTTTGGATAGAATAAAGGACATGGTAGTTTCATGGTTTGGGAATTTGGGATTTTGTTTATTCATTCGTTCATCCATTCATTAATTTATTCTCGTTGACAATGTGATATGATGTTGATTTTGGTTTTGCAGATGTTTCGAGTTAAAGATCCAAAAGTCAGTCTTGACTTCTACTCTCGCGTGCTGGGAATGTCGTAAGTTCGTTTTCTTTGTTCCGATTTTCTTATGGTCAATGATTTGAAATGTGATATGAAGAGAGCAAGAGTAGTGGGCGATAGATTCTCGTATCTAGTTTTATGGGCAATCAGTTTATTGTTTGGATGACCTTTGCAAAACTAGCCTGCCTACCGTTCTAACAAGCTGGACGATACCCAGCCTATTAGTTAAAAAAGCTTCTTGTCTAAAAAGGCTCCTTGTCTAAAGACAAGAAGCCGTGTACCCCAGTAAGCCATATCAGGCTCTGCAGTTTATGTTGGAGTAGTCGTAGATTGGTCTATAGCGATTATGAAGTAGCTGAAGAGTTGTTTTATTTAGTATGTGAATGATCTAAAGGGGTAATTGTTTTGGTTCATCCATTATTTGATGTGCTGCTGGTAGACCATGACTGGTGTCCATAGCTAGAGTTGATGTTATTAATCACTTATGGTTGGACCACACTGTCATATGCTTCCTGTCTGTCATTTGATATGTTTTGAGTACAATTTGTTGCAACTCTTAGGGATGTCTAAATTGTCGATCTTTTGCAAATGTATATGTGTTGTGAGAAGGAAATGCTTTGTGATAACAAAGGAGGTGTACATACAAGGGCAGACCAATGAAAATGCTGAGATGCTCAAAATCATTGTGATGTTGTGAGAGCATTTAAATGACTGATAAGAGGCCCTACTTCCATTCTAAACATTTAAAATCATCTTTTGCGGCGTTAAATGGATAAGAGACAAAAGGGTGTGTTGAATCACGAGAGCGAAATTCTAATGGTAAAATTGTCCAGGTAGTTGAGGTTTTAAGTGGTTAAATTGTTTTTTAAAAAAGTCATGATAAAAAGAAATGAAGAAAATCAAATTTGTAAAATTATAGTTCACATTTGATGCATGAAAGTTTTGATAAGCACAGACATGAGCATAACCACTTCTCCATATGATGCAATGCATGAACAGAACAATGTTAACACATTTTAGTTTGTAGAAGAGGATATGTTCATTGTTATTTCTAAGCTTACCATATCCTAAAATATTGAGATAAATTTACTGAAGACCTAACTGAGTTAGTTAATCATATAGATCATTGTTATTTCTTCCATCGTTACCTTGATGATTTATATCTCTTTTTTTAAAAAAATATTAGCATTTGTATCAACGATTAATTGCTTTACATATCCACCTAAATGCTGAGATGCATTACATCTTTTTATTTTTACTGATGTTAGTATCACTCCTCAAACTAAGAAGAATATGACATGATAGATTGTAGGGATATGAGAGGTTTTCCATTGGGTCTGCTTCCATTCCATGTTGATTGAGACCAAAGCGAAGTTATATTTGGGTCTTGAGACTAGATCTAGACTGATCTGTGCACTGAATCTGTTGGCTTAGGTTAGGCCAAATGATGGGTTTTATTTGAGGTTTGTTCTGTTGGATCTGAGCTTCGATTTACACCAAATTATCAATCATTAAATCATAGTGGAGTGAATCTGGTCAACATTACTGTCTTCACCTCTCCAAACCCAAACAACCTTCTAAAGGTAAAGTGCAGAAAAGTCTCACACAAGACAGTGCTGTTCAAAGCTGCTCTATATAGTGCTGAAGGCCAGTGGAACTTCGATCTGATGGTTGGTACACACCCCTTGCAGATTCTGATAGGTGGTGCTTCCACTATTTTTCTCAAAAAGAATATGATTATGAATTTGGGATTTTTTTTCTTTTTTTGGCATCATAGTTCATTACCATTTCTCAGTAGTTAAAAACAAAGCCCCTTTCACAACATCTAGGATTTCTAGTGTTGTTTGCTATTGTCATCTATGCTTTTATATTTTGTTATACCATTGGTCTATATGCCATAATAATCTAGAAGTAAATTTTATCAGGTTATTAAAGAGGTTGGATTTCCCAGAAATGAAGTTCAGCTTGTACTTTCTGGGTTATGAGGTAAACTTGTTTGCTTATAATTAGCTGGAAACAAATGTGTGATTGATAATCCACCAGATACTCACCACTCATATCTGTGCAGAATCCTGCATCAGCCCCTGCTGATCCGATTCAACGAACTGTTTGGACGTTTGGCCAGAAGGCCACACTTGAGCTTACACAGTGAGAAAGATATTTGCCTCTAATTCTTTGACATTTAGATTATCGGAGAAAAGTGTCTGTTGTTTGCTTGCCTTCTTTGTTCGATATTGTTTTCTTATGCTTTTATATATCAACATGCATCATCTTTACTGCTAACCTCTTCTTTGTTGCTTTTCAGCAACTGGGGCACCGAGAATGATCCCGACTTTAAAGGTTATCATAATGGAAATTCAGAACCTCGCGGCTTTGGTATGCACTTTTAAGAACCAGATGTAAATTTTAAATGTGATGTCATGGTCTTGAAGCATGCGCATTGAACATGCTCCTTGATTGCTGAAAATAAGTTTCATATAAAATAAGATACCTGATGATATAAATGATGTTTGATTTTTATTTACATGTTTACTATTCTTTTGCTACAAATAGGACATATAGGCATCACAGTTGATGACACATACAAGGCATGCGAGCGATTTGAACATTTAGGAGTGGAGTTTGTGAAGAAACCTGATGATGGTGAGTCTTTTTTGCACAAAAAATTAGAGTTTCTATTACTTTGCCTGTTAATGTTACAAGTTTATATGCATAATTTTGGATACATATGTTCATTGAATTGTGATGGCAGTAAATGAATTCATTACAGATATTCAATGGCAGAGTGACAAGATTGGCCTCTGGAACTGAGAGCTGGAACATATGGATATTGATAAATAACTAACATCCAACATGATAGATCAAGAAAGAGAAATTTGATTTTATTCTTTATTTACTGGTATTAATTTTAGGAATTGATTATAATTATAATGTTGAGGCTTACAATTTGGATTTAATATCACAATTATCACACCTCTGCTGTTTAGGGTATTGCTTAGATTATTCTAGCTGTCATAGATGGGCCTGATGCAGTTGGTATCATCTGATGACATCTGACAGTGACCATGACATTACATTCCAGAGTAGCTCCTTTCCTTCTTCTTTTTTTTTCCCTCCTTTTTTTAAAAAATCCAAAGACAGGAAGAGATTGGGCATTTGACCCTGAAAAGGTAGCCATTTCATGATCCTGCAATTTATTCGATGCAATGCTGGCTGAGATTGCTGTGGACTAAGCTTTCCAAGCCTTCTGATGGTTATTGTACCTTGAACCGTGAATCTAAACTAGTTCTCTTAGGGCTAAACATTGGCCATTATAACCACAGCCCCCAATCCTGCATTCTAGTATTGTTGAGTAAATAAGTCTTCTTTTTGAGTCCACTTGGTTGGAGTCTGTAAAATGTTGGCTAGATATTAACTTAAGTGAGGACTGTTCTAGTCTTTTTGCATTGCAAATCACAGAATTCTCATATCATTTTTGAGTTGTCTATCTAACCATAATGTAGTAATAATCAGCAAATGTCTCCCTACTTTGGAGACTATTGAATCCTCTGCTATTTATTAGAACCTGCCTTGCTCATGTCGGCCTTCCTAAAATCATACTGACCATCTGTGTTTTTCAGATCTTCTTCTCCTCTTCTACTAATTCTCCAACACAAATCCATGCCCCACTTGTTTTCATGCCTTGTTATGTCTCCAACTTATCCAATTCTTGATCATGTTACCCCTAGTTATTTGCAATTCTTATGCCTTATCATATGGTATAATTCTAATATGTATCCTTCTTATCCATGTGATGCTTATTGGATGTGCCTGGACAGTCATTTTGCCTAATATTGTATTTGTGAAAACATTTTTGCGTTTTATATATCTTACTGTATTTTCGTTTAGTCTCTGGTGTATATATTTGTTGCATATTTTTTATGTGGTGTCCCTTGAAACATTACTACCTTTTTTGCTGTTTATGTGGACCATGGCCTCATCTTTATTTCTCAGATGCATTCCCTATTCACCTTTTTTTTGTTTAACACAGCTTTAGATAATTACATCATTGTCTTTTATCCAAACTTCATTCTAGTTTCATCAATGAATAATTATTATCTAAATCACCTGTAAAATGTTAGCTTTAAACTTGTATCTGCTGCTGTTCATATTGAGACTCTGCCTGTGTAAGCTTTAGCTTTCATTTCATTACATGATTGAATAGGTGTCATAGCTATTTACGTTCTTCCCCTTCAAAGCATTAATAGGTTCATCTCATTCTAAACATAAAGCTAATTCTTTCTTTTCTGTACCCAAAAAAACTCCTCCTTTTCATAGATTTATGTCAGCCAAGTATTGCTAGGATTGCTTTCTCAAGCACCAACTTCTTTAATTATCAATGTCAGCTTACTGTTGCTTTGTTTCACTTATGCTGTTTGTTCTCTGTATGATTGTGTCAGCATGTCACCTTTTTCCTAGCATAACCATGTTCCTAATCTGACTGCATGTATGTAACTTAGACTGCACACTTTGTGTGAAATTTTGACAAAGTATATACTAATTTCAAGATCAACAATGCATCATCTAAATTAAAGATCCAAATAGTTGAAGATGATCTGTATTATAAAACATATCTAGAAACTAAAATTCTTGTGTTTTAGTGGTCTCTAACCTTCGCATCAAATAGGCACAAAAATAAATAGTATGAATTGCCCTAGTGTTCTAAAATACATGAAAGGGCTCACAAAGTGAAAATCCATTTCATTGATCATGATCTACATTTTAAAATACGGGTAATTTTAAATTAACTAGATTTTGATGATTAGTTCATAGTGATACAAAGTATCATGCTTGTAAAACCATTCAATTTGCACCCACTTGATGCTTATATTAGAGACCACCATAATACATAAATTTGGTTTCCAGGCATTTCTTGTAGTGTAGATCATCTTTAGGTGTTCGAATTTTCAATTTTGATGGTCCATCGTTGATCTTGAATTGATAAATCTTCTGTCAAAGATTTAAAGTTTATAGTCCAACTCTATGTATGTGCTTGTATGTTCAATTTTCAACATTATTTGAAACTAATGTTGTAATCTATGTATTTATATGTTTCACATGCAGGAAAAATGAAAGGTATTGCCTTCATTAAAGACCCTGATGGCTACTGGATTGAGATTTTCGACCTGAAAACAATTGGGAATGTGGCTGCTGCTGGCTCCTGAGAAAGACCTTGTGCAAGTAACCTTTGCTTTTCATAGTTCTGGGCTTAGGATGATAAATAATGATAAATTATTATTATCTTCTGTTGTAAACAGCAAGTATCTTGACATATGATATGAGTTGCAATTGGCACAATTATATCCATATTATTACGTTATATCTTGTGGTGCATAAACAGACATCCATGATATGAATGCCTATTCATGGTCATAATAATCAGAGTTATCTAGTAAAGTTTGCTACTTTAGAAATAAATATATAGAGACAGAGTTGATGGAATAATAGCTGCTAGCTCTCAGTTGCGGTTAGGCTTTGGGAGATCTCTAGTATCAGTAAATCCCTTTGTTTTGTCCATTCTTCCAACATGGCATTCTCTGAAGTGGGTTGAGATCAGTCTGGCTGTTGGTGAAACTGCAAGAGTTCTGTTCAACAATCTCAGTCGACCTTGCTCGTCAACCTTTTAGAGAATACCAGAGGAAGATTTTTGTGATTTTTTAAATTAAGAAAAAAAAATAATAATACTGCTTTCTACATGGTCATTTAGGTCATGAACGCTTGGACTTGGACATACTAAGGCTGTCATTGTGGTTGAGAGAATTTTGATAGTTCAGGCCAAACCTGATGCCTGCTCACTGGTGAGGTGAGCAGGCAGCTGTTCTCACTTCTTGGTTTGTTACCTTTGCCTTTGACAATTTTCTCTTTATTTTCTTTTGATCCTTCATGGGATAATGATGAGCTGCATGGCTTTACTATAAATTAAAAACCTTATTCATTAAATGTTTAGAGTAACAATATGTTCCTAAAATGCTTCTATGCAATGTATGATTACTTGCAGATCAAAGCAAGGAATTTAACCTTTTTGTTAATATTTGCATTATGTTATCTTGATATGACCTTAATGATGCAGTTATAACATTACAAATCAAAATCTGAGTCAGCTAAAGCAGGATAAGTTGCATGTTGTTAGGAACTAGAAGTGACACCTGCACTCAAAGGCAGCAATAGGAGCAGTAGCATGGTTTAGAAATGGTCTGGTCCCACTGCCATCATAATGTGCTCCTTGCTTCTAAGATCCTATACTCAAAGCTTCAGTCATGGCGAAAAAAGAAAACATTTTGATCCAACCCTAGGACAAAAATTGTCAGCATTCCACTTCATTGCTAATGAATTTCATCTGAAGGAAAAATGATAATGCAGAAAAATCTGGGAAAGTATGAGATAGTTTGCCAACATCAATAACGGATTTAATTGTTGTAATTTAACATATGACAACTACCTAGCATGCTTTAAATCAGTAATCATGAGTTTTCTGATAAACATTTAGGAATGCTTTAATGTGAATGTTAAGAACCGAAAAATGGACAAAGTATGCCCATAAAGATCCTGCAGTTCATCTAAGATAGGCTAAAACAGGTAATAAACATTTCCACTCGCCTTTTGTTTAACAAGGGAAAATTCCAAATTAATTTGAGTCATATGTTTTATTATAAATGATTTTTAAGGAAATCAAATGGCTAAATAATTTCCTGCATTAGATTAGTTACATACAAGCACATCATAGATAAAATCCTAGTGAAATTTACTTCTAAGCTTCTCCATCCAGAATGCATAATGTTTTTCTTTTTTTATGATGCCTTTTCCATTCATCTATTAAAAATACTCTTATTATTTTGGATTAATAGTATGTAAAGGATGGGGAGCAATCAGCTTCTATATATACAGTCATATATTTTTTTTATTCTTTTTTTCTGCTTCTCATCCTTATTCTATTTTTGCATAAAGCATTTCTCGGTTACATTTTATTTGCTGATAAATAAAATTTAACATAGTTTACGAATTTATTGCTAAAAGTTTTGAAGTCAATTTACTTCTTTAAATTGTTCTTTATGCGTTGCAAATAACTTTGAAGGCGTTAAGACTACCGATAAAAAATAGAGAGGACCAGAATCCATGCTTCAGTTTCCTTGGATGACATCAGTGTCGGTTCCCTGATTTAATTGTTGGACTTCTTGGATCTTAGCGGACTATATTATGCTTATTTAATATGTTGATGTTGAACAGGCATTTTGTATTGCTTTTTTATTAGAATGGAGTAAATGTGCATGCTGGAGTTCATTGCTGGACACCAAATATTTTTTTATCCCCTATCTTTAATGCTATGCCGGCTCCTAGCAGAAACTCCCTTGAACTAGGAACATGGAAATCATGTTTTTTACCACCATCACTGTTATCACCATGCCGCTGCAGCAACTATCTCTATCGCCATCATATCATTATCGGTGTAAACAATATTTTGTTCACATTTCTTGTCATACCCAATCCCTAGATTCAATATCAGAGGACATGAGCATTGCAATCGATTAAGTTCTTGTATAATTCAAGAGATAATATACTTGAATCGTAGACGGTAATATTATCATGGTAGAATAGAATTCTAGCTTATAAGAAAGAAATCATTCTTTCTATGTGAATTCTAATTTATAAGAAAGAAATCACTCTTTCCATGTAAGGTATCTTTTTCCCTCCCAGATTGTGAATCAAGGAGAACTCTAGCTTTGGAGAGTTGTGATAATAATGAGGGCGCCTCTTATCCATATATAAATCCCCTTGGCCATAACATTGGTCAGTCGGAAAGAGTGCTTTTTCCTTATAAATTAGAGTTTTCCTTGATTTACAATCAATGTTGAACAAATGATGCCCTCTCAGCATAGAATAACTATTTATCAAAATAAGTTTGGAGAGCCATACACACTATTGCAATTTATAGTTAGGGTCTCATTTCATAATTTACATCTCAACCTTCCACCATGCAAGCTAATTTGCATTTCTTTCAAATCACTTTTTAATATACAAGATAGTTAAATAGAAGCACCAATACCAAAACAACCTCATCTCTACTTTGCTTTACCTTCCAAACCATGTTCAAGACTCCAAAAGTCCTTGAAATCGTGTACATAGCGAAAAGGTTCTCTAAGCATGAAAATCATGCAAAAAACGAGCCGTGAATCATGTCCCGCATGCATAGACCACGTCACAATCCATGGATCGTGCGCTGTCAATGCACCGCATGCCCGACATGGGCCGTGCACACATCATGTGTCCGCATGCATGGGCTGTGCACATGCCTGGGTCTATAGGCATATATTAAAGCACTAATCCTAACAATCTCCACATTGACTCAATATTCACTAATCCTAACAATTTCTACCTTGACTCAATGTTTAGCCTCCACATAACTTTGTGAGCTCATGAATGATCTTGCCCTCATGTTCTAGGGCAAACGCCTGGCTACTCATGGATGGACAAACATGAGAGTCGAGCCAGGCTACTTGATCCCATTTCTATCATGTGCTAAGCTCTACCTAACATGAGATCTACTCGGGAAAGCCTCCTACGGTAATAGGAACTTCACTTTATGACATTGCCAATCATCCTCCCAAGTCTCGTATCTCGTATCCGATCTATGTGCTTTCGGAGCTCCACCTTGTATTGGACTTTTATTTATATCAAGAACTCCACCTCATACTAAACTCCTTGTCGAGATAATGTGTTCCATACTTTTGTCCATTTAATGTAACTCTACTACCATGTATGACCTTCAAGATTTCATCATCAACTTTTGAACTATAGTTGCTTGAATCTAGTTTACTCGATGAAATTAGATTCTTGTAAAAACTGGGTATATGTCGGATCTCATCCAATTTTTTTATTATTTCATCATGTACCATCATGCTGATTATCCCGACACCCTTGATTGCATAGCTTGATCCATTTGGTAAGTAGACAGAATCTTTTCTACTCTCTAGAGAGCCAAACAACTTTTCTCTATAATAAATATGATGTAAACATGTAGAATCTAAAATCTGTTATAGAAAACAAGTAGATATCTTATCGGATATCATAAATGCCTTACTATATCTGTCACTATCACTACCATTGACCACTATCATAGTAGCCTTCATCCGATCCTTGAGTTACAAACAATCTCTAACACGATATCCTAATTAATTGCATCGGTAGTATCTAATCTTGCTCGTGTCCCCTGACTTGAACCTCAATCATCCATCTCGTGATCCTCTATCGCCCCATCCTATACCACTTGCACCTCCAATCATCATCAAAGCTGAATTACCACCTAAACTTGAAGCTCTATTCTCTCGCCTGAGAATCTCATTCTGTAGTGCCGCAATGACCTCTTCTATCTTGATGATATTCTTCTCTATTAGAAGAACAGTTACTATGGACTCAAAGGATGGGAAAAGATGACAGCAAGACTAGTGCTTTGATCTTTTCCTTAACTTTCTTACCAACACTAACGAGATCAATGAGGATTCTCTGGAAGTTGCTGAGATATTCTTGCATACTCTGCCCCTTGCTTATCTATAGCTGGCAGAACTGCTTTAAGAGGAAAAGAGTATTAGTGAGTAACTTCACCATGTACATCTTCTTGAACTTCATCCACATCACTATTAGAGAAGTCTCGCTTAACACATAAATCACTACATCATCCGCTAAGTACAAGTGGTTTGTGCTCACTACTTGCATCTGAAGCCACCTCCAACTTTTATCCTCCATGGTAGCTAGCCTCTCTTTAGATAAAAGAGCATCAATCAACTCCTATTGGATGAGCACGTCCTTCACCCTTACTTACCATATGGAGAAATTACTCTTTTTATTGTACTGGTTGATCTCCATCTTGATTATGTTTGTCTTCTCCATCTTCTTTAACCTCGATTAATATCACCACAACCTCGCTCTGATTCCAGTTGTTGGGGGATCTCTTAGATTGCAGGATACAGATCTCCATCCAAGATCGCACTTCCATCAATTAAGTTAATACTACGAGAGAAAAGAGAAAGAGAAAAGGCACATACATAATCAATTAGGCATGCAAAACTTCACTATGAAAGAAAAAAATATAAATAAGAGGAGAACACACTCTTTGTCTTTATAAAAAGATTTTCTCAATAAAAAGCCCAAAATATCCTTCATGAAGCTCTGAAAAAAAAACCTTCAAGGTGACTTTCTAGCCATCCACCCCTTTTATAAAGTCCAAACCATGTTCAAGACTCTGACAAGGACTCCAGAAGGCCTTGAAATCACGTACACCATGAAAAGGTCCCCTAACCATGGAAATCATGCAAAAAATGAGCCACTAATCGGGTCCTGCATGCATGGACCGCATTGTAATGCATGGACCATGCACTATTTATGCACCACGTGCCCGCGTGTGGGCCATGCATGCATGACACATCCGCATGCTCGGGCTGCGTGTGCACCGGGTCTGCAGGCATGTATTGAGGTGCCAATCCTAACAGTTTCTTCCTTGTAGGCCACTACCCATGACATGGCCTCTGATCACCTTGGAAGAGAGGAAGCTTAAAATCCTTGAATAAGGAACAAAAGTCCTAATTTCTTCATTTCCTAGTTACTGCCAAAATTAGACTTAATAAAAAAAAGAAAGGATCCTTACGAGGTACTTGAGAGGGAAAGGGGAAGAATCAAAAATAAAAGAAGAAAAAGGAAGAAGACAGAATGAGAGTGAGAGAGGAGATAGTGCAGGAGAGAGAATGGAGAGAAAGAGAGAGTGGGGAGAGAGAGGGTGTTGGAGAGAGAGAGAGGGCAATGGAGAGAGAGAGACCATGGGGGGTGGGGGGTTCATGGAAGAGACAAAGAGGGAGAAAGAATGGTGAACTGGGGAGGGGGTTTCACACATGGAATTGGAGATTTTATTTCTCCTAAAAGAACAACTGCCTTATTTTGGCAGGCCCAATTAGGTGGGTCGGCTGGGCTAGACTTGACATCCTCCCTTCCTTAATTAAATTTCTTTTTTGAAATTTACATATCTAAGTGATGTGGCAAGATCGCTGACATGAGACAGCTGACAGGCGCCACGTCAAAGGAAGCCGCCGTGTCAGACGCCACGTCAATTCTCTTGCTTGGACTCCTTCACCGAGCTAAGCTTCCCCAGGACAACGGGACCGCCTGTCGAAGCCGAGCTCCGTCCTCCGCCAGGTCGGATCTGCGAGCTCGGGACTCCTAGGCCAGAGCTGCACTCTGCCCTCCAGAGCGAGACCCTCGGAGATCGTGCCCCGTGGTCTGAGTTGAGCTCAGCCCTCCTCCGCCATGTGGAGCCCCTTCGAGGCTGAGCCCTCTGGACCAGGCCCGCACTCTGCCCTCCTCCATCGAGGCGACCCCGTGAGCTCGGGGCGTCTAGGTCGGAGCGAGCCCTGCCATTCCAGCTTAGCCCCAGCTCAAGCATAAGCACCACCATCCCGTGGTCGGGGACTGCACTGAGATACCTGCCAGACCGCAATGACCGCCTGCAGCCGTCGGTTACACCAGAAAGGGGAGATGCCCACTGATTGAGGCACCACGCTCCTCACCGACCGCCTGAACTACCTGAAAGAGGAAGTCAACCGGGAGATTCGAATCCTAGGGGCGGTGGCCCACCAATCGAGGTACTACCAGGTTTCCCGAAATGAGATGACCAGGAGGAATGTCAGAGCACATGACAGCTTCCGTTATCGCGGATCGGGAAAGGCTCCTCGGGACACCGCCGCACGTGCTTGACAGCCCGGTGGAGATCCCAAGATGAACGCTGAACGGTAACCTAGCCTACAAAACTCAGAGGTAACAACAACAATACAAAAAGAGACATAAGCCATACCACTCCAACACAAGTGCAAGCTCAACCAGAGAGCACAACACCACAAGAAAACCCAAGCAAGGGCGGGCGGAAAGGCTACACAGAGACTCCCTCTAGCCAAGCCACTCTTCCTTCGATACCCTTGCATCCCACTCTCACACGACTCACTCCTCCTAGTATGGAGTCCATCAAGAGGGGCTCGACCAGGAGGATCTGTTCCCCTGGATCATCTCTGACTTACCATCAGAGTGCCCCCGCTGGAAATCCCGGCCTGAGTCACTAACCCCTGTTTTGTAGGTTCAGGACCACCGGACAGCGAGATAGCGAAGGGGATGTCCTCCGACATCGACAACGGCTATGGGCCATGGCGATCTTGGCGGCAACATATCGGCGCACCAGGTAGGGGGGTGTCCCTGTGAACAGTCCTTGATCTAGTTCAAGCCCCCCTTCTTTCTCTTCTACAAGCAAGTTTCATGGAAGGATGGTGACGACACAGGCGCGAGAGGCCTCCGCCAGCCGTGCACGGGACTCCCTCTCCCGGGGGAACCCACACAACCCAGAGGCGGGGCCATCCGTTCCAGTTCAACCACCTCCGGTGAAGTCTCAACTAGCCGCACTTGCTCAGCAAATGCAGATCCTTACCACAGCAGTGCGCCAGCTCCAGCACCAGCACCGATCCTTGGCCACCCACCAGCAGCTAGGGACTCCCGTGGCTCAAGCCACGACCCCTCGCGATAGCTTGCATTCCTTCCAAGAAAGGCCCTCGTAGTCACGAGCCATTACTGACAACCGGGTTAGCCATCAAACTCCGGCCAAAAGACAATGAGCAGAGTTTGCTGATAGGGAGAGCCGCTCACCAAACCTCGGGCGGGTAGTATCCAAGCCCCATCAAGGTAGAAAAAGCAAGACCCCCGCCATGGGTGCCATGCACCCATGTCACCTTCTCTGTCTCCTTCGATGGAGGGGTCCACTGATGAAGCCATCAGGCGCGCGACGGAGAAGCGCCTGGAGGAGCATGACCATAAGTTGGCGAAGCTATCCCACCGATTCACCAACCTACCAGGCTCAGCTAGCGAGCCAGCAAGCTACGATGCCCGTCCCCCTTTCTCCCAAGAAATCCAAGGGGAGCTGATTCCGAGTCGGTTCCATATGCCACAGGTGGATCCTTACGTGGGACCACCCAGAAAGCTACCAGACCCTCATAAGGGTCCAGGGGGCCACCGATGCTCTCCTCTGCGTCACTTTTCCTGCTACTCTCTAGAAGGCAGCCCGGGTGTGGTTCACCCATTTGGAGCCGGAGAGCATCAACTCTTTCGTCCAGCTAGGGCAGAAGTTTGTGGCCCACTTCGATGCCTGTCGGAAGTTGCCATGAGAGGCAGACAGCCTCTTCTCCATCCGGCAGCAGGACCACGAGCCGCTGCGGGACTACGTGGCTCGCTTCAAAGCTGCCGTGTTGGAAATCTACAACCTTGATGAGCCGGTTGCCATGCTGGCGCTAAAGCGAGAGCTCAGGACCTCCCGTCTGACCTACTTGCTGGACAAGAAGCCTTCCAAGACTTATTCCGAGCTCCTCCTCCGAGCCCAAAAATACATCCACGTCGAGGAGGCGGATCATCTGAGGCGGGAGCTCGATGGGAAGCCACTGAAGAAGTCGGCCCCCATCGAGACGCCCGGAACCCGGAAGAAAGCACCCCAGGTCCCGAAGGGACCGGCCAAGACTGAAAGGGGCTGCTGTTCTTAAGGAGAGTTATATCCCCCTCCTCGCCCCAAGGACAAAAATCCTCATGGAAATTGAAGGCGAGGACTACTTGAGATGCCCGCCTCCGATGAAGTCCTCCACCGGCCGTGATAAAATGAAGTACTGTCACTTTCACCGTGACCACGACCACGACACCAAGGAATGCCGTAACCTCAAGTGGGAAATCGAAGAACTCATCAAGAGGGGCCACCTCAAAAGGTTCGTGGGGGGCAGACCACAGGTGGAATCCCAGGCGCTCGTCACTCTCCCGCCAGCTCCAGCTATCGATAACCACCCTACTGAGAAGCCGGTGGGCATGATCTCCTGGGGAGCTGCTCGCACACCCAGAAAGGCCCGGGGGGCAGGGGATCCTGAGAATGTACTCCCCTTTATGAGGGAAGGGGAAGACGGGGAGAAAAATGTAAATAATAATGCCTTGGTCATCGAGATGATGATCGCAAAGCATCTTGTAAAATGTATCATGGTTGATAGTGGAAGCTCCACAAATGTGCTTTTTTATGATGCCTTCTCCAGGATGAACCTTTCCCCCAATCAACTCAAACCAATGCATGCACCTCTTGTTGGTTTCATGGGTGATTCCATAAGGGTAGAAGGAGAGATCACTCTCTCGGTCACCGCCGGGACCCCATCTCGGCAGAGCACCGTTATGATGACTTTCATGGTTGTCAGGCTTCCTTCCGCCTACAACGTGATCTTGGGCCGACCCAGGCTCAACTTGCTCGATGCCATTGTCTCCACTAAGAGGCTACTTGTACAGTTCCCCACTCCCTACAGTGTCGAAAAAATGAGGGGAGCACCCCAGCCAGTGCAGCATTGCTTCCAAACCCTCCCTGGGGTCAAGGTCTCCGAGGACGACCCCAAGGCAGATGATCTCGGCCAAAGGGTCCAAGACCCTAGGAGATGCCCGGTCGAGCACCTACTTTCTTACCCGCTCGAAGATGATCCCACGAAGATGGTGCAAATTGGAGCCCAGCTACCCGAGGAGGAGAGAGCCCAATTGCTGGAGTTTTTGCGGGCGAGCATGGATGTGTTCGCCTGGACAGCGGCGGACATGCCAGGTTTTCCTCCTGACATCATTACTCACAAATTGAGTGTTGATCCAAAGCACAGACCAGTTCGGTAGAAGAAGAGAAGCTTCACCCCGAAGAGGCAGGTAGCTATCAAGAAGGAAGTTGACAAACTCCTAGCGGCCGGTTTCGTTCGAGAGGTCCAGTATCCGAGTTGGCTGGCGAATGTAGTGATGGTAAGGAAGAACAATGGCAAGTGGAGGATCTGTGTAGACTATACTGACCTCAACAAAGCTTGCTCGAAGGATAGCTTCCCTCTACCAAAGATCGACCAGCTGGTGGACGCCACCTCTGGCCACAAGCTGCTCTCCTTCATGGATGCATTCTCTGGATACAACCAGATCCGTATGCACCCGGAAGATGAGAAGCATATCGCCTTCATCACCGACCAGGGGATGTACTGCTACAGGATGATGCCCTTCGGTCTAAAGAATGCAGGGGCTATATACCAGTGTTTGGTCAATAAGGTCTTCAAGGATCAAATTGGCCGAGACATGCAAGTGTATGTGGATGACATGCTCATCATGAGCAAGCCGAGCTCGATCCATATCGCTGACATCGCCGTATCCTTCCATAAACTGCGGCAACATCAGATGAACTTGAATCCGGTGAAGTGCGCTTTCGGAGTGGCGACAGGGAAGTTCCTCGACTTTATGGTCACCCAGAGAGGCATTGAAGCGAACCTAGAAAAGGTTCAGGCAATCATCGACATGGAGCACCCGACCTTCAAGAAGCAGGTCCAGCACCCGATGGGGCGTCGCTACCCTCAGCAGGTTCATCTCGAGGTCGGCCAACCATTGCCTTCCATTTTTCAAGGCGCTGTGCAAGATGCACGACTTCACCTGGATGGAGGAGTGTAAAATAGCCTTCGAGGAGTTGAAGAAATTCCTCGCCTCTCCCCCGTTGCTCTCTAGGCCGGAGGAGAGGGAGGAGCTCCTGCTCTATCTGGCGATTACACCAGGAGCCGTCAGCTTGGTTCTTGTGCGCGCAGATGAGGACAAATCTCAAAAGCCGGTATACTATACCAACAAAATCTTTCACGATACGAAGATCAGGTATACTCGCTCTGAGAAACTCATTTTTGCACTAATAATGTCTGCTAAGTGCCTTAGGCCCTACTTCCAAGCACACCCAATAGTGGTTGTGATGGACCAGCCATTGAGGACCATACTTGGCCAATCCAAGACTTCTAGGAGATTGGCTAAGTGGTCCCTACTGCTCAGCGAGTTTGACATAGTGTACCGACCGAGGCCCTCACAGAAGGCCCAAGTCCTAGCTGACTTCGTGGTCGAGTGCACCAGATTCGTCGAGGAGCCAGAGCAGACAATAACGGAGCCCGGACCAGGAGAGGAACCTTGGATCCTCCATGTGGACGGAGCATCCAATTCCGGCGGGAGCGGAGCGGGCCTCATCCTCACCAACAGCGATGGGGTTGTGACGGAATGTGCCCTTCACTTCAAGTTCGTCGCAACAAACAACCAGGCGGAGTATGAGGCACTCCTCGCGGGTCTAAGAGTCTCCCGCGAGCTGGGTGTGCAGAATCTAAAAGTCTTCACCGACTCCCAGCTTGTTGTCGGACAAGTCTCTGGAGAGTATGAAGCCAGGGACACCCAGATGATGAAGTACCTGGAACAAGTCTGTGCGAGCACAACAGGCTTCCGGTGCTTCAGCATCTTTTATATTTCCCGTGGGGAGAATGCATGCACGGATGCACTGTCTAGACTCGCGACCTTGCCGGACTCATCACTGGGACGCGCCTACATCGAGTACCTCGAAAGTCCCAACTACGAAAACTTAGAGGAAGTGCATCAAGTCACCCCCGAGCCAAGCTGGATGGACAAGTACATCAGGTACATCACCGATGGCTCCTTACCCGAGGACCACGTAGAAGCAGCCCTTGTTAAGAAGAAGGCCTCCCGGTTCGTTCTGATGGAGGGCCAGCTCTACGCCGATCCTACTCCTATCTGCTCCTGAAGTGTCTCAGGCCCGTCGAGGCAACCTTTGTGCTCCAAGAGATACACGAAGGCCTTTGAGGGAACCATGTGAGAGGGAGAACACTGGCTTATAAAGCCCTTCACCAGGGATACTTCTGGGAGACCATGAGAGAGGATGCTGCCGACTTCGTTAAAAGGTGCGACAAGTGCCAACACCACGCGAACATACAGCGCCAGCCGGTGGTGCCGATCTCCCAACTCTCAGCCCCTTGGCCTTTTGCCTAATAGGGAATGGACATCTTGGGACCATTTTTCCGTGCACCAGGGTAGCGAAGATTCCTGCTGGTGGCGATCGACTACTTCACCAAGTGGGTCAAAGCAGAGCCACTGGCTCGGATCGTGGAAGCCAATATCTGCCAGTTCTTTTGGAAGTCAATCATTTGCCATTTTGGACTCCCCCGTTGTATCATCACTGACAACGGGCAACAATTCGACAATCAGGAGTTCGAAGGGTTCTGCACCGAACTCGGCATCCAACACCGATTCACCTCGGTGGCTCACCCTCAAACGAATGGAGAAGCCGAGGTGACCAATCGGACCATCCTCCAACGACTCAGGACCAGGCTAGACCAAGCTAAGGGAAGGTGGGCGGAAGAACTCCCAAGCGTTCTGTGGGCCTACCACACGACACCCAGAACAGCGACCGACGAGACACCCTTCAACCTTGTTTTCGGTGCCGAGGCGGTCATCCCGGTCGAGCTTGGCATGCCCACGCTATGAGTGCAGTAGTATGACGAGGCGCGGAACTCGGCACACCTCCTGCTCAACCTAGATCTCCTCGAAGAAATAAGGGATAAAGCCCTGCTACAAATGGTGGCATACCGGCAACGTGTAGCTCATTACTACAACGCCCGGGTCAGGCCAAAAACTTTCAAACCCGGAGACTTGGTGCTACGCCGGGCAGAGACATCTCAATCCCGGGAGTGCGGCAAGCTCTCATCGAACTGGGAAGGCCCCTATAAGGTGGCTGAGGCCCTCTCACAAGGGGCCTATTACCTCGAAGATCTCGACGGCGTCAGGTTTCCTCGAACATGGAATGCCTGCAACTTGCGAAGATACTATCAATAATGTAAGGTTTCCCATCAATAATAATGATAATGGTTTTTTTCTTGCGCGAGTATCTATATATCTTGCAGGAAAACCTCCTCAACGCCTTCGGGTCCAACTCCGAGGTGCCAAGATCTGAGCCCAACTCTTAGGCAACCCAAGACCGAAGCCTAGCTCTCCGGCCAAGGGACCTTCAAGCCAAGCCGCTCTCAATCACCAATGCCTTCGAGCCCAGCTCCGAGGCACCAAGACCTGAGCCCAACTCTCAGACAACCCAAGACCGGAGCCCAACTCTCCGGCCAAGGGACCTTCGAGCCAAGCCACTCTCAATCACCAACGCCTTCGAGCCCAGCTCCGAGGTGCCAAGACTTGAGCCCAACTCTTAGGCAACCCAAGACCGGAGCCCAACTCTCCAGCCAAGGGACCTTCGAGCCAAGCTGCTCTCAATCATCAACGCCTTTGAGCCTAGCTCCGAGACGCCAAGACCTGAGCCCAACTCTCAGGTGACCAAGACCCGGGGCCCAGCTCTCTGGAAGAAAAAGCCTCGAGCCTAGCTCCAAGGCACCAAAGACCTGAGTCCAGCTCTCAGGCAACCCTTGGATCGGGGCCCAACTCTCTGGCCAAGAAGGCCTCGAGCCTAGCTCCAAGGCATTCAAGCCTTGAGACCCTCTTCTCTGATCTCCCCACTCATCTTAAAAGAAAAAAGAGAGAGAGAAGAAAGAAGAAGAAGGAAAAGAGAGAGAGGGGAAGGAAAGAAAGAGAATAAGAGGGAAATATCAAGCAATAAACAAGTAGCAACAAAACTTTCATTTCATTAACAAAAGTCAGTTACAAACATCTTTTCGGGTCCCCGACATGCTAGGTGATCCCAATCAAGTACAAAAAGAAAGCAAAAAAAAGAGAAAGCTACTCTACCCAAGTTGACCCCCCGGCTGGGTTGTGAGGCTGAGAGGCCCCATTCTCAAGAACCTTTGGCTGAACGGCTCCGGCTTCGGGTGGCCCAGCCTTAGCCTCAGTTGGCGGTGAAGGCTCGAAGGTCACAGCTTCCTCAACGGCTGCCTCCTAGCGAGGATCCACGTCCAAAGCCAAGGGATACCTGAGACGATGGCGGTTCTCATCAGGAATGAACGCCTCGACCCGGCCGTGCAGGAACATGAAGCCTTTAAAGAAGGAGTCCAACACCGTTTGATGTATCTCTGTGACATACTCCTCCGAGGCCTTGTACCTGGTGATGGCCTCCTCAGCATCCTTTTTGGCCCTCACGGCCTCCTTCCTTGCCTATAGGCTCAGGTAGGCAACCCAAGAGGGGGGGTAAATTGGATTTTATAAAATTTTTGTACTATTTAAAATATCTATGAACTAAAGCAAGTATATGCTAATGCAATTCAAGTGCTTGTGTATTTCAAATAAATGCAGCAGAAATAAAGAAATAAAAGTAAAAGAAGAACAATCACACAAACACAAAGATTTATAGTGGTTCGGTGCCAATCAAGCACCTACATCCACTCCCCAAGAATCCCTTGGGAATTCCACTAAGTTTGGTTTTATAACTTAGGCTCACCAACAACCTTTATAACTTGTTTTGTCTTCAGGCTCACAAGTCAAACCCTAGTTGGTTTCAAGGCTCACCAACAACCATCCTTGATTTTACAGGATAACCAAGAACCTAAACAACTTGTTTTGGCTTGAGGCTCACAAGTAAAATCCTAGTTGGTTTCAAGGCTCACCAACAACCACTTTGGTTTTCAAAGGCTTACCAAAAACCTCTTTAGTTTTCCAAGGCTCACCAAAAACCTCAAGTAAAACAATGTAAGAGCAAGTTTAAATGAATACAATAAAAGCTTTCTAAAATAAAGCAAATATCTCTTTGAAGCCCTTGATTGTTGATGAAGATCTTGTCTTCAAGTTGATGAAGATCTTGTCTTCAAGTTGATGAAGCCTTTGATTGATGCTTGTAGATATAGACTTTGAATGCTCTCTTTAAAACTTGGAAGCTTGAAGGCTTTTAATCACTCAACTATTGAATCCTTTAAGAATATTCAAGAAACTCACCAAAGGATTACTTTCACATTTGATTCTTGATATTTATATAGCCTCCCAACACTTAAATGACCGTTTATAGCTGTTAGGGAGGAAAATATGGCCGTTGGAGCCAAGTTGGAGAAGTTCTGCAGCCCAGAAAACTAGTCGTTACTGTTCAAGTGTCGACACTTCACCTCCAGGTGTCGACACTTCAGTTTCAAGTGTCGACACTTCATTTTTCAGGTATCGACACTTCACTTCCTAGTATCGACACTTCAGCTCCAAGTATCGACACTTGACTGAAAGTGCTTTCTAAAGTTTTCTGTTTGTCTCAGGCCTTGAGTCGATACTTCACTCTTCAAGTGTCGACACTTGATCCTCAGGTGTCGACACTTCATTTCCAGGTATCGATACTTGCCTGTGCCATTGCTGAAACATCTTCAAATTGAAACTTTAACCTCTTCAAGTTCTTCCATATTAATTTCAAAGTCCATATACTTGATTTTCCATTAAATTAAGGACTTTTTCAACTGAAATGCAAGCATTTCTTCATCCAACATGGTTGAGTACTAAGATCTGAAAAATACACTTAAAATATAATTAGTACTTATATATACTTAAACATTTTGTCAATCATCAAAATCAAGACAGAGTCAACATTGCCCCAGCGGCCTCCATCCTGGTAGCCTCCACTCACTTGGCCGCCACCTCTGCCGCCTTCTCAGCCGCGGCTAACTTCTCTCTCCCTGTCGCCAGCTCAGCCTGGGCAGACTGGGCGGCCTCCTTGTGCCGATCAGCCTCGGCACCATACCACCCTAGCTTTTTCTCAACGAGGGAGAGATCATCAGCGCTCTTCCTCGAGCGGCTACGCTCCAGGTCAAGACATTCCAGGAGCTTCCTCGCTTGTCCCTCAGAGTCGGTGAGCTGCTTCTCCAGGTCCTTGACCTTTTGCTCGAGCGCTCCGCTCGCCTCGGCCTTCTCCTTCAGATCAGCCTTCAGTGACTCGATCTCAGCCGCCTGCTGCTGTTCAATGCGCTCCCAGTTTCGACAGCAGCCCCTAATGAAGAGGGTCTCGGCACCGATCTGCACCATGAAAAAAGGTTAGCCCAAAATATATATATATATAGAGTCACTCATCGAGTAAAGCTGGGGGAAGATGGCGCTGAGGACGTCGCCCAGTCGCTGCCCAGCCATCTCATGCCGGTCGCATGCCTGGATCAAAAAATCCATCATGTGCTCGGCTAGTGCGGGGCTCCGGAGGAAAGAGCTCTCCGATCCCATCTTGAAAGGGAGTCGGCGTTGCACCTCCTCCCTCCTACTCTCTCCTAGAGTAGGCGACCTTGCCCCACTATCTGTAGGGCCCCCGGGGACAGGCTGAGGAAGTGGTACCCGTGCAGGCGGTGCCTCAGTCGCAGTCTCAGCCCCGGCTCGAACCTCCTCGTCCCCGACCTCGATCACAGACGGACTCGAAGGACTAGGGGATGCAGCGGCAGCAGCCGCGGCCCTTGCCCGGACTACTACCTCAGGCTTCGTGGTGGGGGCCGCTCCCTAATGACCGAGCCACTCCGGGATCTTCTGGGTCACCCGCTAGACTGGCCCCGGCGCCGCAGATGTCACCCTCTCCATTGGTGCAGGGGTAGCTCGAGTCGCCCCTAAACTCTGACCAACTAGTGCAGTAGAACTCGGGCCGGCCGCCGTGGTGGGAGTGGCCGCAGATGCGCTCTTGCCCCTAACTTGCCTCGACGGAGGCTCCTCGACTAGCCCGCTTGGCGGCCTCTTTCGGGTGATCACCAGTAGGTCACTCTCCATGAAGATCATACCTGCATGCAAGCCATATAACAGTCAAGATTCACAGAAAACAATGCAAGGAGCATAAATAAAAAAGGAGAAGAAATGTTCAGGTCGAACTCACCCAACCCATTCGTTGGGTCGACCCCGGCGTCAGAGAGGTTCTGCTCTGATAACAGAATCTCAAAAGGAGGGACCTGGGCGGTGCGGAGCTGCTCGTAGTCATCTCGGTCAGCCGCAACGACCAAAGAGTTTCGGTTGGGGGACTGGTCTAGATCACTCCAGACCCAATCAACCCCCTCAACCGTAGCGAAGAAGAACTTACTCTTCCATCCCTTAACAGAAGAGGGGAGCTCAAACTTAATGCCCTTCAGGCGGGAAGACAAGGGCCACCACCCATCCTCGGTCGGGTGGCACTTCAGGGCAAAGAAAGCCCTGAACGGAGAGAAGCGGGCAACAAACCCGTGTAAGTGACAAAGCATAACAAAGGAAAAAATGACCCTAATGGCATTTGGTACTAACTGAGCAGGGACCAAATGGTCGTTATTCAGGACGGACATGAAGAATGGATGGAAGGGAAAGCGGAGACCCCCAGAAAAGGTCTCCTCATAGAAGGCTATGTGGCCCAGGCCACGGGAAGTGACCCGTTCCCTCGGACGAGGGATCAAAAGTCGGACAGAATTCGGGATGCCATAGACATCCTAGATGGTCCCCAGCTCCTCGGCGGTGATCGTCGAGGCGATCCTGCCAGGACCTATGGACCGGACGGACTCCGGAGTAGGTTCAGAAGAAAGAGGAGGAAGAGAAGGACCGGACCCTGGTTCCCTGATAAGCACCGGACCGGGAGGATGCCTTTTACTGAACTCAAAGCAAGTCGCATCCTCCTCCTCACCGGAAGAAGGAGACACCGGCCTCCTCTCGGAAGGACCGGCTTCGCCCTGATCAGTGGAGGGGTGGAAGCCCGAGCCAAAGCGGGACATCCTCAAGAACAAGTGAAGCAAAGGACTCGAAGAAGAGGACGAAAGAACGGACTCGACCCGGAGGAAGGAACCTACTCTAGCAAAGGGGGAAGAAAGAGGGGACTAACCTGGTTCCTTAGAAGATCTGAGGCAAACCGGGAAGAAGGAGAAGATTCGGATATCGCAGTGGGCATAGAGAATTCAAAAGAACAGATGTTTTGGATAAAAATCTCTTTTCATTTTGAAGTGACCTGGCGCATTCGTATCGTTACGACCCCTCCGCCAACGGATTCGTGCCACGTGCTATCCATTGGTGAAAAGGACGTCCCGGTCGCTTTGAATTCTGCACCAACATTAACTGCTCCTCGGACGTGGCCACGAGGCATCCCTGCACTGGCCTGCAGGACCATCTCATGGAGCGCTAGCAATCATGGCCATCATTGTACTAGATCTTCGCCTTTCCATGTCAGCATCGCAATTACTCCCTTCGATCCGAGCACCACGTACTAACGAGCCTCGGGAGTGGGGGGCAAATGATGTGGCAAGATCGCTGACATGGGACAGCTGACAGGTGCCATATCAAAGGAAGCCGCCGTGTCAGATGCCACATCAATTGTCCTACTCGGACTCCTTCACCGAGCTGAGCTCCCCCAGGACAATGGGACTGCCTGTCGAAGCCAAGCTCCGTCTTCCGCCAGGTCGGATCCGCGAGCTCGGGACTCCTAGGTCGGAGCCGCACTCTACCCTCCAGAGCGAGACTCTCGGAGATCATGCCCCGTGATCGGAGTCGAGCTTAGCCCTCCTCCGCCACATGGAGCCCCTTCGAGGCTGAGCCCTCTGGATCGGGCCTGCACTCTGCCCTCCTCCACCGAGGCGACCCCGTGAGCTCGGGGCGTTTAGGTCGGAGCGAGCTCTGCCATTCCAGCTCATCCCCAGCTCAAGCGTAAGCACCGCCATCCCATAGTCGGGGACTGTACTAAGACACCTGCCAGACCGCAATGACCGCCTGCAGCCGTCGATTACACCAGAAAGGTGAGAGGCCCATTGATTGAGGCACCACGCTCCTCACCAACCGCCTGAACTACCTGAAAGAGGAAGTCAACCGAAGGATTCGAATCCCAGGGGCGGCGGCCCACTAATCGAGATACTGTCAGGTTTCCCGGAATGAGGTGACCAGGGAGAATGTCAGAGCACATGATAGCTTTCCTTATCACGGATCGGGAAAGGCTCCTCGGGACACCGTCGTATGCACCTGACAGCCCGGTGGAGATCCCAAGACGAACGTCCAATGGTAACCTAGCCTACAAAACTCGAAGGTGACAACAATACAAAAAGAGACATAAGCCATACCACTCCAACACAAGTGCAAGCTCAACCGGAGAGCACAGCATCACAAGAAAACCCAAGCAAGGGCGGGCAGAAAGGCCACACAAAGACTCCCTCTAGCCAGGCCACTCTTTCCCCAACACCCTTGCATCCCACTCTCATACTACTCACTCATCCTAGTGTGGAGTCTATCAAGAGGGGCTCGACCAGGAGGATCTGTTTTCCTGGATCGTCACTGACTTACCCGTCGGAGTGCCCCCGTCGAAAATCTTGGCTCGGGTCACTAACCCCTGTTTTGCAGGTCCAGGACCACCGGATAGCGAGACAGTGAAGAGGACATCCTTCGACACCGACAGCGACTACGGGCCAGGCGATCTTGGCAGCAACACTAAGTTTTCAAATAGTTTGGGATACTTTTGTCTTATTTCTTCCTTCAATTTTCAAGTAGCTTCTCGTATTGTATGGTTTCTCCATTGTACCTTAACATAGAAAATTGCATGATGTCATAATAGTTAATCCTTCTGATCTACAATTTGTATAGGAGACTCTTCATAGGTCAGATCTTCCTTTAGCTGCCAAGGATCATACTCTATAATATGACTAGGATTCGATACATATTTTTTTTAACATTGATATATAAAAAACATTATTATGCCTATTAGTGCTAAAGGCAAAGTCAATTTGTAAGCCACTTCACCAATTCTATCCAGTATTTTAAAAGAGACAATGTATTTAGGGCTTAATTTATCCCGAATCTCAAATCTTACAATCCTTTTAATAAGTGAAACTTTTAAAAATACATGGTCACCTTGTTAAAACTCTAATTTTTGTCTTTTGACATCGACATAACTTTTCTATCTACTCTGAGTTGTATGAAGACACTCTTTGATCAACCAAATTTTTTCCACTATCTACAATATAAGTTTAAGTCCTAATAATTTTCTCTCATCAACATCATCCCAACATATCTAATGTATAAGTTCAAGTCCTAATAAATCTCTTATCAACATTATCCTAACATATTGGTGATCTATATTTTCTTCCATACAATGCCATATGTATATTAGTTTGATAACTGTTGTACCATGACGTCTCACCCTCAACTAGAACCGGCCCAGTCCTGCGGTCCGACCTGGCCACCCTTCTCAAAGCTCCAACTAAAGAGGTCCGACCCACCGGAGCTGAGGTCTGAATGACCCTCTCCTGCTGGAGTCCAGCCCACCATTCTCCGCAAGAGGTCCGACCCACCAGAGCTGAGGTCTGAACGACCCTCTCCTGCTGGAGTCCGGCCCACCGTTCTCCGCCAGAGGTCCGACCCACTGGAGTTGAGGTCCGAACGACCCTCTCTTGCTGGGGTCCGGCCCACCGTTCTCCATCAGAGGTCCGACCCATCGGAGCTGAGGTCCGAATGACCCTCTCCTATTGGGGTCCGGCCCATCGCTCTCCTTCGGAGGGTTGGCCTTTGCTCTGACCAACCGACCGCCTCACGGCCGGCGTCCGATGGGCGAGCCTTGGCATCCAGGATATCCCAGAAGCACCTTTCTATTATCACAGGATCCTGCTATCCTAATGGCCCTACTCCACTACTTCCACGATGCCGCCGTATCTACGTGCCACATGGCCACTCTCCAGATTCTCCTAGGGGCAGATCGATCTTTCTCAGCCTCTCCCCTAACGGATTTTGGACTGTTCCGCATCTATATAAGGTACCTGGGGGATCCCGTTCAAAAGTAGAAGAACTCTTCCCTCTCCATACGCTGTTGATCCTTTGGTTCCTCTATTCTATTGCGTTCAATCTCCTGCTAACTTAAGCATCGGAGGGTCCCCCGCCGGAACACCACCGGCATCCTTGGGCACTTTTCTGCAGGTTCGCCCAAGAGAGGAGTGCTCTAGCCCATCCAGTCATCTTGGTTCCCGGTCCAGGAGTTGATGCGGCAACAGATTGGCGCCAGAGGAAGGGGTGCACTCTTTCTTCTAAAAGGAGGAATCCATCATCCCGGAAAGAAAATGGCTAAGGGAAGAGCTCCAAATACCACCTCCAGGAGGGATACTTCTCCTTCCAGGTCTGAGGAGCCTCTTAGAGAAAATGATTTTGCTGCTACCGCCCCTGCTGCTGTAGAACCTACCATCACTTTGGGGTTGCAATAGTTCCAAACTTTGATGAATCGCATTGAAACACTAACGGCTGTGATTCAGCGCTTCCAGGAAGCAGCCGACAATCGGCAGCAGCTACCAGCTGCTTCCTACACTAATCCTCCAACTGCTGCTGTGGGATGCCGACAGCCAGATATCCCTCAGCCTGGTTCCCACGCCGCCGTAGAGCCCCGGAGGTCCTTGGGTGATCGCACCGATGGCAAAAGGAAGAGATCTGCTTCGCCTTCCTACACCGAGTCCATCCCCTTCGGCAGTCGGCTTGCTGCCGAACCTCCGAAGGACTATGGCAGCAAGATCATGCGCATGGAGGAGCGCATTGCTGAAATCGCCTTTCGGTAGAAGGCCGAGGGGGGATATGTATACGATTCCCGTCCCCCGTTCTTCGAAGAAATTCTGGCGGAGATGATTCCCCACCACTTCAAGATTCCGCAGGTGGATCCCTACGACGGTACCACCAATCTGATGGACCATCTGGGCACATACAAGGCCCACATGATGGTTCAAGGCACCTCCGACGCTCTCCATTGCATTGCCTTCCCTGCAACCCTCAAGAAAACCGTCCAGACGTGGTTCTCTGCTATCCGACCAGGTACGATCCACTCCTTTTCTCAACTCGAATCACTTTTTCTTTTCCATTTCAAGACCTGCCATCGGATCCCGAGGAATACCGACTGTCTCTTCCTCATGTTGCAAAAGGAGAGAGACCCTCCAAGATTTCATGGCCCGTTTCAACTCAGCGGCCATGGAAGTCCCAGATTTAAACGAAGCTGTAGCGATGTCAGCCTTCAAGCGAGGGCTCTGCTCGTCCAGGTTGACCTTTTTCCTGGACAAGAAGCACCCGACAAGCTACAGTGAGTTGCTGGCCAGAGCGCAGAAGTATGCCCTGGTAGAAGAACAAGCAACCGACCGATGTCATGCTGAAGGAAGGCCGGCCCCAAAGAAGCAGAGCGATAAAGCCCCCGAAGTTCGACCTCCGATCGACAATCGACGGTCGGCCCAACACCGAAGTTCGAAGCCAAGGGACTTTTCCCGAAGGTTCAAGACTTATGCACCTCTGTCCCTGCCAAGAGAAAAGATCTTGATGGAGATCGGGAATGAGACCTTTCTGCAAAGGTCTCGGCCAATGAGGGGCCCTCCTGCCCTAAGGAACAAAGATAAACTCTGCCACTTCCATAGGGATCACGGGCATAGTACCGAAGATTGCCTGTAGCTGAAGGACGCCATTGAAGACCTCATCTAGAGAGGATACCTGCGCAAGTATGTCCGACCCCATCGGGACCGGGTAGAAGCATCAAACACCCGAAACCTCCGGAGGAGACAGAGCTCCCCAATCAAAGGCCAACTGGTGGGTATGTTGGCATGCTGCATCGGCGATCCGGAGGAAGTCAGGAGGGCAATGCTGATGCGGCTAAGAGGTCCCGGGGCTCTAATACCATTATTTTTTCTGATGAAGATCTGGAAAATCATATTTTTGAGAATGATCCTGTAGTCGTGTCAGTAGTCATTGCCAATTACGATATAAGGAGAATACTTGTTGATAATGGAAGCTCGACAGAGGTATTGCTATATGATATTTTTGTGAGAATGAATATATCCAGATCTATGCTTCGGGAATCCCCCGCATCGCTGACAGGCTTCGGGGGAAACTCCATCAGAGTGGAAGGTGAAATAGTTCTCCTTGTGACAATTGGGACGGAGCCTCTCCAGAAAACCCTCCTCATCAACTTTGTGGTCGTACGGACGACCTCACCTTATAATGCTATTCTGGGCCGATCGGCCCTCAACAAATTCAGAGCCATTGTTTAAACTTACCATCTGTTGGCAAAATTTTTGACCAGGAACGGGGTCGGAGAGGTGAGGGGAGACCGTCGGATGGCCAGGCAGTGTTTGACCATTATGAATCAATAGTCAGAAGGCCATTCCACTTTAGAGCAACTTGACCCAAGGGCTGAGGCTGACGGCCTCGGTCAGCCAGGGAAAAAGATTCTGTTTGTTCCACTCCGAGAGGATGATCCTACTAAAGTCTTTCAGATCGGAGGTTCCCTCAGTGAAGACCTTAAGTCGGAGTTGATTAGCTTTCTTAGGAGTAATGCCGACGTCTTTGCTTGGTCGGTGTCGGACATGCCTGGGATACCGTCGGAGGTTATCACTCACCAACTCAAGGTCGATCCGACCTACCGACCCATCCGATAGAAGAAGAGAAGCTTTGCTGCCAAAGATAGAAAGCCATTGAAGAGGAAGTAAAGAAGCTCCATGATGCTGGCTTCATCAGGGAGGTTCACTACCCCGAGTGGTTGGTGAATGTGGTCATGGTGAAGAAGTCCAACGGAAAGTGGAGGATCTGTGTGGACTACACCGACCTCAACAAGGCTTGTCCGAAGGACAACTTTCCAGTACCCAAAATCGACCAGCTGGTGGATGCCATGGCCAGCCACCAGCTTCTCAATTTTATGGATGCTTTTTTCGGGTACAACCAAATAAAGATGCATCCAGAAGATGAAGAGAAGATCGCCTTTGTCACCGACTAAGGCTTGTACTGTTATTGAATGATGCCTTTCGGCTTGAAGAACGCCGGCGCCACCTTTCAAAGGCTGATCAATCGGGTGTTTGAAGGATAGCTGGGGAGGAATATGGAAGCTTACGTTGATGACATGATAGTGAAGAGTCTCCATAAGGCTGACCACATCAAGGACCTGCAGGAATCCTTTGACGCACTTAGGCACCATCGGATGAAGCTGAACCCCATGAAATGCACTTTCGGGGTAACCTCTAGCAAATTCCTTAGTTTTCTAGTCACACAGAGGAAAATTGAAGTAAATCCTGACAAGATAAAAGCCGTCACGGAGATGGCACATCCGACCAACAAAAAGCAAGTCCAAGAGCTCACCGACCGAATCGCCTCTCTTAGCCGTTTTATCTCCCATTTGGCTGAGAAGTCCCTGCCATTCTTCAAGACCCTGTGCCGGTCAGAGGGTTTTGTTTGGACTGATGAGTGTCGGTCAGCTTTCGAAGCATTGAAGAAGTACTTAAGAACCCTCCACTACTGGCCAAGCCGACAGAGGGAGAGCCCTTATACCTCTATCTATCGGCGTCAGACGAAGTGATTTGCGCAGTCCTTGTGCGAGTCGGAGAGGACGGACAACAAAGGCCTATCTATTATATCAGTAAAGTCCTTCATGATGCCGAAACAAGGTACCCCAAGATGCAAAAATTGATATACTCCTTGGTCGAATCAGCTAAGCAGCTTCGACTGTATTTCCAAGTGCACCCGATCGTGGTGCTGACCGACCAACCACTCAAGGCGATCCTTCAAAGCCCAGATACATCCGATCGACTCGCCAAGTGGGTCATCAAGTTAGGGGAGTTCGACATCTCTTTCCAGCTATGATCTGCCTTGAAAGCCCAGGTAATTGCTGACTTCATTACAGAGTGTACATGGAAGTAGGAGCTGCCTCCTCAAATGGCCGAAATACCTGAAGCTGACACTGTCTATGAAGTAGAACCAGCCTGGACTCTCCATGTGGATGGAGCGTCCAACTCTCAGGCTGTGGGGCCGGGCTGATTTTGGCCGAACCGGATAGGAAAAACCTGGAGTATGCTTTACACTTTTTATTTCAGGTGTCAAATAATCAAGCAGAGTATGAAGCCCTCCTTGCGGGGCTGCGGATCGCCAACGAACTGGGCATCGACCGGCTCAGAGTCTTCTCCGACTCCCAGCTGGTGGTCAACCAAGTGAAAGGTGAATTTGAAGCAAGGGATCCAACCCTAGCAAAATATTTAAACCAGGTACAAAACCTCATTTCTCGGTTCAAATTTTTTGAAATCCTCCACATACCTCGTCTACAGAATTCTCGGGCAGATGCTCTCTCAAGGCTAGCTACGGCCGCCAGCGGGACTTCTGATCGAACCTTTGTGGAGTATTTGCAGCATCCTAGCATTGCCGAAGAGCCGACGGAGGTCCACCAGGTGGAACATGAAGCTTCTTGGATGGATCCGATCCTTACCTTCTTGGCCAAGGGAACTCTTCCTGAAGATCCAACGGAGGCCAAACGGGTGCGCCTGACAGCCTCTAAGTACATCGTCCTTGATGGCATCCTTTATAAGCAGTCATTCTCACAGCCGCTATTGAAGTGTTTGGGGTCAGCGGATGCCGACTACGCCCTTAGAGAAGTTCATGAAGGTATTTGCGGCGACCACCTCGGAGGCAGATCCCTGGCCTACAAGATCATCCGGCAGGGATATTACTGGCCCACTATTCAGAAGGATGCATCGGACTTCGTTCGTAGGTGCGATGCATGTCAGAGGTACTCCGTCATTCAAAGGAGACCTGCCAGTGAGCTGACTTCGATCACCGCCCCGTGGCTGTTTGCACAGTGGGGGATGGACATCCTGGGATCCTTCCCCCCGGCCTCCGGGCAACGAAAACTTTTGCTTGTGGCTATCGACTACTTCACCAAGTGGGTGGAAGCCAAACCACTGGCATAGATAACGGAGGCTAAGGTGGAGAACTTCGTCCGGAACAATATCATCTTCTGATTCGGCATTCCCCGGATAATTATTACTGACAATGGGAGACAGTTTGACAACTCTAAATTTCAAGATTTCTGTCAGCAATACAAAATCTCTCATTGACTTACCTCGGTCGGCCACCCACAGTGCAATGGAGAGGCCGAAGTCACCAACAGAACAATCTTGCATGGGCTGAAGACCCGTCTCAATGAAGCAAAGGGACTTTGGGCGGAAGAACTTCATTCAGTGTTATGGGCGTATCGGACGACTGCCAGAGCATCGACCGGAGAAACTCCGTTCAACCTCACTTACGGAAGTGAAGCCGTCATCCCTATTGAAACTTCTCTTCAATCCCTCCGGATCGATCACTATACCGAACCAGCCAACTCCAAGTGGCAAAGGGTTGACCTGGACTTGCTTGAGGAAACAAGACTTCGGGCAAGCATGAAGATGGCGGTATGCCACCAAAAGATGGCGAAATATTACAACTCGCGAGTCAAGGTGCGAGCTTTCCGATTCGGAGACTTGGTCTTGCGGAGAGCCAAAATCTCAAGGCCGACTGAGCAAGACAAGCTTTCTCCAAGTTGGGAAGGACCATATCGGGTCTCTGAAGTGGTTCGGGCCGCCACCTATCATCTTGAGTTTTTGGACGGATGACAGTTGGCGCGTCCATGGAATGTAGACAATCTCCACAAGTATTATCAATGAAGTTCACATTTCTCCCACGAACCACTTCCAAAAGTCCGACTCCGATCGGCAAAGGCTCTAGGGCAGCCCACTTTCGAAAGTCCGACTTCGATCGGCAAAGGCTCTAGGACAGCCCACTTTCGAAAGTCCGACTCCGGTTGGCAAGGGCTCTAGGGCAGCCCACTTTTGAAAGTTCGACTCCGGTCAGCAAGGGCTCTAGGGCAACCCACTTTCGAAAGTCCGACTCCGATCGGCAAGGGCTCTAGGGTAGCCCACTTCCGAAAGTTCGACTCCGGTCGGCAAGTGCTCTAGGGCAGCCCACTTCCGAAAGTCCGACTCCGGTCGGCAAGTGCTCTAGGGTAGCCCACTTCCGAAAGTCCGACTCCAGTCAGCAAGGACTCTAGGGCAGCCCGCTTCCGAAAGTCCGACTCCGGTCGGCAAAGGCTCTAGGGCAGCCCACTTCCGAAAGTCTGACTCCGGTCGGCAAAGGCTCTAGGGCAGCCCGCTTCCGAAAGTCCAACTCCGGTCGACAAAGGCTCTAGGGTAGCACGCTTCCAAAAGTCCAACTCCGGTCGACAAAGGCTCTAGGGCAGCCCACTTCCGAAAGTCCGACTCCGGTGAGCAAAAGCTCTAGGGCAGCCCACTTCTGAAAGTCTGACTCCAGTCGGCAAAGGCTCTAGGATAGCCCACTTTCGAAAGTCCGACTTCGGTCGGTAAAGGCTTTAGGGCAGCCCGCTTCTGAAAGTCCGACTCCGGTTGGCAAAGGCTCTAGGGCAGCCCGCTTCCGAAAGTCCGACTCCCATCGGCAAAGGCTCTAGGGCAGCCCCTTCGGAAAGTCGATGGACCAATACTTAGGATAAATTTCCTAAGCTAGTTGCTCCGGCCTGAGCTGACATCCGATTGCTGCTTCAACTGCTTCGGGGTCCGGAGAGCCGACAGACCAACACTTAGGATAAATTTCCTAAGCTAGTTGCTCCAGCCTGAGCTGACATCCAACCGCTGCTTTAACTGCTTCAGGGTTTGGAGAGCCGACGGACCAACATTTAGGATAAATTTTCTAAGCTAGTTGCTCCGGCCTGAGCTGACATCCGACCGCTGCCTCAACCTCTTCGGGGTTCGGAGAGCCGACGGACCAACACTTAGGATAAATTTCCTAAGCTAGTTGTTCCAGCCTGAGCTGGCATCCGATCGGTGCCTTGACCGTCCTAATCTATTTTCGGTCCAGAAGGCCGATAGGCCAACACTTAGAGTAAAAATCCTAAGAATCTAGTTCGGCCTGGGTTTCTACTCAATACTTACCCTGAAGGTCCAACCACTCACTCTAATATGCCGACTGGCCCATACTTAGCAAAATTTCAGAAAGCAAGACATTGAACAGTATAAGGAAATAAGTCAGTGAGGAAAAGTTTCTTTATTGCTTCAAAAGGATTTTTACATGAATTGAAGGTCAGGCCTTTACAACCAGCTAGGTCTGACCTTTAAGGGTTACAACGACTACCACTTTGGCCCCTTTAGATACAACTGCTGCTCCGGCCTCTTCAGCCCCTTAGGTTACCTCCGTCTCGGCACCAGTTGGGACGTCTGCTCCAACTACCTCCGCGACGATCTTCACTGGGGCTTCGGTCACTTGGGCAGTCAGGTCCGTCCCTTTAGAAGTTTCTACCGTCGCTGGCTTCGGTAGCTGAAGGAAGGCAAGATCGAATTCCGGGAAGGCGGCACTTACCTTTTTCAGGCACTCGTCATACCCGTAGTCGAAGCCGACCGTCCCGGCTTCATTCATTTCCTCCTTGAAGCTCTCGAAGGCCTTATAGTCCGCGACGGCCTTGTCGCTGGCCGTCTTTAGCAAGTCTTGGGCCGACTTCAGCAGGCCCTTGTACCTTTCCATCGATGCTTGATAGCCCTTCGCGCGGAGGTCCATATCAGTTATGCGACCCTCCTCGACCTTCAGCCGACAGGCCAGGGTCTTAACCTTATTCTTCTTGTCCTTCAGCCTTGCCTCCCGATCAGCCTTTTGGGCAAGCAAGTCTTCGACCTGTTTTTTCTGGGCCTCCAGTTTGGCCCGCAAGGGGGGCACCTCTGACACTGTAGCTTTCAGGACGAGCACCTCTTCCCTGGAAGCCATCAGCGCCTCCCAGGCGGTGTCCCTTGCCAGCTCGGCCGCTTCGACACTCTGGGTCAGCTGCTCCTTTATGTACAGCAACTCACCCAGCCCTTGGTCCATCAAGAGGTTGTCCCTGACGAGCTGCCAACAAACAAGTACAGTTAGAGAGCTTCCAGCATTAAACTTAAAGTGAAAGCAGGAAGAGCAAAGCTTACCCCCAAAAGATGGTGGAGAGAACTGTTGGCCACCTCGTTCATTAATCGCCCGTCAGTATCGGGGATGGCCCGTTGAAGCTGCTCCCTTGTCTCCTCTGCCGCGCACCACAGTAGGTGCTCTTCTTCCTTCCCTAGGGCCCAGGCAGCCCTCTCGCTAGCAACCGACGGCCCTTCACCCGTAGGGGTTCTCTGGGTCGTCGAGGGGACCGTTGCGATCATCTCCGATGGCGGGGGCGCAGGGGCTGCCACCGTCCCTGTCGACGTCGAATGTCTCCCTTTTGCCTGGATGGCCGGCTGTCCTGCTGAAGATGATCGCTCGAACGCGATCACCTTTTGGCGTTCGATTGGGGGTATGTCGTCCCCTTAGTCGACCGACACCATTGGGATGGACGACTCCACCATCCATTGCTTCTTCATCCTTTTGGGCGCTGGGTCTACTGCCCGTTTCTTTGGCTCTTGCTACGTCGGCTCTGCGATCCGAACGGCCCTCCACTGCGCCGACGTGCCGAAAGGACGGCCCGATCTGGCTTCATTTTTTCGCTTGTCAACAATGAAAGCAGAATTAGTAACAATCGCCAAGCTGATAGGAAATAAAGAAGGAAAGGAGGGTAGCCAATCTCTCCCTACATGATTCTCATCCTACCTAACGTCGGTTGTCGACTGAGTCCGGCCCGGTAGAGGCTGTCCTCAAAAAGTAGGAAGTTAATGAATTTTGGATCTTCACCGTCCAACCTGTGGAAGTCGGCCTCGTCGGCCCTCGAGACCTTCCTTCCATGCAGGGCATCCGGCCTCGACCCCCTCTAGGCTGCCTCGAAGCCCCATGGCTCCAGGCTATCTATGAAGAAGTATCTGGACTTCCATTCATGAATAGCAGACGGAAGCCCTCCTAAGATCTTCCGGTTAGGACGGGGACTAAACATCCACCATTCCTGACTCCAGAAGTCCTGTTTCAATAGGAAGAAATTGGAGAAAACGGTCACCCTAGGCTCTATGTCAGCCTCCCGACACAGAACTATGAAGCCGCACAGGACCCTAATTCTATTCAGCGTCAGCTGGGAGGGAATGATCCTAAAGGTATTGAAGACCTGAACGTAGAAGCTATGGATTGGGAAACAAAGACCGGCCTTCAGGTGGTCTTCGTACATGGAAAGGGCTCCTAAGTTCAAGGGTCCGTTTACCCTACTCTCTCGGCTAGGGACGGTCATATGCAAGGTAGACGGAATGTTATATATGGCTCTAAGGTCTTCGACCCTCTCTCGGGTCATGGTCGACGGGATGTCGAAGGGCCTGAGTTCCCTACAACCGTGGGCTGCAGCCATCCTAAATGGGAAAGGAGATGGGGGAAGATGGAGACGGGACTAACCTGATTTCTGGTCTCTAGAGAAGCCTAAGAGCAGTGCAAAGGGGATGGAGGCGATTTTCTCTCCCAACGCAAACGTAGCAGCAAGTTCTTTCTAGGCGATGCCCCCTCCTTTTATAGGCTTTTGGGGGCCGCGTCCCAATGCACCCCCCATGTGCCGAGCTCCGATGGCCACCGCTTCGGTTCCCAGATTAGGCAGGAACCCGAGGGGACGCGCCAGATCGTATCCGGCCGCGATCCGCATGACAGGCGAGGCAATGGTGGATGAGCCACTCCGGCAAGCGCACCAACCACCTCGATGGCGCCACGTGTCCCACGTCGCTTCGAGAATCCGAATGGGCAGCTGCTATGCACCGTACCAGCCATAACTGCTCCCTCAGTCCCCGCCAACCAGGCGTTGACACCTGTCCCAGGGCAAAAATCGAAGCAGGAGGTGGCCGAACGCAGCATGCCATGCCGGATTCGCCATCATTGGAAAGGCTAGCACATTTATTTTCAATTAATGCCCTCGCCCTTCGAGCCTACGGACTCTCTTGAAGAACAAGAGCAAGGGGGACAACTGTTGTACCATGACGGCTCACCCTCAACCAGAACCGGCCCAGTCCTGCGGTCTGACCTAGCTGCCCTTCTCAAAGCTCCAACTGAAGAGGTCCAACCTACTGGAGCTGATGTCCGAATGACCCTCTCCTGCTGGAGTCTGGCCCACCATTCTTCGCAAGAGGTCCGACCCACCGGAGCTGAGGTTCGAACGACCCTCTCCTACTGGAGTCCGGCCCACCATTCTCCGCCAGAGGTCTGACCCACTGGAGCTGAGATCCGAACAACCCTCTCTTATTGGGGTCCGGCCCACCATTCTCCATCAGTGGTCCGACCCACCGGAGCTAAGGTCCGAACGACCCTCTCCTATTGGGGTCCGGCCCGTCACTCTCCTTCGAAGGGTCGGCCTTTGCTCTGACCAACCGACCGCCTCATGGCCAGCGTCCGACGGGCGAGCCTGGCATCCAGGGTATTCCAGAAGCACCTTTCTGTTACTGCAGGATCTTGCTATCCCAACGGCACTGCTCCACTACTTCCACGATGCTGCCATATCTGCGCGCCACATGGCCACTCTCTAGATTCTCCTAGGGACAGATCGGTCTTTCTCAGCCTCTCCCCTAACGGATTTTGAACTGTTCCACGCCTATATAAGGTACCTGGGGGATCCCGTTCAAAGGTAGAAGAACTCTTCCCTCTCCATACGCTGTTGATCCTTTGGTTCCTCCATTCTATTGCCTTCAATCTCCTACTAACTTAAGCATCCGAACCCCTTGGAGAACTACTTCATCCAGGAGCGCTCCTCTCCAGATAAGGTTCTTCTCAATCCAGTTGATAACAATAACATATCTTTAGAAAATTCTACCAAGGATAAGTGTTCTTCTCAAAATCTTTTCATATTAATAACACAAGCCCTCAACATATCTTTCAATATCTGAATAATCCATTCTGATTGTCCATTTGTCTGAGGGTGAAAAGCTATACTAAAATTAAGTTTATTTTCCAAAGCTCTATGCAAACCTTTCCAAAACTGAGATACTGATCTAGTGTCTTGGTTTGATACTATAGATACAAGAATACTATGCAGTCTTATAATTTCTTTAATATATAGCCTAGCCAACTTTTTAAGAGAATGTCCAACTGATATGCTAAAAAGTGAACTGATTTAGTCAATCTATCAACAATCATCGAAATTGCATCATTACCATTAGGAGTCTTAGGTAAACCTATTATAAAATATATAGTGATGTGTTCCCATTTCCACTCAAGAATGGATAAAGGCTGCAATGGTCCCCCGAGTCTCTGATGCTTAACTTTCACCTAGGTCTCTGATGGTTAACTTTCACTTAGTTGGCATGTTAGACATTGAGCAATATATTATATAATTTCTCTTTCAATATTCTTCTGCCAGAATTTTTTTTTTCAAATCCCTGTACATTTTAGTGCCACTAGGATGTACTGAATAGCTAGTATTATAAGCTCACTACAAGAATAATGATTATTAGTGATGGCTAACTGCCATTGCTAATAGTCAATTTGTTGTTGTTGATAGTTCTAATGACGGCAAGCCATCGGGTAATAGTCCATCGATTAAATCTCTATCGTAACTAACAATTTTTAGTGATAAAGATCCTGACCATCAAATAATGGTTATTAGAGACAACATTAGTGACAGCATGTCACTGTCGCTAATAATATTTTAATTTTTTTTTAAAATAATTTAAAATTTTATTAGTAATAAAAAATTATTGATAAAAATAGCCATTGGTAATATTTTTTAGCGATGGCAAATACCATCACCAATGCTGTCACTAATAAATTTTTAATTTTATTTAAAAATAATTTTAAAAGTTATCAACGATGAAAAGATTCTATTAATGAAAATGGCCTCAATAATAATTGTTTAGCGACAGTAAATGCCATCACCAATGCCATCGCTAATAAATTTTTAATTTTTTTTAAAAAAAATAAATAATTAAAATTCTTAAATAATATTAAAAATAAAGTGATAATTAATAATCATAATTATATATTATGATAAAAATATAATTATATTATATTAAAATGTATAAATTTTATAATTTCATAAATTTACTTCATAAATTTGCATTGCTAAAAAATAAATATATAATATCAAAATAAAAAAATTATATGAAATCTATATCGTCGTCGTACTCCTCCTATAACCCAACTCCTACTCATCCCTCTGACTCCTATTCATCATATTCATCGAATTAAAATGATGGAAGACAAGTATTTAAAATGATTCAAGAATTTAAGGATAGAGAATCTTCGTGCGACCTTCTCATACTCCGACTTCTGGAAGAAGGACTCCAAGAAGAAGTCCTAAAGTTGGTCTTCTGGTCTATGCCCATCTAAGTATCATAAGACACGGGAGAGGTGCCACTGACTTTATAGCAACACTACTGGAACCTTATCACCAAAAACCAATTTAAGCTGGATAAATTAAAAGCCTTATCACCAAAAACCAGTTTAAGCTAGATAAATTAAAAGCTAGATATATTGAATAATAAATAAAAAGATATCTTCAATTATACTTAAGATATTGCAGTCCATTCTAACTCTATCATTTGATCAATGATAGTAGCAGTGATGCGGCTCTCGCACCAGCCATATCATATACCTTCCACTCTAAGATGAATGTTCATCATCACGTCTTGGCACCAAAGCAACTTAGAACTAAATGACAAGTACCTCACTGTTGACTTCATTTACAATCAAATTTCTAACTATTTTTTTATCTTTATTTACATTATTTTCATCATGGACTAGCCTAATATCATCATGTGCAATATCTGATCATCGCTTAATTCATGTTTCAATGCATATAAGCTATTGACTTTATTCAATTCATATGCATTAAAATATAAATTAATTCATAATAAGAAATTATCCTAGGTAATTTTAAACCAGCACATGATCATGTAAATAATGCAACTAAATATGAAAAAAATAAAATCTTGATAGTGAATGGAGTCAATAACGAACTTGTTGTCGCTCGACCCTAAGCTGCTTTAATGCCAATTATATTCACCTTGAAATTGAAGATATTGAAATGACCAGTGTGATAACTATATCATTGCAACTGTTGGCAACCAAATGATGAAATTGGAATAGACTGCAATATCTTAAGTATAATTAAAGATACCTTTTCATTAACCAATTCAATATATCTAGCTTCTAATTCCAACGAAAAGTAGCCTTTGATGATGAGTTCCCAGTAATGTCGTTGCGATAGTCAGTGGCTCCACTCCTGTATCTCAAAGTTATTAGATGGAATGAACCATGAGAACAATTTTAGAGCTTTCACTCTAAAATGGCCACCACATGAGATCAATGGCTTCGAAATCTTTTTTTGCGATCTTAAGTACTTCTCTACCAAGGATCTCATTTTCTTCTTGGAATCCTCATTCCAGAAGTCGGAGTATGAGAAGGTCGCAAGGATTCTCTATCTTTAAATCCTTGAATAATTTTAAATACTTATCCTGACTGGACATTTTTCTAGACTGGGTTCTAGCCAAACCGGACAGGACCAAAAGGGATGCCCAGTTCTATTGATATATCTAAGGTCTAGGTCAGGTCCAGGTATGATATATCTAGGTTTCAACCTAAACTACATCCATTAAGAATTTTTAGATAAAGCAAGTAAAATAAGAGAAGATAAAAGTGAACTTCCTCTCTCTCTTTGAGTTAAAGAAAAGAAGAGAAGAAGATGAAGAACAATAAGGAAATAACATCGATTAGAGATTCTAACTCGAATATTAACTTCACTTACTAATAAAATTCTAACTCTTTCTTCATCTTTAATCATATCATTTACATCATAGGTTAGCATAATATCATCTAGTACAATATTTGGTTATTTATTATTAATTTACATTTTAATGCATAGAACTATTAACTTTATTCAGTTCATACAAATTGAAACATGAATTAATCCATAACCAGATATCGTTACAGATAAACTCAAATAAAACATTGTGTTTTGTTTAAACAGGGTCAAAAGTCCTCCTGTTTTTTAGTCTTGCTGTAATAGGACTCTAGTATTTTATTTTAGTTTGAATAGGCCTTTAGGGCTATATATATATATGTTTTGGTTGCCGTGAATAAAAAATTCGATAGAGCAGTTCCTCCTGAGTTTTTTTTTCTTCGCATGATATCTATTCTCTGGTTCTTCTCTTTAGACTTTTTCGGTTGATAACAAATTGGTATCATAGTCGACGGAAAGATCCGAACTTGAGGGTTGTCTCGATCGACTCCTCGCTCCTCTCCTCGAAGGAGAACGAGAACCCTCTTCACCCCGATTCCCGCGACCGGAGAAGCTAGCATCTCCAGAGTCACCGAGAAAGTCCATCGCCGCTCACCGTTGTGTCAAGAACTGCACCTTCGTCTCCTTCCTCAAATCACTCAAGGGGAACTTCGGCCCACTGCCTCCAGGTCACAAGGAGGTGCCGAAGCTTGACGAGGACTTCTACAAGATCGAGGACATTAGAAAGAAGAGAGAGAGGGAAACAAGGGCTTGCACAAGAAGGAAGCAAGAGAGGTTGAAGAAAGCCGTGAGTTGTAGAACAGAGCATCCGTGAAGAGTTTTTGGTATTTGTCATCTGATTTTACTTCTTGGGAGTAGGCCGCAGAGCTCACGGTGTTCTCCTTTGGCCTTCACTGATTTTTTTCCCCAGCGCTTGATACATCTCGATTGAAGGGCCGTGTGATAGGTTTTAGTTGGGAGAAATAGAAGAAGAAACAACGGGTGATAAGAAAGAGACCAAGAGGCTGCTGTTTCCCCTAGCCAAACTGTAATAGAGTCAGAAAGCAGCCCAGGTGATACTATTTCTTGAGCAATGATGAAGTCCGGGAGTACATCGCTGGGGCAAATGTCGCTGCCACGACTCACAAAGTCGAACTACGATAATTGGAGTATTCAGATGCGTGCGTTGCTCGGTGCACAAGATGCATGGGATGTAGTCGAGAACGGCTACATAGAGCCGGAAGATACTGATAATATAACGGTAACTCAATTAAAGACATTGAAAGAAATGGGTATGAAAGACAAGACCGCTCTCTATTTCTTATTCCAAGTGGTGGATGAGTCGGGTTTCGAGAAGATTGCCAGAGCAACAACTTCAAAGGAGGCCTGGAAGATTCTGCAAAAGGTCTTCAAAGGCGCCGACCGAGTTAAACAAGTGTGGCTTCAAACTTTGCGAGACGAGTTAGAGGCCATGAAGATGAAGGAGTCAGAAGGAGTGTCTAACTATATCATGCATGTACAGACGGTGGTAAATCAACTCAAACACAATGAAAAAATTCTAATTGATGCAAGGGTTGTGGAAAAGATTTTGCGGTCATTGACAAAAAATTTTGAGAACGTTGATGCGCTATCGAGAAATCGAGAAATTTGGAAGAGATGACCATCGATGATCTCGCCGGTTCACTTGAAGTGCATGAACAACAGAAGAAGAAAAAGAAACAAGAGCTACTCGAGGAGGCCTTGAAAACTAAGGCAACTATCAAAGAGGATAAGGTGATGTACACATACCAAAATCAAGGAAAAAGTCGCGGCCGTGGTGGCCGTGGTGGTCGTGGTGTTGATTGCAGTAGAGGTCGAGGATGTGGAGACAATTTCGAAGAAAAGGGCCAGCCAAGCCAATAGAGTTGGCGTGGCCGAGGACGCGGTCGTGGTAGAGGCGGCCGGTCATATCATCAAAATGTCGAATGCTACAACTGCGGCAAGTATGGACACTATGCAAAAGAGTGCTATTCCAAACAAGAGTGGAAGAAAATAAGAATCTAATCACGAAAGAGGAGACAAGAGATGATGGTGTTCTCATGATGACCCATAAAGATACTGCTCCTGACAGCGATACGGTATGTTATCTTGATACTGGTGCTAGTAATCACATGAGTGGGCACAAACACCTCTTTGTGGAGATACAAGAAATAGAAGATGGGCATGTATCATTCGACGACGCATTGAAGGTTCAAGTCAAGGATCGAGGTAAAATTTGTTTTTCTGAAAAGAATCGTAAAAAAGGGTCTATTGAAGATGTTTATTATATGCCCAATATGAAGAATAATATCCTCAGCATGGGGTAATTGTTAGAGAAGGGATATTCGGTTCTCATGAAAGACCTGATGTTGAACTTGAAGGACAAAAGAGGCCGGTTACTTGCACATGTGAAGATGACCGAGAATCGAATGTTCAAACTCAACCTGAGGAACATCCAAGAAAAATGTTTATAAATCAACATCGAAGATAAAGCTTTATTGTGGCACTTACGACTGTACACTTGCATTACGATGGCCTAAGAAAGTTAGCAAAGAAGAATATTATCCATGGGCTACCAGACATAGACTACACCAGAAAATTTTGCGAGGGATATGTACTTAGCAAGCAAGCAAGGAGCATTTTTTCTAAAGGTGCACAATATCGTGCAAGGCATCCTCTCGAGTTAGTACACACCGATATATGTGGCCCGATCACACCAAAGTCATTCAGTGAGAAGAGATACTTTCTTACGTTCGTTGATGATTATACAAGAAAAACATGGGTTTATTTTCTGAAAGAGAAGTCCGAGGCACTTGAGGTATTCAAGAAATTCAAGGTGTTAGTAGAGAAGATGACGGGTTTTTATATCAAGGCTCTACGATCAAATAGAGGCGGAGAGTATACGTCAACTACCTTCACAAGCTATTGCGAGGAACATGGGATCAAGAGATTCTTAACCACCTTACTCACCTCAGCAAAATGGTGTGGCCGAGAGAAAAAACTGGACCATTCTTGACATGGTTCGATCAATGTTGAAGACCAAAGACATGCCAAAAGATTTTTGGGCAGAAGATGTACAATGTACTGTCTATGTGCAAAATCGATGCCCACATGCAAAATTGGCAGATCAAACACCGCAGGAAGCTTGGAGTGAATTGAAACCTACTGTATCACACTTTAAAGTATTTGGTAGTGTGGCCTACACACATGTACCGAATCAAAGAAGAACCAAGCTGGATGATAAGAGCAAAAAGTACGTGTTCATTGGGTATGATGAGAAGACAAAAGCTTTCAAATTATTTGGCCTAATTGAAAAGAATGTGGTAATAAGCCGAGATGTACAAATAAATGAAGAAGATGCATGGAATTGGAACAACCAAAACAAGGTAGTGTAAGAGAAAGAAAAAGGAGAATCTTCAACTACTGCACCAATAATCATACCATCAAGCCCACCAATATCTGATGATGATGAAGAACCAAGACAATCAAGGATGTGAAGCCTGCGAGATTTATACGAATCAACAAGCAAAGTTTACTTGGTATGTCTTCTAGCAGATACCAAGGATATTTGTTTTGAAGAAGCAATAAGAGATAAGAAATGGCAAGACACAATGGATGAAGAGATAAAGGCAATTGAAAGAAATGAAACTTGGAAGCTGGTGGAGTTGCCGAAAGGACATTAGCCTATAGGAGTGAAATGGGTATATAAGAAAAAGATGAATCCCCAAGGTAAGATAGAAAGGTATAAGGCCCGGCTAGTTGCAAAGGGCTATAGACAAAAGGCAGGGATTGACTATGATGAAGTCTTTGCTCTAGTTGCAAGAATGGAAACAATCTGGCTTCTTATTTCCCAAGCAGCCCAATTCAGGTGGCCAATCTATCAAATGGATGTAAAATTAGCATTTTTAAATGGTGTACTTGAAGAGGAAGTATATGTGGAGCAACCACCCGGATACATGAAAGCTGGGAAAGAACAAAAGGTGTTGAAGTTAAGGAAGGCACTATATGGGTTGAAGCAAGCGCCTCGAGCATGGAACACCCGTATTGACACCTACTTCAAGAAGAATGGATTTATTCAGTGTCCATATGAGCATGCATCGTGCGTAAAGAAAGATAAAGGTAACTTGTTATTTGTTGCTCTTTACGTTGATGATCTTATCTTCATGGGAAATGATGAGAAGATAATAAAAGATTTTAAAAAGGCTATGACTCGGGAGTTTGAGATGACAGATATGGGGTTGATGAAATACTTGGTCTTGAAATTAGACAAGAAAAATTGGGAATATTTGTATCACAAGAGGTGTATGCAAAAGATATTTTGAAGAAAAACAAGATGGAGGAATGCAATTCTGTAGCAACACCGATGGAACTTGGTTTGAAACTCTCTAAGTTTGAGGGAGGAGATCGAGTAGATGCAAGCAAATACCAAAGTTTAATTGGGAGCCTACGATATCTCACATGCACAAGGCCGGATATTGCATATAGTGTCGGCATAGCAAGTCGTTTCATGGAGGAACCAAAATATTCGCATTTAAAGGCTGTCAAGAGAATTCTTTAGTATGTCCAAGGAACAGAGTTACTCGGATTATTCTACTCAAAGATAAATGATTACAAACTGGTCGGTTACTCTGACAGTGATTGGTGCGGAGATGTAGATGATCGGAAAAGCACATATGGATATGTGATATATATGGGAGATACGGCTTTCACTTGGCTTTCAAAGAAGCAGCCAATAGTGACATTGTCAACATGCGAGGCAGAATATGTAGTAGCATCTTGGTGTGTATGCTATGCAATATAGCTAAGAAATCTACTTTATGAGCTAAAACTTCAGCAACATGAGGCAACCGAAATCAGAGTAGATAATAAATCTGCAATTGAGTTAGCAAAGAATCCAGTGCACCATGAGAGAAGCAAACACATAAATGTTCATTTTCATTTCATACGGGAACATGTGAAGGAAGGAAATGTGCGAATGAGTCATGTTGCGAGTCATGACCAAGTGGCGGATATCTTTACAAAGCCACTACCAAAAGAGTTATTCGAAAAGTACAAAATGATGATTGGAATAAAGGATGGAAGAGATTGAGTTTAAGGGAGGAATTTGTTACAGATAAACTCAAATAAAACATTGTGTTTTGTTTAAACAAGGTCAAAAGTCTTCTTGTTTTTTTAGTCTTGCTATAATAGGACTCTAGTATTTTATTTTGGTTTGAATAGGCCTTTAGGACTATATATATATATATTTTGGTTGCCATGAATAAAAAAATCGATAGAGCAGTTCCTCCTGAGTTTTTTTTTCTCCACATGATATCTATTCTCTGGTTCTTCTCTTTAGGATTTTTCGGTTGATAACAGATATTGCACTAGATGATGTTAGACCAGTCAATGATTGTGTAAATAATAAAACTAAAGATAAAAAAGAATTAAAATATCAATGATGAACATAGTCAATAGTAAGATAGAATCTCCAAACCTTGTTGTTTTCTTGTTCTTCTTCATCTTCAACTCTTATTTTCTTGAACTCTGACAAAGAGAGAAAGAGTTCAGTTTTCTCTTCTCTTTTTTTTTTGGCTTTATTTTAGAGCTATCAATAGATCATATTTGAATTGGAATCTAGATATATATATTCAGGTCTAGCCAGACCTTAGTTATTGGACTCGGATCCTCAGTACTTCACAGGTCGCAGAAGGCTCCAACTTTTGAAAGAATGATTTCAAGAAGAAAATGATATCCTCGATAGAGAAGTACTCAAGATCGTAGGAGAATACCTTGAAACAGTCAATCTCCTGTGATGGCTATTTTGAAGAGGAAGCCCTAAAATCGGTCTTCTAGTCCGTGGCCATCTAATTGCTCTAAGACATGAAAGTGGTGCCAAGTGATGCCTCTCCTATAACTCAGAGTAATTAAATAGACACGAACTAGAAAAATAATTCTAAGCCTCCCACTTTGAAAAGATCACTACAGGAGATCGACAGCTTCGAGATCTTTTCGAAGTAATTTCGAGCACTTCTCCACTGAGGATCTCATTTTCTTTTTGAATATCCAAGCATGGCTCGAAAATTAAATAAGCTCTATTAATCAAATCCAAGCCCTTCCTAATCTACTTGAAACCTGGCCTGAAGCATGGCTAGGCTTCGGAATAAGCTCGAAATCCATCAGACTGGCTTGAGCCCAATTCAAACTATGTATGCACATTGAGATCCAAATCTCATGCATTAAGAATATGCATCCAAACACATCTAATTAATTATTTACTTAATTAAATTAAATTTTGATTAATTAATTAATTAATTAATTAACTAATTAAATTAATAAATAAACAACTAATTAATTAAATAAATAAATAAGCATATAATTACTTAAATAGCCATCTAATTAATTAAATAAACATCTAATCAATTAATTAATTAATTACATAAAAAGTAATATCTAATTACTTAAATCAATAAATAAGCATCTAATTAATAAAAGATGCATCTACTTAATTAAATAAGCATATAATTAATTAATTATATAAATAATTAAATAAACAACTAATTAATTAATTAAATTATTTATTAGTTAAGTAAATAAATAATTTTTAAATTAATTTTTAATTAATTAATTAAATTTTATTAATATAAAAAATTTATCTTTTAATGATGGCTCCGGCACCATCATTGTAACTATCACTAATGATATGTACTAAGATCGAGAAAAAAGTGATTACTATTTCATTAATCTAGAATTGCAACTTGGTCTAAGTACTCATCGCATACCACTTTGATTAAAATTTCTACTATCAGGATAAAAATCTAACAAAATTCTATAAAAATTATTAAAAATAATTTTAAAAGTAATAAAAAAATATAGATAAAAAATATAAATAAGTTCAAATGCCACAACCAATTCACTTCAAAAAATATAGTATTTTTTTTAAAAAAATAATACTAAAATTAAAGTTCTAGATGAAATCAAACAAAAAGGAAAACTAGGATATCAAACACTACATAACACCATCATAATTATAAAAAATAAAAAAAATTAATCTATATCCTGGCTCAAGTTTTTTAGCTGGTATAATAGTACCATCTATAGATAGAGGCGTTCACTATAGAGGAGGGGAGGGGGTCTCACAGCACAATGAGCTTGACACTGAGAGGGGGCTGCACGGCACGGGGAGAGGGATAGATGGCATGGCGAGCTTGGCATAGAAAGAGGGCTGCACGGCATGGCAGCTCAGCATAGGGAGTGGGCCTCATAGCATGGTGAGCTTGGCACTAAGAGAGGGCCTAGACGATGTAGGGAGAGGGCAGGATGACAAGGAGAGGCTAGATGGTGCAGGGAAGGGGTGGCATGTATGCAGGATATAGGGCGACCGACAAAGCATAGTGGGAAGCACAACTATCGAAGCATGCAGGAGGGGGTGCATGATGGCTGATAGCACTCGAGGGGGTAGGGGTGCATGGGAGTTCGGCGGCACCGAGGGGAGGGAGGCGTGGGAGTTCAGCGAGAAGAAGCGGGGTCCGAGAAGATGACAACTAGTAGCAACCGGGGGGAGGAATGCCTCATCTTTTAGTGGGAAGGGGCAGGGTGCTAGGAAGATGATAACTAGTGGCTTGGGGGGAGGGGGCCATGGGATTTCGATGATCATAGGGGCAGAGGGATGCCTCACCATTCGGTGGGAAGAGGTGGTGAGTAGGGAAGATAATGGCCAGTAGAACTAGGGGCATCGAATTTCGATAGCATCGGGATGGAGGGAGGCCAGGAGCTCGACGAGAAATGATAGGGAGCTAGGAAGACATAAAGACAAGAAACCAAATGTGGGATAGAAGAAATGGATGCCAGAAGGATATTTAAGTGGAACTATTGCCATCGCTAATACTTGTTTCCCATCGATAATATAAGTATTACCGATGGCTAACCTGTGTCATCATTAACTTTGCTAGGAATACATAAATTTTAGATATTTTATTGACGACGACAATATGCCATCGCTAATAATTGTTCCCCATCATTAATAACAGTATTACCAATGGTTAATTTGTACCGCTATTAATGGTGTTGGTAATACCTAAATTTTAGGTATTTTACTAGCAAGGATATTTTTAAAATACAGTCGATAATAATCTTTTATTTAAAAATAAATTTCTTGAAATGTGATAACTTATTAGCAACGGCATACTTGTCATTGCTAATAGTCATCTTGCATCACTAATAATCTTTTATAAAAATTAAAAAATTCTTAAAATTTTAAAATTTAATAGCAACAACTATTCCCTTCGCTAGTAGTATTAGCGATGGTATTTTTTACATTATAATTTCTATTGGTATATTAACTTATTATCGATGGCCAGGTAGTCGTCAGTAATGTACGTCACTAATACTTATTTTTCTTGTAGTGGCTTCTTCTAAAATTTCCTTCTTCAATTCCAGAATATTAGGAATACGTAATCTATTTCTAAACCTCAAAGATCCATCTTCATGAATTCTGAAGTCAGGTTGCCTGTTAGATCTCACTTCCTCTTTAATTTTCTGTAATTATGAATCATATCCCTAAACAATTTTATTTATTTCAATCAAATTACCTTGTACTCTAAAATGTACCAAGTGCACTCCATGCTCATGTATCTATACTTTAATATCAAGTTTTTCTAAATCATTAAAAATATGCTTATGAGTAGTAATCAATGCTGTAAGACTACTTGAGGATTTCCTACTCAAAGCATCATAAACTATATCAACTTTTTCTAGATGATAATTGATAGATAGATCATAATCTTTCAATAGTTCTAACCATTTCTCTATCTCTTGTTTAATTCTTTTTGAGTAAAATATATTTCAAGCTTTTATGATCAGTGAATATTGCATAATACTTTCCATATAGATAATGTCTCCAAATTTTAAGTATAAATACTACTGCTGCTAGCTCCAAATCATGCATAGGATAATTTTGTTTATAAGGTTTCAATTGTCTAGATGCATATGCTACAGTCTCATCATGTTGCATTAATATACATCCCAGACTATTCTTAGAAGCATCACTCTATATTGTAAGGCCTCCATTCCTAAAAGGTATAATAAGAATAGGAGCTGATATTAATGTTCGTTTCAATTCTTTAAAACTTCTTTCACATTCTTTAGACCACTCAAACTTTGACTTCTTTCTGAGTCAAATGGATTAAAGGTGTAGTAATTTTAGAGAAACATTTTACAAATCTTTTATAATATCTTGCAAAACCCAGAAAACTATGAATTTCAAATACATTGGTCAGCCTACTCCAGTTCACAATAGCTTCTACCTTTTTAGGACTATAGAAATTTCATCTTTAGGTATCACATGCCCAAGAAATGCTACATTGTCCAACCAAAATTCATATTTACTTAATTAATTTTGGCAAATAGTTTCTTTTCTCTTGAAATTTGAAGAACACTTCTCAAATGCTCTTATTGTCGATAAATACTACTACAAATTGACCAAGAAAAAGCTTAAACACCTTATTTATCAAATCCATAAATACAGCTGGAGCATTGGTTAATCCAAATGGCATTATTAGAATTTATAATTTCCATACTGTGTTCGGAAAGCAGTTTTGGGAACATCCTTAGCTTTAATTTTCAATTGGTGGTAACCTTATATGAGATCAATCTTAGAAAATTCTTGAGCTCCTTGTAACTAATATCAAATAAGTCATCAGTTCTGGGTAGTGGATACTTATTTTTGATAGTTACCTTATTCAACTTCCTATAATTAATATAGAGTTGTAAGCTTTCATCCTTTTTCTTTACAAATAAGACTAGAGCTCTCCATGGTGACGTACTAGGTTTAATAAAACCCTTATCTAGTAGCTCTTAAAGTTGCTCTTTTAACTCTTCCAATTCAACATAGCCATACAATATGGGGCTTTTGAAATTTATCCTGTCTAGGTACCAAATCAATGGAGAATTCAATTTCTTTGTCTGGAGGCAATCCTGGTAATTCTTAAGGAAAGACAACTAGAAATTCACAAGTAATAGGAATGTTTTCTAATTTCAACTTCTTCTATCGAACACCTCAAATAGTTGCTAAATGCCCTTCATAGCCTTTCTGCAATATTTTGTTGGCTTTCAAGACTGATATTATACATGGAAGGATAGCTCTTGTACTTCCCATAAAGTTAAACTCTAACTAACCAAGGATACAAAAACCCACTATCTTTCTATGACAATCAACTGAGGCAAGATAGGTGGCTAACCAATCCATTCCTAATATAATATCAAAATCTCTCATTTCTAATATTATCAAGTTTGCTACTAACTTTTTATTTTCTATTTTAATCATACAAGATTTACAAATATAGTTGGTGGCTAACATATTTCAAATCAGAGTTTCAATATTCAATGTAGTTTCTAGGGGTTCATACATCAACATATGTTTTCTAACAAATATATCAAATGTAAAGGAATGCATAGCATCGGGATCAAATAAAGCACAAGCATAAGTATCAGGTACTGGAATGGTACTTGCCATAACAGTATAGAGGCTTGGGCATCTTGTTGGGTGATAGCATAGACTCGCCCCTAGATTTTTGGTCTCTGACTTTTCCTTCTACTTTGCCCAGTAGAAGAGTATCTGCTTGTGACTACTTAAGCTGGCTAGAATATAGAAGGTGTCGAAGTAGTCCAACTTTTGGTTAGCATTGGACAAGTTACAATTTTATAACCCTTTTAGCAACATCTAAAACATCCACCAGTAATCCAAGTGCAATCCTTATCCAAATGATCCCTCCTATAATGTGACCAATGATCAAGACTTCCCTGTGGTTGCATTATTCCACTTTGTTGGATTGGTTTCTTTGATTGCCAAGCAAAACTTTCCCTACACTATACCATTAGTGGCTTAGGCCTTGATGCGGGATGACTCTAGGACTGATATGAATGCAGCAAATAACAGTAACTAATTTTTTTGTATTTTTTTTAAGAATTAAATTGGTGGCTAAAGTCCCGAAAAATAGATAAGATTAGCAGGAAAACTAGCAATGAAAAGAACTGAAGTACCAGCATAGGAACTCATGCAGAATAACAAAAGAAGGATCTCGAGGGTTGAGAAACCCCCGGTTATGATAGCTTACCTTCAATGAAATCAGAACTTAGGAGGGGGAAGGATTGTACCAGACAACGATGGAAGATCCTGCTGAAGACGGGGTCACTCTGCACTCTAGATTGTCGCCTGGATGATCAGCTTGTTGTTTCATAGATCAGTTGGCTTTTCTTCGGTTGGTCCAAGAGGCAAAGAAGGCCTCTTCTTTGAAGGTGAATACCACGGGGATCCTACACACATCAAGGGGTCAGTCAAAAAGGAAACAAGAAGACAAAATGAAATTAAGGTTTTGAAGGAAGATGAGAGCAGAGTTGCTGATGGGATTAGGGCACTCAAGTCTCATACACACACTTCCAAAGAACACAATTGTCGCAAGAAAATTCACCAGAGTGTTATTTCATGAATAAGAGATGATTACAAGAGGAGGAGGGGGTGGGTATTTATAGGCTCACCCAGGTCCCTAGTCTTCCAATCAAATTTAGATTACAAAGTTACTTAGGACCAGGAGTACATAGTTTGAATAGAACTAAAACTTGATTCCTAGTAGGATGTGGACTTCTCTCTCCTTCTTGGACTTGGTCAAAGAATCTCTCTTGGGCTAGGATGCCTCTTTGGATTGGGCTTGGACTTTGGGGCACCTTCTTGTGGACCTTGGGTAGCAAGTGGGCATCCTTCAAGTGGGCTTGGGCAGCCTCCAAGTGGGCTTGGTGCATGGGCTAGGGAATACCCTGAGCGCCTATTTCAATTTGGACTAGAGAAGGCCTGGTGCACCATCTTCTTCCTGGCTTGGGGTAGACTTGGCGTATGGGCTTGAGAGGGCGCCAACTCTTGATGGGCTTCTAGGATGGGATGCCTGAAAGAAAGAACATTCTCTGGGGCGCCATGGCTTGGACTCTGCTCTAACCTGGGAGGGCCTGGTGAATGCTTTAGTTGGGGATCCTTCTCTTGTACAAGACTTGACTAACACAAACTTACAGGACTCTACTGGACTTATGAGGTTGAGACAACTCAACTTATTACAGGACTCAATATGATACTTATTACAAAACTTAGCTCACTTAAAATAAGTGACACATTAGTAGAGGACTCAAAAGAACTAATCAGTAAACCAAATTGGGCCCAGTAATCTTTGTCGGATCTTGGTGCCCCCACCAATTCTCCCGAGATGGGAGGAACACGATCTCGTTGAGTAAGGGTCATCTCGGCTCTCATATTGTCCAAGAATGTTTGGGTTGAGGTGCTGCAGATCTTCTCGGGTGATCTACGAGTTCTCGGATTCTGGCTGACCTTGCCATCGGACCAAATACTGCTGATAGCCTTTGTTCTGGGTACTGATGGCTTGATTGTCCAGGATGTGCTCAATCCTTTCCTCTCCTATAGGCCAATTTGTAGGTGGACACTCTGGGATAGGTTCACTTTCAAAAGAAGGGATAGGTTTAGAGGGCTCGCTAGGTATCATTGCTGGCTCCCTGTATTCCACAAGGTCTGAAATATTGAAGGTTAAACTAATACCTAACTCGGGTGGCAACTCGAGCACATAGGCATTGGATCCTGTTGCCCAGTAAGCAACCCAAGAGGGGGGTGAATTGGGTCTCTAAAAATTAAAATAACTTTACTTAATGCAATGCAATGCAATCCAATTCAATAATTAATTATGCAGGGTACTATTAATTCAAATGTAATGCTCTTAAATAAAAGTGCAGCGAAAATAAAGAGCAATAAAAGAAAAGCAAGTAAAGATATCAATCAACCATAAAGACCAATAAATATAGTAGTTCGGTGCTATCCAATGTACCTATATCCACTCCCCAAGATCTTCTTGGAAATTCATTATAATCACACCGATTACAGTTAATTAGTTTTGCGGGCTCACTAATCAAAAATCCAACTTGTTTTCATAAGGCCAACAAGTCAAAATCTCACTTGGTTTTATGGGCTAACAAAGAACCTAATTGATTTTTTAAGACTAACTAATGACCTTCCTTGATTTTTTGAGCTAATCAAGAGCCTAAGTGGTTTTGGAGACTTTGCGCAGATATTGAAGCAGATGGTTCACTATGAACCAATGGTTTGGTCCATGAATCGCCAGCTGGTCCACCAACCTCCATTACAGCCGGTCCACGAGTTCAGTCCATGGACCACAGAGCTTCCCAAGCCGAATTCTTGCCGGAGATGGTCTCCACATTGCCAGGAGTGTCCTCATGGCCGGAGAAGTCAAATCTAGTCGGAAAATCCTAGCAAAACACCATCTTCTTCTCCCATTCGATCTTCATCTTCCTTTGTTTACCGGTCATCCACCTCCATCTTCCTCTTCTTGTCGCCTGCTGCTGTCGCAGATGGTCTCCACACCGTCGGGATCTTCCTTGCTCAGCCATTGAAGGCCGGAAAATCTCATCTTCACCAGGCCGTCGCTCTCCACCCTCCATTCGTCGCAGCTCCTCACCGGCCTAAGATGCAAACCACCGTCCTCCATCCATGGCCGTCGCCCCCATGCCGGAAAAATTCATTGAAGATGGCTACGATCTCCCTGTTGTTGACCCATTCCCAGCCGCTGTGCAGTCTTTTGCTCGTACCATCACTGGATCGTCCGCCTTAGTGTCGGGAGATTCGATGTCCCAAGGAAGGATAACCACGGACTCTATGGTGTCGGGATAACACCTGGATTCGGGATAACACTTGGATTCGGGATAACACCGCGGTGGTGGTGTTGGTCACGGAACGAAGATGGAGAATCGGAAGCAACTAAGAGGAGTGTCCGACGCGGAATTTCCAAGCCTTCTTTCCCTTTAAATATGAGAGACTTCGGATGGCTTGGAGAGTTTTTCTGAGTTTTTATTTTTTCCTGAGAGCAGGAGGGAGAGCAGAAGCCGAGAGCAGAGCGGAAGCCAGCCCGTCGTTCCTTTTCTCTTACCATTTCTCCTTTCCAGTTTCCCCCGCAGAGCTTAGTTTTTTTGTTAATTTATATTAAAACTCTAAGCCCCGTTAATGGCCTAGGAATTACATAATTTGTAATAATTTATTTATTTTTTCTAGTAATAAAATTTCTTATCCTTATTCTAATTATTTTTGTGATTTCAATTGTTAGTATTAATAGTTTAATTTCCTGTCCTTTAATTCTTTGCGATTGATGTAGTTACATTTCTTCATATATTTAGATTAGCAATTTAAAAGCAATTTAAATATCTACGAGTAGGATAGAATTGATCTTTGAATAAGTTTTCAAGTTTTAATTTAGATTATGTCTGGCTAAGTAGAACCACTAGGATTGGCGATGAAGTTAGACCATGAGTAGAAAATTTTTCTTAGGATTTCTTCCTGAGTTTTGATTTTTAAGAATCTTCCTTTCTGTTTAAACTTCAGACTTGATGAATTATTATTGAGTTTCAATCCCTTCATAGTTCATACTTGATTCGGCGCAAGGAGGACAACAGATAGAAGGCTAATAATGTTTTAAGTTTTTTTCTTTCTTCTTTCGTATAGAAACCTTGATAGATTATTGTTGAGTTGGAATCTTTTAATCTTGCTTGGTTAATACAAAGAAAGATACTGAAAAGATGATATGAAAGAAATCTTAAGATGATTTTCCAACTCATTGGTCTAGTGGATTCGTAAGTCCTAGATCTTTAAATTATATATTTCTTCTTATTTGATTAATTTGGCATTCTTTTTTTTTGTTTGTCAGGCTCGCCTAGCAAGGGGTTAAAACACAGATCAAAAACTCATTTCCTTGCGGGATCAATCCGTACTCGCCGAATGGGTTACTTTGCATACCGTGCACTTGCGGTATAATTAGAAAATTCACATCAACTTTTTGGCACCGTTGCCGGGATCTAGTTTGTTTTTAATTGTATTTTAAATTCTTGCTTTAACTTTAGTTTAATCTATTTTATTTTAAAAGTTGGTGAGTGCATGAAGCCAGATAAGTTTAAATTATTATTTTTCTTTCAGCATCTTATTTTATCTCATCTTATTTTATCTTCATTTATCTTAGCTTATCTTAGTTTAGTTTTTAATTTAAATTTGTTTGGTTTCCCTTTCATTGTGTATGGCATATTTAAATCATTTTAAGGGCACAACTCCTAAATAAGATAAGGTGGGGATTTCATTACCCTTCCTTAGCCCATAAATCAGACTCCTTCATTTGCATTAATCCAAGATTCTAAATAAAATTAATTAGACGTTGACTCTAGGAACATCTGAGCTCAATAGGACAAGGAGACCTAAGGATTATTCCAAGCTAGATTCAATCACTAAATTGGTGTCTAAGAAAGTGGTTCAGGGATTAACTCCCGAAGGAAAGTGCTCTGATTCCGCTTACCTGGCCAATTTTTAATTGGTGTCTAAGACAAGTAACAAGGGGACCTTCACCAACCATACACTTACCTGGCCAATTTGGTGCATTGGTTGAACTTGGAGTGCCTAAAGGTTAACTTGGAGCTGTCTAGATTTAGGTTACCTTAGGATAGAATTAATTTTTATGAAACCTGTTTGATAAATATATATATATATATATTAAAAATCTTAAAATATATATATAAATCTAAAATTTAGATAAAATTGAGAACATTGAGAATATTGTAAATTCTCCGACTCTTGTTTGGAGAAGATTATCAGGACGACTAATTAGAACTGATCCAATTCTTGTTTTAGATCCAATAATGGATATTGTGAATCAACCCCAAACCCTTAAAGATTTATGTTATCCAGTTAGTTCTGTCCAACCATCCTGTATAATGTTGCCACAACCCACTTCAAACAACTTTGAAATTAAGCCTCAGATCATTAATATGCTTCCAAAATTTACTGGAATAGAGGATGCATATTTATTTATTAGGGAATTTGAAGAGGTTTGTGCAACAAAAAAATTGCAACAGTTGACTGAGGATGAAATCAAGCTGAGACTAATCAACTTTGCCCTTAAGGATAATGCTAAAAAATGACTTTATAGTCTCCTAAATCAATCTATCACGACCTAGGAGGGTTTTGTTAGAACGTTCCTAAAAAAATACTTTCCTCGTCATAAGACAGCTAAGATTAGAAATGAAATAAACCAATTTTATCAATTAGTTAGTGAGTTATTCTAGAAATATTTTGAACGTTTTAAGAATCTCTTGACCCAATGTCCACACCATGGAATAGAAACCTGGAGATTATACCAAATCATTTATGAGGGTTTAGATTCTAATTCGAGAACCATGCTAATGTCCATATGTCAAGGTCAATTCATGTATAAAGAACCCAATGAAGCCTGGCAATTCATAGAAGACCTAGCTGAGAAAAGTTTACAATAAAAAACAACTAGGAAACCAGAAAGATCCACACCATCAAGAGGTGGAATCCATCAAGTATAGACTACCCTAGCTGCTGAATCCAAAATTGCAATACTAACACGTAGGTTAGAGGCCTTAGAACTTTAGAGACCAGCCAATATCAATCAAGTGTCTGCAACCATGTGCAATGAGTGCAATGCATCTGACCATGTCTTTGAAGAATGTCCCTTCCTGATGAACTAAAAAGATAATGGATGTGCACAGGTGAATGCTACATTCCAGAGACCAATGAACAATCCCTATGCACCCACCTATAACCCAGGATGGAGGAATCATCCAAATCTTTCATGGTCACAGAATCCAAATGTAGGCGGTCTAAGTTTCAATCAGCAAAACCCAAGGCCTAATCCTGTGATGAACAACCTACCACCACCGGGCTTCAATATTAATGAAAAGAAGCTTAGCGCTTTAGAAAAAAGCCTGGAAGCCTTAGCCAAATCTAATGTTGACACCGGTGCTACATTGAATAATTTTATGCAAACCACGAGCCAAGCCATAGCTCGATTAGAAATGCAAGTGGGTCAACTAGCATCTACCATTGCTGAAAGAGAACGAGGTAGGCTACCTAGCCAACCTGAGCCCAACCCAAGGAGCCAAACTGGTCCACGATCCCAACAAGGAAATCAAGTCGATCATGTGAATGCTATTCATTCATTAAGATCAGGAAAACAAGTGGATAATCAGATAGGAGCGTTTAACATTAAAGAAGATTCAACTACTGAATCTGCTGAGCCACCCAATAAACAACCTACATTACAAACTCAAGCTCCTGAAACTGATAGTATACTGAATCAGGTACCCATAATTCCTAAAGTTCCTTTTCCAAATCGATTAAGGTCTAACAAATAATAGGAATATTTAGATAGAATGTTAGAGGTGTTTAAACAAGTTCAAGTTAATATCCCTCTTCTAGAAATGATCCAGTAGGTTTCGACTTATGCCAAATTCCTAAAAGATCTTTGTACCAAGTAAAAAACCACTAATGTACCAAAAAGAGCTTTCCTAGCAGCAAGTGACTCAATAGGTAGGTATAATTAAAAAATTCACATCAAGTTTTTGGGATGATACAAGAAATTGTTGGAGAACCTGGATCCTTATACTTTATAAGCATGTGACTCAATAGGTAGGAGCTCCTAGATCAAGTAAAGCCTTCTCAATATGGGTTTCTCTTATAATACAAAGAATTGTTGGAGAACCTAGATCCTTATACTTTATAGGCATGTGACTCAATAGGTAGGAGCTCACACTTGCTGCTAGGAAAGCTCTTTTTGGTACATTAGTAGTTTTTTTCTTGGTACAATGATCTTTTAGAAATTTGGCATAAGTCGGAACCTGCTAGATCATGTCTAGAAGAGGGATATTAACTTGAACTTGTTTAAATACCTCTAACATTCTATCTAAATATTTCGATTATTTGTTAGACCTTAATCGATTTGGAAAAGGAGCTTTAGGAATTATGCGTACCTGATTCAGTGCACTATCAGTTTCAGGAGCTTGAGTTTGTAATGTAGGTTGTTCATTGGGTGGCTCAGCAGATTCAGTAGTTGAATCTTCTCTAATGTGAAACGCTCCTACTTGATTATCCACTTGTTTCCCTGATCTTAATGAATGAATAGCATTCACATGATCGACTTGATTTCCTTATTGGGATCGTGGACCAGTTTGATTCCTTGGGTTGGGCTCAGGTTGGCTAGGTAGCCTACCTCGTTCTCTTTCAGCAATGGTAGATACTAGTTGACCCACTTGCATTTCCAATCGGGCTATGGCTTGGCTCGTGGTTTGCATAAAATTATTCAATGTAGCACCGGTGTCAACATTAGATTTGGCTAAGGCTTCCAGGCTTTTTTCTAAAGCGCTAAGCTTCTTTTCATTAATATTGAAGCCCGGTGGTGGTAGGTTGTTCATCACAGGATTAGGCCTTGGGTTTTGCTGATTGAAACTTAGATTGCCTAAATTTGGGTTCTGTGACCATGAAATGGTAGGTTGTTCATCACAGGATTAGGCCTTGGGTTTTGCTGATTGAAACTTAGATCGCCTACATTTGGGTTCTGTGACCATGAAAAATTTGGATGATTCCTCCATCCTGGGTTATAGGTGGGTGCATAGGGATTGTTCATTGGTCTCTAAAATGTAGCATTCACATGTGCACATCTATTATCTATTTGGTTCATCAGGAAGGGACATTCTTCAAAGACATGGTTAGATGCATTGCACCCATTGCGCATAGTTGCAGACACTTGATTGATACTGGCTAGTCTCTGAAGTTCTAAGGCCTCTAATCTACGTGTCAGTATTGCAATTTTGGCTTCAACAGCTAGGGTAGTCTGAACTTGATGGATTCCACCTCTTGATGGGGTGGATCTTTCTGGTTCCCTAGTTGTTTCCCATTGTAAACTTTTCTCAACTAGGTCTTCTAAGAATTGCCAGGCTTCATTGAGTTATTTATACATGAATTGGCCTTGACACATGGACTCTAGCATGGTTCTCGAATTAGAATCTAAACCCTCATAAATGATTTGGTATAATCTCCAGGTTTCTATTCCATGGTGTGGACATTGAGTCAAGAGATTCTTAAAAGGGTCAAAATATTTCCAGAATGACTCACCAGCTAATTGATAAAATTGGTTTATTTCATTTCTAATCTTAGCTGTCTTATGATGAGGAAAGTATTTTTTTAGGAACGTTCTAACAAAACCCTCCCAGGTCATGATAGATTGATTTGGTCATGATAGATTGATTTGGAAGACTATAAAGCCAGTTTTTAGCATTATCCTTAAGGGCAAAGTTGATTAGTCTCAGCTTGATTTTGTCCTCAGTCAACTGTTAGCAATCTCATTGTTGCACAAACCTCTTCAAATTCCCTAATGAATAAATATTCATCCTCTATTCCAGTAAATTTTGGAAGCATATTAATGATCTGAGGCTTAATTTCAAAATTATTTGCAGTGGGTTGTGGCAACATTATACAGGATGGTTGGACGGAACCAACTGGATAACATAAATCCTTAAGGGTTTGGGGTTGATTCACAATATCCATTATCGGATCTAAAATAGGAATTGGATCAGTTCTAATTAGTTATCCTGATAATCTTCTCCAAACATGAGTCGGAGAATTTACAATATTCTCAATATTCTCAATTTTTTCTAAATTTTAGATTTATGTTTTTTTTTAAAAAATTAATATATATATTTTTATATTTTTTTTTTATCAAACAAGTTTCACACAAATTAATTCTATCATAAGATAACCTAAATCTAGACAGCTCCTAACTGTTCCAAGTTAACCATTGGGCACTCCAAGTTCAACCAATGTACCAAATTATTGATCAGGTAAGTGTAAGGTTGATGAAGGTCCCCTTATTGCTTGCCTTAGACACCAATTAAAAATTGGCCAGGTCAGCGGAACCAGAGCACTTTCCTTCGGGACATAATCCTTGAACCACTTTCCTAGACACTAATTTAGTGATTGAATCTAGCTTGGTATAACCCTTAGGTCTCCTTGTCCTATTGAGCTCGGATGGTCAACGTCTAATTAATTTTATTTAGAGGCTTGGGTTAATGCAAATGGAGTCTGATTTGTGGGGTTTGTGCCCTTAAAATGATTTAAATATGCTATGCACAATGAAAGGAAACCAAACAAATTTAAATTAAAAACTAAACTAAGATAAACTAAGATAAACCAAGATAAGATAAGATAAAATAAGATGCTGAAAGAAAAATAATAATTTAAACTTACCTCGCTTCCAACACTCACTAACTTTAAAAATAAAATAGATTAAACTAAAATTAAAGCAAGAATTTAAAATACAATTAAAAACAAATCAGATCCTAGCAACGACGCCAACTTTAAAAATAAAATAGATTAAACTAAAGTTAAAGCAAGAATTTAAAATACAATTTAAAACAAATCAGATCCTAGCAACGGCGCCAAAAACTTGATGTGTATTTTCTAATTATACCACAAGCGTACGGTGTGTAGAGTAGTACGTCCAATGAGTACGGGTCGATCCCACTAGAAAATAGATTTTTGAATTATGTTCTAATGCTTTAACAAGAATCTCTAACTTTTTCTCTTGTATTATTCAAGTATGGATAATGAATGGGCTCTGACCCAACAATAATATTTACAAGAAAAAAAAATTAATTATAAACCTATTACCTAGAATTCTTCCTACACTAAGTCAAATATCAACTAAAAAAGTAATGATAGTTCATTAAGATTAGTAGCAAGAGGATCAAAAAAAAAAAAAAAAAAATCCTCTAAAAATAAAATAAGAAAGAAAGAATTCTATCCTACTTGGCAGATATTTAAAGTGCACGAATTAAACTAACCTTTGTAAATATTTAAATAACATTCGTAAAGTTACAATAAATTAAACTCACCCTAAAATAAAAATTAAAATGACAAAAATAAAAATAAAAAAAATAATGAAACTGTATTACTAAAATAAAATAAATATTCATAAAAAATAATCCATCAGCTATTAAGAAAGCAACAAATAAACTCTCGGACTCTCGCAAAAAGAAAACAACGCTCTCGGCTTCTTCTCTCAGGAAAAATAAAAACTTAGAAAAAACTCTCTCGGACTCTCGCAAAAGAAAACAACGCTCTCGGCTTCTTCTCTCAGGAAAAATAAAAACTTAGAAAAAACTCTCCATGCCTTCCGAAGTCTCTCGTATTTAAAGGGAAAGAAGGCGCGGAAATTCAGCGTCGGACTCTCCTCTCAGTTGCTTCCGGGTCTCCATCTTCGTTCCGTGACCAACACCACCATCGCGGTGTTATCCCGAATCCATAGAGTCCGTGGTTATCCTTCCTTGGGACATCGAATCTCCCGACACTGAGGCGGACGATCCAGTGATGGTAGGAGCAAAAGACTGCACAGCGGCTGGGAATGGGTCAACAACAGGGAGATCGTAGCCATCTTCAATGAGTTTTTCCGGCATGGGGGTGACGGCCATGGATGGAGGACGGTGGTTTGCATCTTAGGCCGGTGAGGAGCTGCGACGAACGGAGGGTGGAGAGCGACGGCCTGGTGAAGATGAGATTTTTCGGCCTTCAATGGCTGAGCAAGGAAGATCCCGGCGGTGTGGAGACCATCTGGGAAAGCAGCAGGCGACAAGAAGAGGAAGATGGCAACGGACGGCTGATGAAACCGGATAAGGAGGTGGATGACCGGTAAACAGAGGAAGATGAAGACCGAATGGGAGAAGAAGATGGCGTTTTGCGAGGATTTTCCGGCTAGATTTGACTTCTCCGGCCGTGAGAACACTCCCGGCGATGTGGAGACCATCTCCGGCATCTTCTCCGGCAAGAATTCGGCTTGGGGAGCTCTGTGGTCCATGGTCTGAACTCGTGGACCGGCTGTAATGGACGTTGGTGGACCGGCTGGCGATTCATGGACCAAACCATTGGTTCATAGTGAACCATCTGCTTCAATATCCGTGCGAAGTCTTTAATAATAACTTTAAATTAAAATTCCGGGCCTGTCCGAACTCCAAATTGAGTGACATTCACGCCGTTGGATCCCAAAAATTATGCTCTTTCATGTTGGTGGGGTTCAATCATCTAAAACACTGCATAAAAATATAAAATTTAATTAAATAAGGATAATTTAATATATAACTTAATGCTTTAATACTTAATTTTTATACATTTATCATGGGCTAACCACCAACCTAAGTGGTTTTCAAAGGCTCACCAATAATCTCACTTTGTTTTACAATAGGCTAACCAAGAACCTTTATAACAAATAAAGTTTAAAAGTAATGAAACAAATTAAGCTTTTTAAAATAAAGCGGGTATCTCTTTAAAGTTCGATGTAGAAGTGCTTTGAATTTATTGAAGCCTCTTGAATATTCAAGAATGGTTGATTTTTAATGCTCATCAAGGATCTTGAATGCTTGGAGGCTTGCTTTAGCTTGAAAGTGGTTGAATCTTCAATGGATATGAGTTAAAGCTCTCTTTTCTTCTATCTTCCCAAAACTCTTTAATGGTCTTCAATAATAATCAATAGTTGTTCATTTGATTTGATTAGGAGCATATATATACTTTTCTAAAGCCTCAAATCTCATTTCTAGCCATTAAACTTGAAAAACTAGCCGTTGGAGGGCAAAATGGGCGAGTTCTGTGTTTGAAAAACTAGCCGTTACTGTTCTCAGAACTCCATGTATCGGCACTTCAGACTGTGAGTCGACACTTCCTGTCGACACTTGAACTTCCTGAGTCGACACCCAATTCAAATATTTTCAATCTGATTCTTTGGAAATCTCAGATGTGTCGACACTTACTTAGTTGAGTCGATACTTTGAGTTGACACCTTGCTTTCATGTGTCAACACTTCAGCAGTTCTTCATTTTTCAACAAGTATTGTGGCTTGAAAATCTCAAGCGATGTGTTGATCCATGTGTCGATACTTTGAGTTGATGCTTCAGGTCCATGCGTTGACACTTCAGCCATGCTATTTGAAACATCATTACGTACCGGCTTGAGTCGACACTTCACTTTCATGTATCGACACTTAGTGTCATGTATCGACACTTCACTAAATTCTTCACAGAAAAGGCTGAACTTGAGCTGAAACACATTTCTCCTTTAACTTAACCATCCAATCAAGCAATTCTTGAGTTTCCAAGTCCTCTTTGAGAAATCTTTTTTATTCAAACTTGGCTTCTTCAAACAAATAAGCTTCTTCAAATTTGTGAGGACATTTTTCAACAAAAATACACTTCAAGAAAATCATTAGTCCTCGACTTATACTTAACCGTTTTGCTTATCATCAAAATCAATAACGGAACAATCTCTCCCTTTTTGATAATGACAAAATCCTTAAGTATAAATTGCTTAAAAAAGTTTTTGAAAGAATTCATCAAGGTGCATAGAACTGAAAGCATTAAGTGTATCAATATAATTTGCACTAATGATATGATATTTCAGAACGAAAGTGATGTGAAGATTAATAGTATCAAGCTTGTTATAATGATTAAGAGTATCAGATCTTTGGGATACGTTTAAGACATAGAAAACATATATCATGATACTCTACAAGAGAATTTTAGCAATTAATAAAGCTCCCCCTAAATTGATGATCCATAACATAGTTTATAAATATCTTTTCAAATATTTAAAGAGGGGTTTTAAGATGAAATTCACTTTAAAAGGATTTTCAAATAAAAATAAAGTAGAGCTCCCCTTTTCTTAAGGAATTTTGTAAACATTTTTCAATTCAAGTTTTCAAAAATTTGTTTATCATTTTCACATCACAAATATAAATCACCAAAAATATATGGCATTTATACTTATATCTCACAAATACTACTCCCCTTTTTGTTATCGTTAAAAAGGTAGGAAGACAAATAGGCTGAATATTCAAGATATTGCATTGAATTGTCACTATACTACTCCCAAAAAAAATATATTGCATTGAATTTAAAATTCATTCATTCCCATCAAAGAGTGAAGACAATGAAGAACTAAGAACAATTCAGGATATTTCATTCATTTCCATCAAAGGCATAAAGATGAAGAACAACATAGTTTTTCATTTAAAGTTAGAACTTGTATAACAGCAAGACATACAAAGGATACATAATAGAGTGAACAACAAAGACAAAAATACATAGAAGCATAAAAACAAACTATCTAAAAATACATAAGTATCCTAATCCTCATCCATATCATCAGTATCATCAGAAGATGAGCCGATCTCAATCAATCCAGTATCAATAGAATATCGAGCTCGCGGCCACATCGATCTAAGATCTCTGAGTCAGGTCCTGGTCAGCCATGGAGGGGTACGATGACCATGTCCTCTGCGACGAGCATATGTCCGACCTCTGGCTGGAGTAATAGAGGTAGAATCAATGTCCTCCGCAGGAATGGAACTGATCGGGTCAACAATCTCTACGACTGTCGGAAGAGGTGTGCGATCAAAGGAAGGACCTGAGTCAAGATACTGAAAGCCAGGTATATAAAACCCAAGCTCTCGGATAAGCGAGGATGTGTGAATAGTAGGAGTATCAACAATCGGTGTGTCAAAGATAGGGATATCAGCTGATGATACGATAGGTGTATCAGGAATAGAAGTATCAGCTGAAGAATGAACTGGTAAGTCTACAATCGGTGTATGAATAATAGGGGTGTCAATAATAGGTAAATCAACAATGGGTGAATGTACAACGGTAGTATCAATAACTGGGGAATCAATAATAGGTGTATGTATAATAGGAGTATCAATAACTAGAGAGAGAATAGGAATAGGAGTGTGATCATCCGATCTAGAAGGAGAAGATGGGACTGGAGTCTGGGTAGGTGAACTAGAAGGATCATGAACAGGACTCCTGGGCAAGTTTGCCGTCACCTCCGCTACTGGCTCTGAAGTAAGATCTAGAAAATCAAATCTGTCAGAGTCAGTCTCCTCATCATCTCCATCACCATCACCATCAATATCTCCAACAATATCATCACCAACAGGTGCAGGAGCATGTGGAGCAGTATCAGCAATCGAAGCACTCGCTGAAGGTCTGGACAGTGCAGTAAGTATAGCTGAGATGCCATCACTAAGTCCAATATGTCTCTCTCTGGTCTCAGCTATGAAACAGTCAAGACGCTGTCTCATGATAAAAATGTCAATCTCAATGCGCCTGACTCTGTCCAATAAGCTATCAGAAGCATCTGGAGTCTCCGTCTGAGCTGGCTAAGGCTGTGCTGAAGTAGTAGGATCAGATTGAGATGCAACTGCTGGCTGTGCCGCTGTCTCAGGCTGACTCTCACTGGGTCCTGCCTTGCTAGAGGGGATGCGCTCCTCCTCTGCTGCATCATCGTCATCAGCTCTGTCCTCGGCCTGACCAGATATCCTCTGAGTCCACTGGCCTCGGAACAGATGATAGCCCATATGGTATAATAAGCTGATGTCATACACATCAGTATGAAGTAGCATGCGATAGGGCTCGTCCTCAAAGCTAACACCGTACTAAAACTGTCAATCCCATCCTATATGGTAGGCAGGGTCACTGGCTAGTCGACGCCTCCATCATCTGGTGAATCATAAGCACTGGAAGGCAACAGGCATGCACTGAACCAAAGAGACCATCACTAGCAACTCCCGCTCAGTGATGTAATCGAAGCGTCCGGTCTTTGAAAGAAGTATCTGGGCAACAATGTGATGTAACAGTCTCATCTCTGTAGATAGTCGGGATGCTGGTACAGTGGCTCCCTCAGGCAGTATATCAGACTCAAAGATGCACTGAAGTCCACTGACTCTATCCATCAAACTATCCACCACAGATCCAGTCATCAGTATATCCCATACTCTGCTCAGTATCTCTGATAAAACTGGGATATCCCGGCCTCTCACCTGTACTAACCATCCGTCAGATCCATGGGCGAGTGATCCATAAAACTCTCGCATAAGCTTGGGATAGTATCTCTCGCTGAGTGAGCAAAATGAAGTCAGACCAGCCTGTTGAATCGACTCTCCGATCCTAAAGTGCTCTTGGTCGACAAAAGTAAAGGCCACTCGTCATCTCCCAACGACGGTCTTCGAGCTCATCCGGCTAGAATGTACAAAAAGTGGTCATGCGGGCGGATCAAGAGCTCTAGCCTCATGTCTAGCCTTCGTCCTTCGCTCTTCTTCCTCATTTGACTGACGAGGTCGATGGACTACTTGCTTTCAGGGTCCCATTACTTGGATTTAAGAATTGGGCAATGTTTGGGTAGAAACCTAGGGTTTCTAAGGCTTAGAATCCAAATGGGAGATGAAATTAAGCAAAATCCAAGCAACCGAATGTCCAAAATGAAGAATCAGTGAGCTTAAAATATGAAATTGAGAATTGGAACAGTGAGGAGTACCTTAGATCAGGTGTTGGCTCAAAGGAGAGAAAGAAATGGGGAGAAAATCGTTCGGAAAATCCTTTATTCTCGGTCTGCTGCCGTTCAAGTGTCGACTCACGAATGTGTCGACACATCAATGTGTCGACACATCGACTTAAAAACCAAAAATTAAGAGTTCTAATCATTGATCAAAATCACTAGAAATATGATAAATTTAAAGAAAAATCAACAATGATTGAGTAAGATTGATCATGATTGGTATCGAATTGATCTAATTTGAGTCAAATATAGAAAAAATTTAATCAAATGGATTAATGATCTTGAGCTCTCTTCTAATCATACAAAATCGATCTTCCAGAAGAGGTTTAGTCAAAATATTAGCTAATTGAAACTCAGTACTAATAAATTCAAGCATAACATCATTATTTTCTACATGATCTCTAATAAAATGATATCTAATTTCAATATATTTACTCCTAGAATGTTGAACAGGATTTTTTGTCAAGCAAATAGTATTGGTATTATCACATTTAATAGGTGTACTAGCTAACTTGATTCCAAAATCTTCAAGTTGTTGCTTAATCCAAAAGATTTGAGCATAACAACTTCCTGCTGCAATATACTCAGCCTCATTATGGATGGTACAACTGAAGTTTGTTTCTTGCTAAACCAGGATATTAAGTTAACTCCAAGAAATTGGCAAGTACCACAAGTACTCTTTCTATCCAATTTACAATCAGCAAAGTCCGCATCAGAATATCCAAATAATTCAGTATATAAATTTCTAGAATACCATAAACTAATATCAATGGTACCAGATAGATATCTAATAATGCGCTTAACAGCCATCAAATATGATTCTTTAGGTTCAGACTGATATCTAGCACACATGCATATACTGAACATTATATCTGGTCTACTAGCAGTTATATACAGTAAAGAGCCAATCATATCTCTGTATAACTTTTGATCTACTAATTACCATGTTCATCTTTATCAAGTCTACAAGAGGGGCTCATAGGCATACCTATTGTTTTAGTAGTCTCCATCCCAAACTTCTTTATAATTTCTATTGTATACTTAGCTTGGTTGATGAAGATACCATCTATAGTTTGCTTGATCTAGAGTCCGAGAAAGAAATTGAGTTCTCCCATCATACTCATCTCAAACTCACCCTGCATTAGCTTGGCAAACTCTTGACAAAGAATTTCATTAGTAGCACCGAAAATAATGTCATCAACATATATTTGCACTACTAATAAATTATTATCTTTCTTTTTCAAAAATAGTGTTTTGTCAACATTGCCTCTAGAAAATTTATTTTTAATCAGAAATTTGCTGAGTCTTTTATACTAGGCTCGAGGTGCTTGCTTTAATCCATAAAGTACTTTGTGTAGTTTAAAAACATGATCAGGATGTGCATGATTTTCAAATCAAGGTGGTTGTTCAATAAAAACCTTTTCAATTATAAAACCATTTAGAAAAGCACTCTTAACATCCATTTGAAATAGTTTGAAATTCATAAAATAAGCAATTGCTAGTAGTAGTCTAATTGCTTCAAGTCTAGCAACAGGAGCAAAAGTTTCATCAAAATCAATCCCTTCCTCCTGGTTGTAGCCTTTAGCAACTAGCCTAGCTTTATTTCTAACAATAATTCCATTTTCATCTAATTTATTCTTAAATATCCATTTAGTACCAATAATAGAAACATTATATGGTCTTTCTATTAATGTCCAAACATTATTTCGATCAAACTGAATTAGTTCATCTTGCATGGATTTAACCCAGTTAGGATCTTTTTCAGCTTCTTCAAAACATTTTGGCTCTACTTGCGATACAAAATCTATATAATCACATTCATTTCTAATTGAGGCTCGAGTTCTTACCCCTTTAGATGGATCACCTAGGATTAATTCCTTAGGATGTCCATGAGCATACCTCCACTCCTTAGGTAGATCTTGATGCTTTGGAGTGTCATCACATTTCTCATCCATGTCTTGATCTTCTTCACTTGGCTGAAGTTGATCATTCAGTGTCAGCTTTTGAAGCTTGTCAGCACCTGCACATTCATCAGATGTATCCTCTTTCCTAGAGAGTTTGTCAGTAGATTCTTCAAAAACAATATATACTGACTCTTCTACAACCAAGGTTCTTTTATTGAAAACTCTATATGCCCTGCTTGATGTGGAGTATTCTAAAAAGATACCTTCATCAGACTTGGCATCAAACTTTCCAAGATTATCTTTTCCATTATTTAAAATAAAACATTTACAACCAAAAACTCGAAAATATTTTAAAATTGATTTACTTTGGTTCCACAGTTCATATTTAGTTTTCTTCAAAATAGGACAGATTAAAACTCGATTTAAAATATAACATGTAGTATTAATAGTTTTAGCCCCAAAGTATCTCGGTAAATCATTTTCACAAAGCATAGTGCGTGCCATTTCTTCCAAAGTATGATTTTTTCTTTCTACTATCCTATTCTACTAAGGTGTCCTAGGTACAAAAAAATTGTCTTCGATTCCTTTTTTATTGTAAAAGTTTTTGAAATCTTGATTTTCAAATTCAGTTCCATGATCACTATGAATGCAAATAACTGAAACACCTTTTTTGTTTGAAACTTTTTGATAAAACTTTATGAATACAGAAAATAATCCATCTTTATGAGCTAAAAAGAAAACCCATGTAAATTTCAAAAAATCATCCACTGTGACTAATCCATATCTCTTGCCTCATAGACTTGATATTCTAGTTGGTCCAAAGAGATCCATATGAAGTAGTTCTAGTAGCCTACTAGTAGTTACAAAACCTTTTGGTTTGAAAGAAGTTTTAACTTGTTTACCAAATTGACATGCTTGACAAATTCTATCTTTTTCAAAATAAAGTTCAGGTAAATATTTAGCTAAATTCCTTTTGCAAAGTTTTGAAAGTAGATACATACTAGCATGCCTTAATCTTCTATACCAAAGCCAACTAGTCTCATCCTTAGTAGAATTCACTGCAACAAGGCATTCTCTATTAGGTAAAGATAGATCATCTAGGTCTACCAAATAAACATTTCCATGTCTTTTTCCAATAAATTTTACTCTATTTATATCCGGACTAGCAATCATGCAATATGATGATTTAAAAACTACTTGAAAACCTTTATCACAAAACTGAGTAATGCTTAAAAGATTGTATTTCAAACCATCAACTAGAAGTACATTACTAATACTACTAGAAGGAGTTATGTGAACCTTACCAATGCCAATGATTTTTTCTTTACCATTATCACCGAAGGTCACACTCCCTCCATTCAAAGCTTCAAGAGAAGTGAATTGCTTCACATCTCTAGTCATGTGCCTTGAGCAACCACTATCAAGATACCAAAGTCTTTTGTTCTCCTTAGTTACAAAACACACCTGCAATAAAATCAAGCTTTGTTTTTAGGTACCCAAGCCAACTTAGGTCCTTTAGGGTTAGCATTCAAAATGGTTCCTTTTAGAACCCATACTTTACTAAAATAATTGATTTTTCTTAAATTACATTGAAACGATTTATGACCTAACTTTTTACATGAAAAACAAGTGTGCTAGATGATGCAGGTATAAAAAAGTTTTTGAAATACTTTTGTTGCTTTAATGGTTTATACCCTAATCCTGCTTTATTAAAAATAGCTTTTTGACTATTCAAAAGTAGATTTAACTTTTCTAAATTATAAGTAAATTTGTCAATAAAAGGCTTTATCTTTTTAAGTTCATTTTTATACTTAGTGTTTTCCAATTCTAAATCTTTATTTTTTTTTGAAAGATCATTGTTAGAAATAATATTTTTAGGTCTTTTCAAAACTTCATTCTCCATTGACAAAGCATTGTTTTTCTTTTCAAAAACATCCAATTTAGATTTCAAGTCATTAACTTCATTTAGCAAAGAATTATTTTCAAGAGAAAAACTATTTGCATGCTTTTTTAACTTTTTATTTTCACTTAAAATTAGTTTATAATTGTTGCCGATCTCGCCGCCGCGCCCGTGCCTCGGATCCGTCGATCCTACCGGACCGCCTGGCTCCTGGTGTTCCTGGCTGGAGCGAACCTGCAAGAGAGAGGATCAGAAGACCCTGGCCGGGGATCCCGGCGAGGGAGCTTCGACGGTCAAGTTAGTAGACGGTGAGAAGGAACAGATTCTCCAAGACGGGCGCCCGAAGGAGTCCCAGACTCAGAGAATTTACTAGCAAGAAAGGTGCTACAGGGACCGAAAGCTCGGCCGGGCCCCCCTGCCGAGCTCACGCCAAGCGATCCCCTTTATGGACCCTGGATCTTACTCTCAGAGCGGGGCTCTTGGCCACTGTTCCTTGCTTGTCCCCAGCTTGATCAGCCTTACCTGGTCGCCTCCAGCTTCCTTCCTTTTATCTCCTCCCGTCGTTCGCCTGTCTTCTCCTCGCGGGAGGCTCCCCTTTCCATCCTTTTCTCCTTTCCCTTCTTGGTGTTGAGGGCCAGGCGGCTTTCCGACCTCGTTCGCCAAGCCCAGCGGGGAAAGGGCAAAGACAGAAAAGGGGTGTGGCGCCGGCAAGGCGACCGATCAGACCTTGGGCCCAGTGAGGGCGCTCTTCTTCCTAAGTACCGGCGCTGTCCATTTACGGGCCCTGTTTGGTCAGAGCCGCGCCTCTCGACTGCGGGACTTGTCGGGCCGACGTAAGTGGTGTTTCGCGTGCCGCCGCCATCCGTACGGGGCGCCGCCTGCGATGCGAACAGCTCGAGGGCCAACCTCGGAACCTGCGCCTCTCTCTTTGGGACCTTCTCTTGTACGGGTGGCCTGACCTTGACGGAGGTGGACCCCTCCTGGGTGGACACCTGGCGAGGTGGCAGGAGGTCGCCTGGCTTCGACCGAGGTGGACTCGTCTCCGGGGGCCACCTGGCAAAGGGACGAAGGATCAGCCGACCTCGGCCTAGGTGGACTCCTCCTGGGTGGACACCTGGCGAGGTGGCAGGAGGTCGCCCGGCTTCGGCCGAGGTGGACCTGTCTCCGGGGGCCACCTGGCGAAGGGGCGAAGGATCAGCCGACCTCGGCCTAGGTGGACTCCTCCTGGGTGGACACCTGGTGAAGTGGCAGGAGGTCGCCCGGCTTCGACCGAGGTGGACCCGTCTCCGGGAACCACCTGGCGAAGGGGAGAAGGATCGGCCGACCTCGGCCTGGGTGGACCCCTCCTGGGCGGACACCTGGCGAGGTGGCAGGAGGTCGCCCGGCTTCGGCCGAGGTGGACCCGTCTCCGGGGACCACCTGGCGAAGGGGCGAAGGATCGGCCGACCTCGGCCTGGGTGGACCCCTCCTGGGTGGACACTTGGCGAGGTGGTAGGAGGTCACCCGGTTTCGGCCGAGGTGGACCCGTCTCCGGGGACCACCTGGAGAAGGGGCGAAGGATCGGCCGACCTCGGCCTGGGTGGACCCCTCTTGGGCGGACACCTGGCGAGGTGGCAGGAAGAGCACCGAACCGAGCTCGACTTCGACGAGGGTGGCAACGTCTCGGGAAGTCGTCTTGCGAGGTAGCCTGGCCGAGCTCGACCTCGGCGGTGTGGGAACCGACGCTGACTCGGCCGAAGAAACCTCCACGTGGCTTGATTATATCTGACGGTATCTGAGCCCGGCCACGTCATCATTACGGCCGTAACAATAATCATGCATGAGTTCATCAAAGGCATTTTTAAGTTCATCAAATGTAAAATCAATCTCGGTATCGGAATTTACCTTATCATTATCTTGATATGCCATTAAACAGAGATTTGCTACTTCAGTTTGCTCTTCTTCAGAATTGGAGTCTTCACTGTCACTCCAGGTAGCCATCATTGCTTTCTTCCTTAATTTCTTCCTTGATTTCTTAAGGAGAGGGCAATCGAACTTGTTGTGTCCCGATTTTTTGCACTCGAAGCATGTAGGTATTTCCTTCTCCTTTTCCTTTTCTTTTTCTTTTTCTTTTTCTTTTCCTTTTTCTTTTGATTGGTATTTCTTTTTGTAAGGAAATTTCCTCCTCTTCATGAATCTTCTGAATTTCCGTGCAAGGAGGGCTTCTTCACCTTCTTCTTCTTCTTCATCTCCGGACTCATCTATTAAGGATTCTTCTTGAATGTTTGATTTGAAAGCAATCTCCTTCTTCTTTTTATCCATGTCCATTGATGTTTGTTTCAAATTAAGCTCATAGGTCATGAGCGATCCAACCAGCTACTCTAGAGGTAATTTGTCAACATCCTTGGCTTCTTGAATTGCGGTCACCTTCGGATCCCATGATGTTGAAAGTGACCTGAGAATTTTATTCACAAGATCAACATTAGACATTACCTTTCCAAGACTTCCCATTACATTAATAATATTTGTGAATCTTGTGTACATATCAGTGATAGATTCATTAGGTTCCATTCGGAACATCTCATAAGTGTGCACTAACATATTTACTTTAGTATTTTTCACTTGATCGGTACCCTCATGGGTAACTTCAAGTGTGTCCCATATTTTTTTAGCAGACATGCATGTAGATATCCTATTGAATTCACTAGGATCTAATGCACAATTGAGGAGATTCATTGCCTTGGCATTGATCTCGGATTGCTTAATATCATTTTCATCCCAATCCTCTTCGAGCTTTGGGATGGAAACACCATTAACCACTACTGAAAGAAATTGAGGACCCTTATCTATAACTTTCTACAAATTATAATCAATAGAATGCATATAAATTCTCATCCTAGTTTTTCAATATGTATAATTTGATCCATTAAAAAATGGAAGTCTATTTGAGGCTTGACCCTCAACTACGTTGGTACCAATTGGGGTTGCCATAGATCTTTACTCAAGGCGATAAAGCCTATATATTGAGAACAGGGCTCTGATACCACTTGTTGCCCAGTAAGCAACCCAAGAGGGGGAGTGAATTGGGTCTCTAAAAATTAAAATAACTTTACTTGATACAATGCAATGCAATGAATTTCAATAATTAATTATGCAAGGTACTATTAATTCAAATGTAATGCTCTTAAATAAAAGTGCAGCAGCAATAAAGAGCAATAAAAGAAAAGCAAGTAGAGAGATCAATCAACTACAAAGACCAAGAAATATAGTAGTTCGGTGCTATCCAATGCACCTACATCTACTCCCCAAGATTCTCTTGGGAATTCACTATAATCACACCAATTACAGTTGATTAGTTTTGCGGGCTTACTAATCAAAAACCCAACTTGTTTTCACAAGACCAACAAATTAAAACCTTACTTGGTTTTACAGGCTAACCAAGAACCTAATTGGTTTTCAAAGGCTAACTAATAACCTCCCTTGGTTTTCCGGGCTAACCAAGAACCTAAGTGGTTTTGCAAGCTAACCACCAACCTAAGTAGTTTTCAAAGGCTCACCAATAACCTCACTTGATTTTACAATAGGCTAACCAAGAACCCTTACAATAAATAAAATTTAGAAGTAATGAAACAAAGTAAGCCTTCTAAAATAAAATGGGTATCTCTTTGAAGTTCGATGTAGAAGTGATTTGAACTTGTTGAAGCCTCTTGAATGCTCAAGAATGGTTGATCTTTAATGCTCTTTAAGGATCTTGAATGCTTGGAGGCTTGCTTTAGCTTAAGAGTGGTTGAATCTTCAATGGATAGGAGTTAAAGCTCTCTTTTCTTCTATCTTTTCAAAACTTTTTAATAATCTTCAATAATAATCAATAGTTGTTCATTTGATTTGATTAGGAGCATATATATACTTCTCCAAGGTCTCAAATCCCGTTTCTAGCCATTAGACTTGAAAAACTAGCCGTTGGAGGGCAAAATGGATGAGTTCTGCGTTTGAAATCTAGCCATTACTGTTCTCAAAACTCCATGTGTCGACACTTCAGGCTGTGAGTCGATACTTCTTGTCGACACTTAAACTTCTTGAGTCGACACCCAATTCAAATATCTTCAATCTGATTCTCTGGAAATCTCAGATATGTCGACACTTACTCAGTTGAGTCGACACTTTGCTTTCATGCGTTGACACTTCAACAATTCTTTATTTTTTAGCAAGTTCTGTGACTTGAAAATCTCAGGCGATGTGTTGATCCATGTATCGACACTTTGAATCGACGCTTCAAGTCCATGTATTGACACTTCAACCGTGCCATTTGAAACATCATTGTGTACTAGCTTGAGTCGACACTTCACTTTCATGTGTCGACACTTGGTGTCATGTGTCGACACTTCACTGAATTCTTCATAGAAAAGACTGAACTTGAGCTGAAACACATTTCTACTTTAACTTAACCATCCAATCAAGCAATTCTTGAGTTTCCAAGTCCTCTTTGAGCAATCTTTTTCATTCAAACTTGGCTTCTTCTAATAAATAAGCTTCTTCAAATTTGTAAGCACCTTTTTCAATAAAAATACACTTCAAGGAAATCATTAGTCCTCAACTTATACTTAACCATTTTGCTCAGCATCAAAATCAATAACGGAGTCAACAGATCCAACTCTCTTTATTATTCTGAAAGGTCTAGCTCCACAAGCTTGTAGTTTCTTTACGGTCTCTGGAGGGAACCGCTCAGGCCTAAGCCTGATCATTACATAATCCCCTGCAGAAAACTCTTTAGCTCTTTTTTGAAAATTAGCCAAGTTTTTATAGAGTTCGTTACTTATGTTTATCTTTTGACTAATTTTCTTATGTAAATCTCTAACATGCTGTGCAAATGACTAAGCAGACTCAGAAACTCATACATGCAAGGGTAAGGGGATCAGATCAAGAGGTTTATTAGGTTTGTAACCATGAACAACCTTAAATGGGCTTTTTCCTATGGACCTATTAACAGAACTATTATAAGCAAACTCGGCTCTGGGCAGAAGGTCCCAATTCCTAGTATTCTCACATACGAGGCATCTAAGTAGATTTTCTAAACTTCGGTTCACTACCTTGGTTTGGCCGTCAGTCTAAGGGTGGTAGGCTGTGGAAAACTTGAGTTTGGTTCCTAATAAGTGCCAAAGGGTCTTCCAAAAGTAACTGATGAAATAGACATCCCTATCGGACACTACGGTCTTAGGAAGGCCATGTAGCCTAACCACATGATCAAGGAAAAGATGGGCTACTTTGGATGCATCAAAAGTTTGAGAGCAAGGTATGAAATGGGCCATTTTTGAAAACCTATCGACCACTACACAGATGGAGTCACATTTCCTTAGGGTCTTAGGTAGGCCTAACACAAAGTCCATGCTAAGGTCCTACCATGGACAATCTGGTACAGGCAAAGGGATATATAAACCAGTGTTTTGCTTCTGCTGCTTTGCAACAGCACAAGTTCGACATCTGGACACTATGTGAGCAACATCCCTTTTTAAACTAGGCCAAAAGAACTGGTCCTCTATAGCTAAGATAGTCTTGTTTCTGCCAAAGTGACCAGCGAGACCTCCTGCATGGGTTTCCTAGATTAAGAATTCTCTAAGTGAGGTCCTGGGAATACACAATCTATTGTTTCCAAAGAGGTAACCATCCTGGAGGGTGTATTCGCTATGGAAACTAGATGGTCCTTGGTTAAGGGATTGAAGAATTTCACTGAAGTTTGGACATGTCTCATATTCTCCTTTCAATTGGTCAAATCCAATGACTTTAGTTCTGACAGAGTTTAAAAGTAAGGTACGTAGACTAAGGGCATCTACTTCTTTGTTCTCAGTTCTAGCCTGATGTTTTAGTACAAAGGTATAGGCTTGGATAAACTCTACCCATTTGGAATGCCTAGGGTTTAACCTTTTTTGAGAGTTTAGGAACCGGAGTGCTTCATGGTCAGAGTAAAGGACAAACTCCTGGGATAGTAGATAATGTCTCCAGTATCTAAGGACTTGTACTATCGTATAGAATTCCTTGTCATAGATTGAGTATTTAAGCTTAGCCTTATTAAGTTTTTCACTAAAGAAGTTTACTGGATGATTTTCTTGGCCCATAACTCCTCCTATGCCTACTCCCCATGCATCACAAACTTTCTCAAAGACTTTGAAAAAATTAGGTAATCTCAAGATAGGCATTTGTGTCATCTTATCTTTAATCTCTAGGAAGGCTCTATCTACTGCTTTGGTCCACTTAAAATTATCCTTCCTAATATAGTCAGTTATGGGTGATACAATGGTACTAAATCCCCTGATAAATCTCCTATAAAAGGTGGCTAGACCATGAAAACTACGTACTTCATGGACACTAGTAGGTACTGGCCACTCTACTATGGCTCTAACCTTTTCAGGATCAGCTGATACTCCGTCAGGGATCACCACAAATCCTAGGAAGATGACTCTATGGGTTATGAAATCACACTTCTTTAAATTGGCATAGAGACTCTCCTTCCCAAGGATTTGGCAAATTTGTCTCAAGTGATCCAGGTGGTCTTCCTTAGTCCTATTGTAAATCAGGATGTCATCAAAATAAACCATTATAAATTTTCTTATGAACATCCTTAGGACTTGGGTCATGATTCTCATGAAGGTGCTAGGGGCATTGGACAACCCAAAAGGCATGACAACCCATTCATACATACCATCCTTGGTTTTAAATACAGTTTTCCGCTCATCCCTATGTCTGATCCTAACTTGATGATAGTCGCTCTTAAGGTCAATCTTTGAAAAGATGGTTGCATCGGCCATCATATCTAGCATATCATCCAATCGGCGAATGGGAAACCTATATATCATAGTAATTTTATTTATGGCATGGCTGTCGACATACATTCTTCACGTGCCATCCTTCTTAAGGATTAATAGGTCTGGTACAGCACAAGGACTTAAGTTCTTCCTAATAAACCCTTTTCTAAGGAGTTCACCTACCTATCTCTATAACTCTAAATGTTCAGTTGGGTTCATTCTATAGTGGTGTAGATTGGGTAGGGTGACTCCTGGGACTAGATCTATGACATGTTGGATGTCCCTTAGGGGTGGTAGCTGGTTAGGTAAATCATCATAAAATATATCATTAAATTCACTTAAGATTCCCTTGACCTCTTGAGGGTACTTTTTATCAGATTGATCATGTACTTCTTTTGCAGCTAACATCCAAACTATAGTCCCCTCAGAAATATCCTTCTCTAGCTCTTTAGCAGTGATTAAATTGACTCCAGACTTCTTCTCTTTTAATGAGCTAGATCCTCTCTTAACTTTGTCCTGAGGTGCGGTGGGGTTAATTGTAATCTTCTTCCCATGAAAATTAAACATGCATGCTTATGACCGGCCGTATAGGGTAGCATCATGATCAAAGAGCTAGGGTCTGCCTAGAATTATGCTACTAACTCCCATGGGCACAACATCACACCATATCTTATCCTGATAAGATTGAAGCTGGATCTAGACTTGGCATTTGGATTAATGGGTATGGATATGGAGTCTATCCAAGAAACCTTATAGGGGCTAGGATGGGGAACTGGGCTTAAGCCTAGGGTTTTGACTGCCTTAAGTGAGATGGCATTCACACAGCTCGCACTATCTATAATAATTTTGCATACCTTATTCCCGATCTTCACAAAGGTTTGTAGGATATTAGTCCTACGCCAATCTTCTAGTATCTTGGTCTGGGCTAGGATGCACCTAACTACCCCTATTAGGTCAGACTGATCAAAGTCCTCCTCATCTCCCTCATACTCATCTATCAAGTCTGTCTCAGCTTCATAGACCTCTTCTCCATCTTTGTCATTGGGTTCAGGCTCCTCCTCAAGTTCCCCTATGTGTAAGGATCTGGTTGGGCATTGGCTAGCTTAATGACCTACCTTATTACATTTAAAATAAGCATTGGGGATGGGACTCGGGGTTTTCTGGAATGCCGGTGCCTTACCTTTATCATTCCTATAAGGTACAGAATTGCTAGAACTGGGTTGACTCGGACTAGGGTTGGGACAGGTTGGGTTGGGATTAGGTCGAGTTGGGTTTGGGTTTGGTCGATTTGGATTTGGGTTAGGTCGAGTTAGGCTTGAGCTAGGTCAACCTGGGTATACTGGGTTAGGGTTTGGTCTAGAACTAGGAGCACTGGCCCTAAAGGTCTCTGGTCGATGGGCTAGTGGTACCTTCTGAAATCTCTCAAAATTTTTAGCTATCTGGTAGGCTTGGTCTAGGGTATCGACTCCCCTTAAATACAATTTCCTATGGATGTCCTCATGCAGGCCAGCTCTAAATCTAGATAGGGTCACTCATGGAGATTCATCTAGACAACACCTTAGGGCACATTCATCAAATTGGGCTATATACTCTAGCATAGTCTTATTGCCCTGCCTTAACCTTTGCCATTGGTCTAGTAGTCTATGTTGGTAGGATGGAGAACATATTTATCTCTAAGCTTCAGTTTCATACCCATCCAGGTATCTATGGGGGGCTCAATTTTCTGCCTGCATAGGCACTCTATGTTTCCCCAGTGGAGTTTAGCCTGGTCAGTCATCCTAAGTTTGGCAAACTTACACCTCTTTTCCTCACTCAAGTCATACCATTCAAAAAATTGTTTCATGCCTCCTTCCCAATCTATATAGATCTTGGGGTCTAGGGTGCCATCAAAGGTGGGTGTGTCTATCCTGAGGCTCTTAAGAATTTTCTCTTCCTGGTCTTGGACATCATGATTGGGTCTCCTAGGGTTGGGCTCCTGCTATGGTTCCTGGCGTTGGACTCTCCTAGGGTTGGGCTCCATGAATCGGTCATGATTTGGAGCTCTCCTAGGGTTATGGGAGGTGGAGAGGGGTGAATCAGGATCAGGTTCAGTATTGGACTCTTGGGTTCTTTCTATGGTTCCTAATCGGTCTTCTACTTGGTCAAACCTCTCATTCATTAGAGTGTGGGATTGGGTCAATTGGTCAAGTCTTTGATTTATTTGGAGATTCATCTGGTTCATCTGGTCATTCATGATCTTTATGAGAGTTTCAAGATTGGATTCCATGGTTGAGCTAGGTTGAGGTTTAGACCGATGGTACTGGACTCCTAACCTAGTGGTCATGCAATCAATCAATCAAGGTGTTATGATGCAGTCAAGCACACAAAGGCTAACACGTGCTAAGGTTTGCTAAACCTAGAGCCAAAACCTAATGAGTTAACTCAACTTACACTCAACACAGCACCTAATCCTTCCATTGGCCAAGTAAGAGGTGAGGTGGTGGGAGGCTCCCCCTGCTAGTGACAAGGTCCTAATTAAAAACCACCAGTCCACTTAGGGCATTTGCCACTGGACCTCTAGCCTTAGACACCAGCTTTCAGTAATAGATGATGGGTTGGGTGCACTAGTTCCCTCACTAGACTTGGACCCGACTTGTTGGTATCCCTAAGCTATTAGGTTGCTAGTTAATTTTAATTAAGGCTTGGGTTCTGATACTGGGTAGTTGTTTTGGGCCCAGGACAGGTGATGAAATCCTGCCCTGATCTGAGATGGTGAGAGTACCCTTAAGATTAGTTTAATGATATGACGCACAATCGATGAGCCCTAATACAATCTAATAACAAAACAGTGAATAAGAGAAATTTTGAACTTTTTATGAGGTGGCAATTTAGATTTGAGTTGGTTAGGTGAGCAAACAGAATTGGCTTGGGTGAGGTGGGGTTTGATAGTTGATTAGGTTTAGTTTAGTCAGGCATGCAGAAACTAAAATTATGGGTCTACTTTGTGGCAGAAGTTAATATAATTTTTAAAGCAAAAAAAATTCCAAGAAATTTTAGAATCGAGGATTAACAATGAAGATGACCCTTACCAAATTTTATGCAAAACAAAATTCGGATGATGATGCATCACCTAGGGTTCTTGACTGGATGCAGAAAACTCAGAATTCTGATTAGGTTTTCTAGGGTGCAGGTTTTTTTTAAATTTTTTCCATAAAAATAATTAAAAATAATAAGAATTATCAAGACTGATTAGAGAGTATTACGTGCAATCTCAGAAAAAAATAAAATACCTAAGATGATGAAACAGACCGAAACTCGGACCACTAGTGCAGAAGACAAGATGCAGAAAATTAGAGATAAATGTTTTTGGTGTTTTTATGAAGATGCAAACTATCCTAAACCCGTTCTAATACCAAACTGATGCAGGATGACTCTAGGACTGATATGAATGTAGGAAATAACAATAACTAATTTTTTTAATATTTTTTTAAGAATTAGATTAGTAGCTAAAGTCCCGAAAAATAGATAAGAGTAGCAGGAAAACTAGTAATGAAAAGAACTAAAGTACCCACATAAGAACTCATGCAGAATAACAAAAGAAGGACCTCGAGGGTTGAGAAACCCCTGATTAGGATAGCTTACCTTCAATGAAATTAGAACTTAGGAGGGGGAAGGATTGTACAAAACAACGATGGAAGATCCTGCCGAAGACGAGGTCACTCTGCACTCTAGATTGTTGCTTGGATGATCAACCTGTTGTTCCATAGATCAGTCGGCTTTTCTTCAGTTGGTCCAAGAGGCAAAAAAAGCCTCTTCTTTGGAGGTGAATACCACGAGGATCCTGCACGTGTGAAGGGGTCAGTCAGAAAGGAAACAAGAAGACAAAACAAAATTAGGGTTTTGAAGGAAGATGAGAGCGGAGTTGCTGATGCTGACAGCTTGGAGTGGAAGAAGAACGCATGGTTGGTATGGTCAACTAGGGCTCTTGAACTTCGGTGTATTAGGGCTTGGGGATGGATGCTTGGGCGGCTAGGGTTTGATGGGATTAGGGCACCCAAGTCTCACACACACACTTCCAAAGAACACAATTGTCACAAGAAAATTTACCAGAGTTATATTTCATGAATAAGAGATGATTACAAGAGGGGGAGGGGGTAGGTATTTATAGGCTCACCCAAGTCCCTAGTCTCCCAATCAAATTTAGATTACAAGGTTACTTAGGACTAGGAGTACATAGTTTGAATAGAACTAAAACTTGATTCCTAGTAGGATATGGACTTCTCTCTCCTTCTTGGACTTGGTCAAAGAACCTCTCATGGGCTAGGATGCCTCATTGGATTGGGATTGGACTTTGGGATGCCTTCTTGTGGACCTTGGGCAGCAAGTGGGCATCCTTCAAGTGGGCTTGGTCGGCCTCCAAGTGGGCTTGGCGCATGGGCTGGGGAAAACCCTGGGTGACTATTTCAATTTGGACTGGAGAAGGCCTGGTGCGCCATCTTCTTCTGGGCTTAGGGTAAACTTGGCGTATGGGCTTGAGAGGGCGCCAACTCCTGAAGGGCTTCTGGACTGGGATGCTTGGAAGAAAGAATATTCTCTAGGGTGCCATGGCTTGGACTCTGCTTTGACCTGGGAGGGCCTGGTGAATGCTATGGTTGGGGATCCTCCTCTTGTACAAAACTGGACTAACACAAACTTACAGGACTCGATTGGACTTATGAGATTGAGACAACTCAACTTATTACAGGACTCAATAGGATACTTATTACAAAACTTGGCTCACTTAAAATAAGTGACACATTATTAGAGGACTAAAAAAACTAATCAGTAAACCAAATTGGGCTCAGTAATCTTTGTCGGATCCTGGTGCCCCCACTAGGCTTTTTCCTTTGACCTTCCTTTTTTTCTATGTTCCTATTCATTTTCTCTTTCTATTATTAAAGTTGTATATAGTTAACTTGAAAGGTTCCACGGCTTCTCTAATCTTCACCCTTAAGCCTATTTGAAACTTGTGAGCTCATGTCAATTCCTCCTCTAACAACTTAGGGGCAAATTTGGCAAGTTCATTAAATCTAGGTTCATATTGAGCTACTGTCATATTTTTCTACTTTAAGGCAATAGATTCTTATTCCTTTTGAACTCTCATACTAGAAGGGAAATACTTATCATAATATACTTTACATAACTTTTCTCAAGTGAAGAACTCTATCCCAAAGGCATGTTTGGTTTGTATCATTCTCCGACAATCAGAGGTCTCCCCTTACAATAAATAAGAGGCATAAGTTATTTTATTTACTTCTGGACATTTTTCAATTGCAAGGGCTTTTTGTTGCCCAGAGATGGAGCTCAAGAGGGGAAATGAATTGGGTATTTAAAAAATTTAAGCAATTATGTGCACTACTTAGTGAGTTTGTGTAATTAAGTGATTGAGCTCAATAAATTATGCAGCAGAAGCAATAAATAAAATGCAAGGTAATAAAGAGCAAGTAGAGAAGGAAGCAAGCAACCACAAATAACATGATATATAGTGGTTCGGTGCATCCTAGCTCCTACATCCACTCTCCAAGATTCTCCTTGGGAATTTCTACTATAATCTATCCAAGATTATAGCCGACTTATTTTTCAAGGCTCACAAGTCAAAACCTATGTTGGTTTTATCACCTAGGCTCACCAACAATCTTTACAACTTATTTTATCTGGGCTCACAAGTCAAACCCAAGTTGATTTTATCTCTTAGGCTCACCAACAACCTTTAACACTAGTTTCAATACCTTTGAAACTAGCAACAACAAAAGAAATCAAGTATACAATAAATGAGCACAAGGAATGGCTCCTAAAATAGGCGGAAATTAAAGTCAATTTAGCTCCTTTTGAATGCTTGAGTTCTCTTCTTCTTGAAATCTTTGAATGCACACTTATAGCCAAATACTTGAATGCTCAACAACTCAAAAATGGAAGCCCTTTTATCAAAGAAATCTCTCAAAAGCTCTCTTCTTGTCTTTTCAAATGATTGAAGTTTGTCTTATATGATTCTTGTCTTTCTTGTTGACTTGAAGAGGTTTGGTGAGTGTTAAATACCACAAAACTACTCAAAAGACTGATGAAATTGAAAAAGTTGCCATTTGGAGCCATTTGGAGATAATTTTGAAATTCTGAAAAACTAGCTGTTATAGCATGAGTCGACCTCTTGAGTCGACACTTGGAGCATAAGTCAATACTTCAGGTTGAATCCAGAAAACTTGATGTTCTGCCCCAAAGCTTGTCTCAGACGATGAGTTGATCTCTTGAGTTGACACTTGAAGTGTGAGTCGACCTCTTGAGTCGATACTTCGCGTGCCAGTTAAAAATTTGTATGCCGGTCTTCTAGAACTTCTGAATGTTTTCAATGAGTCGACCTTGTGAGTCGACCTTTTGAGTTGACACTTATCTGTGCCATCCAAAAATACGTGCCAAACTCTGAATTTCTCAAAGATCTGTCCATTAAACCTTTAGATACTTCTTCATAAGAGCCAAAGTGATTGTTTTGACAATATTCCAAGATTAGAAGATCAATTTATCATGAGAAACTTCTTGCTTTCAAATTAGTACACTTGATACTCTTTTAATATACCTAAGGCCTGAAATTCATACTTCAATTGAAACATTAGTCTAAACATATACTCAATATTTTGTTATTCATCAAAATCAAGGAGCCAAAGCCAACAATCTCTTCATTTTTGATGATGACAAAATTTTGAGTATATAAGCAATTAAGTTCAAAAAGAAATTGATCATCGTTTCAAGTTTTCAAGTAAGATCATCGTAATTTAATAAATCAAATATTTTACATACTGAAGTCCAAAAAATATATCAGATCAATGGTTTATAAATAAATGTTTCAAGACTTGTTTTCAAAAAAAAGTTCTACGTTTAAATTGTTGCTTTGCTTATATATATACTGTCTACTCCCCATTTTTGTCAACATAAAAAAGGTTGCTCCCCCTGAATTAGTGCATTTTATAATAAAGCATACAAAGATGGTTGGGGTGTCAAATTTATAGCTGGTATCAGAGCAATTTGACAGAAAGAAAAGTGAACTTTTCAAATATGTAAGAGAGTTTCAGTACAACAGAAGGTGCTTATATAAGCAAATATAGATTGAAACAAAACACAATCAAAGTTTGATACAAGACTAAAAAACTAATACATGGTAGAAAAGAAACTAATTCATAAACATAAATAACATGATAAACATCTGAGAGGCTAGTCCTCATCAGACAGAAGCTCAAAATAGATAGGAGCTCTAATCCTAGTCCTAGAAGCAAGGGGTCTAGGGGTCTTATGGGTGCCATGGCTCCTAGTCCTAAGAGCTAGTCCAGAGCGGGGAATGACTCTAGAGGACCTAGTAGAAGGTGGAGGTAAGGTCTCTACTGGTGTTAGAAAAGTTGGGGCTGTGGTAAGCTGAGCATCTCTGGGAGCATCTGTAGTAGCATCTAGAGTCCGAATCTTCCTGCTGACAATCTCATAATCTCCAATTCTATCATCACTGCCATCACTATCACCACAGTCATCACCACCATCATCTCCATCTCCATCACCACTGGGAGTGTCATCATGTGTGTCAGGGTGGTCATCGTCATCTGCTGGTGGAGGAGGAGGTGGACCTGAAGGTGCAGTAGGAGGCAAAAGAGATCTCAAAAGATCCCGTATCTCAGTAAACCCATCCTCCATCGATTGCCTGATGCTTGAGAGCTGATCATCAGTGTGTGCTCTCAGTCCCTCTATCTCTATGCGAAGCTAAGTAGTCCTGACTGCCAGACTAATAATCTCCTCCCTGAGCTCAGCAATCTCAGTCCTGATATGTTCCATAAAGGTAGACTCTATAGATGTATGCGGAGCAGCAGCTAATGAAGAAACATGATGCGGAACTAAAATGCATGCATAATATTTTTTTGTATTTTTATAGGTTAAGTGATGTAACTAAATCCCGAAGATAAGGCCACGAATCTAAGTAGAGAGTTCTATGCAAAACAAGAAGCAACAACATACAAAATAGAACCTAAAAGCAATAGAAAAGAGGACCGCCGAGGTTGAGAAATCTCAGTTGGGCTAGTTTCCCTTCAAGAATGCTACTAGCAAGCAGAGGGGGTGTACCTGACAATGATTGAAGCGCCTGAAGAAGATCGTAGATGAAGGGATCGCTCTCACGCCCGGATGCGGCCTAGATGATTAAGCTGAAGACCCGCGGATTCTCGGCTTTCAACCTGGTGATCCGATCACTGCCCGGCTAGAGTCATTAGATTCGTAGACGTTGAGGGACCTGCAAACAGCCTTTCAAGGGTTAGAAATTGAAGGAGGGATGAAGGAATAATTGAAAAACAACAAGGGGAAGAAGGGGTTTGATGCGGGCAGCCAAGGCTTGGAGATGATGCTCCTAGGGTTTGTTGGCGGCTAGAGACTGGGTGCAGGAGACAAGGAGGAAGGAAGTGCTCATACAGAATCCCCTTAGTAAACAGCAAATAGCACACAACAGATGGAAAACTCAATTATATTCATTCAAAAAGTGTTTCATACAAGAGAGAAGGGCTTCTTTTATAAATGCATAAGCTTGCCCCCCAAGTAAGGATAAATAGGTCTTTATATAGGAATTTGAATCCCACCCAAACCCTAGCTAGGAAAACATGGAATGTCCTTAGTCTTCTTTCTCTCAAATCCCCTTCTCTCTTTCATGCCTTGGTCGGCCAAGGGAGGTGACTCTAGTGGCCAACCAAGGGGGGTAAGCATAAGAATGTGGTGCCCTTGGTTCCACTCATGGGCCTTGGCTGGTCCAGTTTGCTTCCGGCGTCGTCCAGGGCTCCAAGCTGCTTTCCAGGGTTCCAGGGCTTTAAGTTTTCTCTGCTGGGCCTTCCATGATCTTCATAGCTTCAAGTTGGGTTGGTCTTCACTTGTATTGGCTTGGTCTTGAGTCTTCATTGGACTTGGACTCCATTTACAAGACTCAAAAAGAAAACTAGCTCAATATGAGCTGACTGGTAAATGACTCAAATAATGAAAATGACAACTCAAATTGGCTAAGCCCTTATTATAAATTAGACTCGAACACTACTAAGTAATCCATAGAGGGTTTAAAGGTCACTGTCTTATTCTAGTGTCTCTGGTGTCCCCACCAATTCTCCCGGGGTAGGAGGAACTCAATCCTATCGAGTAAGGATCACACTAGCTCACATACCTCTCAAGAAGGTCTGGGTCAAGGCACTGCATGTCCTCTCGAGAAATCCATGAATCATCCGATTCTCGCCGGCCTTGCCATCGGACCAGGTAGCATTGATAGCCATGGTCCCAAGTCATGATAGCTTGTTCATCCAGGATACTCTCGATCCATTCTTCTCTTTCAGGCCAATTAATTGGTGGACACTCTGGGCTAAGGTCACTCACAATGGAAGGAGTAGGTCCAAAGGTCTCACTGGGTATCGCTACCAGTTCCTTATACTCAACCAGGTCTGCGATATTGAAGGTAGAAATAATGCCAAAACCCTGAGGCAAATCTAACACATAGGCATTTGGTCCAACCTTCTCTATCACTCAAAAAGTTCCGGCTTCGCGAGTATGAAGCTTCTTTTTAGGCCAAAGCCTAACCAAGATAAAACTCACTACATTAAATTTCTTGGCTCTTTTCCAGGAATTAGCCAGTTTGTTTCAAAATTAATGCAGGTGGTGAACATGCTGGGCACATGCAAACTCCTAACAGGTGATGCAAAGGACTCAAACTAACACCTAATAGACTCAACTATGCATTCCTATCGAAGGAAATTTTATTGAACTCTTTGGACCTAAACCTAATAGATTATAGGTTCTCTAGGTTTGATCCAGTTTGACATGCACATGAAAAGTTACAGTGGACTCCTAGCAAATTTCATAGAGTATACCAGAAGTAAGATGCAAACCTAATATGCGTAATGAATGCATGCAGTATGCTAATCTCAACTAAATGCAATCTAATAATCCTAGAAATGCTGAAGGTTTCTGGAAAGGGCAGAAAATAAGAGGTGGGTTCAGGATTAGTCTGGTAGGGTAAGGAAAAAAGTTCAGGGTTAGTTGGATAAAGTAGGATATAAGAAGGCGTGTCAGGGACTAATCCTAGACTAATGAGGCTAACCTTACGAGGTTGAGGTATATCTACAGGGTTTGCATAATGGAAGGATGGGTTACTAATCTCAGGGAAGAGGTCCTTAATGGAAACTATAAGAGGGGACTCATCCTGAGGGTACTGATTCAAAGAGATCAGGTCCTTAATAAATTTTTCTGGTTCTTGTATTTTAGGACTAGACTCTATAATTTGGCTCTCCTCTATGGTTTCCTCAGGTAAGGTTCTAGCAGTAGTATCGAGGTTCTCTTCCTCTAATTGTTCTTTCACTACAGCTTTAGGCTAGGTATAGTCAGGGTTAACTAACTCTGGATTGGCTTCTACCTGGGTACCTATGGGGTCAACTAATTCTAGGTCTTCTAGAGGTGTCTCCTCTTCTCCCTCATACTCATCCACTAAGCTCACATCAGCTACATACACTTTCACTTTACTATCACTCTTGTGAACCAATGGGATGGTAGGGGAGAATGACTAAGGGAAGATTGGCTAGGTCCTAGTTTCTGATTATGGGCACTACTCCTAGTGGGTTCAGATTGATTAAGGGGTAGTGGATTACTACTGGGCTCATATCTAGGGATACTAGCCTTATGGGGTTCCAGTCGATGGCCTATGAGTTCGGATCTATAGGTCATGGGTCTACTAGGCTTATAGGGAGTGGATGCATAGGATCTATGTGCATAGATTTTGGGTACATAGGTTCTAGGTTCATATAATTTGGGTAGTGTGGGTAAGGGTGGCTCAGGTTTGGATCTAGTCTGGGTCATATAGATTTTATATACCTGATCAAACCTATTGGCTAAGTGGTCAAGTCTATTGTGGGTTCGGGTATTGGACTGGGTCAATTGAGTCATCTGGGTATTCACCTGGGAAAAGGATTGGGCTAGCTGCTCAATAAGGACTTTATTCTGGGCTTCAAGATTATCCATGGCTTCAGCCAATTATGGGGATGGTGGATAAAATGGGACTCCTAATCTAGTGCACATACAAGACTCAACACTGACTCGACTACAGCTACCAAGACCTAGAGCCCAATCAGAATGGGTTGACTCAACTTACACACAACTCAACTCCTAGTCCTTCAACTAGCCAGGTAAAAGGTTGGATGGTGGGAGGCCCCCTGCTTTCGCAGGATCCAATTAAAGAACCATCGATCTGCTTAGGTCGTTTGACACTGTACCTTTAGCCTAGACACCAGTGTTTAGTAATAGGAAATGAATTGGGTGCACTAGTTGTCCCATATTGGTTGAACCCGACCTGTTGATATCCCTAGCCCTCTAGGATAAATTAGGTCTACTCAATTTTAATTAGGGTTAGGTTCAGATGCATGGATTATGGTTTTGGGCTAAGGAGAGGTGATCAAATCCTCCCCCCATCTGACATAGTAAAATTGCCCTTAAAGTAATTTATGCTCATGATGGCAGGCAGATGAAAATGCAAATTAGGGTTTTAAGTATTTTGGTGTTTTATGAGTATATGTATTTTTGTTTTTGTTGTTTTGGTATTTTTTTAAATAGAAAGATAATTTGTAGATAATGACCTAATATACAGGAAACATGCCAAAAATTTAAGATATGCAAAAATTATACTAAAAGAACCCTAAACTTGCTGAAATTAGCTTTGCACCTAAAACAAGGCAGAACTGTTCCCAGACAGTATTCCAGCTAGCAAAGAATTCACAGATAAAAATAATTCCTTAGAAAATTTTGAAAATTAAATTCAATTACAAGGAATTTATAAAAATAAATTTCATATTTTTCTGAGTTCTTTGATAGCAGAAATAATTAAAATAGTAGGCTATGTACTAAAAAGGCCAAGATGCAAAATGATCCTAATGAACTCTTAGTTTTCTTCTTCAGGGGTCAAATCATAACGGCACCCCTACACGCCATAGGAGATCCCATAGATTGAGAAGAGAGGGTCTTGCAGCCCTACTTATCTTCTATGACCGGATGGCCATGGTGAAGCACCCGATCAGAATATTCAAAGAGAACTGAGCCCAAACAAGCTCTGATACCAAATGATGCATAACTAAAATGCATGCATAATATTTGTTTGTATTTTTATAGATTAAGTAATGTAACTAAGTCCCAAAGATAAGGCCATAAATCTAAGTAGAGAGTTCTATGCAAAACAAGAAGCAACAGCATGCAAAATAAAACCTAAAAGCAAAAGAAAAGAGGACCGCCGAGGCTGAGAAGTCTCGGTTGGGCTAGTTCCCCTTCAAGAACGCTACTGGCAAGCAGTGAGGGTGTACTTGATAATGGTTGAAGCACCTGATGAAGATCGTAGATGAAGGGATCGCTTTCGCTCCTGGATGTAGCCTGGATGATCAAGCCGAAGACCCGCGGATTCTCGGGCTTCAACCCGGTGATCCGATCACTGCCCGGTTGGAGTTGTTGGATTCGTAGACATTGAGAGACCTACAAACAACCTTTCAAGGGTTAAAAATTGAAGGAGGGATTAAGGAATAATTGAGAAATAGCAAGGGAAAGAAGGGGTTTGATACGGGCAGTCAAGGCTTGGAGATGATGCTCCTAGGGTTTGTTGGCGGTTGGAGACTGGGCGCAGGAGACAAGAAGGAAGGAGGGGCTCATATAGAATCCCCTTAGCACACAGCAAATAGCACACAGCAGATGGAAAACTCAATTATATTCATTCAAAAAGTGTTTCATACAAGAGAGGAGGGCTTCTTTTATAAATGCATAAGCTTGCCCCCTAAGTAAGGATAAATAAGTCTTTACATTGGAATTTGAATCCCACCCAAACCCTAGCTAGGAAAACATGGAATGTCCTTAGTCTTCTTTCCCTCAAATCCCCTTCTCTCTTTCATGCTTTGGTCAGCCAAGGGAGGTGACTCTAGTGGCCGACCAAGGGGGGTAAGCATAAGAATGTGGCACCCCTTTTTTCCACTCATGGGCCTTGGCTGGCCCAGTTTGCTTCCGGCTATGGTTCAGGGATCCAAGATGCTTTCCAGGGTTCCAGGGCTTTAAGTTTTTTCTGTTGGGCCTTCCATGGTCTTCATAGCTTCAAGTTGGGTTGGTCTTCACTTGTACTAGCTTGGTCTTGAGTCTTCATTGAACTTGGACTCTATTTACAGGACTCAGAAAGAAAACTAGCTCAACATGAGCTGACTGGTACAGGACTCAAATAATGAAAATGATAACTCAAATTGGCTAAGCCCTTATTAAAAATTGGACTCAAACACTACTAAGTAATCCACAGAGGATTTAGAAGCCTCTGTCTTATTCTGGTGCCTCTGGTGTCCCCACCATACCAAATGATGCGAAACTAAAATGCATGCATAATATTTTTTTATAGTTTTATAGGTTAAGTGATGTAACTAAATCCCGAAGATAAGGCTACGAATCTAAGTAGAGAGTTCTATGCAAAACAAGAAGCAACAGCATGCAAAATAGAACCTAAAAGCAATAGAAAAGAGGACCGCCGAGGCTGAGAAGTCTCGGTTGGGCTAGTTTCCCTTCAAGAACGCTACTGGCAAGCAAAGGGAGTGTACCTGACAATGATTGAAGCACCTGATGAAGATCATAGATGAAGGGATCGCTCTCGCTCCCAGATGCGGCCTGGATGATCAAGCCGAAGACCCGCGGATTCTCGACTTTCAACCCGATGATCCGATCGCTGCCCGGCTGGAGTCATTGGATTTGTAAACGTCGAGGGACCTGCAAACAGCCTTTCAAGGGTTAAAAATTAAAGGAGCAATGAAGGAATAATTGAAAAACAGCAAGGAAAAGAAGGGGTTTGATGCAGGCAGCCAAGGCTTGGAGATGATGCTCCTAGGGTTTGTTGGTGGTTGGAGACTAGGCGCAGGAGACAAAGAGGAAGGAGGCGTTCACACAGAATCCCCTTGCACACAGCAAATAGCACACAGCAAATAGAAAACTCAATTATATTCATTCAAAAAGTGTTTCATACAAGAGAGGAGGGCTTCTTTTATAAACTCATAAGCTTGCCCCCCAAGTAAAGATAAATAGGTCTTTACACAGGAATTTGAATCCCACCCAAACCCTAGCTAGGAAAACATGGAATGTCCTTGGTCTTCTTTCCTTCAAATCCCCTTCTCTCTTTCATGCCTTAGTCGACCAAGGGAGGTGACTCTAGTGGCCGACCAAGGGGGGTAAGCATAACAATGTGGCACCCCTTGGTTCCACTCATGGGCCTTGGCTGGCCTAGTTTGCTTCCAGCTACGATCCAGGGCTCCAAGCTGCTCTTCAGGGTTATAGGGCTTTGAGTTTCTTCTGTTAGGCCTTTCATGGTCTTCATAGCTTCAAGTTGGGTTGGTCTTCACTTGTACTAGCTTAGTCTTGAGTCTTCATTGGACTTGTACTCCATTTTCAGGACTCGGAAAGAAAACTAGCTTAACATGAGCTGATTAATACAGGACTCAAATAATGAAAATGACAACTCAAATTGGCTAAGCCCTTATTACAAATTGGACTCAAACACTACTAAGTAATCCATAGAGGGTCTAGAAGCCTCTGTCTTATTATGGTACCTCGGGTGTCTCCGTCAAAACAGGTGCAGGAGTGACTGGCTCAGACCTGGAAGCTGGCACTGATGCAGATCTCGGAGCTATAAAGTGCTCAGAAGGCCCAGATGGCCCTGCCTCAGCAGCTCAAATCTCATCCTCCTCATCTGGCTCATGGCCAGACTCCCTACGAACCCATCGGCCTCCAATACATCGAAACCCCATTCGGTGCAGAGATTTCTCCCCATACATGTCCATATGGAGAATCTCTTTGGAGGGCTCTCCCTCCAATGGGACTCTGAACTCTCAAAATATCCTCGTGAGGCCCATGCCATAAGGCAAACACAGATGGCGCTGAGTGGCCGCCTCTCCCATCTGATGAACCATGATCATGGGGAGGTTGATGGGAGTCTGCTGCCTTAATGCTACCATCAGTACTAGCTCCCTCTTTATGATGAAGTCAAATCTGCCTATCTTTGAAATCAGGATCCGAGCTATGATATGATGTAGGACTCTCATCTCAAGGGATAGCTGGTTCGCAGAAACTACTGAAATACCACTGACATCCTTCCACTCTAGAATGCACTGAAATGTCACCTCGCAATTCCCAACACAGTTTGCTGCCCTACCATGGAGAGAAATCTGCCAAACTCTACTGATCACCTCAGGTGTCACCTGATTCTCAATACCCCTGACAATAGCTGTCCATCTGAGACCATCAGTGGCCATGCTCTCATAGAACTCTCTCATCAACTGTAGATAATACCTCTCAATCATGGTGCAGAAAGGTACTAGCCCAGCTGCTCTCAGCAAATCACCAATAATAAAACTCTGAGAGTCCCAAAACTGAATGTCTACTCTCCTGCCACTGGCTATGGTCTTCCACACAACTCTAGCTGCACCAGGAGATGCGGGTGGAGGCTTCTCCTGGGTATCCTGCTCAGGCTACTCAACCAGGTCCTAACGAGCTTTAGTCCTTCTTTCCCGGCTAGATTCACCATGCTCAGACCTCCTCTTACAGTGTGCCAATTGCTTTCGAGGAGCCATACTTCACAAAGAAGGGTAGGAAGAAGGAGTGAACTGGGGAAACTAAGAGGGAAGAAAGGATTTATCGGCCAACAAGAAGGGAAGAGAATAAGCAACGGACTGAGAGAGAAGACCAAAGAAGGGGAAAAGAACCGAAGAAGAAATTATGGAAAAGAGCAAGAAATGGACCAAATCTAACAAGAAATATGGGAATGGTTTGGAAGAGAGAAAAAAACATGAGAGAAACAAGGAAAAAGAGCCGAATCACAATGAAATCATGAAATGCTTGGATCGACCGGAAGCAAAAATGAGAAGAGAGAGGAGAAAACACGGTCCGATCGGAAAAGATCAAGAGAAAAAGAGGGGAAATTACCTAAAATTGAAAGGTTAGAGATGGGATTCCATTGTTCTCGAGCTTAGGAGGACTTTTGGGGACCACACAGTGCTAAGGAATGAAGAAAAGATGGGTTAAAAAGTGTTTACAGGATGTCCTAAAATCTCAGTCCCGATAGTCATGAGTCGACACTTCAAAATTGCTTAAGTGTCGACACTTCAGGTGAGTTGACACTTGGCAATTTTTCAAGTGTCGATACATGACCTCGGGCAAGCAAAATAAATTTCAATAAATTCCAGAAAAAAATCCAGAAAAAATCTAGGAGACATCCTAAATGATATTTGAAGGATTTTGAATCATTCCAGAGGATTTCAACAAGAAATTGAAGAGTTTAGGCAAAAGGATTAATGATTCCTAATTTTCTTCTAATCATGCAAAATCTATCTTCACTAAGAGATTTTGTAAAAATATCAGCAAGTTGATTATCAGTACAAAAAAAGTCAAGCATTACATCACCATTTTATACATGATCTCTTATAAAGTGATGTCTTATTTCAATGTGTTTGCTTCTTGAATGTTGTACATGATTTTTTGTTAGATTTATTGTACTTGTATTATCACGTCTTATGGAAGTTTTACTTAATTTTATGCCAAAATCTTCGAGTTGTTGTTTGATCCATAGGATTTGAGCACAACTTCTAGCTACTATATATTCAACTTCTACCATAGATAGAGTAACTGAATTTTATTTCTTGCTAAACCATGAAATCAAATTTACTCCAAAAAATTGACAAGTTCTACTAGTACTTTTTCTATCTAGTCTACAGTCAGCAAAATCAGCATCAGAATATGCAATCAATTCAATAAATGATTCTCTAGAATACCAAAGTCCAATATCAATAGTGCTAGACATATATCTTAGTATGCATTTAACAGCCAATAAATGAGATTCTTTAGAAGCAGACTGATATCTTGCACACATACATACATTGAACATTATATCTGGCCTACTTACAATTAAATATAATAATGAACTAATGATACCTCTATATAACTTTTGATATACGTTTTTACCAGATTCATCTTTATCTAATTTGCAGGAAGGGCTCATAGGAGTACCTAATAATTTGGTGCTCTCTATCCCAAACTTCTTTAAGATTTTTCTTGTATACTTAGCTTGGTTAATGAAAATCCCTTCTTTAGTTTGCTTGATCTGGAGTCCGAGAAAAAAGTTTAGCTCTCCCATCATGCTCATCTCGAACTCTCCCTATATAAGCTTAGCAAACTCTTGGCAAAGAACTTCATTAGTAGCATGGAAAATAATATCATCGACATACACTTATATTACTAATAAGTCATTATTTTTCTTTTTCAAAAATAGTGTAGTGTCAACATTGCCTCTTGAAAAATAATTTTCAAGCAAAAATCTACTTAATCTATCATACCAAGCCCTTGGAGCTTGTTTCAAACCATACAAAACTTTATGAAGTTTAAAAACATGATCAGAGAATTCATGATTGTCAAAACTAGGGGGCTATTCAACATATACTTCTTCTTCGATAAATCCATTCAAAAAAATACTTTTGACATCCATTTGAAATAATTTAAAATTCATAAAATAAGCAAAAGTAAGTAGTAATCTAATTGCTTCTAATCTAGCAATATGTGCAAATATTTCATCAAAATCGATACCTTCTTCTTGATTATAACCTTTTGCAACTAGTCTAGCTTTATTTCTTGTTACTAAACCATGTTCATCAAGTTTATTTCTAAAAACCCATTTTGTTCCTATTATTGAAACATTTGAAGGTCTTTCAACTAAAGTCCAAACATTATTCCTTTTAAATTGATTTAATTCATCTTGCATAGCATTTAACCAATTAGAATCTTTTTCTACTTCTTCAATTGATTTAGGTTCTACTTAAGATACAAATGCTAAATAATCACAAACATTTTTCAAAGAGGAACGGGTACTTATCACTTTTGATAGATCACCAATTATAAGCTCTTTAGGGTGTTCATGGGCATACCTCCATTAGGTAATGGATTGGGTGTAGATGAGGCTCCTACTTCTTGTACTTGTTCTTCATTGTTTTGATCACCTCCTTGATCCTTGGAAGTTTCTTCATTGATTGTCATCCTTCCTAGCTTTTGAATACCTATCTCATCATAACAGTATCTTCTTTTCTAAAAGATTTATCATTAGATTCATCAAAGACTACATTGATGGATTCTTCAACTAGAAGAATTCTTTTGTTGAAGATCCTGAATGCCTTGCTAGAAGTAGAGTATCCTAAGAAAATACCTTTATCTAACTTGGCATGAAGTTTACTGAGATTATCTTTACCATTATTTAGAATGAAATAACGGCATCCAAAAATACGAAAATATTTTATAGTGAATTTTCTACTTTTCCAAAGTTCATATGGTATTTTCTTTAAAATAGGTCAGATTAACATACAATTTAAAATATAACATGCAGTGTTTATGGCTTTTATCCAAAAATATCTAGGTAACTTATTTTCATAAAGCATTGTGCATGCCATTTCTTCAAGAGTCCTATTCTTTCTTTCTACCATCCCATTTTGTTGAGGTATCCTAGGTGCAGAAAAATTGTGATCAATACTATTGTCATTGCAAAATATTTTAAAATCATGATTTTCAAACTCAGTACCATGATCACTACGTAAATAAATGATTGAAACACCTTTTTTATTTGAAACATTTTTATAAAATTTAATGAATGCTGAAAAAGTTTCATCTTTGTGTGCCAAAAACATTATCCAAGTAAAACGTGAATAGTCATCTACAATCACTAAACCATACTTTTTACCTCCCAAACTAGTTGTTCTAGTTGGTCCAAAGAGGTCCATATGAAGTAATTCAAGGGGTTTAGTGGTAGATACTACTCCTTTAAGTTTGAAAGAAGATTTTGTTTATTTTTCAAATTGACATGCACTACAAATCTTATCTTTTTTAAAAGTGAGTTTTGGCAAATCTTTTACAAGGTTCTTTTTATTTAATTTTGAAATCAAATACATGCTTGCATGTCCTAGTCTACAATACCAAAGCCAACTAGTTTCATTAATCTTGGCTTCCATTGCCACTAGACATTGACCATTTTTCATGGGTAGATCATCAAGATCAACCATGTAAATGTTCCCATGCCTATGACCAACAAACTTGATGCCATTGTCATCTAGACTAGATACAATGACATAGAAGATTCGAAAACTACTTTAAATTCTCTATCACAAAATTGACTTATAATAAATAAAGTATGCTTTAAACCATCAACTAACAAAACATTATCAACAAAAGTAGTAGGGGTGATATGGATTTTATCAATACCGATAATTTTGCCCTTTCCATTATCATCAAAAGTCACGTTTCCACCATTCAAAGCTTTTAGAGATGAGAATTGTCTCACATCCCCAGTCATGTATCTTGAGCAACGCTATCAAGATACCACATTCTTCTTTTATCCTTGGTTGTAAGACACACCTACAAAACAAGTCAAGTGAAAACTTTAGATACTCAAGTCATCTTGGGTCATTTAGGGTTAGTTGAATTGGTTCCTTTTGGAACCCAAACCTTCCTAATAGCATTCAATTTTTTTTTGTTACACATATAAGATTTGTGTCCTACTATATCACATGCATAACAAGTAATACTACAAAAAGCAGGTATACAAAAGTTTTTAAAAAACTTTTGCTATTTTTGTGGTTTAAATCCTAAGTCTGCTTTGTTAAAAACTGCTCTTTGATTATTTAAAAATATATTTAATTTTTCAAAACTATAGGTAAACGTTTTAACAAATGGCTTTACTTTTTCTAGCTCTTCTTTATATTTTTGATTTTCTAGTAAAAACTCCTTGTTTTGTTTTGCAAGTTTTTCATTTGTATCAAAAATTTTGTCCTTTTTCAAAGAGTCTTTTTCTTTTAAAAGATCTTCTTTTTCATTTTTCAAAATATTTATTTGTTCACTCAAGTTCTTATTTTCTTGAATCAAATTTTTATTTTCTATTAAAAACTTATTAGATATTTTTGAAAGCTCTAGATTTTGTTTTCTCAATTCTTTATTTTTGAATTTAAGCTTTTGATATTCAATAACTAGTTCATTGAAAACATCACGTAATTCATCAAATATAAAATCATTTTCAAATTCAGGTCTTACCTCTTCTTTATTGTCCATAAAGTAAAGGTTGGCCACTTCTTGTTGTTCTTCAGCGAAGCTTGAATCTTCACTTTCGCTCCACGTTGCCATCATAGCCTTTTTCCTAAATTTCTTCTTACTTTTCTTAAGAGTAGGGCAATCTAACTTGTAGTGACCTGGCTTCTTACATTCGAAGCATATTGGTTGCTCCCTTTAATTTTCCTTTTCTTTTTTCTTACTATGATTTCCCTTTTATGGCTTTTTCTTGTAGAAAATTTTCTTCCTCCTCATAAATCTTTTGAACTTTCTTGTAATGAGGGTTGTTTCATCTTATTCATCATCTTCATCGGATTCATCACTTAATTCTTCCTTGGTAGTGGACTTGAATGCAATGGATTTTTTTTTCTTGTCATTGTCTACTATTTTCTGCTTTAATGAGAGCTCATAAGTCATCAATGAACCCGAAAGCTGCTCAAGTGGAAGTGTATTGACATCTTTGACTTCTTCGATGGTTGTGACCTTTGGATCCCAAGAAGCTGGAAGAGACCTGAGAATTTGGTTAACAAGTTCAGTATTAGAAATCACTTTACCCAAGCTCCTTATGCCATTTACAATATTAGTGAATCTAGTATACATTTTACTAATAGTTTCAGTTGGTTCCATCCTAAACATCTCATAAGTATGAATGAGCATGTTTACTTTGGTGATCTTTACTTGATGTGTACCCTCATAGGTAACTTCAAGTGTGTCCTAAATCTCTTTGGCCAAAATATAATTTGATATTCTGTTGAATTCACTTGGGTCAAGTGCACAGAATAACAAATTCATGGCCTTAGCATTAAGCTCAGCTTTCTTAATGTCATTTTTATCCCATTCTTCTTCTAATTTGGAGGTGAGAATGCCATTAACCAAAAGAGTGGGCTGATGAGGGCCTTTAACTATAGTCCTCCAAATATTATAATCAATAGCTTAAATGTAAATGCGCATGTGTGTCTTCCAACATGTGTAGTTCATGCCATTAAACAAAGGTGGACGGTTAGAGACTTGTCCTTCTACAATACCAATATCTATTTGGGCTACCATGATCTTTAACTCAAGGTTGTTGGACCTATAAGTAAAGTACCAAGCTCTGATACCACTTGTTACCTAGAGATGGAGCCCAAGAGGGGGGTGAATTAAGTATTTAAAAAAATTAAGCAATTATGTGCACTACTTAGTCAGTTTGTGTAACTAAGTGATTGTGCTCAATAAATTATGCAGCAGAAGTAATAAATAAAATATAAGGTAATAAAGAGCAAGTAGAGAAGGAATCGAGCAACCACAAACAATGCACCCTAGCACCTACATCCACTCCCCAAGCTTTTTCTTGGAAATTTCTACTATAATGTATTCAAGATTACAACCAACTTGTTTTCCAAGGCTCACAAGTCAGAACCTATATTGGTTTTATCACCTAGGCTCACCAATAACCTTTACAGCTTATTTTATCCGGGCTCACAAGTCAAATCCAAGTTGGTTTTATCTCTTAGGCTCACCAACAACCTTTAACACTTGTTTTAATACCTTTGAAACTAGCAACAACAAAAGAAATCAAGTATACAATAAATGAGCACAAGGAATAGCTCCTAAAATGAGCGAAAATTAAAGTAGATGTAGCTCTTCTTGAATGCTTGAGTTATCTTCTTCTTGGAATCTTTTAATGCATACTTATGGCCAAACACTTGAATGCTCAACAACTCAAAAATGGAAACTTTTTTATCAAAGGAATCTTTCAAAAGCTCTCTTCTTGTCTTTTCAAATGATAGGAGTTTGTCTCATATGATTCTTGTCTTTCTTGTTGACTTGAAAAGGTTTGGTGAGTGTTAAATACCTCAAAACTACTCAAAAGATCGTTGAAGATCATTGGAATTGAAAAAGTAGCTGTTTGGAGCCGTTTGGAGATAATTCTGAAATTTTGAAAAACTAGCCGTTACAGCATGAGTCGATCTCTTGAGTTGACACTTGGAGCATGAGTCGACCTCTTGAGTCGACACTTCAGGCTGAATCCAGAAAACTTGATGTTCTGTCCCAAAACTTGTCTCAGGCGACGAGTCGATCTCTTAAGTCAACACTTGAAGTGTGAATCGACCTCTTGAGTTGACACTTGGCGTGCTAGTTAAAAATTTGTGTATCGGTCTTCTGGAACTTCTGAATTTTTTTTATGAGTCAACTTTATGAGTCGACACTTGGCCTGTGAGTCAATCTTTTGAGTCAACACTTGATCTGTGCCATCCAAAAATGCATGCCAAACTCTGAATTTCCCAAAGATTTGTCCATTAAACCTTTAGATACTTCTTCATAAGAGCCAAAGTGATTGTTTTAACAATATTCAAAGATTAGAAGATCAATTTATCATAAGAAACTTCTTGCTTTCAAATTAGTATACTTGATACTCTTTTGATGTACCTAAGGCCTGAAACTCATACTTTAATTGAAATATTAGTCCAAACATATATTCAACATTTTGTTATTCATTAATGTTGCCAACTTACCGCTGTGTCCTACAGCTGTGAGTTGGTGCCGGACTGCGGTCCCGTTTGCTACAGAATCCTAATGCTCCCAGACCTACAAAACGAGGTTAGAGACTCAGGCCGGGGATCCCGGCGGAGGCACTCCGATGATCAAGTTAGAGAGTAGTAAAGTGGAATAGATCCACTAAGATGGATCCCTGCTGGGTCTCCGTGCTTAGAAGAATCTTCGATGGAAAAGATGAGTGAGAACGAGAGGGATTGGCACTTCGGTTCCTGCAACCAAGCTCGTCGAACTCGCTCCTGCGAGTTTCTTTGGAGCTTCTGTCTCAGAATTGCCTCTTCTCCCCGCGTACCCCTGCCCTCTTGGTTGCTTACCTTTCTTCTTGCCGGTGGTCCCCTTTTGAGATCGTTGGATCCTTTGGTGCCTCGATTCTCTCTCCAAGGGAGACTTTAGGGATCAGCGATTCTTACCAACTGTCCTCTTGAGGTCGTCTCCCCTTACGGTTGGGAGTTAAGTGGCGAGCCTGTCTCACGTGTCATGCTGTCACGAAAAAGGGGGAACTATGCGGAACACGATCCCCACGAAGGTGCCCTCGGGCTCGAGGCATTGACCATGGCCTCCCCTCTTGGAGCACCAGTTCACCAGGCACCGATCTGATACCTTGAATAGGGTGTCCTTCCCAAACTGGTGTAAACAAGGTTCCACGCATCGTTACAGGCCTGGGGCCACCGTACTGGGTGCGCCATCCTTGGCAGCATCCTCGGGGCTTGCACCCCGACCCCGTGGAAAAGGATCGACTTCAGCTGGGGTGGACCCATCAAGGGGTGCCACCTGGCAAAGGAGCAGGAGTGCCCAGCTCGACTCCGACCGAGGTGGACCCGTCAAGGGATGCCACCTGGCGGAGGAGCAGAGGAAGGCCCGCTTCGACCGAGGTGGACCCCTCCTAGGTTGACACCTGGCGAAGGGGCAGAGGCAAGCTCGACTTCGGCCGAGGTGGCCCCATCAAAAGGCGCCACTTAGAGGAGCGGAGGTGCCCAGCTCGACTCTGGTTGAGGTGGACCCATCAAGGGGCACCACCTAGCGGAGGAGCAGAGGCAGGCCCGCTTTGGCTGAGGTGGACTCCTCTTGGGTCGACACCTGGCAAAGGGACAGAGGTGCCCGGCTCAACTTCGGCCGAGATGGACCTATCGAGGGGTGCCACCTGGCAGAGGAGCAAAGGCAGGCCCACTTCGGTCGAAGTGGACCCCTCTTGGGTCGACACCTGGTGAAGGGGCAGAGGCAAGCTCAACTTCGACCGAGATGGACCCATCAAGGGGTGCCATCTGGCAAAGGAGCAGAGGTGCCCGGCTCAACTCTGACCGAGGTGGACCCGTCAAGGGGCTCCACCTGGTGGAGGAGCAGAGGCAGGCCTGCTTCAACCGAGGCGGACCCCTCTTGGGTCGAAACCTAGCGAAGGGGCAGAGGTGCCAGGCTCGACTCTGGTCGAGGTGGACCCATCGAGGGGAACCACCTAGCAGAGGAGTAGAGCCAGGCCCTCTTCGACCGAGGTGGACCCCTCCTGGGTTGACACCTGGCGAAGGGGCAGAGGCAAGCTCGACTTCGATCGAGATGGCCCCATCAAGGGGCACCACCTGGCGAAGGAGCTGAGGTTCCCGGCTCGACTCCGGTCGAGGTGGACCCATCGAGGGGCATGACCTGGTAGAGGAGCAGAGGCAGGCCCGCTTCGGTCGAGGTGGAGCCCTCCTGGCTCGACACCTGGCGAAGGGGCAGAGGTGCCCACTCGACTCCGACCGAGGTGGACCCGTCGAGTGACGCCGCCTAGCAGAGGAGCAGAGGCAGGCTCGCTTCGATCGAGGTGGACCCCTCTTGGGTCGATACCTGGCGAAGGGGCAGAGGCAAGCTCGACTTCAACCGAGGTGTCCCCATCAAGGGGTGCCACCTGGCGAAGGAGCAGAGGTGCCAGGCTCGAATCCGACCGAGGTGGACCCGTCGAGCAATGCCACCTGGCGGAGGAGCAGAGGCAGGCTCGCTTCGACCGAGGTGGACCCCTCCTAGGTTGATACCTGGCAAAGGGTTAGAGGTGCTGAGCTCGGACCGATGTGGGCACGATGCTGGTCAAGCAACCTAGCAAAAGAACTCGGAGGAGAATGCCACATGGCAATGCCTGGCCGCCAGTTAGGTTGTCATACGCTTCACATCAACGATCTTGCCATATCAGTTGCCCCCCACTCCCAAGTCCCATCAGAGCATCGCGGCAGGGGCATGGGGAGTTAATGCAGAGATGACATGGAAATATAGAAATCTCGCATAATAATTGCATTGATTGACATCTCATCGTTTATCATGTATGAGATCCAATGCGCCCGTGCCATGTCTACATGCTCGACAGGCCATAATTGCGCTGTGCCAGACCTAAGGTGGTTTCCAGCGAATCGAAGCATCGTCATCGGGCATCTTCATACGTGGCGCTTATCTAGTGGCTTAGGCGAAAAGGGGTTGTACAGTCGCTGTCGATCGATTTTTGAAAAGGGAGGAGACTTTTCGAAAATGAGAGACCTTGGCTTTCTCACACCTGGCCGATGGTTGCAGCGGTCCTTCTTCACCCCTCAGGTTGCCAATCTTCTGCCAAAACATCCTGGTGAGTGTCCTGTTGCCCCCATTTTCTCCCTATTTCCTCTCGAACTCCAGTCTTTCCCAAACCAGGCCCTTCTCCGTCTCCTCCTTCTCGATGGCCCCTTCGGGTCATCGTCGCCATCCCTCTTCTAACCTGGACGAGGCCGATCCATCCCGGCTGAGGACTCCATTGTCCTCCTCTTCGGAGGATGACGTTCCCATCAATGCCCGACGGTGATTATGGCCGGGTGGCATAATCATCGGAGTCCTTAGGGCTCCTAGGGCTCCTCCTGTCATCCCTGCTGTTCCTATCTTTGCCCTCCCCCCTCCGGTGGTAGAGACTCCCTCCGATCCCTCTGGCTTCGCTTTGACAATGATCGGAGATGACCTTTCCTGGATCCGGGATACATATGGGGTCCCAGACTCCATCCAGCTTTCACTTCCAGGGCCGAGCGAGCGAATGACTTCGAGCGGCCCTAGCAGAGTCGCATTCTATGAAGACTTCCTTGCTGGGGGTCTTCGATTTCCTCTTCACCAGTTCTTTCTTTCATTCCTTAGTAACTTCCGACTTGTCCCGGCCCAGTTGGCTCCTAACGCCATCAAGGTCATCTTTGCCTTTATTGTTTTCTGCCATTTCCATGGGTTTGTCGCCTGTTTGTTGCTGTTTAGGGCCCTCTTCACTCTAAAGCGTTGTTCAACCGATGATGGCTGGTGGTACCTCTCCTCCTGGCCTAAGTGTCTCCGGTTCGACCTCCCCAATTCAATCAAGGGATGGAAGAACTGGTTCTTCTTCATTTCAGTCGGGGACATTGACTGGGTCTGGAGTGAACCAGACTGGTCCCCGAACCAGAACTCTCAGGTCAAGCTGACTGACTAGGATGTCTACTCCCAGCGGATAGGTGATGTGGCCCCTTCCCTCGAGGTTCTACTCTCAGAGCAAAACCTGTTCGAGGCAGGGATCAGCCCGATCCGGGCGATGGGTGAGGCTCCGAGCCCACTTCCCTTTCTTTTTCTTCATCTTTCTTCTTTTTTTTTTATCTGACCTTGTTCATTCTCAGGGATGAAGTTCACTTTGGAAAGCCTGATGGAGGGGGCCCGTAAGAGAGGTGCTTCAGGCACGGTCCAGGAGGCTCCTCCAAAAAGGGCCCGCATGGAGGCAGACTAGGGCCCCAGGCCCACTCCGGCTTCAGAGCCCAGGGCGGCAGATGCGGCCCTAGGCCATCTCAGCAGTAGGCCCCCATCATCAAGGTCATTGACCTCGAAAGGAGTTGGGAGGAGGCACGACCGGCACCTTCTCCGGCAGTCATCGTGCCTAACGTTCCGGTGATGGCTGCACCGGTGGTGGCGATGCCACAGGCTGCTGCCCCACCCGTTGGAGGGACTCCGACTCAGCCCTCCTCCGAGCCTCGCCCCGTACCGCCAGTGCTCTGTGGGAGCTCCTCTGTCATCCATGCCCAGGGCCTTGTGGAGAGGATGATGGAGTACGCAGCCCAGCCCAGGGATTGTCGGCTGAGGGGCGGCAGGGACTACACAGATACACTACTCGGGATCCTCCCCTTGCTCTTCACGATAAGCATCTAGCTCTCCTTTTTAATGTTCCAGTTGGGTTCTTCGAAGGTCCTAACTCTTTCTTTGATGCAAATCGGGACCGACGTGCTCCTACTCTAGAACTTTCTCTCCACTTTGGCGAAGGAGGCCAAGAAGGAGAGAAGGCTGGGCAAGCTTGCGATCGATGTGAAGGATCTCATGGACAAGGGCCATGAGCTGAGGGGGAGCAATCAGGCTCTCTGGGATGATCTAGCCCGAGTTGAGGGGCGCGTCAGGGACCTCGAGGCTTCCCAGTCTGAGAAGAGGATCTCGAGCCAACGCCGAGCTAAAGATGATACGGTCGAGATCTCTCGCCTGAGGGGGCAATCCTGGTCACTAGAGTGTCGGGTCAAAGAAGTCTTGGCAAAGCTGGTGGCGGGCAACAAGAAGACTTCTTACGTTAACAGGCTGCTGGAGGCCTTGCGAAGGGAGACCCAGGAGGCTGTGCCCAAGCTCTAGGCCTCCGAGGAGTTCTAGCAAGAGATGCATGAGGCAGCCGTGGACTCCTTCCTGAAGGGTTTCAGAGTCTGCCGGGAGAAGGTGGCTTCCCTTTTTCTTGAGCTCGACCTGATTGGGGTCGACCTGGGTGGCCCCAATGAGCAGCCTGAGGAGGCTGACGGGCAACCTTCTAGGGAGGTAGCCGGTGATGCAGAGGCTTCTCAGCCTGGGGGGGCACCGGCAGCGGAGGAGTGAACCCGACTCATCCTTTTTGTATTCTAGCGTAGGGTTTCCATTTTGTTGTTTTGGGCCACCCGGTCTGTCGGAGCCCTTTTACTTGTAAGAAACCTTCACATTAGAAATGAGAACTTCTTTTTCTCCATTCTTCATTGCTTTTGCCTTGACAATGTGTTCTGATGCCTGTTGATGTTTACCGTTGTCTTCTGTGGGAGCCCAGAATCTGCAACTTCAATTTGAAGTTCACCTTTGACTCTTAGCTTGGAACCAAACTTAGGAGACCCCAAGGCTTCGGGAAGGGACCCTTGGTGCTTCCGGCTTGCATTTTACAAGTCTTTGGTGCAAGGACTTTGATTGCCGGGACATCCTTCGGATTGAACCCTGGGCTGCATGAAGGAGACGGGTTCCTTACAGACTGAACTCCGGGATCTTGTGGAGGAACTGGCTTCCTTGCCACCTTCCAGATCGAAGTCCGGGGCTTCGTAGGAGAACTAGATTCTGCGCCACCTTCCAGACTGAACTCCGGGATCTCATGCCGGAATTGGGTTCCATGCAGCCTCTCGGACTGAACTATGGGATCTCGTGGAGGAACTGGGTTCCTTGCCACCTTCCGGACCGAAGTCCGAGACTTCATGGGGGAACTGGATTCTGCGCCACCTTCCAGACTGAACTCCGGGGTCTCATGCCAGAACTGGGTTCCGTGCAGTCTTTCAGACTGAACTCTGGGATCTCGTGGAGGAACTGGGTTCCTTGCCACCTTCCAGACCAAAATCTGGGGCCTTGCATTTCCTGCGAACCGCTAGCGGGGCTTCTGCCTCGTCTTTGTTCGCCAGACTTAAGACCGGGTGATGCTAGTCCTACGAAATAGAAACGAGCATTGCACAAACTAAGAATTTCATTATTAATGCTTAGGAAGCCTTACATCATTGGTAATATATCCTTAAGTTTGCGATGTTCTGCGTCCGCGAAAACCGAGCCCCGTCGAACTCGATAAGATAGTAGGCACCGTGAGGGAGCACTTCGACCACCCTATAGGGGCCTTCCCAGTTTGGAGAGAGCTTACCGCACTCTTGAGGTTGGGATGCTTCGGCGCGGTGCAGCACCAAGTCTCCCGGGCGGACGGACTTTGGTCTCACCCTGGAGTTGTAGTATCTGGCCACCAGTTACCAGTAGGCCACCATCTGAACCCGGGCCTTGTCCCTTATTTTCTCGAGGAGATCAAGGTTGAGTAGTAGCCGTGCTGGATTCTCAGCTTCGTCATATTGCTCCATGTGTAATGTTGGTAGGCTGAGTTCCATCTAAATGACTGCCTCTGTACCGAAGACGAGGTTGAATGGGGTTTCATCCATGGCTATCCTTGGGGTCATGTGGTACGCCCACAAGATGCTGGGAAGTTCCTCAGCCCATCTTCCTTTGGCCTAATCCAATCTGGTCCGGAGCCCTTGTAGGATGGTCTAGTTGGTTACTTCGGCTTCTCCATTGGTCTGAGGATGCGCCACCGAGGTAAAGCATTGGTGAATGCTGAGGTCATTGCAGAACTTCTCGAACTCTCGACAGTCAAACTGGCATCTGTTGTCGATGATGATGGTATAGGGGAGCCCGAAGCGTTACACAATTGACTTCCAAAGGAACTTGCAAACATTTGCCTTCGTGATCTGGGCTAACGGCTCAGCCTCGATCCACTTCGTGAAGTAGTCGATAGCGATGATTAAAAACCTACATTGCCCGGATGCAGGAGAAAAGGGTCCGAGGAGGTCCATGCCCCATTGGGTGAATGGCCAGGGAGTGGAGAGCTGGGAGAGAGGCACAGTCGGCTGGCATTTCACGATGGCGTGACATTGACAGCGGTCATACCTCTTGACAACGTGTCCTCCCTCATCATTTCCCAGAAGTATCCTTTACGGAGGGCCTTGTACGCCAGAGTTCTACCCCCCACATGATTCCCGTAGAGGCCTTCATGGATTTCGTGGAGCACGAGCATGGCCTCCGTGGGCCTCAAACACTTGAAGAGTGGGTAGGAGTAGGACCTCCAGTAGAGTAGTCCATCCATCAAAATGAAGTGCGCGGCCTTCCTTTTGATGAGGCCAGCTTCAATCTGATCCTCGAGCAAGGTAACATCGGTAATATACCTGACATACTTGTCCATCTAGCTAGGCTCCGGGTTGACCTACTGAATTTCTCTGGGGGCTTCATAGCTTGGGGCCTAAAGGTGCTAGATGTAGGTGAGGCCCAATGCTGAGTCCGGCATGGTTGCCAGCTAGGGAGGGCATCAACATGAGCATTTTCACCGCGCGGGATGTGGGAGACGGTGAAATGCTTAAAACCTGCCGCGCTGGCCCGCACCAACTCGAAAAACTTTGATATTTGAGGGTCCCATGCCTCGTATTCACCTCAGACCTGCTCAGCCACTAGCTACGAATCTGTGAAGACCCTCATTCTTGTCATGCCCAGTTCGCGAGAGACTCTTAATCCCGTGAGGAGCGCTTCATACTCCGCCTGGTTATTGGTGGCGGCGAATTGGAGGCGAAGCGCGCACTCGACGATGACTCCCTTGCTGCTGGCGAGGATGAGCCTAGCTCCACTTCCACCGAAGTTAGAGGCTCCGTCCACATGCAGGACTCAGATGTCCTCCTCCGGTTCAAGGCCTGGCTATTGGTTCTGGGGGCTCTCTTCCGTCCCCTTGCCTAGGCCTGCATACTCAACTAAGAAGTCAGCCAGTACCTGCACCTTTATGGCTGACCTTGGGCGATAGGCGATATTGAACTCGCTGAGCTTCAGTGCCCACTTCGCCAGGCATCCAGACGTGTCAGGTCAGCTGAGCACGGCCTTCAACGGTTGGTCCGTCGGGACCATAATTGGGTGCGCTTGGAAATAAGGCCTGAGGCACTAGGCCGACGTGATTAGTGCAAAATCAATTTCTCAGATCGAGAGTACCTAAGCTCTGCATCACGGAGAAGCTTGCTTGTATAGTATATTGGTCTCTAGATCCCTTAGTCATCTGTCCGGACTAGGACCAAGCTGACGGCCTCCAGAGTGACTGCCATATATAGGAGAAGCTTTTCTCCCTCCTTTGGCGGGAGAGCAGTGGTGGAGATGCCAGGGTTTTCTTCAATTCCTCGAATGCCTCTTGGCATTCCTTTGTCTAAGAGAAGTCATGCATCTTCCTCAACGCCTTGAAGAAGGGCCGGCAACGATCAGCAGATCATGAAATGAATCAGGTCAGGGCTGCTACTCGGTTGGTGAGCTGCTGGACTTGCTTCTTCAAGGTGGGCTGCTCCATGTCAAGGATCACCTTAACCTTCTCTGGGTTGGCTTCTATCCCTCTTTGGGTCACCATGAAACCAAGAAACTTCCTCATCGCCATGCCGAAAGCACACTTCGCCGGGTTCAATTTCATTTGCTGGAGGCGAAGGTTACGGAAGGTCTCTGTCAGGTCATCGACATGGTCCGAGATCGGCTTGCTCATCATGAGCATGTCATCCACATATACCTACATGTTGCGATTAATTTGGTCTTTGAAGACCTTGTTGACCAACCGCTGGTACGTAGCACCGGCGTTCTTCAGACCGAAGGGCATCATTTTGTAACCGTATGTCCCACGATCCGTGATGAAGGCAGTGTGCTCCTCATCTTCTGGATGCATCCGGATCTGATTGTACACGGAGAAGGCATATATGAAGGACAGGAGGCGGTGTCCCGAGGTGGCATCCACGAGCTGGTTGATCTTCGAAAGGGAGAAGCTATCTTTCGGGCAAGCTCAGTTGAGATCGGTGTAGTCCATATAGATCCTCCACTTGCCGTTGTTCTTCTTCACCATCATCACGTTCGCCAGCCAATTGGGATACTGCACCTCCTCACTGATCACCCTCTGCCTTTTTGCTGCAAAACACCTTTTCTTCTACCTAACTGAACGGCACTTCGGATCGATCTTCAACTAGTGGGTGATGACGTCTGGGGGAATGCCTGGCATATCTACCGTAGACCAGGGAAACACATCAGTATTCGCCCGAAGGAAATTCAGCAAGTGAGCCCGCTTGTCTTTCGGGAGTTGGGCTCCTATTTACACCATTTTATGTGGGTCTGAGCCAAGGGGGTACGTTAGCAGGCGCTCAACGGGACCACCCCTAGGATCCTGTGCCCTCTAGTTGAGGTCGTCGACGTTAGCATCAAGCTCAGCATTCCATGCTCCTGGGATGGCCTGCAAGCAATGCGGGATAGGCTGAACTGCCCCCCTCATCTCTCCCACCCCAAAAATGGTGGGACAGGCCTGCAAGTAATGCTCCTGGGATGGCCTGCAAGCAAAGGTGCCCGGCTCGACTTCGACCGAGGTGGACCTGTCAAGGGCTCCACCTGGCAGAGGAGCAGAGGCAGGCCCGCTTCGACCGAGGTGGACCCCTCCTGGGTCAACACCTGGCGAAGGGGCAAAGGTGCCAGGCTCGACCCATCTGAGGTGGACCCATCGAGGGGTGCCACCTGGAGGAGGAGCAGAGGCAGGCCCGCTTCGATCCAGGTGGACCCCTCCTGGGTCGACACCTAGTGAAGGGGCAGAGGCAAGCTCGACTTCGACCGAGGTGGCCCCATCAAGGGGTGCCACCTGGTGAAAGGGCAGAGGTGCCCGGCTCGTCTCCAATCGAGGTGGACGCATCGAGGGGTGCCACCTAGCGAAGGAGCAGAGACAGGCCTGCTTCAATCGAGGTCGACACCTGGCGAAGGGGCAGAGGTGCCCGCCCGACTCCGATCGAGGTGGACCCATCGAGGGGCGCCACCTGATGAAGGAGCAAAGGTAGGCCCGCTTTGATCGAGGTGGACCCCTCCTGGGTCAACACCTGGTGAATGGATAGAGGGAAGCTCGACTTCGACCGAGGTGGCCCCATCAAGGGGCGCCACCTGGCAAAGGAGCAGAGGTGTCGGGCTCAAATTTGGCCAAGGTGGACCCGTCAAGGGGTGCCACCTAATGGAGGGAAAAGGCATGCCCGCTTCGACCGAGGTGGATCCCTCCTGGGTCGACACCTGGCGAAGGGATAGAGGCAAGCTCGCTTCGACCGAGGTGGACCCCTCCTGGGTCGACACCTGGCGAAGGGTTAGAGATGCCAAGCTCGGACCGAGATGAGCACGATGCTGGTCAAGCCACCTGGCGAAAGAACTCAAAGGAGAATGCCACATGGCAACGCCTGGCCGCCAGCTGGGTTGTCGTACGCTCCATGTTAGTGATCTTGCCATATCAATCAAAATCAAGGAGCCAAAGCCAACACTTTTTCCATTTCTTCTAGCCAAATCTTAGCCTCCATGGGTTCAATAGTACCTTTGAAATTTGGTGGTATTACCTTCTTGAATTTTGCTATACTATCTCATTGTACAGACTGAGACGTAGAACTAGATGATTGGGATTCCTTTTGTTGCTAGAATTGTTGTTGAAACCACCTCTATTATTCTAATTAATGTTCATGGAATTTCAAGTGTTGTTGCAGCTTAGTCTGCACATTCCTAGTAGAAATCCTAGTACCCTCTTACTGGTCATTAGCATCCATCTACTGGTTCGAAGATGTACCAATATGGGAATCATCATTGGTGTTGGTCCTCTTCCTAACCCAACTAAGTGCCACTTGCAATCTATATTGAAATAATAACAACATTCAGTACTAGATTTCAACTAACTAAGATTGAGAACTACTAATCATATAAATAAGGATTTCAATAACCACCCCACCTACACTTTGCATTTACCACATTCCTAATACAATTCCTAAACCTATACTCGTGCCCTCCCTCCCTAGATTCAATGTCAAGGACATGAGCAGCCGTCATTTACTTATTGGGACTATCCCTTCAAACATTTAAAGCATTTAATATGTCAAGTACTTTAGTAGAATTCAAGAGATAATATACTTGAATCACAGGCAGTGGTATATATCAGAATAACTATCTATCAAAACAAGTTCTGAGAGCCACATACACACTATTACAATTTATTGTTAGGGTCTCATTTCATAATCTACATCTCAACTTTCCAATATACAAGTTAGTTTGCATATCTTTCAAATCCACTTTTTAATATACAAGATAGTTAAACAGATCCACTAATACCAAAATGGCCTTACCTCTACTTTTCTTTATAAGCCCTAGTATTTGCTTATTCTTTTAATTCCGGATCTAAAAATAGATGTAAAGATTATGAGCTTTACAGCTCAGTATGTAATATATTACTTTATAAGATTAAACAACAGAATAAATAATGCAACTCAAATCAAATTGTATAAACATGATACACAAAAATAATGATCATGAGGTTTACTTTGATAATAATGATAAATAGAAATAGTGCTGCTTATATCTTTAAACTCGTCAATACAATAACTAATAAATCATAATAGAATATGATAGATATTCGATACATAATATACTTTTATTCAAATACTTAATTCCAAGTATTAAGTTACTAACCATCTCAGCTCTGCAACTCTAACTATAGCCACATACATCCCTTGTGGCATGGGTCATACAGCTATATTTAATCTCTATGGCAAGGTCCCTTACTTAAAATAATGATCATGTGGTCGTACTTAACTCCTACAGCTTAGATCACGTGGCCATATTTAATCCATATGGCATAGGTCACGTAGCCACATATATCTCCTTCGATGTGGGTCATGAGACCACACATAATCCCTGTGGCATAGGTCATGTAATCACATCCAGTTTCATATATAATCAAGTTGAGAGAATTCATGCATACATGATATACATATACACTAATCTGGACTACTTTTCTTTACAAAACCATATTAAATTTTAAAATTTAGTATTTAATAACCAAAATTCTATATACTTAACTCTTGAAGATGGTTTAACCAAGAAATTGCTTAATAAAATTATAATATTAAGATTGTTGCCGCCTGGATCGTCGTGGCCTATAGCTCTAATGTGTTGTGGATGCATCAGGCTCCCATAGGGCACTCAGTCCTCTACTCCTATGCTCTCCTTGGTCGGCTGCCTTGCAAAATAGAGGAGATCCAGGCTAGGGATTCTGGTAGAGACACTTCGATAGTCAAGTCAGTGGGACGATCTAGGGAAACATAACCTCTATGGCGAAGAGCTTGTGGACTCTCCGTGCATAAAGGGTGAAAGATAGAAATGAGATGTAAAGACAAGATGGAGTTGGGATCAGAGAGCTCGGGAGATTATGCTGGCTGGTTCCTTGTTAGCTCTCTATCTCTTACCAATTGCCTCTCTCCCTTTGGGGGTACTTTCTTCCATTTTATATGAAGTCGATGGCCCAGACCAGGTCTGGGGCTTCCTTGAGATGTCATTTTCCTAGTGCTTCCTTTGGAGGGGGTCTTTCTGTTGTCTGCCCTACTTCCCCCTTCGGACTAATCCTTTGAAGAAAATCCTTCTATTTGGGGGTGTTCGTCGACATGGTATGGACCTTGTCCCTTGGGTGGCGTAGTTCCCCGTGGGAGGGGTGGGCGCCATGCCACTGAGCACCAAGCCATGATGGGATGTTCTGATTTTGGAGGGATAGTCAGAGCATCGTAGGGCCTGTGGCCTTAATGGAATACTCCTCTTAGGGGAGATTCATGTTTCGTGTCGCGAGGGCTGAGGCCCCCAATTGCACGATTGTCAACGTGACGGTACGCTACAGGATCTAGGACCTAGAGGAGCACACCTTGTGCAGAGCATGCGAGTGGCGTGTTGCAGAGCTTGAATTAATGGCATGGCATGCACCATCTCCCAAAGGTTGTAGGTGGATGGGAACCTCCCTTATTGTGGTTTGGATTTTTGTTGATCCTTCCCTCTGCTGTCGACGAGAACTCTGTCCTTTGCAAGGCATGGAAGGAGATCACTTCTAGAGCCCTGCCCCTGGGAACATGAGCATGACCCCGACCAGGAGCTGGCCTTAAATGAAGGGCTCGTTCTATGAGCACGACCCCGGCTGGGAGCTGGCCTCGGCAGGAAGGCTCGCCTCGGCAGCATGAGCAATGACCCTGGCCAGGAGCTAGTCTAAGATGGAGGGCTAGCCCTATGAGCACGACCCTAGCTGGAAGCTAACCTCGGCAGAAGGGCTCTCCTTGGCAGCATGAGCATAATCCTGGCTGGGAGCTGGCCTTAGATGGAGGGCTTGCCTTATGAGCACGAACCTGGCTGGGAGCTGACATCGGCAGGAGGGCTCACCTTGGCAGTATGAGCATGACCCCGGTCGGGAGCTGGCCTCAGATGGAGGGCTCTCCCTATGAGCACGACCCTAATTTGGAGCTGACCTCAGTAGGAGGGCTCGCCTTGGCAGAATGAGCACAACCCCGGTCGGGAGCTGGTCTCAGATGGAAGGCTCGCCTTATAAGCATGACCCCAACTGGGAGTTGACCTCGACAGGAGGGCTCGCCTTAGCAGCATGAGCATGACCCCGACCGGGAGCTAGCCTCAAATGAAGGGCTCGCCCTATGAGCACGACCCCGACTAGGAGCTGACCTCAACAGGAGGGCTCATCTTGGCAGCATGAGCACGACCCCGGCCGAGAGCTAGCCTTAGACAGAGGGCTCATCCTATGAGCATGACCCCGGCTCGGAGATAACCTCGACAGGAGGGCTCGCCTTGGCTCTTTGTTTGGCCACTACATTTAGGTGCCAGGTCTCTTGCCAGCGCAAATGCCAGCAGGGGCTCCATGTCAGTGAATGCACCACATCAGATGCCCCCCATTCCCGAGCCCAAAGAATGAAACGGTGCTCGGGGCGAGGGGAGTAATGATCATGCTTACATGGAGGGGTGCACTTCCTATGCCATCAATGCCTTATGCACCGGCATCTAGGAGATCGTGCCTCCGCACCAATGGGGCAACGCCACATCAGCCCCTTCAGAAGCGGCCATAAATGCCATCGCAGGGCCCGAAGGAGTAGCCTTCGAATCGAAGTGTCACTTCTAATGGGTCCTGACACGTGGCATGCTCTGGCTGGTCTGGGCGAGATTTGGCACACGTCTTCGACAAGTATGAAGTGACAGGGGCTTCATGTCATTTGAAGGGACTTGTCCTTTCACCCTTATAAGGGATTTTCTGAATATAGGAAATCAGATCTCCTCCGAGGTTCCAGCCCTTCAGGATTTGCTGACCGAGCAGAATCTCATCGATGCTAGAGTCAGCTAGGCCCAGCCCCAGGGTAAGGCTTGATGTCGAGCTCTTTTCCCTTTTTACAGTGGGTCCAATTCTGGCATGAGACTAATCGGTTGGCCTTATCTTGCAGGTATGCGATTCAACTTCGAAGAACTCCTAGGGATGTTGAAGAAGAGGGGCACTGTCGCGGGGCTGGAAGGAGAGCCCAGGAAGAAAGCCCGGGAAGAGCCTGGAAGGAGGGCCAGCGATGAGCCTGAGATGAGAAGACCGACTGCTGCGTTGATAGCACCTGGGTCAAGAGCCCAGGCTCCGGCTCACCTACCTGGGGGCGAGGCTAGAGCCATAAAGGGGGCCTCACCATCAATCCCAATGGCCCCTCCACGCACTGAAGACCCACCACAACTTTCTTCCCTTCCTAATTACTACCAAAAATAGGCTTAATAAAAAAATGAAAGGATCTTTACCAACTTTTGAGAGGGAAAGGGAAAGAATCAAAAACAAAAGAAGAAGAAAGGACAGAAGAGAGCGTGAGAATGAGAAATAAAGAGATAGTACGGGAGAAAGAACGAAGAGGAAGAGAGTGCAAAAGAGAGAGAGAGGGCACTAGAGAGAGACCATGGTGGGGGGTTTTCACGGAGGAGACTGAGAGAGAAGAAAGGATAGAGAGCGGGGGAGATGGTTTCACATGTGGAACAGGGGATTTTATTTTCCCTATTCTAGTCCTTATTTAAAAGAACAATCGCCTTATTTAAGTGGGCCCAATTAGGTGGGCTGGCAAGGCCAGACTCCATATTTCTTGGAGCTTGTTATATCCCTCTCATCCAGGCCCATTAAAGGCCCAAAGCCCATTAAGGCCCATAAAGGTCCAAAGCCCACTAGGGCCCACTAAAGGTCAACCACTTCGGTTATTCGGTTACAACTACTTCGATTATTCTGTTATTCGGTTACAACTACTTCGGTTATTATGTTATTCGGTTACAACTACTTCGGTTATTCTATTATTCGGTTACAACCACTTCAGTTATTCTGTTATTCGGTTATAATCACATTCGATTATTCGGTTATTCGGTTACAACTACTTCGGTTATTCTGTTATTCGGTTACAACCACCTCAACTATATTCGGTTATCACAATCTCTATAAATAGGGTAAGAGGGGACACTCCAAGAAAAAGGAAGGTCTGAGGCCACTCTACTCCATTCTACTCATTTCTTTTTCTATCTATGCTATTCTTGAATTCTCCATTCTGTTGATGCCTAGACCACCCACTGACTTGAGCATCGGAGTGTCCCATGCCAGAAATCTGGTCTGGGATCTTTTGCAGGTACCGGAAGCAGGATCAGAAGTGCAAGCAGGATGTTCGACGCTACCGAAGTTCTAGTCTAGGTGATTTAGCAGCAATAGATTGGCGCACCAGGAAGGGGAACGACGTTTTCTCCTAGGAGAATTCTAAAAAAAAATGGAAGAGGAAAGAAAAACCAAGAAAGCGGCATAGGCAAAGAAGGCTCGGAACTTGTGTAGATTCGCGCCGGTAGCGACCGAAGACGATGGGTTGCTGTTCATCCGGATGTCGCCGCCCTCATCGGCTTCAGATTTGGTTTTGGCCTAAAGGAGACAGCGGCGATCCGGGATGCCATCACCCATGCCATCCAGGATCTTCCAGGATCCCTCGAGTCAGGCACCTCCGTCACCCCCAAGGATCATGCTTCGGGTTCTCCATCGACACCAACGCCGACCTCCGTAGGACCCGGATCATTCTCATCACCAGCCTCCTGCCCTCCCTTCTCATGTGAGCCAGGCCACCACCGCCTGAGCCGTAGATCAGCCCCCCGACGGCGATAACTGCGGCTCGAGAGATGTTGCCGGTGGTGGAAATTGGGGATACCGGAGGGTTTGATCATCTTCTTTCCTCGGAGGAGGGAGCGGTGACGGATCAGCATCACCAGATCCACTCCACCGGATCCACTTCACCTTCGGGTAAAAGGGCATCAAGCGGAAGATCAGTGGCCTCCGCCCAGTCACAAGCACCATCATCGACGATGAGGACCACCGCGATGTCTCCTGTGGAGAGCACTGCTGCATCTCCTCCGCATTTCCACCGCGGTGGTCGACGGTGACCAGTTCCACAGGCTTGGATCTAGGCGAGGAAGAGGCCCTGCTCCCAAGCCGCGCACCAAGCCTTGCTCGCCACCCATTCTCTTGGGTCCTATAGTTCTCTCCTCTCTCTTCTCCTCCGGTCGATCTCTAGAAAGAAGAAGCCGACGCCATAGCCATGGCTCTTCTCATGGAGAAGATCTCCTCTGGCCACGAGTACAAGGTGAAGGACCTCTCCCAGGTGGACTTTGATCGCCTCGAGATCGAGCTCACCGAGGTGGAGATGCCCGGCCTCATGGCCTGCCGATCCGAATATGGCCCCTTCCGGCCCTTGAAGGGCGCTCGCATCTCCGGCTCCCTCCACATGATCCATGAATTCCATCAGCGTGCAAAGAGCCATTAGAGGCTTGGACCCATCAGTGTTTCCTTCTCAGATAGTGGATTGATACTTGAGGGGGGTGGAAGGAGGTTTCAGGGGTTATCGATCAGCAATTTTAGGCCCTTAATTGATTTGGGAGCTGGTGATATGTTGAACGGCCAGTCCTGCTTGATCTCGAGAGCAGTAACGACCTCCTGTGAGCAAGAATCCAAGTGGATTTACATAACTGACGACCTCCTTGAATCCTCGAACAACAAGCACCCACCGAGCAAGGGATTGGAGGAACAAGAGCAAGGTGATAGGGGCAAGAGGAAGAAGTTGCCGGAGTGTCCTAACACCCCTGATATCATAGACGCAGAACATGCCCTCGATGTGTCTGATTGCCAAGGCGGCAATGGAGACTATGATGATCCAAATTCCTTCATCAACCCACTTGGCAAGGATATCACAATCAACTGCCTTCTTCGATGCTCTCGCCATGATTATGGTGCCATCGCATCCCTGAACCGGAGCTTCCACTCCTTGATTCGGAGCGGTGAGCTTTATAAGCTACGAAGGTAGATGGGAATCACTGAGCACTGGGTCTATTTCTCATGCAATGTCCTTGAATGGGAGGCATATGATCCCTACCGTGGGTGCTGGATTACCATTCCAAAGATGTCCCCTAATGTATGTTTCATGTGCCCAGATAAGGAGTCCCTTGCTGTAGGCACCGAGCTCCTTGTTTTTGGAAAGGAGATAAGTTCCCACATTGTACTAAGATATAGCATGCTGACTAATTATTGGTCCCCTGGAATAGTAATGAATTCACCTAGGTGCCTGTTTGGATCTACTAGCCTTGGAGAGGAGGCTATTATAGCTGGTGGCATAGATGCTCGGGGTATTATACTTAACTCAGCAGAGCTTTACAATTCTGAGGCCCAGACTTGGGAGACTCTGCCTGGTATGAATCGGGCAAGAAAGTTATGTTCAAGGATCTTTATGGATGGAAAGTTTTATGTAATTGGTGGAATGGCTAGCAATTCAGAGGTACTGACATGTGGAGAGGAGTATGATCTGAATACAAGTTCTTGGAGGGTGATTCCAAATATGTTTGCTGGGCTAAATGGTGCAAGTGGTGCACCTCCACCTGTAGCTGTGGTGAACAATGAGTTTTATGCAGTCGATTATGCTGAGAAGGAAGTAAGAAAGTATGACAATTGTGCTCAATTCATGGATCCCAAATGAGGGGCTGCCAGAGTGGAATATTATTGCCAGCAAGCAGTCGGGGAGTTTTGTCTTTAACTGTGCTGTGATGGGCTGCTAATCTATCTGATATATGACAACCATGCTGTACCTCTCAACTTGAAGGATTCAAAAGGTTGGCTTTATTCAAGGGCATAAATCACTGATTCTGCCTAATGGTCTCATTTATTCTGCATTTGGAAGCCCACTTGTGAGTTCAAAGTTATGGGACATGAATGATAATGGTAGATTAATAATTTGAGGAGGCCACCACCGACGACACCCCCAAGTCATCCGCACCGCCCACCTAGCCAAGGCAGGCCACATTGCCATGATCTACGGCTCAGTTACCAGGATATCAAAATCGATCTGACCAGAAGGCCCATGAAGCTCAATAATTCGGCCAAAAGGCCACACCACATCTAAAATTATGAGTATACCATTACCCTACATATTTTTAAAATAAATCTTTCATTTGGTGATGCAGATTGCAGGCTTCAAAGGAGATTATGGATGAAGTCAGAAGAGATTCCTCAATTTATGATATTCTTAAAATCATTTCTTACATGTATCTGAAGGGAAATTCACAGAGTATGCTAATATATCTCTAAGTCTATCTCATGAAGGTCGATATCTTTTTAATGGCCGATCTTTTCTTGATGATCGATCTTTTCTTGATGGCCGATCTTTTCTTGATGGTCGATCTCTTCTTGATAGCCGATATATTCTTAATGGCCGATCTCTTTTTAAAGGCCGATCAACGCCCAAGAGGCCCGAAGCCAATCCAAGAAAAGTCTCATTAAAGCCTATCTTATCAAAGCCCACTGAAGTCCATGGAAAGGCTCACCAATGCCTATCTTATTAGGGCCCACTGAAGCCCATTGAAAGGTTCATCAAAACCTATCTTATTAGGGCCCACTGAAGCCCAAGGAAATGCTCACTAAAGCCTATCTTATAATCAAAGGCATAAGGATGATCTCCGTGATCTACCCTTCGAAGTACCGAGGTGGGCTTAACCAGCCTATCTTAATTTTCTTTTCTTTAAGGCATAAGGATAATCTCCGTGATCTACCCTACGAAGTACCGAGTTGGGCTTAACCAGTCCATCTTAATCAAAAAGGCATGAGGATGATCTCCGTGATCTATCTCACGAAGTGCCGAGGTGGGCATAATCAGCCTGTCTTAATCCTATTTTTGAAAGGCACGAGAATGATCTCCGTGATCTACTCTATAAAATGCCGAGGTGAGCCCGATCAGCCTATCTTAATCTTCAATTAAAGGGCATAAGGATGATCTACGTGATCTACCTTACAAAATGCCGAGGTGGGCCTGATAAGTCTGTCTTATTCTCTATTAAAAATTCAGAAATGATCCATATGATTTATACTACTATAAATTTGATGAAGTGCCAAAATGGCCCAATCTTTATTCAGGAATGACCTACATGGTCTATCTTGCGGCATACTACTATAAATACGGTGACGCATCAAAGTGCATCTAAATCAACATATATTACTCAGCAGCTTATTGATAATCTAACATGCCTATCATATTCTCTATCACTATCAATCAGCAGCTTATTGATGATCTGACTTATCTATCTTATTCTCTATCAAAGGCAGATCTAATTGGCCAAATGACAAAGTGCAAAGATTATTATTTATTACTCCCTTCACTAAAAATGAAATCAAAGTCGGAGCATTTCACTAGCAACATTTTTCAGCTCGGGAGTGGGGGGTTGTGTTATATCCCTCTCATCCAAGCCCATTAAAGGCCCAAGGCCCATTAAGGCCCATAAAGGCCCAAAGCCCACTAGGGCCCACTAAAGGCCAACCACTTCGTTTATTCGGTTACAATTACTTCGGTTATTCTGTTATTCAGTTACAACTACTTCGATTATTCTATTATTCGGTTACAACCACTTCGGTTATTCTGTTATTCAGTTACAACTACATTCGGTTATTCGGTTACAACTACTTTGGTTATTATGTTATTCGGTTACAACCACCTCAACCATATTCGGTTATCACAACCTCTATAAATAGGGTAAGAGGGGATACTCCAAGGAAAAGCAAGGTCTGAGGCCACTCCACTCCATTCTACTCATTTCCTTTTCCATCTATGCTATTCTTGAATTCTCCATTCTGTTGATGCCTAGACCATCCACTGACTTGAGCGTCGAAGTGTCCCCCGCCGGAAATCCGGTCCGGGATCTTTTGCAGGTACCGAAAGCAGGATCAGAAGTGCGAGCGGGATGTCCGACGCTGCCGAAGTTCTAGTCTTGATGATTTAGCGGCAACAGAGCTGATAGTAGAAAATATGATATTAAAGAAAAGATTGATGGAAATAAAAAGATTAGCAAGATTGATGGATGTAAAAATATCAGTAAAGGAAAATAATGAGTAGTTTAATATTAAACAAGAAACTGATAACTATCATGGTATATAGAGAAGCCAATATTGCAGTAGATTGGATTCCGTTTTATGTGGCTAATTACAAAGAATCAATACGATGAAATTCTAAGACATATTTCTGTTTCATTATTAGATATTTTGTTTGCTGATTTGCATCAATATATTTTTTTAGTTTATTTTGTCCTATTTATCCCCTGCCCCGCGCCGCCCACCCCCCCCCCCCCCACACACACACCCAAAACAACAACATGTTCCAGCATCTCACCTCCATCTTGCTTAGCAAGACCAGAGAGAGAGAGAGAGAGAGAGATTGGACAAACAGATAGATTAATAGAAACAAGAGCTAGCATGGTATTCATATTCAAGCAAGCTTGAACAGAGCATATTGTAGTAACATATTAGTTAACACTTTGTTTGCAGACACAGTCCTCGTCAAAGTGTATTGTCTGAAGTCGATCACTCATCAGACCATGTGATTCCATAGTCCCCTACTTGGGACTTAGGTATGTCCAATGCCTTCCACACAGCCGGAGAAGCATCAACGATATTGTTAGCACAAGGTGGTTGGAAGTCGTGGTCAGCATCGCAGCCATTGACAGAATCGCACTCATCAACCACTTTGGCCAGGACAGACTTCCCGTCAGCATTGATTCTAATGTTTTTGAGGCAACGGCTTCCTCCATTGTACCAACCGGTGGATAATGCTACCACCATTTCATCATCACCGTGGTAGCTGTTATCGCACTCGGATGGACCTCCACCATCACCACCCTCGGCAAAACTATTGATGGTCATGGTTGCATGTGTATGGCCCGTGACTGGAGGTGAGCAATGGTACCGAGGATACATCTTTCCAGCCTCGCAACAGTCGGAGTCGTTCTCGGTGTTGCAATGGCCGGTCTTGCCTCGCAAGTATCCACTGGCATGGCGCAGGCTCCAATCAATCGTTGCGAGGTTGCGAGACAGAAGCTTGAGAGTGCTAGCAATAGCACCATGGCAATGGCTGGCAAATTGACTCTGGCCATCTTGATCTACACTTAGCCTGGAATACTTGATTTTACTTCGGTCTGATCCCCATGTTTAGAGTGTACGTGTATGTATTTATAGTTTGGTTATGTGTTAAGAGTTTTCATATGGAATGAGAACTTACGTTTGCCGTTTTCCGTTCGAAACTGTAACCACACGGCGGCCATTCATCTTGACCCTCACGGCACTCCTTTCTGTTTGTTCTATTTGTGTGATGATTAAAACGCCACGCTTTCAAGTAGTTGTTATTATTTTGGACAGAATCTGGCCCATTCGGGTAATGAGTTAAGATTTTGTCTGGTCAAACTTGAATAGGATTATCAATTATGAATTCAAGCATTACATTAGACTGTTTTGCTCATGTTTGGTTAATTACATTGATTTGATCTCTCATTTTATGTTTCTTTTTTTTTTTTTTTTTTTTCCGAACTACATTCATTTTATTTTTCTTTCAATTCTTGCATCTTGGTTTTTTTTTTGCTTTAGGGGTTTCTTGCTTGAATTCCAATTTTCTTTACCTACGCCTCAGCTAATTTCACCAACTTTGTTAAAGCCGGATATTATTTGCATTATCTAGCGTCGCTATCAAATGGTTTGCTACGCCCAGCCATGGAGGAGGTTTGAGCTGCGAGTCCCCGTTGCATCTTTGGGATTTTGAAAGACTCTAGATTCAATGGAGCTTGGGACACCGGCCACAGAGATGATGCAGCGCGCAACGAGGAATACTTGGTATAAATGTGAGGCTTAAAAAAAAATATTCCTGCATTTTTGTATAAGATTGCAAATATCCGTCCTATATTTTAAATTTTTGTACTATCAATCTTGTATTTTGCATGTTGATATAATGTAGGAGTTCGGACAAGGGTTCGCTGGAATACCCGCTTGTCATCTAACGTGGAAGTTGTCTAAGATTTTTTTTTTTTTTTTTTTTTTTTTTTTTTTTTTTTCAAGGAAGAATGAATGTGACGACTCTCCACATGGAAGCCAACCCACGACGTGGAGCCAACCATGTACGCCAGACAAAACAAGCCAAAAACCTTGCCTCCACCAAGACGAGTCATGGTCGTTTCACTGAGCAGCTCCTGAGTACCCAGGCTGACTCCGATCGGTCCGGCCGACGGCGAAATGGCGGCCAACGAATTCTGCTACCAACCACGGTTTCTACGACTGTTTTTGGGGGCAGCACCTAACGAACCCCCGAAACTCCTTGGATGCCTCTCCCAAAAGGCGGCAACTCTCCGAAGCATATCACGCTTGTTAACACCACCCAGCTCACCGGTACCATCCAAATATTATCACATCCCAGATCCAAAATATAACACGGTCATGCTACCATAAAGTACAAGTCACGATGGCACCGCACAGAAACCTATCAATCAAAATCTTAAATAAAATAAAAAAAATTATCATAAATAAAATATAATAAAGAGGTTAATTCAAATCATTAATTAAATCAAGGTTAGTTCCAAGTATATATCTAAATCTAACGTCAATTATCAAATCTATATCTCAAAATTCATAAATTATCTAAATAACTAAATTCAATTATAAAATTTTAAAACTTATTAGCACAAACTCTAAGCTTGGATCATTTATCATTCTTAGTCTTATTCCTCTTAAGAGAGAAATAAAAAGATATGGGCTATAGTAGCTCAATAAATAAAATCTATACTCTTTTTATCAGGTCAAATATAAGATTTTTCATGGTAATATTATATTAAAAAATTAACATATATTACAAAAAATAAAGCATTTCATAGAATAATATAAGAAAACTAATTATAAAAATAATCATGAATGCATAAATCATGAACATTTCATAAGCATGATTCATAAGTGATGCGGAATTAATACGCATGCGATTATTTTTTTATATTTTATATATGGGGTGAGGTGGTTAAATCCCGAAAATCATATCAAAATAAGATGTAGAAAGTTTTATATGAATTTTAGAAGCTACGCATGCAGATCAGGATCTAAGAAAGCAGTAAAAAAGGGGATCGCTGAAACTGAGAAGCCTCGGTTAAGACCAGTTCATTTACAATAAAATTACTGGAGAATATAGGGTTGTACCTGGCAATGTCTGATGCACCTGATGAAGATCGCAGCGAAGAGATCAATCGTTCCTCGATGGATGCGGCCTGGAAAATCAAGCCGGAGACCCGCGAATTCCTGGCTTTCTGCTCGGTGGTCCGATTGCGGCCCGACTAGAGTCGTTGGATTCGTAAGAACTCAGGGACCTGCAAACAACCGTCAAGGGTGAGAGAACAAAGCTGGAAACAAGAAAAATTTCAGAAAAGGCAGCAAGGGACATGTTGGAAGGAGAGGCTTGGAGGCTTGGAAGAAGGTTGGTCGGCTAGGGTTTCTTCGGGCAGCACTTTGATAGGACTTCAGGCTCATACAAGATCCCTTAATGCACACAACAGGGAGACACACAGTAAGAAAAGAACTCAATAGAATTTTTATTCATCAAAATAATCTACCTCATACATTAGAAGGGGTCCACTTTAAATAGGCCCAAGCAAGGACACATATGTCATTACAAATGAATATCATTCCCACGCAGTTCTAATCCTAGCCCACTCTCTCCATATGACACTAGGATACTCTCTCCCTCTCCCTTTTGGTCGACCAAAGGAGGTGACCATAGGGGAGGCTGACCAAGGGGGTGTCCATAAGCTAGTTTGTCTCCCTGGTTCCCTCCTGTGCCTTCATCTGGCCCAATTAGCTACGGGCTGCAGTTCAGGGCTCCCGGGCTTCTGATTTCTCCTCCTAAGGTCTTCAAATCTTTATGCTAGGTTGGATTTGGTCTTCACTTGTATGATGTGGTCTTGAGTCTTCGATGTACTTGGACAGGACTCAAAAAAATAAAATTAGCTCAACATGAGCTGACTAGCACTGGACCGAACTAGCTCAACATGAGCTGACTAATACTGAACTGAAATGATAACTCAAAAGATTCAAATGACAAACTAAAATGGACTCAGATGGACTAATCCCTTATTACAGATGGACTCAGATACTACTAATTAATTCACAGAGGGTTGAGAAGCCTCTGTCTTATTCTGGTGCCTCTGGTGTCCCTATCAATTCTCCCGGGGTGGGAGGAACTTGATCCTGTCAAGCGAAGATCAGGCTGGCTCACATATCTCTCAAAAATATCTGGGTCGAGGCATTGCAAGTCCTCTCAAAAAATTTATGAATCGTCCGACTCTGGCCGGCCTTGCCATCGGACCAAGAAGCGTTGATAGCCGCGGCCTCGAGTCATAATGGCTTGATCGTCCAGGATACGCTCCATCCGTTCTCTCTCTCAGGCTAATTAATTGGTGGACACTCTGGGTAAGGGTCACTCTCAACAGAAGGGATATGTCCAAAGGCCTCACTGAGTATCGCTGTCGGTTTCCTGTACTCAACCAGGTCTGTAATATTGAAGGTAGAACTAATGGCCAAATCCGAAGGCAAATATAATACATAGGCATTTGGTCCAACCTTCTCTATCACTTTAAAAGTCTGGCTCTGTGAGCATTAAGCTTCTTTTTAGGCCTAAGCCTAACCAAGACAGAATCCACTACATCAAGTTTCTTGGCCCTTCTTTTGGAATTAGTCAGTTTGTTTCAAAATTAGTGCAGGTGGTGAACATGCTAGGCACATGAGACTCCAAACAGATGATGCAAAGGACTCATACCAACACCTAACAGACTCGACTATGCATTCCTATCCAAAGAGGTTTATTAGGTCTTAACTACAACTTGGGTATGGGGCATGAGTTGTGGTTGATGGATGACATGCAGAAGAAAATTTGCTAGTAACTCCTAATAGATGCCAAAGGGTCTGCCAAAAGTAGGTAGCAAATGAGATGGGCTCTATGGATTTTTGCAACCTAGTAACCTCAACAAATTATATCCTAATAGTTCTAAACACATGAGAAAACTCAGGAAAGTGTAGAAAATAGGAAGGGGATTCAGGGACTGCTTCGGGGCTAAAGAGACTGACCTTAATGTATGAATATGGAGTTATATCTATGGGCAAGAAAAGGTCCATGCTATGAAAGGATGGGTCAACAATTTCTGGGAAGAGATCTTCAATAGGAATGGCAGGAAGGGATTCATCCTGAGGGCAATGGGTTAAGTAAGCCAAATCCTCAATAAAGTCTTCTAGTTCATGGAATTTAGGACTAGGCTCTATAATTAGGCTATTTTCCACGGTTTTCTCAGGTAAGGTTCTAGCAGCAGTATTTAAGTTCTCCTCCTCTAATTGTTCTTCCACTATAGGTTCCTTTACTTGACTTAACTTATAGGTGGCCTCTTTAAATTTCTCAATGGGCTCAGGAGTTTCTTTTTTTAAATTTTCAAGGGGTTCATCCTCTTCAAAGTCTTCTCCTTCATATTCGTCAACTAAACTAGAATCAGCCTCATACACTTCTACTTTAGGCTCATTAATGGGTTCTGGGGTCTCTTCCTTGCAAACTAATGGGATAGGAGTAGTAGGCTAGTCTAAAGGAAGTCGGCTAGATTTGGACTTAGGTTCAAGGGAATTACCCTTATTGGACTTAGATTGATTGATCATGAGTTCCCTCTGATATAACTCGAATTCCCTAGCTAGGTGATAGGCTTCCTCTAGGTCCCGAATTTGCTAATGAAACAGCTCCCACCGGATATCCCTACGCAGGCCATCCTGAAATCTAGCTATGATCTTAAACTCAGGTTCACGAAACTCGTTAAATTGGTCAATGTACTCAGACATAGTTATGTTCCCTTGTTTCAATTTGTACCATTGGTCTAAAAGTTTGTATTCATAAGATTCACCTAGGTACTTCTCTCTCAATTTACTTCTCATGGCTTTCCAGGTACATATTTCATTTCCCTATCGATAACATTCATCCTCAGTACGTTCCCAATGTTGCTTGGCATATCTGATTAACCCCTGTGCAGCCAAACTAATCTTCTCTAACTCTGACATCCCAGTATACTCAAAGTGCTGATCCATCATATCCTCCCATTCAATATGCACCTTAGGGTCTGGTCTTCCATCAAACAGGGGTGCATAAGGTTGGGTGCTCCTAATGGATCGTTCATCTTGGTTCAGGTAATCATAATTGGGTCTCCTATGGTTAGGTTCTAAGGATGGATCATGGTATGGGGTTCTCCTAGGGTTGGGCTCCCTATATGGGTCAGAGTATGGGGTTCTCCTAGGGTTGGACTCCTTATATGGGTCAAAGTATTGGGTTCTCCTAGGATTGGACTCCCTATATGGGTCAGAGTATTGGGCTCTCTTAGGATTGGACTTCATGGTCACACTAGTTGAATTGGATTAAATCTATTGGCATTGGGTTCCTAACCTAATGGTCATGCAATCAAACACACAAATCGACTCCTAAACTAGTGCACATGCAAGACTCGATCAAACCAACTACAGCTCCCTAAACCTAGAGTCCAAAACTAGATGCTCAATCAGGATGGCAAACTAGCCTACAGTAATCCTATACTCAACTAGGCAGGTGTAAGGGGAGTGTTAGGTACCTGATTGCCAATCCTAGATACCAATCAGAGATTGGCCAGGTAGGCGGACCAGCATACAAGCCCTTCGGGACTGAATCCCTGAACTACCGTTCTAGACACTAAGCATAAGGCACACACAAGTTAGCTTGACATAGTGATCTGACACTTAGCCCGGACCCGACCAGTTGGTGTCCCTAGCCCACTATGGCAAATTAAGTCTAATAGATTTTAAGTTAGGCTTGGGACCAAATACAGGGGATGTGATTTTGGGCTAAGGAGAGGTGATCAAATCCTCCCCCCATCTGACATAGCAAGAGTGCTTTTAAAGGTAGTTTATGCAATGATGGCAGGCAGATGATGCAAAATTAGGGTTCAAGTATTTTAGATAACTTTTATATATATAATTTTTTATGTTCTTTTTCAGAAATATGATTTGCAGCCAATGACCTAATATGCTAGAAACATACAAATAAAATATATGCAAAAAAAGATGCTAAACAAAATCCTAAACCTTCCAAAATTGTCTTGCTAAAAAATAGAGCCAAAAGATTATAGGTTGTATTTCGGCTTGCAGAAACTGTACAGACTGAAATAAAATCAAAAAAAAATTTGTAAAATACTTTAAATTAATATGAATCCAGAAAAACAAAAATTGAGATTTTTGGAGTTTTGAGTAAGGAGAAACAATTAAAATAATAGTATATATACGGACTATGATGGGTGCAGAAAATGAGCCCTAATCTAAGCTTTGATATCAGATGATGCGGAACTAATATGCATGCGATTATTTTTGTGTGATTTATATGTGGGGTGAGGTGGTTAAATCCCAAATATCATATCAAAATAAGATGTAGAAAGCTCTATATGAATTTTAGAAGATACGTATGCAGATCAGGACCTAAGAAAGCAGTAAAAAAGGAGATCGTCAGGACTGAGAAACCTCAATTAGGGATAGTTCATCTACAATAGAATTACTGGAGAATATAGGGGTGTACCTAGCAACATCTGATGCACCTGGTGAAGATCGCAGCGAAGAGATCACTCATTCCTCGATGGATGCGGCCTGAAAAATCAAGCCGGAGGCCCGCGGATTCCTGGCATTCTGCTCGGTGGTCTAATTGCGGTCCGGATGGAGTCGTTGGATTCATAGGAACTCAGGGACCTGCAAACAACCATCAAGGGTGAGAAAATAAAGCTAGAAATAAGAAAAATTTGAGAAAAGGTAGCAAGGGGCGTGTTGGAAGAAGAGGCTTGGAGGCTTGGAAGAAGGTTGGTCAGCTAGGATTTCTTCGGGGAGCACTTCGGCAAGACTTCAGGCTCATACAAGATCCCTTAATGCACACAGCAGGGAGGCACATAGCAAGAAAAGAACTCAATAGAATTTTCATTCATCAAAATAATCTACCTCATACATAAGAAGGGGTCCTCTTTAAATAGGCCCAAGCAAGGACACATATGTCATTACAAATGAATATCATTCCCACACAAAGTTCTAATCCTAGCCCACTCTCTCCATATGACACTAGGATACTCTCTCCCTCTCCCTTTTGGTCAGCCAAAGGAGGTGACCATAGGGGAGGCCGACCAAGGGGGGTGTCCATAAGCTGGTTTGGTTCCCTGGTTCCCTCCTGTGCCTTCATCTGGCCCAATTAGCTACGGGCTGCAGTTCAGGGCTCCCGGGCTTCTGATTTCTCCTCCTGAGGTTTTCAAATCTTTAGACTGGGTTGGACTTGGTCTTCACTTGTATGATGTGGTCTTGAGTCTTCAGTGTACTTGGACAGGATTCAAAAAAATAAAATTAGCTCAACATAAGTTGACTAGCACTGGACTGAACTAGCTCAACATGAGCTGACTAATACTAAACTTAAATGACAACTCAAAAGACTCAAATGACAAACTAAAATGGACTCAGATGGACTAAGCCCTTATTACAGATGGACTCAAATACTACTAATTAATCCACAGAGGGTTGAGAAGTCTCTGTCTTATTCTGGTGCCTCTGGTGTCCCCACCAATAAGTCATTCTTATCATCTATCAATCACCATGCTTCTTAATTAATAAAGTTATTATTTTATATGCTAACTTTATACTCATTAGCAGGGTCATATTTCTTATGGATGTTAACTCCAAGTATCAACCTTCCCAATTCTAGAGACTCATTTATAACCATTTGAGAGTTTTAAAAATATTTATATATATATTTTTAAACATACTTATACATAGTTGGAAAAACAATAAAAGATATGATAATATTCATGTTTCATAAACATGCTATTTTTATAAAATACATTCATGAAATTACTTATCATCATAAAACATTTTTTTTTCATGTTATATTCAATTATTCTGTAGGCCAATGACCTGCCCCTAGGTGATTGCTATAAATGCCTTCATGGACCTATTGAAGTGCGTAATCCATCCCGGATGGCAAAAATTGGAGCAGAGGCATTGAATTCGACTTCTTATATAGTCAATTATTAAGGTAGATATACCACATGGAGCTTGTCACTTGATCTTTCAAGCCTTAATGGCATCAGATGGCATGACCCCTTCAATGATGTAACTACTATTGGGTCAATCCAACTATGCTCATGTTCAACTTGAAGAATAATTAGTGGTTCTTCGATGCTTGGCCTTTTCAGGTGCCTAACGAGGGCCATCTAGTTGAGATCGAAATATCCCAACATTGCCAAATGAGAGCGCATCAACTCGGGAATTATCCAACCTCAGATTTGCTGCACTTCCAAAGTCTTAAAGTCTAAAGAGAGCTCACTTATCTTCTATAGGTACTTGGCCATCGTGGGGTCCCTATGTTGCCCAGGTGGCCTTTCCCAAGAGGGAGGTAAATTGAGAATTTTAAAAGATTTAAGCAAATGTGTGCTCTGTTAAGTGTTCTTTAGTATGGAAAGTGCTATGATTAGAATAATTATAGCAAAAGCAAGTAAAAGCAGAAAAGGCACAATCACAAACACAACAAGTTTATAGTGGTTCGAAGCAACCTCACTCCTACGTCCACTATCCAAAATACCACTTAGAATTTTTACTATATTCATCCAAGGAATACAGTCGGATTGTTTTCATAAGCTCACAATCCAAAATCCGAACTTGGTTTTAACCGGGCTAACCAAAAATTCAAACTTGGTTTTGACCGGGCTCACCAAAAACCCACTATAATATTAGTTTTAAGATGGGATCACTAACAACACACTACACTTGGTTTTCAAGGCTCACTAAGAATTTAACAAACTCACAAAAGAGTTAAGAAAATACAAGCAACTTTATGACAAACCCAAGTTGTCTGATGGTTGCAGTTGCAGCTAAAAGGAAGCCTTCTTAATTGTACTTGAATGCTCCTTAATGGCATCTTGGATTCTCCAATAAATGCTTCATACTTCATATGAGAGTTGGTAAAGATTCGAAGACTCTCTTGAATGCTTTCTCTTGAATATTCTCACCAAATAAACATTAAAGATCATTAACCTCTCAAAAGATGTCCAAATCCCTTATAAATAGTCTTGTACTCTTCTTTGGTGGATATAGCTGTTGTAGACCGTTGGGATTCGAAATATGACCATTGGAGCTTGATTTGATTTTAAACAGCAAGTTCTGGAACTAGCCATTACTTGCCTAAAACTGGGATTCGAGTCGGCTCGGATTCTCAGATAGGTCAGCAGGTTGTACTGGTCGAGTCAGCTCCTCTTCATCGAGTCGGCTCGCCTGCCTTGTTCTTCAAAACTGATTATATCTGAACTCTATAAGAGTCGACTCTTCTGTTCTTGAGTCGGCTCGCCTGCCTGTTTGAGAAATTCTTACTCTGGTCAAGTCGGCTCGAATACCCTCGAGTCATCTCGGATATCCTTGAGTCGGCTCGGATTCTAGAATTTCAGAATTGTACTCTGCTTGAGTCGACTCAACTTTCCTCGAGTCGGCTCAGATACCTGCATGCCATTAAGTTGTGTTTTGTGCCAAAACTCAAGTCGGGTCTTTATTATTTGAGTCAGCTCTTCAGTGAAGTTGTCCACTTTTATGAATTCTTGAGTGATTTTTTTGGACACTTCTTTTCATAAAATATTTTTAATATTACCAGAAATTTGCTTGACATACTTATAAAGTTGTAGGAAGTGTGAATGTACGTTAAAATCATCTTACAAAAACTTAGAAAATACTTGAAAGTAGTTAGCAAAACAAATGCATGCTCAATATTTTGTTATCATCAAAATTATTCAAGGGTTCAACAATCTCCCCCTTTTTGATGATGACAAAGCACCGAATATGGAAAAGAAAACTTTACAATTATATGTATAAAGGTATTTGGAAGTTAGTATCAACATGTATCACAAATGTATCAGAGTATATTGACATAATATCAAGGCTTTTGAAACAGTTCCATTATGTATTAACATTTATCCAAGCCTATTTTTGCTTAAATTAGAGTCAATAAGTATAAGGCAAAATTGATAGGAAAAATATATCAGAGTTCAAAATTTGCAAATTGTATTAGTTCTTGAGATAGCAAAAGGTATTGGTGTTGGCAATAATGTATCAAAGCTTATTCAGAGCTAATGGTAGTAGAGCTATTGAATATATCAGAGCTTAATATGTATCAAATATGTATCAAAGCTAAATTTAGAAAACATATCATAGCATAGAGCTAAAAATGCATAGCTCGTTAAGTTCAAAATCAATATAAAGCTAAAATTCATAGCACATCAACATAAAGCTTCCCCTTGTATATTTTTCTGAAATAATGAATGAATTTTCCATGCACATACACTTCATTAATATCATTCTCCATTCCCCCCCTTTTTTTCATTAATCAAAAAGGTATACAATTAATTTCTCCCCTTGTGTTAAGTACTTTAAGCTTGATTTTTGAAACAGAATGAGAAGATTGTTGGCATTGTTTGAGATAATTTCACATAGAAACTTTGATAAAATAATTTAAATTTATCTTGATTAGATGTTGAATATATAATCATCACTGCACAAACATAAAAAGTGAAACAAAAGAAATGCTTTCATTACTTTCAAAATTTTTCATTACAACTTACAAAATTTGAAAGCAGAAACACTAAAGACTAGCCTACTCATTGTCACTAGGCTCAACTTTAACAGATTCAGACCTACCATACCAAGATCTAGGATGACTAGAAGAACCTCTAGCTCTAGTAAATGGTCCAGGAGGTGGTTTAGAAGAAATAGGGTCTGGATCAAATACTCCAGGAGGTACAAAAGGTGGTTGAGTAGAGTGAGGTGGTGGCTATGTAGAGTGAGGTGGTGGCTGTCTAGGGGTAGATGAGCTGGCTCTTCTAGCAGTAGAAGATAGCTAAGATAAGAAAAGCCAAATAGTGCTAAGCTTAGTCTGTATCTTCTTGATCCCTTCATGAAGTGCAATGATCCCACTAGCTTAAGCATTAGCAAAAGCTTCTGCAGATCCTCTCAATCGGCCAAACTCGGCTCGGAGTATCCCCACACCTGTAGTGTAATCATCCTCACTCTTCCTGGTCTACTCTAGTGATCCCATCCTAAAAGATAGCTCTCGTAATTCTGACCTGAACTCCTATAATCCATGGTTTATTGTCAGTCGGATATCATCAGACAAAGACCTGAAAGAATCTATCAGTGACTAAAAGTCTCTCTGTGGCTCTACTCTAGTAGACTCAACTATGTCCACTCTGGAGTGTAACTATCTCAGCTCTCCACAGATCTCCTGAAGTCTAGTATCGATTGTTTGACGAAGCTCGCCAAACATCGATCCAACAGTGCTCGTCAGGGACTGTGATAACTGTTTGATTTGCTGAGCAAAGAAAGCATGTGATACTGATGGTGCTGAAGTATCTATTGATGATCCTAGAGCAAGTGTAGCAGAAGTGATGGGGACATCAGGATCAACCCTAGTTCACTATGGGTCCCTGAATTTTGAGTCCCTTAACCATTTTCCAGATTTTATCTTTGCATCCAATAACCTGGCTATATTAGCCCTTTGAGTCCTGTAAGTAGGGATGAAGTCATTTGAGTCATTTGAAGTCTTGTAATAAGGGTTTTATCATGTGAGCTCAATGCAGCCCTTTGTGTTTAGTAATTAGGGTTTTACTTAGCTAAGCTCGATTATGCTCACTTGAGTCCTGAAATAAAGTCTAATTTTGAGTGAGCCAAGTTTTGTAATAAGTACCCTATTGAGTCTTATAATAAGTTGAGTTGTCTCAACCTCGTGAGTCCAGTCAAGTCCTGTAAATCTGAGTTAGTCCAGTTTTGTACAAGAAGAGGATCATCAGCCAAAGTATTCACTAGGCCCTCCTAGGTCAGAGCAGAGTCCAAGCCCATGAAGCCTCCACACTTGAATATACCTGTCACCTTGGGAATATTCTATCTTTTAGGTGCTCCAGCCCAGAAGCCCTCTCCAACCCAGAAGCCTAGAAAAAGATGGCACCCCAGGCCTTCCCCAGTCCAAATTAAAGTGGGTGCCCAGGGTTTTCCCAGCCCATGCGCCAAGCCCATCTGGAGGCTGCCCAAGCCCACTTGAAGATGCCCCATTTGCTGCCCAAGGATCATAAGGAGACACCCCATAGCCCAAGCCCAATCCAAGGAGGTGCCCTAGCCCATGAGGGGCCCTTTTACCAAGTCCAAGAAGGGGAGAGAAGTCCACATTCAACCAGGAATCAAGTTTTAATTCTATTCAAATTGTGTACTACTAGTCCTAAGTCACTTTGTAATTCTCTTCCTAATCAAACTTTGTAATCCAATCTTATCAAGGAGAGGACCTAGGTTAGCCTATAAATACCTCACCCCTCCATCCTCTTGTAACTATTGAATGATTGATTGAAAGAAAGAATGATGGATGAATTATGATTAATGAAAAGTTGAGAATTTTTTTTGCATTGCCTTTGCCTTTGTGCATCAATCTCTGTGAGGGAGTGAGTGAGAGACCCATTTGCCTTTGCTCTTTGAGCATCGAGGGGTGTGAGACCTTATTTATCAAAACCCTAGCCACCTGCTTCTTCCACCTTGGACGCCCAATAATTAAGCCTCATCTTGGCCGCCCCTGCTACTCTCTCTTCCTTTCTTCTTTCAGTGATTCATCCCTTTTCTCCTTTATTTTCTAATCCTTCTTTGGTGTTTTACAGGTCCTTCAAGTTTCACAACTTTAGGGTTCTGTTCGTCTAGCCATCGGGTCGACGGATAAAAAGTCGACGGATCCGTGAGTATTCAACTCGACTTTCAGGCCGCATCCGAGAGCGACGAGTGATCTCTTCATAGAAGTATCAGCAATCATTGTAAGGTACACACCCCCTAAATCTCTAGAGTGAGTTATTGCAAAAGAGCTTGCCCTACCGGGGTTTCTTAGCCCTGGCTATCCTATTTTTATTTCTTTTGAGGGTCTTTTCTGCATGCTTGTGGTCTAGAATTTTTATAGGATCATCCTTTTATCTATTTGATCTAAAATTTGGGAATTAAAATCTTAACTTAATGTTGAATCTACGAAAATTCCCTTGCATGCTAATTAGTCCCCCATCATTTGGTATCAGAGCACTTTTAGGGCTAATTTTTTGCATCCCGTAATTCTTGCATGTAGTCTGTTAAATTAATTGTTTCTGCATATAGGGATCTAAGAAAAATCCAATTATTATTTTTATAGATTCATCATATTTGACTCCTATTTATCAGTAATTCTTATAAATTATTCCAAATTATATATTTTCTAAACACCTATTTTCTACCCTAGAAGATTTCGGCATCCTATCATCTGCATTAGGGGTCCGAGTTTTGGTTTGTTTTACCATCTTAGGTATTTTATTTTTTCTCTAAAATTTGCACGGAATACTCTCTGTTCAGTCCTGATAATTTTTATTATTTTTAATTATTTTTACAGAAACAAAAAAAGTATACAAACCTGCATCCTAGAAATCCTAATAGGAATTCTGAGTTTTCTGCATCCTTCCAAGAATCATAGGTGTTGCATCATCATCTAAATTTTGTTCTACATAAAATTTGGTAGGGATTATCTTCATTGTTAATACTCTATCTTGAAATTTTTGTGAATTTTTTTTGCTCTAAAAACCATGTCAACTTCTGCCACAAATCAGACCCATAATTTCAGTTTTGCATGCCTGACTAAACCAAACCTAATCAACTATCAAACCCCACCTCACCCAAGCCAATTTTGTTTGCTAACTTAACCAACTCAAATTTAAGTTGCCACCTCATAAAAATATTTAAAAAATAATAATTTTCTATTTTGTTATTAGATTGCATTAGGGCTTATCGAATGTGCATCATATCATTAAACTAATTTTAAGGGCACTTTCACTATCTCAGATCAGGACAAGAGGTCATTACCTGTCCTGGGCCCAAAACAATCACCTTGCATACAAACCCAACCTAATTAAAATCAACTAGCAACCTAATTTGCTCTAGTAAGCTTGGGACACTAATAGGTCGGGTTTGAGTTGTGTGGGTAAATTAGTGCATTCAATTCCTTAACTATTACTGAAAACTGGTGTCTAAGGCTAGAGGTCCAGAGGCAAACACCCTAAGTGAACTGGTAATTATTTAATTAGGACCCTGTCACAAGCAGGGGGAGCCTCCCACCACCCCACCTCTTACCTGGCCAGTGGAAGGATTAGTTGTAGAGTTGAGTGTAAGTTGAGTAGGCCCATTCAACTTTGGCTCTGGGTCTAGCAAACTGTAGTACGTGTTAGCTTTGTATGCTTGACTGCATCATAATACCTTGATTGAATGATTGCATGACCACTAAGTCAGGAGTCCAATACAACCAGTCTAAACCCCAACCCAGCTCAACCATGGAATCCAATCTTGAAACTCTCATAAAAGCCATAAATGACCAGATGAACCAAATGAATTCCCAATTGACCACCTAGATGAACGAATTAACCCAATCCAATATCCAATCCCAAAATCAATTAACCACCCAAATGAACCATATATTTGACCAACTAATCCAATCGAATAACCAAACAATCCATAAGTTTGACCAGGTAGGAGACCAATTAGGAAACCTAGAGAAAACTCCTAAAACCCATCCTAGATCTAAATCTGAGCCCAACCCTAGAAGAACCTCATTCCATGACCCATACTTGGAGCCTAACCCTAGGAGAGCCTCATACTCTGACCCGTACCAAGAGCCCAACCCTAGGAAACCCAATCATGATTTCTTTGACCAGGATAAGAGATCCACAACCTATAGATCAAAGCCCAAATTCTATGACTCTAGATCCTATGACTTTAGAACCTATGCACCCACATTCTATGAGCCTAGTAAACCCCAGACCTATAGAGCTGAACCCTTGTCCTATGAGCCCAAGGAACCCATAATCCCTAGGTATTAGCCTAGTGCCAGTCAAGTTTCCCCTAGTCAACCTGAATCCCATAGGATCAGTACCCCTAGATATGAGCCTAGTATTAGTCCACCATCTCTTAATCGACCCACCCCTCAAGTACCCCTTAGTCGATCTGAGCCCATTAGGACTAATGCCCCTAACCCAAGACCAAGTCCTAGCCAAGCCAACCCGAGCCGACCCAACCTGGGCCCAGTATCCCACTAATTCCCATAAATGATAGGAGTGAGGACCTTAAAGTCCAAATTGATTGCACTGATATTCAAGATTTAGAGTATCCCCAAGTTGAGGAGCTAGAAAAGATTAAGAGCAAGTCACCAAAGATTCAGAGAAGACCCAACATTACGTGCTTTAGATGACACAAACCGAGACACTATGCTAGCCAATGTTTAGCCAAAGCCTTATATATAGGAGAGCTAGAAGAGGACAAGCCTGAACCCATTACTGAACCTGAAGAAGAGGTGTATGAGGCTGATCCAAGTCTGGTAGAAGAGTATGAAGATGATGAACCCATTGATAATTTAGAGAAAGAAACTCCCGAGCCCACTAAAAAATCTAAAGAAGACACCTATGAATTGAGTCTAGTAGAAGAATGTGAAGAAAAGGAACAAGAGAGTGAATCCATTGAGGAATCAAAGAAAAAAGGTCATGAACCCACTATAGAATTTGAAGAAGAAGTGACTGAGCCAGGATCAAATATAGTTGATGAGAGTGAGGGTTCACCAGTATTGTCCATTGAGGAGGTCCAGGAACCAATCCCTAAGGAACAATCCGAGGAAGTTGATTTTATTTTAGAAGACTTTCCTAGTAAGCTTCCCAAAGACTTCTTGATGACCTTCCACCAATAATGGATTCCTAGCCTACTCTAGAACTAGTGTCTGTAAACCACTCTAGTGCCAAACATGAGGTTAGGACAAGCACCCGGTTAATTTTTCTTAAGCATAGGAGCCTGTTGAACCATGTCTACCTTAAGCACTTCATTCTACAATCCATGTCCTATAGTTCTGGAGAGAATATTTACTGCACCTAGGAAACTTATGGTATCCATACCATAAGACTTTTAGGTTTTATGAATTCCAGAAAATTATAAGTTTGAAACCTGAAAGGTGGATCGAGTTTTGGATTTACATCTTTAACATAGAGGACAAAGTAAGAATAGAGACTGAAGTGCTACATGGTTTTAATTCTAAAAGATCCCTAGGCCCAATCCCCCTGTTCACACATGCACAGATCTTTGCACCGCATCTGCATCAAGACATTAGCATTCACTTGAACACTGATAATAACAAGGCTAATTCCCGAATTTGAGTCAAAGAGTATGCTTAGGGAGATCATGTAGAGATTAGGTTTAGACCTGAGTGGTTTCTTATAGAGACTATTAAGAAGCTACATGCCTGTGAAGCTGGACCCTTACAAGTGATAAGGAGAGTTGATCCTAGTGCCTTTGTGCTTATGTTACCCCCAGATTTTGTCATTAGCTCAACTTTCAATATATCGAGCCTAGTATGCATAGGGCACCAGCAATGACACCCAGTGAGATTTTTGGACCTCACCCTATTCTTGAGAGAGAAACCTTACCTGAGTGTCCACTAAATTATCTTGGAAGAGGAATACGGATTGGGCATGGCCTGGACGGCCAAGCTGTTATAACCCGGGACCAAGGCTATCCATATCGCTTGGTCCGATGGCAAGACTGATCAGACTCTGAATGTTCGTGGATCCCTCGAGAGGACCCGTAGTACCACGACCCAACCCTTTTACCTACACCAAATTGACCCTTACTCGATAGGGTCGAGTTTCCCCACCCTGCGAGAATTGATGGGGATATCAAGATCAACCCTAGTTCACTATGAATCCCTGAATTTTGAGTCCCTTAACTATTTTCCAGATTTTATCTTTGCATCCAATAACCTAGCTATATTAGCCCTTTGAGTCCTATAAGTAGGGATGAAGTTATCTAAGTTATTTGAAGTCCTGTAATAAATGTTTTATCATGTGGGCCTAATGCAGCCCTTTGTGTTCAGTAATTAGGGTTTTACTCGGTTAAGCCCGATTATGCTCATTTGAGTCCTGAAATATAGTATAATTTTGAGTGAGCCAAGTTTTGTATTAATTTTCTTATTGAGTCCTGTAATAAGTTGAGTTGTCTCAACCTCATGAGTCTAGTTAAGTCCTGTAAATCTGAGTTAGTCCAGTTTTGTACAAGAGGAGGATCACCAGCCAAAGCATTCACCAGGCCCTCCTAGGTCAGAGCAGAGTCCAAGCCCATGAAGCCTCCACACTTGAAGATACCTGGCATCCCAAGAATATTCCTTCTTCCAGGTGCCCCAGCCCAGAAGCCCTCTCTAGCCTAGAAGCCTAGAAGCCCCGGGCCTTTCCCAGTCCAAATTAAAGTGGGTGCCCAGAGTTTTCCCAGCCCATGCGCCAAGCCCATCTATAGGCCGCCCAAGCCCAATTTAAGATGCCCCATTTGCTGTCCAAGGACCATAAGGAGATGCCCCATAGCCCAAGCCCAATCCAAGGAGGCACCCTAGCCCATGAAGGGCCCTTTGACCAAGTCCAAGAAGGAGATAGAAGTCCGCATTCAACTAGGAATCAAGTTTTAATTCTATTCAAATTGTGTACTCCTAGTCCTAAGTCACTTTGTAATTCTCTTCCTAATCAAACTTTGTAATCCAATCCTAACAAGGAGAGGACCTGGGTTAGCTTATAAATACCCCACCCCTCCACCCTCTTGTAACTATTGAATGATTGATTGAAAGAAAAAATGATGGATGAATTATGATTAATGAAAATTTAAGAGTTTTTTTTTTCATTGCCTTTGCCTTTGTGCAGTGACCTCTTTGAGGGAGTGAGTGAGAGACCTATTTTCCTTTGCTCCTTGAGCATCGAGGGCTGTGAGACCCTATTTATCAAAACCCTAGCCGCCTTGCCTTTTCCATCTTGGATGCCCAATAATCAAGCCTCATCTTGGCCGCCCCTGCTACTCTCTCTTCCTTTCTTCTTTCAGTGATTCATCCCTTTTCTTCTTTGTTTTCTAATCTTCCTTTAGTGTTTTACAGGTCCATTGAGTTTCATGACTTTAGGGTTCCATTTGCCTAGCCATCGGGTCAGCGGATAAAAAGCCGACAGATTTGCAGGTATTCAGCTCGACTTTCCAGGTCGCATCCGAGAGTGACGAGTGATGTTTTCATGAAAGCAGCAGCAATCATTGCCAGGTACACACCCCCTAGCTCTCTAGATCGAGTTATTGCAGAAGAGCTTGCCCTACTGGGATTTCTTAGCCCTGACGGTCCTGTTTTTATTTTTGTTAAGGATCATTTTTGTATGCTTGTGGTCTAGAATTTCTATAGGATCACCCTTTTATCTATTTGACCTAAAATTCAGGAATTAAAATCCTAGCTTAATGTTGAATCTACAAAAATCCCCTTGCATGCTAATTAGTCCCCCATCAAGAAGGTACAAGGGTAGAAGTCTCTGGTGGTCCTGGTGAAGTCCTAGGACTCTCAGGCTCTCTCAGTATCTAGCCTATATGTCATCATCTCCTCTGTGAATAGTATCAGTACCATCAATAGGGTGTACAGTCTGATCATCTTCACCTTCCTCCTTACCTGAAGAAATCCCAGCTCTCTGTTCTGATGACTTCTTTAACCAAACTCCTTCAATTTGATAGTAGCCAATCCTTTGAAGAGATTTTTCTAAGTAAGTGTCAGTGTGATGCAATAATCTACTGTCCTCTCCATCCAAGTTAATACCAAAATGTCTGAATACTAAGGTGAAGGCCATACCATAAGGTAGACATGCTTTGGCCTTATGAACTACATCTCGCATCTGAATCAGCATAATATAAGATAGATTAAGGGCCTCCCCCTCAATCATGTATCTCATAAACATCAGATCTCTTTCGCTGACCCAGTCAAAATGTCCAGTATGAGGCAAGAAGATTTTGCTTATGATATTGTATAGGAGCCTCATCTCTAGGGATAAAACATTGGCTTTCATATTTGTTATCCCATCTACACTATTGGACTCTAGAATAAGCCTTAGAGTTATTTACTTATCCTTCATGATTAGGTGACATTCTCCTCTATTAGGCATTTGAAGAATTTGGCTTAAACTAGCTTCATTCATAGATATTCTAACCCCTTTAACAGATGATGTTATCCCGTGCTCTTCTAGGGTTAGATTTTCAAAAAAGGTTCTTATAAGGTTTGGGTAAGTAGGAACATCTAAAGAGCAAAAGTATTCCCGGCCTTGAATTTCAATCCAGTTGCCTATCCGAAACCCTTGGTTTTCCAAAAATGAAAAATTTATCTTCCTACCAGTGGTTACAAGGCGATTTCCCATCTAGATGACTTGTCTTGGAGGCACTGGAGGCGGATTTCTGATTTCTTCCTGTTCTTCCTGTTCTTCCAAATGAGTCGACTCTTCCTGTCTTTGCTTAGTCCTTTCTCTTTCAGCTCTTGGATCAACCCTATGAGATCTCTTGCCGACTTCTCTTTTCGATGCCATTGGCAGAGAAAAGATTAGGTTTAGATTGGATTGAGTGGATTTTGGGAGAGTAGGGTAGGAGAGAGTATTCTAAAGCTTAGTGAGAGAGGGTTCTTAAGTTCAGCTAGGGTTTGACTAAGAATAAGGTCTAAGAAGGGTTCTGTGGGTTTTATATAAAAATGCTCAACCCGATATTCTAGTCGGCTCGACTTAAGCACTAATGCTCGAGTCGACTCAAACCAAAACTCTCTAGATGGTTCAAAAAGGTTATGAATTGGTTTCTAAAGAAGGGTATACACTTACAAAGATGGTCAATATTCTTAAGTTAATGTAGGAGGCTCTCTAGATAATTTTTTCTTAATTTTTTGGAGTAATTAAGTCAACAAACATTAAAATGGGTCATATATGCCTAATTCTCCTCTAATCATCTCAAATCTCTTTTCATTAAGTGGCTTAGCAAAAATGTCTGCAAGTTGGTTCTCAGTTGGAATAAATTCAAATTCAATTTTTCTATTTAAAACATGATCTTTTGTGAAATGATATCTAATTTCAATGTGCTTTGTTCTTGAATACTGAATTAAATTTTTTGTCAAATTTATAGTACTTATGTTATCATATTTGATAGGAGATTTAGTTTGTGTAACACCAAAGTCTTCTAGTTGTTGCTTAATCAATAACACTTGTGCACAATAACTCCCTGCAGCTACATACTCTGTCTCAGCAGTAGATAGTGCTACAGAGTTTGGTTTCTTACAGTGCTATAATATTAAATTCAACCCTAGAAATTGGTAGGTACCACTATTACTTTTTCTATCAATTTTACAACCAGCATAATCAGCATCCGAAAATCCAATTAAGTTTAATGAATATTGCTTTGAATATCATAGACCTAGATCACTTGTTCCTCTTAGATATTTTAGAATTTTTTTTATTGCAAGCATATGTGATTCTTTAAGATTAGATTGAAATCTAGCACATACACATACACTAAACAAGATATCAGGTATACTTGCAGTTAAATACAATAGTGATCCAATCATATCTCTATATAGCTTTTGATCAACGTTGTTGCCATCTTCATCTTTGTCTAATCTGCAGGTAGGGCTCATGGATGTGTTCATTTATTTGCTTGACTCCATACCAAACTTCTTGATGATCTCCTTGATGTACTTTGCTTGGTTTATAAAGGTTCCATCTTTTGTTTGCTTTATTTGGAGTCCAAGGAAGTAGGTTAGTTCACCCATCAAGCTCATCTCAAATTCTCCCTGCATTAACTCAGTAAATTCTCTACAAAGGTTCTCATTAGTTGCACCAAATATAATATCATTTATATAAATTTGTACAACTAACATATCATTATTCTTCTTTTTGATAAATAAAGTTTTATCTACATTTTTTCTTACAAAATTATGTTCAAGTAAGAATTTGCTTAATCTATCATACTAGGCTCTAAGTGCTTATTTAGTCCATACAATACTTTATTAAGTTTAAAAACATGATTTGGAAAAGCATGATCTACAAAACCTGGTGATTGTTCTACAATAACTTGTTCTGATATAAAATCATTTAAAAATACACTTTTTATATCCATTTAAAATAGTTTGAAATTTATGTAGTAAGCAAATTCAAGTAGTAATCTTATAGCTTCTAGTCTTGCTACGGATGCATAGATTTCATCAAAATCTATTCCTTTCTCTTGATTATATCCTTTAGCTACTAATCTAGCTTTATTTTAAATAACATTTCCTTTTTTATCTAGTTTATTTCTATAAACCTATTTAGTTTCTATGATAGGATGGTTGATGGTCTATATACTAATGTCCATACATTGTTCCTCTTAAATTGATTAAGTTCTTCATGCATGGACATCATCCAATTAGGATCATTTTTAGCTTCTTCTAAACTATGTGGCTCTATTTATGATATAAATGCTAGGTAGTCATGTGCTTCTCTATGTGATGACCTAGTCCTAACACCTTGAGAAGGATCATCAATAATTAAATCTCTTGGATGTGAAGTTGCATACCTCCATTCCCTTGGTAGATCACCATGATCTTTACTTATCACTTCTTCTCCTTCTTGTGTTAGCTTGTCTTTTAAGCTCATATCCTTCATTTCTTTTTCAAGTGTACCTATATCATTATCTATACACTCTTCTTTCTTTGAAGGTGAGGTGTTAGCTTCATCAAAAATGGCATGGACTAATTCTTCTACAGTTAGTGTTCTCTTATTAAACATCCTATATGCTTTGCTATTAATTGAATAACTCAGAAATATAGCTTCATCAGATTTTGCATCAAATTTTTCTAGGTTATTATTTCTATTATTTAATACAAAGCATTTACAACCAAAAATATGAAAGTAATTAATATTTGATTTCTTTTCATTCCAAAGCTTATAAGAGGTTTTCTTTAAAATTGATCTTATTAAAATATGGTTTAAAATATAGCAAGCAGTGTTCATCACTTCTGCCCAAAAGTACCTTGGAAGATTGCTTTCACATAGCATTGTTCGAGCAATTTCTTCCAAAGTTCTATTCTTTCTCCTTACAATATCATTTTGTTATGGTGTTCTAGGAGTGGAGAAGTTATGATCAATGCCATTTTCTGTGTAATAATTATCAAAAAATTGATTTTCAAGTTTTGTGCCGTAATCACTTCTAATAGATATAGTTGAAAGATTTTTCTAGTTTGAAACTTTCTTGTAGAATTTTCGAAAGACTTGAAAAGTTTCATCTTTGTGTAGTAAACAATATCCATATAAATCTAGAAAAATCATCTACTATCACAAATGCGTATTTCATACCACCTAGGCTTGTGGTCCTAGTTGGTTCAAATAAATCCATATGAAATAGCTCAAGGGGTCTATAGGTTGAAACCATATTTTTAGATTTAGAATTTTTCTTAGTTTGTTTACCCATTTAACAAGCATCGCAAACATGTTCGAAATCAATTTTGAATTTATGTAAACCTCTAACTAGATTCTTAGAAATTAATTTGGCAATTGTATGCATGCTAGCATGACCTAATCATCTTTGCCAAAGTAAGATAGACTCCTTGATTTTAGCATTCATTACAGCTAGATATGTATTATTAGTCATGGCTAAATCATTCAAATATATCACATATATATTTCCAAGTCTATTTCCAATGAGTGTGGTGCTAGAATCAAGTGAGTTAGTTACTATACACATAAATGATTCAAAGACAACCTTGAAGCCTTTATCACATAATTGACTAATACTTAACAAATTATGTTTCAATTTGTCTACTAGCAATACATTTTCAATGAAAGTAGAAGAGATTATTTTGATCTTACCAATTTCGATTATTTTTTGCTTATTATTATCTCCAAAAGTTACCAATCCTCCTTTCACTTGTAGGGTGATGAATTGCTCTTTATCATCCGTCATGTGCCTTGAGCAGTCGCTATCTATATACCATCTTTCCTTTACATTTTGGACTGCAAGACATTCCTGCAAAACAATCACGGAGTATTTTTAGGTACCCAAGCTATCTTGGATCCTTTCAGGTTAGTAAGATTGGTTCCTTTGGGAATCCAAATTCTTCTAATTTTGTTCTTGCTTTTCTTTAACATATTACATTGAAATGATTTGTATCCAACCCCATTACATGCATAACAAACAACTCTGAAATTTTGAAAAGATATAAATTTTGATGCTCTAGAAGTAGAAGTATTAGATGCAGATGTAGAATCATTTAACTTAAAAGATTTTTGATTTGAAATTTTGGGTACATACTTTGAAGTTCTAGAAATGGATGTGGAAGCATTTGATACAAAAGCTTTTTGAAATAAAAGTTTTGGTACATAAGAATTTGAAGATACAAATCTAGTAGCTGAGATTTCATTTTTATTCAAAGAGTTATAACTGACTCCAGTCTTATTACTTGAATCTCTTTGTTCTTTCAAAATTAACTCAAGCTTATTAGAACTTAAAGTTAAATTTTCAACCAAAGGCTTGAGTTTTTCTTCCTCCTTTTTCAAACCAATGTTTTCTTCAAGTAAAGCTTTATTTTTCTCAAAGTAACTATTCTTTTCAGTTTGCAAACTTTATAGTTTTCAGAATATATAATCAGTTCTTTTTGCAATAGCTTATTCTTTTCTGAAATTTCAACATTTTCATTTATTAATGAATCATTGCTACTCTTTAAAGCTCTAATTTTTATCCCAGCCTTTTTAAATTCAGACAGTAAATCATGAAATGCTGAATTTAGCTCCTTAAAAGTAAATTCATTATGAGGCTCAGGAGACATTACCTCATCTTCAAGATCCATGAGACATAGATTGGCAATTTTAGTGGTCTCTAACTCTTCAGTTGAAGTCAACTCCTCACTATCGCTCCAAGTGGCAACCATCGCTTTCTTCTTCTTTTTCTTATATGTCTTCTTCAATAAAGGACAATCAATACGGATATGCCCCAGCTTCTTGCACTCATAACAAATGGGCATTTGATCCTTTTCTCTTTCTTTCTCTTTGTCCTTGTCCTTGTTGTATTCACCTTTCTTGTAAAATTTCCTGAAGTATCTTCCCTTTTTCTTGTCCATAAATTTTCTAAATCTCTTCACGACCAATGCTATGTCTTCATCTTCTAATTCCTCTTCGAAGGAGGGGCAGTCTTCTTCAGATTCATCTTCTTGTTTCTTCATTTTCGATGCAATTTTGAAGGTAATAGTCTTCTTCTTTTTCTGATTATCTTCATTCCTATGATGCATGGTTAACTCATGTGTTATTAAAGAACCCATCAGTTCATCCAAAGGTAATGTGTTCAAGTCTTTTGCTTCCTAGATGGCAGTTACTTTAGGGTCCCACTTATTTGGAAATGATCTTAAGATCTTCTGTACCAGATCTGCATTAAAGTAAACCCTGCCAAGACTTTTTAAATCGTTAATAATATATGTAAAATATGAAAACATAGTAGAGATAGTTTCATTTTATTTCATCTTAAAGATTTCATAGTTGTGCACAAGAAGGTTAATTTTAGAAGTCTTCACTTGGACAATTCCTTCATGGGTTACCTCGAGTTTGTCCCAAATTTTTTTTATGGATAAGCAAGTAGAAATTCGATTGAACTCATTTACGTCCAAAGTATAATATAACAAGTTCATGCCTTTGGCGTTTAACTCATCCATTTTCATGTCGTGTCATCCCAATCCTCTTCAGGTTTTGGGACATCCACGTCATCAACCTTTATCATGGATATATAAGGTCCCTTGAGAATGACCTTTCACAATTGAAAGTCTATAGCTTGAATGTATATTTTCATTCGAGCTTTCCAATAAGAATAATTTGTGCTAGTGAATAGTGGAGGTCTATTTGTTGATTGGCCTTCAGCAAAGGAGGTACTCAAGGGATGAGCCATTAATCTTTACTTTAATTAAAATTCAGAGACACTGCTCTGAGACCAGTTATTGCCCAGGTGGCCTTTTCCAAGAGGGGCTGAATTGAGAATTTTAAAAAATTTAAGCAAATGTGTGCTCTGTTAAGTGTTCTTTAGTATGGAAAGTGATGTGATTAGAATAATTAAAGCAGAAGCAAGCAAAAGCAGAAAAGGCATAATCACAAACACAGCAAGTTTATAGTGGTTCGGAGCAACCTCACTCCTACATCCACTATCCAAGATACCACTTGGAATTTCCACTATATTCACCCAAAGAATATAGCCGGGTTGTTTTCATGGGCTCACAATCCAAACTTGGTTTTAACTGGGCTAACCAAAAACCCAAACTTGATTTTGATCGGGCTCACTAAAAATCCACTACAATGTTAGTTTTAAGATGGGATCACTAATAACCCACTACACTTAGTTTTCAAGGCTCACCAAGAACCTAACAAACTCACAAAAGAGTTAAGAAAATACAAGCAACTTTATAACAAATCCAAGTTGTCTGATGGTTGCAGTTGTAGCTCAAAGGAAGCCTTCTTAATTGCACTTGAATGCTCCTTAATGGCTTCTTGGATTCCTTAATAAATGCTTCAAGCTTCATATGAGAGTTGATGAAGACTTGAAGACTCTCTTGAATGCTTTCTCTTGAATAATCTCATCAAATAAACATTAAAGATCATTAACCTCTCAAGAGATGTCCAAATCCCTTATAAATAGAGTCTTGTACTCTTCTTTGGTGGATATAGCTATTGTAGACTGTTAGGATTCGAAATATGACCGTTGGAGCTTAATTTGATTTCAAACAGCAAGTTTTGGAACTAGCCGTTACTTGTCTAAAACTGGGATTCGAGTCGGCTCAGATGCTTTGAGTCAGCTCGAGTTCTCAGATAGGTCAACAGGTTGTACTAGTCGAGTCGGCTCCTCTTCATCGAGTCGGCTCGCCTTGCTTGTTCTTCAAAACTAATTATATCTGAACTCTGTAAGAGTCGACTCTTCTGTTCTTGAATCGGCTCGCTTGTCTATTTGAGAAATCCTTGCTTGCCTGTCTATTTGAGAAATCCTTACTCTGGTCGAGTCAGCTCGGATCGGATACCCTCGAGTCGGCTCAGATTCTAGAATTTCAGAACTTGTACTCTACTTGAGTCGGCTCTTTGCTGATCGAATGTCTGACTGAGAAACTGAAGCACTGGATGAGTTAGCTCGACTTCCCTCGATTCGGCTCGGATACCTACATGTCAGTAAGTTGTATTTTATGCCAGAACTCGAGTCGGTTCTTTATGATTTGAGTCAGCTCTTCAGTGAAGTTGCCCATTTTCATGAATTCTTGAGTGATTTTTTTTTGGACACTTCTTTTCATAAAATATTTCCAATATTACCAAAAATTTGCTTGACATACTTACAAAGTTGTAGGAAGTATGAATGTACATTAAAATTATCCTACAAAAACTTAGAAAAGACTTGGAAGTAGTTAGCAAAACAAATGCATGCTCTAATGTTTTGTTATCTTCAAAATCATTCAAGGGTTCAACACCCTGGCTTTGAATTTGCCTTGCACCTGTCCGATAACAAATTAATAGTTGGTGAAAACTTTAAGCTCCTTCACCTCGAGCTCCTTGATGATTTTGAGGCCTACATCAGAACTTCATATTCAACCTCATTATTGGAGGTCTTGAAGTCCAACCTGCGCACATATTCTAGGATGACTCCATCGAGATTCATGAGGATGAACCCTATTTCACTTCCTTGAAAATTTGAAGCTCTGTCTATATGTAGGATCTACCAAGGCCCTACCTTGTTGCCCTCTGCCTAGACAAATATTGCCTCTTCGTCTAGGATAGAGTATTCGACAAGGCAGTCAAGCAGCACCTGGGTTTTCATGGCTGGTTGTGGGCGATAATTGATATCAATCTTTCTAAGCTCAATGGCTTATTTTGCCATGAACCCGAAGGTGTCAATCATCTGTAGTATAGATTACAAAGGCTGGTTGATCAAGATGATGATCAAGTGTGCCCAGAAGTACGAAGTCATCAGGCCATGATGATGAGGCCATCTCAGTCTTGGCATATCTAGTTTTTGCACCCTGCAAGATCTTACTTATCTAGTATATAGATTTGTAGACTCCTGCATCTTCTTGAACAAGGACTAAACTAAAAATAAATGGCGAGATAGATAAATACATGTACAACTCACCTACCAAGGACTTCAATAACAATGATGAAGATCCAAGGTACTTCTTGAGATTCTTGAAGCTTGTCGACACTCATCCGACCACTCAAAAGTCCCAAATCTATCTCAACATCTTGAAAATTGGGAGGTACTTCCCAATCAACCTTGAAATGAACCGGTTAAGTACCGCTACCCATCCTGCTAGGCATTGCACATCCCTCTTGGTGGTTGGATGCTTCATCTCTAATAGTACTTAGATCTTCTCCAGGTTTGCCTCGATGCCCTATTAAGTCATCATGAATCCTAAAAATTTTTCTACGATGATGCCAAAAGCACACATTAGGGTTGAGTTTTATTCGGCATTGCCTTAGTTCATTGAAAGCCTCCTTCAAGTTGGCTACATGCTGATCTACCTTGGTGCTCTTGACTAGTATATCATCAATATAGACCTACACGTATTAGCAATCTAGTGCTTGAATACCTTGTTGACAATGCGTTGGTAGGTAGCACCAAAGTTTTTTAAACCCAAGAACATTATTTTATAGCAATACTGATCTCTTTCGGTAATGAAGGCTATCTTCTCTTTATTTTTCGAGGCCATCTAGATCTAATTGTAGCTCAAGAAGGCATCCCTCAAGCTAAACAGCTTGTATCCTGAGATGGAATCTATAAGGTGGTCAATTGTTGGCAAGGAAAAGCTATCCTTTGGATAGGCTTTGCTAAGGTCGATATAGCTTATATAGATTCTCCAATTATCATTGGCTTTCTTCACCATAACAACATTAGTAAGCCACTTTGAATAGTAGGCCTCTCAAATGATTATGGTCTTTAGGAGCTTATCCACCTCTTCTTCTGTAACCTTCTATTGCTTTGAGGCAAAGCTCCTCTTCTTTTATCAAACCACGTGGTGACTTAGATCAATGTTCAACCTACAAACAATAACAACAGGAGAAATACCTAGCATGTTAGAGGCTAACCAAGAGAACATATTGGCATTCTCCTAAAGGAAGGTGAGGAGCTGCTCATGCAAATTGAGTAGGTGTAGGGCTCCGACCTGGATGGTCCTACTGGGGTCGCCTCCAAGAGGCACGGTAATTAGCTACTCCACTGGTTCACCTTGGTTCTTCTTGATCTCGTCTCTAAGATCTAGTCCTTTAATGGGTGATGCTTCTATTGGCTTACTTCCCTTTGCTACTACCAAGAGACATTGCCTGGCAAGCATCTGATCCCCACCGAGCTTCCAACTCCATTTTTGATTAGGTGCCAAACAAGTAGATATTGATGGTTCATATAGAGAAGTTGGTTCTCAATGCATGTAATTCAAGTTGGCCAAGAATGATGTTGTAAGCAAACGGCACCCGAACTACTAAGAAAGTTGGTTGCATGGTTGATTGCCAAGGTATCAACATTGCCATTACTAATAGGGTGGCTTCTCTTTTGACTATAATTAAGTCTTCCGAAAATCTGACCAATATGATGTTTACATGACTTAGCCAATCAGGTGGCAACTTCATTTTTTGAAAAGCATCATAAAACAAAATATCAGCAAAATTTTCATTATCAATAAAAATTCATCTGACATCATAATTTATTATTATCATCCAAATGATGATAATATCATCATTAGAAGTTTAAACCTTCCAAACATCATCATCAAAGAAAGAAATAACTTTTTATTTGCACCGTCTCTTTGGGGAAAACTACTATGCCCAATCTCCTTCTCCTACTACCAACAAAGCCCAAGATCATGTTGATAACACTAGCCGTTGGTTTGCTGCCATGGTCATTCTCCTTATTAGGCTAGATTCAAGGAGGCTCCTTTGCTGCACAATGGTCTTGGTCCCGAATATACTTGTAAAGGTAGCCTCGGTAAATCAAGGCCTCGACTCATCCTTCAATTGCAAATAATTTTCGATGTCATGGTCGTGATCTCGATGATAGTGGTAATACTTCCTCTTATCCTTCTTTATCGGGCAAGACTTATATTGATTGAGGCCAACAAAGATATCCCTAGCCTTCAATCTCCAGTATCTGGGCCTAGGGGATGGACAATGGAATGTAATTATTGAAGCATCGAGATGGAGTCCTCGGACTTTCACTTTTATGCGGTCGAGAGGACTCCCTTTCATTATGGGTCCTTTGATCCTCCTTGCAAGCTCGTTTCTTTCTTGCATTCTTTTTCTTTTCCTCCTATTAACATAAAGTCCAACCTTCCTCAGCTTGTGCATACTTCCGAGCTCAGACAAAGAGATCAGCATAGTCTTTCATGAAGTCCTTGTCAAGAGAGAAGATCAAATGGCTACTCCTCAGCCCTTGCTTGAGCATTGACATGGTGACAGACCCGTTAAAATCTTGGACTTCAAGCATGGTGGTATTGAATCACACCACGTAATCTTAGAGCGACTCTCCCTTTCTTTGCTAGATCAAGAAGAAGCTATAGATATTCTTCAACTGGGATCCGTGATTACCAAAGTGGATAACGAACCAACTTCCAAGCTGATCAAATGAGTGGGTAGATCCTGGTTGGAGGTCGAAGAACCATTCCCTCGCCACTTTCCTGAGAGTGGCAGGAAGGTAAGGTAGAGTAGGGCATCTAAAGCCCCTTAAAGCATCACGAGTGCTTTATAGCCCTTCAAGTGACCAAGCAGGTCCATCAAACTATCATATGGCTTGACCAACAGCATCTTGAGCTGTCCAAAGACTGGCTCATCTAGAATCTCCTAGAAAAATGGAGAATGCAAATTGAAGCTAAATTGTTACTGAAAATACATCTTTCCAGGCTCACAACAGTCGGAGTCATTCTACGTGTTGGAATGGCCGGTCTTGAATTGCAAATATGCGCTAGCATGGCGGCCTCCGATCAGGTGATGTGAAGCTGCGAGAGAAAGGTTTGAGAATGCTGGCACCAATATTGGGAATAGCGGGTAGATGGGATTTGGCCATCTTGCTCAGTACTTGACATTACTAGGTTGAAAAAACTTGGTCTAGTTATGAATTATGTTTCTGGTGTTCAGAATTGGGAGGTATTTATAGTTTGGTCATCTTGAAGTTATGAGAGGTATTTACCAGTCCCACACACACAGAGAGAGAGAGAGAGAGAGAGAGAGAGAGAGAGAGAGAGAGAGAGAGAGAGAGAGAGAGAGAGAGAGAGAGAGAGAGAGAGAGATGGACAAACAGGCAAATTAAAAGAAACAAGTGCTGACATGGTATACATATTCAAGCTCAAACAGAGGATATTGTAGTTACATATTACTTGACACTTGTTCACACAAACAATCCATATCAAAGTATATCATGTCTGAAGTCGATCACTCATCAGACCATGTGATGCCATAGTCCCCTACTTGGGACTTAGGTATGTCCAATGCCTTCCACAGCCGGAGAAGCATCAACGATATTGTTAGCACAAGGTGGTTGGAAGTCGTGGTCAGCATCGCAGCCATTGACAGAATCGCACTCATCAACCACTTTGGCCAGGACAGACTTCCCGTCAGCATTGATTCTAATGTTTTTGAGGCAACGGCTTCCTCCATTGTACCAACCGGTGGATAATGCTACCACCATTTCATCATCACCGTGGTAGCTGTTATCGCACTCGGATGGACCTCCACCATCACCACCCTCGGCAAAACTATTGATGGTCATGGTTGCATGTGTATGGCCCGTGACTGGAGGTGAGCAATGGTACCGAGGATACATCTTTCCAGCCTCGCAACAGTCGGAGTCGTTCTCGGTGTTGCAATGGCCGGTCTTGCCTCGCAAGTATCCACTGGCATGGCAGGCTCCAATCAATCGTTGCGAGGTTGCGAGACAGAAGCTTGAGAGTGCTAGCAATAGCACCATGGCAATGGCTGGCAAATTGACTCTGGCCATCTTGATCTACACTTAGCCTGGAATACTTGATTTTACTTCGGTCTGATCCCCATGTTTAGAGTGTACGTGTATGTATTTATAGTTTGGTTATGTGTTAAGAGTTTTCATATGGAATGAGAACTTACGTTTGCCGTTTTCCGTTCGAAACTGTAACCACACGGCGGCCATTCATCTTGACCCTCACGGCACTCCTTTCTGTTTGTTCTATTTGTGTGATGATTAAAACGCCACGCTTTCAAGTAGTTGTTATTATTTTGGACAGAATCTGGCCGATTCGGGTAATGAGTTAAGATTTTGTCTGGTCAAACTTGAATAGGATTATCAATTATGAATTCAAGCATTACATTAGACTGTTTTGCTCATGTTTGGTTAATTACATGGATTTGATCTCTCATTTTATGTTTCTTTTTTTGTTTTCCCGAACTACATTGAGTTTATTTTTCTTTCAACTCTTTTCTTGGGTTTTTTTGTTCCAGAAGTTTCCTTCTCGAATCCAATTTTTTTTTTACCTACGCCTCAGCTAATTTCACCAACTTTGTTAAAGCTAGATATTATTTGCATTATCTAGCGTCACTGTCAAGTTGTTTGTCACGCTCAGCCATGGAAGAGGTTTGAGGTGCGAGTCCCCATTGCATCTTTGGGATTTTGAAACTCTGGACTCAATGGAGATTGGGACACGGCCCACAGATCGAGAAGCTTGAATGTGTGACCGGCCGGATAGTAGGGATAATGCAGCGCGCAACGAGGAATACTTGATATAAATTTGAGGCTTAAAAAAAAAATATTCCTGCATTTTTGTATAAGATTGCAAATATCCGTCCTATATTTTAAATTTTTGTACTATCAATCTTGTATTTTGCATGTTGATATAATGTAGGAGTTCGGACAAGGGTTCGCTGGAATACCCGCTTGTCATCTAACGTGGAAGTTGTCTAAGATTTTTTTTTTTTTTTTTTTTTTTTTTTTTTTTTTTCTTCAAGGAAGAATGAATGTGACAACTCTCCACATGGAAGCCAACCCACGACGTGGGGCCAACCATGTACGCCAGACAAAACAAGCCAAAAACCTTTTTTTTTTTTTTTTTTTTTTTTTTTCAAGGAAGAATGAATGTGGCGACTCTCCACATGGAAGCCAACCCACGACGTGGAGCCAACCATGTACGCCAGACAAAACAAGCCAAAAACCTTGCCTCCACCAAGACGAGTCATGGTCGTTTCACTGAGCAGCTCCTGAGTACCCAGGCTGACTCCGATCGGTCCGGCCGACGGCGAAATGGCGGCCAACGAATTCTGCTACCAACCACGGTTTCTACGACTGTTTTTGGGGGCAGCACCTAACGAACCCCCGAAACTCCTTGGATGCCTCTCCCAAAAGGAGGCAACTCTCCGAAGCATATCACGCTTGTTAGCACCACCCAGCTCACCGGTACCATCCAAATATTATCACATCCCAGATCCAAAATATAACACGGTCATGCTACCATAAGGTACAAGTCACGATAGCACCGCACAGAAACCGATCAATCAAAATCTTAAATAAAATAAAAAAGATTATCATAAATAAAATATAATAAAGAGGTTAATTCAAATTATTAATTAAATCAAGGTTAGTTCCAAGTATATATCTAAATCTAACGTCAATTATCAAATCTATATCTCAAAATTCATAAATTATCTAAATAATTAAATTCAATTATAAGATTTTAAAACTTATTAGTACAAACTCTAAGCTTGGATCATTTATCATTCTTAGTCTTATTCCTCTTAAAAGAGAAATAAAAAGATATGGGCTATAGTAGCTCAATAAATAAAATCTATACTCTTTTTATCAGGTCAAATATAAGATTTTTCATGATAATATTATATTAAAAAATTAACATATATTACAAAAAATAAAGCATTTCATAGAATAATATAAGAAAACTAATTATAAAAATAATCATGTATGCATAAATCATGAACATTTCATAAGCATGATTCATAAGTGATGCGGAATTAATATGCATGCGATTATTTTTGTGTGTTTTATATATGGGGTGAGGTAGTTAAATCCCGAATATCATATCAAAATAAGATGTAGAGAGTTCTATATGAATTTTAGAAGCTACGCATACAAATCAGGATCTAAGAAAGCAGTAAAAAAGGGGATCGCCGAAACTGAGAAGCTTCGGTCAGGGCCAGTTCATTTACAATAAAATTACTGGAGAATATAGGGATGTACCTGGTAACGTCTGATGCATCTGATGAAGATCGCAGCGAAGAGATCACTCGTTCCTCGATGGATGCGGCCTGGAAAATCAAGCCGGAGGCCCATGAATTCATGGCTTTCTGCTCGGTGGTCCGATTGCAGCCCGACTGGAGTCGTTGGATTCGTAGGAACTCAGAGACCTGCAAACAACCGTCAAGGGTGAGGGAATAAAGCTGGAAATAAGAAAAATTTGAGAAAAGATAGCAAGGGGCGTGTTGGAAGAAGAGGCTTGGAGGCTTGGAAGAATGTTGGTCAGCTAGGGTTTCTTCGGGCAGCACTTCGGCAAGACTTCAGGCTCACACAAGATTCCTTAATGCACACAGCAGGGAGGCACATAGCAAGAAAAGAACTCAATAGAATTTTCATTCATCAAAATAATCTACCTCATACATGAGAAGGGGTCCTCTTTAAATAGGCCCAAGCAAGGACACATATGTCATTACAAATGAATATCATTCCCACACAAAGTTCTAATCCTAGCCCACTCTCTCCATATGACACTAGGATACTCTCTCCCTCTCCCTTTTGGTCAGCCAAAGGAGGTGACCATAGGGGAGGCCGACCAAGGGGGGTGTCCATAAGCTGGTTTGGTTCCCTGGTTCCCTCCTGTGCCTTCATCTGGCCCAATTAGCTACGGGTTGCAGTTCAGGGCTCCCGGGCTTCTGATTTCTCCTCCTGAGATTTTCAAATCTTCAGGCTGGGTTGGACTTGGTCTTCACTTGTATGATGTGGTCTTGAGTCTTTAGTGTACTTGGAAAGGATTCAAAAAAATAAAATTAGCTCAACATAAGTTGACTAGCACTGGACTAAACTAGCTCAACATGAGCTGACTAATACTGAACTGAAATGACAACTCAAAAAACTCAAATGACAAACTAAAATGGACTTAGTTGGACTAAGTCCTTATTACAGATGGACTCAAATACTACTAATTAATCCATAGAGGGTTGAGAAGCCTCTGTCTTATTCTGGTGCCTCTGGTGTCCCCACCAATTCTCCCGAGGTGGGAGGAACTTGACCCTGTCGAGTGAAGATCAGGCTGGCTCACATATCTCTCGAAAATATCTGGGCCGAGGCATTGCAAGTCCTCTCGAGAAATCCACAAATCATCCGACTCTGGCCAGCCTTGCCATCGGATCAAGAAGCGTTGATAGCCACGGCCCCGAGTCATAATGGCTTGATCGTCCAGGATATGCTCGATCAGTTCTTCTCTCTCAGGCCAATTAATTGGTGGACACTCTGGGTAAGGGTCACTCTCAACAGAAGGGATAGGTCCAAAGGTCTCACTGGGTATCGTTGCCGGTTTCCTATACTCAACCAGGTCTGTAATATTGAAGGTAGAACTAATGACCAAATTCGAAGGCAAATCTAATACATAGGCATTTGGTCCAACCTTCTCTATCACTTTAAAAGTCCGGCTCTGTGAGCATTAAGCTTCTTTTTAGGCCTAAGCCTAACCAAGACAGAATCCACTACATCAAGTTTCTTGGCCCTTGTTCGAGAATTAGCCAGTTTGTTTCAAAATTAGTGCAGGTGGTGAACATGCTGGGCACATGCAGACTCCAAACAGATGATGCAAAGGACTCATACCAACACCTAACAGACTCGACTATGCATTCCTATCCAAAGAGGTTTATTAGGTCTTAACTACAACTTGGGTGTGGGGCATGAGTTGTGGTTGATGGATGACATACAGAAGAAAATTTGCTAGTAACTCCTAAAAGATGCCAGAGGGTCTGCCAAAAGTAGGTAGCAAATGGGATGGGCTCTATGGATTCTTGCAACCTAGCAACCTCAACAAATTATATCCTAATAGTTCTAGACACATGAGAAGACTCAGGAAAGTGTAAGAAATAGGAAGGGAATTCAGGGACTGGTTCTGGGCTAAAGAGACTGACCTTAATGTATGAATATGGAGTTATATCTATGGGCAAGAAAAGGTCCATGCTATGAAAGGATGGGTCAATAATTTCTGGGAAGAGATCTTCAATAGGAATGGGAGGAAGGGATTCATCCTGAGGGAAATGGGTTAAGTAAGCCAAATCCTCAATAAAGTCTTCTAGTTCATGGAATTTAGGATTGGGCTCTATAATTAGGCTATTTTCCATGGTTTCCTTAGGTAAGGTTCTAGCAGCAGTATTTAAGTTCTCCTCCTCTAATTGTTCTTCCACTATAGGTTCCTTTACTTGACTTAACTTATAGGTGGCCTCTTTAAATTTCTCAATGGGCTCAGGAGTTTCTTTTTTTAAATTTTCAAGGGGTTCATCCTCTTCAAAGTCTTCTCCTTCATATTCGTCAACTAAACTAGGATCAGCCTCATACACTTCTACCTTAGGCTCATTAATAGGTTCTGGGATCTCTTCCTTGCAAACTAATGGGATAGGAGTAGTAGGCTAGTCTAAAGGAAGTCAGCTCGGTTTGGACTTAGGTTCAAGGAAATTATCCTTATTGGACTTAGATTGATTGATCATGAGTTCCCTCTAATATAACTTGAATTCCCTAGCTAGGTGATAGGTTTCCTCTACGTCCTGAATTTGCCAATGAAACAGCTCCCACCGGATATCCCTACACAGGCCATCCTGAAATCTAGCTATGATCTTAAACTCAGGTTCGATTGTGTTATATTTCCTACTAAACTCGTTAAATTGGTCAATGTACTCAGACACAGTTATATTCCCTTGTTTCAATTTGTATCATTGGTCTAAAAGTTTGTATTCATAAGATTCACCTAGGTACTTCTCTCTCAATTTACTTCTCATGGCTTTCCAGGTACGTATTTCATTTCCCTATCGATAACATTCATCCTCAGTACGTTCCCAATGTTGCTTGGCATATCTGATTAACCCCTGTGCAGCCAAACTAATCTTCTCTAACTCTGACATCCCAGTATACTCAAAGTGCTGATCCATCATATCCTCCCATTCAATATGCACCTTAGGGTCTGGTCTTCCATCAAACAGGGGTGCATAAGGTTGGGTGCTCCTAATGGATTATTCATCTTGGTTCAGGTAATCATAATTGGGTCTCCTATGGTTAGGTTCTAAGGATGGATCATGGTATGGGGTTCTCCTAGGGTTGGGCTCCCTAAATGGGTCAGAGTATGGGGTTCTCCTAGGGTTGGACTCCCTATATGGGTCTAAGTATTGGGTTCACCTAGGATTGGACTCCCTATATGGGTCAGAGTATTGGGCTCTCCTAGGATTGGACTTCATGGTCACACTAGTTGAATTGGATTAAGTCTACTGGCATTGGGTTCCTAACCTAATGGTCATGCAATCAAACACACACATCGACTCCTAAGCTAGTGCACATGCAAGACTCGATCAAACCAACTACAGCTCCCTAAACATAGAGTCCAAAACTAGATGCTCAATCAGGATGGCAAACTAGCCTATAGTAACCCTGTACTCAGCTAGGCAGGTGTAAGGGGAGTGTTAGGTCCCTGATTGCCAATCCTAGATACCAATCAGAGATTGGCCAGGTAGGCGGACCAGCACACAAGCCCTTCGAGACTGAATCCCTAAACCACCGTTCTAGACACTAATTATAAGGAACATACAGGTTAGCTTGACATAGTGATCTGACACTTAGCCCGGACCCGACCAGTTGGTGTCCCTAGCCCACTAGGGCAAATTAAGTCTAATAGATTTTAAGTTAGGCTTAGGACCAAATGCAGGGGATGTGATTTTGGACTAAGGAGAGGTGATCAAATCCTCCCCCCATCTGACATAGTAAGAGTGCCCTTAAAGATAGTTTATGCAATGATGGCAGGCAGATGATGCAAAATTAGGGTTCAAGTATTTTAAGTAGCTTTTATATATATAATTTTTTTTGTTCTTTTTCAGAAATATGATTTGCAGCCAATGACCTAATATGCTAGAAACATACTAAAAATAAAAGATATGCAAAAAAAGGTGCTAAACAAAACCCTAAACCTTCCAAAATTGTCTTGCTGAAAAATAGAGCCAAAAATTATAAGCTGTATTTCGGCTTGCAGAAACTGCATAGACTGAAATAAAATCTGTAAAGAATTTTTAAAATACTTTAAATTAAGATAAATCTATAAAAACAAAAATCAGGATTTTTGGAGCTTCTAGTAAGTAGAAACAATTAAAATAATAGTATATATACGGACTATGATGGGTGCAGAAAATGAGCCCTAATCTAAGCTTTGATATCAGATGATGCGGAACTAATATGCATGCAATTATTTTTGTGTGTTTTATATGTGGGGTGAGGTGGTTAAATCCCAAATATCATATCAAAATAAGATGTAGAAAGCTCTATATGAATTTTAGAAGCTACGTATGCAGATCAGGACCTAAGAAAGCAGTAAAATAAGGGATCGTCGGGACTGAGAAACCTCAGTTAGGGCCAGTTCATCTACAATAAAATTACTGGAGAATATAGGGGTGTACCTGGCAATGTCTGATGCACCTGGTGAAGATCGCAGCAAAGAGATCACTCATTCCTTATGGATGCTGCCTGGAAAATCAAGCCGGAGGCCCGCGGATTCCCGGCTTTCTGCTCGGTGGTCTGATTGCGGCCCGATTGGAGTCGTTGGATTCGTAGGAACTCGGGGACCTGCAAACAACCATCAAGGGTGAGAGAATAAAGCTGGAAATAAGAAGAATTTGAGAAAAGGCAGCAAGGGGCGTGTTGGAAGAAGAGGCTTGGAGGCTTGGAAGAAGGTTAGTCAGCTAGGGTTTCTTCGGGCAGCACTTCGGCAAGACTTCAGGCTCACACAAGATTCCTTAATGCACACAGCAGGGAGGCACACAGCAAGAAAAGAACTCAATAGAATTTTCATTCATCAAAATAATCTACCTCATACATGAGAAGGGGTCCTCTTTAAATAGGCCCAAGCAAGGACACATATGTCATTACAAAGGAATATCATTCCCACACAAAGTTCTAATCCTAGCCCACTCTCTCCATATGACACTAGGATACTCTCTCCCTCTCCCTTTTGGTCAGCCAAAGGAGGTGACCATAGGGGAGGCCGACCAAGGGGGGTGTCCATAAGCTGGTTTGGTTTCCTGGTTCCCTCCTGTGCCTTCATCTGGCCCAATTAGCTACGGGCTACAGTTCAGGGCTCCCAGGCTTCTAATTTCTCCTCCTGAGCTTTTCAAATCTTCAGGCTGGGTTGGACTTGGTCTTCACTTGTATGATGTGGTCTTGAGTCTTCAGTGTACTTAGACAGGATTCAAAAAAATAAAATTAGCTTAACATAAGTTGACTAGCACTGGACTGAACTAGCTCAACATAAGCTAACTAATACTAAACTTAAATGACAACTCAAAAGACTCAAATGATAAACTAAAATAGACTCAGATGGACTAAGCCCTTATTATAGATGGACTCAAATACTCCTAATTAATCCACAGAGGGTTGAGAAGCCTCTGTCTTATTCTGGTGCCTCTGGTGTCCCCACCAATAAGTCATTCTTATCATCTATCAATCACCATGCTTCTTAATTAATAAAGTTATTATTTTATATGCTAACTTTATACTCATTAGCGGGGTCATATTTCTTATGGATGTTAACTCCAAGTATCAACCTTTCCAATTCTAGAGACTCATTTATAACCATTTGAGAGTTTTTAAAATATGTATATATTTTTTTTTAAACATACTTATACATAGATGGAAAAACAATAAAAGATATGATAATATTCATGTTTCATAAACATGCTATTTTTATAAAATACATTCATGAAATTACTTATCATCATAAAACAATTTTTTTTCATGTTATATTCAATTATTCTGTAGGCCAATGACCTGCCCCTAGGTGATTGCTATAAATGCCTTCATGGACCTATTGAAGTGCGTAATCCAACCCGGATGGCAAAAATTGGAGCAGAGGCATTGAATTCGACTTCTTATATAGTCAATTATTAAGGTAGATATACCACATGGAGCTTGTCACTTGATCTTTCAAGCCTTAATGGCATCAGATGGCATGACCCCTTCAATGATGTAACTACTATTGGGTTAATCCAACTATGCTCATGTTCAACTTGAAGAATAATTAGTGGTTCTTCGATGCTTGGCCTTTTCAGGTGCCTAACGAGGGCCATCTAGTTGAGATCGAAATATCCCAACATTGCCAAATGAGATAGCGCATCAACTCGAGAATTATCCAACCTCAGATTTGCTGCACTTCCAAAGTCTTAAAGTCTAAAGAGAGCTCACTTATCTTTTATAGGTACTTTGCCATCGTGGGGCCCCTATGTTGCCCAGGTGGCCTTTCCCAAGAGGGGGGTGAATTGAGAATTTTAAAAGATTTAAGCAAATGTGTGCTCTGTTAAGTATTCTTTAGTATGGAAAGTGCTATGATTAGAATAATTATAGCAAAAGCAAGTAAAAGCAGAAAAGGCACAATCACAAATACAACAAGTTTATAGTGGTTCGAAACAACCTCACTCCTACGTCCACTATCCAAGATACCACTTAAAGTTTTTACTATATTCATCCAAGGAATACAGCCGGATTGTTTTCATGAGCTCACAATCCAAAATCCAAACATGGTTTTAACCGGGCTAACCAAAAATTCAAACTTGGTTTTGACCGAGCTCACCAAAAACCCACTATAATGTAAGTTTTAAGACGGGATCACTAACAACCCACTACACTTGGTTTTCAAGGCTCACCAAGAATTTAACAAACTCATAAAAGAGTTAAGAAAATACAAGCAACTTTATGACAAACCCAAGTTGTCTGATGGTTGCAGTTGCAGCTAAAAGGAAGCCTTCTTAATTGTACTTGAATGCTCCTTAATGGCATCTTGGATTCCCCAATAAATGCTTCAAACTTCATATGAGAGTTGGTGAAGACTTGAAGACTCTCTTGAATACTTTCTCTTGAATATTCTCACCAAATAAACATTAAAGATCATTAACCTCTCAAAAGATGTCCAAATCCCTTATAAATAGAGTCTTGTACTCTTCTTTGGTGGATATAGCTGTTGTAAACCATTGGGATTCGAAATATGATCGTTGGAGCTTGATTTGATTTTAAACAGCAAGTTCTGGAACTAGCCATTACTTGCCTAAAACTGGGATTCGAGTCGGCTCGGATTCTCAGATAGGTCGGCTGGTTGTACTGGTCGAGTCGGCTCCTCTTCATCAAGTCAGCTCGCCTGCCTTGTTCTTCAAAACTGATTATATCTGAACTCTATAAGAGTCGACTCTTCTGTTCTTGAGTCGGCTCGCCTGCCTGTTTGAGAAATTCTTACTCTGGTCGAGTCGTCGCGGATATCCTTGAGTCGGCTTGGATTCTAGAATTTCAGAATTGTACTCTGCTTGAGTCGGCGCAACTTTCCTCGAGTCGGCTCAGATACCTGCATGCCATTAAGTTGTGTTTTGTGCCAGAACTCAAGTCGGCTCTTTATGATTTGAGTCGGTTCTTCAGGGAAGTTATCCACTTTTATGAATTCTTGAGTGATTTTTTTGGACACTTCTTTTCATAAAATATTTTCAATATTATCAGAAATTTGCTTGACATACTTATAAAGTTGTAGGAAGTATGAATGTGCATTAAAATCATCCTACAAAAACTTAGAAAAGACTTAAAAGTAGTTAGCAAAATAAATGCATGCTCTAATATTTTGTTATCATCAAAATCATTCAAGGGTTCAACAATCTCCCCCTTTTTGATGATGACAAAGCACCGAACATGGAAAAGAAAAATTTACAATTACATGCATAAAGGTATTTGGAAGTTAGTATCAACATGTATCACAAATGTATTAAAGTATATTGACATAATATCAAGGCTTTTGAAACAGTTCCATTATGTATTAACATTTATCCAAGCCTATTTTTTCTTAAATTAGAGTCAATAGGTATAAGGCAAAATTGATAGGAAAAAATATATCAGAGTTCAAAATTTGCAAATTGTATTAGATCTTGAGATAGCAAAAGGTATTGGTGTTGGCAATAATGTATCAAAGCTTATTTAGAGCTATTGAATGTATCAGAGCTTAATATGTATCAAATATGTATCAAAGCTAAATTTAGAAAACATATCATAGCATAGAGCTAAAAATGCATAGCTCATTAAGTTCAAAATCAATATAAAGCTAAAATTCATAGCACATCAACATAAAGCTTCCCCTTGTATATTTTTCTGAAATAATGAATGAATTTTCCATGCACATACACTTCATTAATATCATTCTCCATTTCCCCCCCTTTTTTAATTAATCAAAAAGGTATACAATTAATTGCTCCCCTTGTGTTAAGTACTTTAAGCTTGATTTTTGAAACAGAATGAGAAGATTGTTGACATTGTTTGAGATAATTTCACATAGAAACTTTGATAAAGTAATTTAAATTTATCTTGATTAGATGTTGAATATATAATCATCATTGCACAAACATAAAAAGTGAAACAAAGGAAATGCTTTCATTACTTTCAAAATTTTTCATTACAACTTACAAAATTTGAAAGCAGAAACACTAAAGACTAGCCTACTCATTATCACTAGGCTCAACTTTAACAGATTCAGACCTACCATACCAAGATCTAGGATGACTAGAAGAACCTCTAGCCCTAGTAAATGGTCCAGGAGGTGGTTTAGAAGAAATAGGGTCTGGATCAAATACTCCAGGAGGTACAAAAGGTGGTTGAGTAGAGTGAGGTGGTGGCTATGTAGAGTAAGGTGGTGGCTGTCTAGGGGTAGATAAGCTGGCTCCTCTAGCAGTAGAAGATAGCTAACATAAGAAAAGCCAAATAGTGCTAAGCTTAGTCTGTATCTTCTTGATCCCTTCATGAAGTGCAATGATCCCACTAGCTTAAGCATTAGCAAAAGCTTCTGCAGATCCTCTCAATCGGCCAAACTCGGCTCGGAGTATCCCCACACCTGTAGTGTAATCATCCTCACTCTTCCTGGTCTGCTCTAGTGATCCCATCCAAAAAGACAGCTCTCGTAATTCTGATCTGAACTCCTATAATCCATGGTTTATTGTTAGTCGGATATCATCAGACAAAGACCTGAAAGAATCTATCAGTGACTAAAAGTCTCTCTGTGGCTCTACTCTAGTAGACTCAACTATGTCCACTCTGGAGTGTAACTATCTTAGCTCTCCACAGATCTCCTGAAGTCTAGTATCGATTGTTTGACGAAGCTCGCCAAACATCGATCCAATAGTACTCGTCAGGGACTATGATAACTGTTTGATCTGCTGAGCAAAGAAAGCATGTGATACTGATGGTGCTGAAGTACCTATTGATGGTCCTAGAGCAAGTGTAGCAGAAGTGATGGGGACATCAGGATCAACCCTAGTTCACTATGGGTCCCTGAATTTTGAGTCCCTTAACCATTTTCCAGATTTTATCTTTGTATCCAATAACCTGGCTATATTAGCCCTTTGAGTCCTGTAAGTAGGGATGAAGTCATTTGAGTCATTTGAAGTCTTGTAATAAGGATTTTATCATGTGAGCTCAATGCAGCCCTTTGTGTTTAGTAATTAGGGTTTTACTTAGCTAAGCCCGATTATGCTCACTTGAGTCCTGAAATAAAGTCTAATTTTGAATGAGCCAAGTTTTGTAATAAGTACCCTATTGAGCCCTACAATAAGTTGAGTTGTCTCAACCTCGTGAGTCCAGTTAAGTCCTGTAAATTTGAGTTAGTCCAATTTTATACAAGAGGAGGATCATCAGCCAAAGCATTCACTAGGCCCTCCCAGGTCAGAGCAGAGTCCAAGCCCATGAAGCCTCCACACTTGAAGATGCCTGGCACCTCGGGAATATTCCATCTTCTAGGTGCTCCAGCCTAGAGGCCCTCTCCAACCCAGAAGCCTAGAAAAAGATGGCACCCCAGGCCTTCCCCAGTCCAAATTAAAGTGGGTGCCCAAGGTTTTCCCAGCCCATGCGCCAAGCCCATCTGGAGGCCGTCCAAGCCCACTTGAAGTTGCCCCATTTGCTGCCCAAGGATCATAAGGAGACACCCCATAGCCCAAGCCCAATCCAAGGAGGTGCCCAAGCCCATGAGGGGCCCTTTTACCAAGTCCAAGAAGGGGATAGAAGTCCACATTCAACTAGGAATCAAGTTTTAATTCTATTCAAATTGTGTACTACTAGTCCTAAGTCACTTTGTAATTCTCTTCCTAATCAAACTTTGTAATCCAATCTTATCAAGGAGAGGACCTAGGTTAGCCTATAAATACCTCACCCCTCCATCCTCTTGTAACTATTGAATGATTGATTGAAAGAAAGAATGATGGATGAATTATGATTAATGAAAAGTTGAGAATTTTTTTTGCATTGCCTTTGCCTTTGTGCATCAATCTCTGTGAGGGAGTGAGTGAGAGACCCATTTGCCTTTGCTCCTTGAGCATCGAGGGGTGTGAGACCTTATTTATCAAAACCCTAGCCGCCCTGCTTCTTCCACCTTGGACGCCCAACAATCAAGCCTCATCTTGGCCGTCCCTGCTACTCTCTCTTCCTTTCTTCTTTCAGTGATTCATCCCTTTTCTCCTTTATTCTCTAATCCTTCTTTGGTGTTTTACAGGTCCTTCGAGTTTCACAACTTTAGGGTTTCGTTTGCCTAGCCATCGGGTCGACGAATTTAAAGTCGACGGATCCGCGAGTATTCAACTCGACTTTCAGGCCACATCCGGGAGCGACGAGTAATCTCTTCATAGAAGCAGCAACAATCATTGCTAGGTACACATCCCCTAAATCTCTAGAGTGAGTTATTGCAAAAGAGCTTGCCCTACCGGGATTTCTTAGCCCTGGCGGTCTTGTTTTTATTTATTTTGAGGGTCTTTTTTGTATGCTTGTGGTCTAGAATTTTTATAGGATCATCCTTTTATCTATTTGATCTAAAATTTGGGAATTAAAATATTAACTTAATGTTGAATCTATGAAAATTCCCTTGCATGCTAATTAGTCCCCCATCATTTGGTATCAGAGCACTTTTAGGGCTAATTTTTTGCATCCCGTAATTCTTGCATGTAGTCTGTTAAATTAATTGTTTCTGCATATAGGGATCTAAGAAAAATCCAATTCTTATTTTTCTAGATTCATCATATTTGACTCCTATTTATCAGTAATTCTTATAAATTATTCCAAATTATATATTTTCTAAACACCAATTTTCTACCATAGAAGATTTCTGCATCCTATCATCTACATTAGGGGTCCGAATTTTGGTCTATTTTACCATCTTAGGTTTTTTATTTTTTCTCTAAAATTTGCACGGCATACTCTCTATTCAGTCCTGATAATTTTTATTATTTTTAATTATTTTTATAGAAACAAAAAAAGTATAAAAACCTGCATCCTAGAAATCCTAATATGAATTCTGAGTTTTCTACATCCTTCCAAGAATCATAGGTGTTGCATCATCATCTGATTTTTGTTCTACATGAAATTTGGTATATATTATCTTCACTGTTAATCCTCTGTCTTGAGATTTTTGTGAATTTTTTCTGCTCTAAAAACCATGTCAACTTCTGCCACAAATCAAACCCATAATTTCAGTTTTGCATGCCTGACTAAACCAAACCTAATCAACTATCAAACCCCACCTCACCCAAGCCAATTTTGTTTGCTAACTTAACCAACTCAAATTTAAGTTGCCATCTCATAAAAAGACTAAAAAAAAATTATTTTTCTATTTTGTTATTAGATTGCATTAGGGCTTATCGAATGTGCATCATATCATTAACCTAATTTTAAGGGCACTTTCACTATCTCAGATCAAGACAGGAGGTCATTACCTGTCATGGGCCCAAAACAACCACCTTGCATACGTACCCAACCTAATTAAAATCAACTAGAAACCTAATTTGCTCTAGTGAGCTTGGGACATTAATAGGTCGGGTCTGAGTTGTGTGGGTAAATTAGTGCATTCAATTCCTCAACTATTACTGAAAACTGGTGTATAAGGCTAGAGGTCCAGAGGCAAACACCCTAAGTAAACTGGTAATTATTTAATTAGGACCCTGTCATAAGCAGGGGGAGCCTCCCACCACCCCACCTCTTACCTGGCTAGTGGAAGGATTAGTTGTTGAGTTGAGTGTAAGTTGAGTAGGCCCATTCAACTTTGGCTCTGGGTATAGCAAACTGTAGTACGTGTTAGCTTTGTATGCTTGAATGCATCATAACACCTTGATTGAATGATTGCATGACCACCAAGTCGGGAGTCCAATACAACCAGTCTAAACCCCAACCCAGCTCAACTATGGAATCCAATCTTGAAACTCTCATAAAAGTCATAAATGACCAGATGAACCAAATGAATTCCCAATTGACCACCCAGATGAACCAATTGACCCAATCCAATATCCAATCCCAAAATCAATTAACCACCCAAATGAACCATATATTTGACCAACTAATCCAATAGAATAACCAAACAATCCATAAGTTTGACCAGGTAGGAGACCAATTAGGAAACCTAGAGAAAACCCCTAAAACCCATCCTAGATCTAAATCTGAGCCCAACCCTACAAGAACCTCATACCATGACCCATACTTGGAGCCTAACCCTAGGAGAGCCCCATACTCTGACCCGTACCAAGAGCGTAGCCCTAGGAAACCCAATCATGATTTCTTTGACCAGGATAAGAGATCCACAACCTATAGATCTAAGCCCAAATTCTATAACTCTAGATCCTATGACTCTAGATCCTATGACTTTAGAACCTATGCACCCACATTCTACGAGCCCAGTAAACCCCAGATCTATAGAGCTGAACCCTTGTCCTATGAGCCCAAGGAACCCATAATCCCTAGGTATTAGCCTAGTGCCAGTGAAGTTTCCCCTAGTCAACTTGAATCCCATAGGATCAGTACCCCTAGATATGAGCCTAGTATTAGTCCACCATCTCTTAATTGACCCACCCCTCAAGTACCCCTTAGTCGACCTGAGCCCATTAGGACTAATGCCCCAAACCCAAGACCAAGTCCTAGTCAAGCCAACCCGAGTCGACCCAACTCGGGCCCAGTATCCCACTAATTCCCATAAATGATAGGAGTGAGGACCTTAAAGTCCAAATTGATTGCACTGATATTCAAGATTTAGAGTATCCCCAAGTTGAGGAGCTAGAAAAGATTAAGAGCAAGTCACTAGAGATTGAGAAGACCCAACATTACGTGCTTTAAATGCCACAAACCGAGACACTATGCTAGCCAATGTTCAGCCAAAGCCTTACATATAGGAGAGCTAGAAGAGGACAAGCCTGAACCCATTACTGAACCTGAAGAAGAGGTGTATAAGGCTGATCCAAGTCTGGTAGAAGAGTATGAAGATGATGAACCCATTGAGAATTTGGAGAAAGAAACTCCTGAGCCCACTAAAAAATTTAAAGAAGACACCTATGAATTGAGTATAGTAGAGGAATGTGAAGAAAAGGAACAAGAGAGTGAATCCAATGAGGAATCAAAGAAAAAAGGTCATGAACCCACTATAGAATTTGAAGAAGAAGTGACTGAGCCAAGATCAAACATAGTTGATGAGAGTGAGGGTTCACCAGTATTGTCCATTGAGGAGGTCCAGGAACCAATCCCTAAGGAACAATCCGAGGAAGTTGATTTTATTTTAGAGGACTTTCCTAGTAAGCTTCCCAAAGACTTCTTGATGACCTTCCACCAATAATGGATTCCTAGCCTACTCTAGAACTAGTGTCTGTAAACCACTCTAGTGCCAAACATGAGGTTAGGACAAGCACCCAGTTAATTTTCCTTAAGCATAGGAGCCTGTTGAACCATGTCTACCTTAAGCACTTCATGCTACAATCCATGTCCTATAGTTCTGGAGAGAATATTTACTGCACCTAGGAAACTTATGGTATCCATACCATAAGACTTTTAGGTTTTATGATTTCCAGAAAATTTTAAGTTTGAAACCTGAAAGGTGGATCGAGTTTTGGATTTACATCTTTAACATAGAGGACAAAGTAAGAATAAAGACTGAAGTGCTACATGGTTTTAATTCTAAAAGATCCCTAGGCCCAATCCCCCTGTTCACACATGCACAGATCTTTGCACCGCATCTGCATCAAGACATTAGCATTCACTTGAACACTGATAATAACAAGGCTAATTCCCGAATTCGAGTCAAAGAGTATGCTGAGGGAGATCATGTAGAGATTAGGTTTAGACCTGAATGGTTTCTTCTGGAGACCATTAAGAAGCTACATGCCTGTGAAGCTGGACCCTTACAAGTGATAAGGAGAGTTGATCCTAGTGCCTTTGTGTTTATGTTACCCCCAGATTTTGGCATTAGCTCAACTTTCAATATCTCGAGCTTAGTATGCATGGGCACCAGCAATGACACCCAGTGAGATTTTTGGACCTCACCCTATTCTTGAGAGAGAATCCTTACCTGAGTGTCCACTAAATTATCTTGGGAGAGGAATACGGATCGGGCATGACCTGGACGGCCAAGCTGTTATAACCCTGGACCAAGGCTATCCATATCGCTTGGTCGATGGCAAGACCGATCAGACTCTGAATGTTCGTGGATCCCTCGAGAGGACCCGCAGTTCCACGACTCAATCCTTTTACCTACACCAGATTGACCCTTACTCGATAGGGTCAAGTTTCCCCACCCTGTGAAAATTGATGGGGATATCAAGATCAACCCTAGTTCACTATGAATCCCTGAATTTTGAGTCCCTTAACTATTTTCCAGATTTTATCTTTGCATCCAATAACCTGGTTATATTAGCCCTTTGAGTCCTATAAGTAGGGATGAAGTTATCTAAGTCATTTGAAGTCCTATAATAAAAGTTTTATCATGTGAGCCCAATGCAGCCCTTTGTGTTCAGTAATTAGGGTTTTACTCGGTTAAACCCGATTATGCTCATTTGAGTCCTGAAATATAGTCTAATTTTGAGTGAGCCAAGTTTTATATTAATTTTCTTATTGAGTCCTGTAATAAGTTGAGTTGTCTCAACCTCATGAGTCTAGTTAAGTCCTGTAAATCTGAGTTAGTCCAGTTTTGTACAAGAGGAGGATCACCAGCCAAAGCATTCACCAGGCCCTCCTAGGTTAGAGCAGAGTCCAAGCCCATGAAGCCTCCACACTTGAAGATACCTGGCATCCCAAGAATATTCCTTCTTCCAGGTGCCCCAGCCCAGAAGCCCTCTCTAGCCCAGAAGCCTAGAAGAAGATGGCGCCCCAGGCCTTTCCCAGTCCAAATTAAAGTGGGTGCCCAGAGTTTTCCCAGCCCATGCGCCAAGCCCATCTAGAGGCCGCCCAAGCCCAATTTAAGATGCCCCATTTGCTGTCCAAGGACCATAAGGAGATGCCCCATAGCCCAAGCCCAATCCAAGAAGGCACCCTAGCTCATGAAGGGCCCTTTGACCAAGTCCAAGAAGGAGATAGAAGTCCGCATTCAACTAGGAATCAAGTTTTAATTCTATTCAAATTGTGTACTCCTAGTCCTAAGTCACTTTGTAATTCTCTTCCTAATCAAACTTTGTAATCCAATCCTAACAAGGAGAGGACCTGGGTTAGCTTATAAATACCCCACCCCTCCACCCTCTTGTAACTATTGAATGATTGATTGAAAGAAAAAATGATGGATGAATTATGATTAATGAAAATTTAAGAGTTTTTTTTGCATTGCCTTTGCCTTTGTGTAGTGACCTCTGTGAGGGAGTGAGTGAGAGACCTATTTGCCTTTGCTCCTTGAGCATCGAGGGGTGTGAGACCCTATTTATCAAAACCCTAGCCACCTTGCCTTTTCCATCTTGGATGCCCAATAATCAAGCCTCATCTTGGCCGCCCCTGCTACTCTCTCTTCCTTTCTTCTTTCAGTGATTCATCCCTTTTCTTCTTTGTTTTCAATCCTCCTTTAGTGTTTTACAGGTCCATTGAGTTTCATGACTTTAGGGTTCTATTTGCCTAGCCATCGGGTCAGCGGATAAAAATCTGACAGATTTGCAGGTATTCAGCTCGACTTTCCAGGCCGCATCTGAGAGCGACGAGTGATGTTTTCATGAAAGCAGCAGCAATCATTGCTAGGTACACACCCCCTAGCTCTCTAGATCGAGTTATTGCAGAAGAGCTTGCCCTACTGGGATTTCTTAGCCCTGACAGTCCTGTTTTTATTTTTTTTAAGGATCATTTTTGTATACTTGTGGTCTAGAATTTCTATAGGATCACCCTTTTATCTATTTGACCTAAAATTCAGGAATTAAAATCCTAGCTTAATGCTGAATCTACAAAAATCCCCTTGCATGCTAATTAGTCCCCCATCAAGAAGGTACAGGGGTAGAAGTCTTTGCTGGTCCTGGTGAAGTCCTAGGACTCTCAGGCTCTCTCAATATCTATGTATACTCATCAGCCTGTATGTCATCATCTCCTCTATGAATAGTATCAGTACCATCAATAGGGTGTACAATCTAATCATCTTCACCTTCCTCCTTATCTGAAGAAATCCCAGCTCTCTGTTCTGATGACTTCTTTAACCAAACTCCTTCAATTTGATGGTAGCCCATCCTTTGAAGAGATTTTTCTAAGTGTCAGTATGATGCAATAATCTACTGTCCTCTCCATCCAAGTTAATACCAAAATATCTGAATACTAAGGTGAAGGCCATACCATAAGGTAGACACGCTTTGGCCTTATGAACTACATCTCGCATCTGAATCAGCATAATATAAGATAGATTAAGGGTCTCCCCCTCAATCATGTATCTCATAAATATCAGATCTCTTTTGCTGACCCAGTCAAAATGTCCAGTATGAGGCAAGAAGATTTTGCTTTTGATATTGTATAGGAGCCTCATCTCTAGCGATAAAACATTGGCTTTCATATTTGTTATCCCATCTACACTATTGGACTCTAGAATAAGCCTTAGAGTTATTTACTTATCCTTCATGATTAGGTGACATTCTCCTCTATTAGGCATTTGAAGAATTTGGCTTAAACTAGCTTCATTCATAGATATTCTAACCCCTTTAATAGATGATGTTATCCCGTGCTCTTCTAGGGTTAGATTTTCAAAAAAGGTTCTTATAAGGTTTGGGTAAGTAGGAACATCTAAAGAGCAAAAGTATTCCCGGCCTTGAATTTTAATCTAGTTGCCTATCCGAAACCCTTGGTTTTCCAAAAATGAAAATTTTATCTTCCTACCAGTGGTTACAAGGAGATTTCCCATCTAGATGACTTGTCTTGGAGGCACTGGAGGCGGATTTCTGATTTCTTCCTGTTCTTCCTGTTCTTCCAAATAAGTTGACTCTTCCTATCTTTGCTTAGTCCTTCTTTCTCTTTCAGCTCTTGGATCAACCCTATGAGATCTCTTGCCGACTACTCTTTTCGATGCCATTGGCAGAGAAAAGATTAGGTTTAGATTGGATTGAGTGGATTTTGGGAGAGTAGGGTAGGAGAGAGTATTCTAAAGCTTAGTGAGAGAGGGTTCTTAAGTTCAGCTAGGGTTTGACTAAGAATAAGGTCTAAGAAGTGTTATGTGGGTTTTATATAAAAATGCTCAACCCGATATTCTAATCGGCTCGACTGGAGCACTAATGCTCGAGTCGACTCAAACCAAAACTCTCTAGATGGTTCAAAAAGGTTCTGAATTGGTTTCTAAAGAAGTGTATACACTTACAAAGATGGTCAATATTCTTAAGTTAATGTAGGAGGCTCTCTAGATAATTTTTTCTTAATTTTTTGGAGTAATTAAGTCAAAAAACATTAAAATGGGTCATATAAGCCTAATTCTCCTTTAATCATCTCAAATATCTTTTCATTAAGTGGCTTAGTAAAAATGTCTGCAAGTTGGTTCTCAGTTGGAATAATTTCAAGTTCAAATTTTCTATTTAAAACATGATCTCTTGTGAAATGATATCTAATTTCAATGTGCTTTGTTCTTGAATACTGAATTGGATTTTTTGTCAAATTTATAGTACTTGTGTTATCATATTTGATAGAAAATTTAGTTTGTGTAACACCAAAGTATTCTAGTTGTTGCTTAATCAATAACACTTGTGCACAATAACTCCCTGCAGCTACATACTCTGTCTCAGCAGTAGATAGTGCTACAGAGTTTGGTTTCTTACAGTACCATGAGATTAAATTCAATCCTAGAAATTGGTAGGTACCACTAGTATTTTTTTTTTATTTTACAACCAGCATAATCAGCATCCGAAAATCCAATTAAGTTTAATGAATATTGCTTTGAATATCATAGACCTAGATCACTTGTTCCTCTTAGATATTTTATAATTTTTTTTTATTGCAAGCATATGTGATTCTTTAGGATTAGATTGAAATCTAGCACATACACATACACTAAACAAGATATCAGGTCTACTTGCAGTTAAATACAACAGTGATCCAATCTATCTCTATATAGCTTTTAATCAACATTGTTGCCATCTTCATCTTTGTCTAATCTGCAGGTAGGGCTCATGGATGTGCTCATTTATTTGCTTGACTCCATACCAAACTTCTTGATGATCTTCTTGATGTACTTTGCTTGGTTTATAAAGGTTTCATCCTTTGTTTGCTTTATTTGGAGTCCAAGGAAGTAGATTAGTTCACCCATCAAGCTCATCTCAAATTCTCCCTGCATTAACTCAGTAAATTCTCTACAAAGGTTCTCATTAGTTGCACCAAATATAATATCATCTATATAAATTTGTACAACTAACATATCATTATTCTTTTTTTGATAAATAAAGTTTTATCTACATTTCCTCTTACAAAATTATTTTCAAGAATTTGCTTAATCTATTATACTAGGCTCTGAGTGCTTATTTAGTCCATACAATACTTTATTAAGTTTAAAAACATGATTTGGAAAAGCATGATCTATAAAACCTGGTGGTTGTTCTACAAAAACTTGTTCTGATATAAAATTATTTAAAAATATACTTTTTATATCCATTTAAAATAGTTTGAAATTCATGTAGTAAGCAAATGCAAGTAGTAATCTTATAGCTTCTAGGCTTGCTATGGATGCATAGATTTCATCAAAATCTATTCCTTTCTCTTGATTATATCTTTTAGCCACTAATCTAGCTTTGTTTCAAATAACATTTTCTTTTTCATCTAGTTTATTTTTATAAACCTATTTAGCTCCTATGATAGGATGGTCTGATGGTCTATATACTAATGTCCATACATTGTTCCTCTTAAATTGATTAAGTTTTTCATGCATGGACATCATCCAATTATGATCATTTTTAGCTTCTTCTAAACTATGTGGCTCTATTTATCATACAAATGCTAGGTAATCATGTGCTTCTCTATGTGATGACCTAGTCCTAACACCTTGAGAAGGATCATCAATAATTAAATCTCTTGGATGTGAAGTTGCATACCTCCATTCCCTTGGTAGATCACCATGATCTTTACTTATCACTTCTTCTCCTTCTTGTGTTGGCTTGTCTTTTAAGCTCATATCCTTCATTTCTTTTTCAAGTGCACCTATATCATTATCTATACACTCTTCTTTCTTTGAAGGTGAGGTGTTAGCTTCATCAAAAATGACATGGACTAATTCTTCCACAGTTAGTGTTCTCTTATTAAACATCCTATATGCTTTGCTATTAATTGAATAACCCAGAAATATAGCTTCATCAGATTTTGCATCAAATTTTTGTAGGTTATACTTTCTATTATTTAATACAAAGCATTTACAACCAAAAATATGAAAGTAATTAATATTTGGTTTCTTTTCATTCCAAAGCTTATAAGAGGTTTTCTTTAAAATTGATCTTATTAAAATACGGTTTAGAATATAGCAAGCAATGTTCACCACTTCTGCCCAAAAGTACCTTAGAAGATTGCCTTCACATAGCATTGTTCGAGCCATTTCTTCCAAAGTTCTATTCTTTCTCCTTACAATACCATTTTGTTGTGGTGTTCTAGGAGTGGAGAAGTTATGATCAATGCCATTTTCTATGTAATAATTATCAAAAAATTGATTTTCAAATTTCGTTCCATAATCACTTCTAATAGATACAATTGAAAGATTTTTCTAGTTTGAAACTTTCTTGTAGAATTTTTGAAAGACTTGAAAAGTTTCATCTTTATGTGTAGTAAACAATATCCATATAAATCTAGAAAAATCATCTACTATCACAAGTGCATATTTCATACCACTTAGGCTTGTGGTCCTAGTTAGTTCAAATAAATCCATGTGAAGTAGCTCAAGGGGTCTACAGGTTGAAACCATATTTTTAGATTTAAAATTTTCCTTAGTTTGTTTACCCATTTGACAAGCATCGCAAACATGTTCGAAATCAATTTTGAATTTATGTAAATCTCTAACTAGATTCTTAGAAATTAATTTGGCAATTGTATGCATGCTAGCATGACCTAATCATCTTTGCCAAAGTAAGATAGACTCCTTGATTTTAGCATTCATTACAACTAGATATGTATTACTAGTCATGGCTAAATCATTCAGATCTACCACATATATATTTCCAAGTCTATGTCCAATGAGTGTAGTGCTAGAATCAAGTGAGTTAGTTACTGTACACATAGATGATTCAAAGACAACCTTGAAGCCTTTATCACATAATTGACTAATACTTAACAAATTATATTTCAATTTATCTACTAGCAATACATTTTCAATGAAAGTAGAAGAGATTATTTTGATCTTACCAATTTCGATTATTTTTTCCTTATTATTATCTCCAAAAGTTACCAATCCTGCTTTCACTTGTAGGGTGATGAATTGCTCTTTATTATCCGTCATATGCCTTGAGCAGTCTCTATCCATATACCATCATTTCTTTACATTTTGGACTGCAAGACATTCCTGCAAAACAATCACGGAGTATTTTTAGGTACCCAAGCTATCTTGGATCCTTTCAGGTTAGTAAGATTGGTTCCTTTGGGAATCCAAATTCTTCTAATTATGTTCTTGCTTTTCTTTAACATATTACATTGAAATGATTTGTGTCCAACCCCATTACATGCATAACAAACAACTCTAAAATTTTGAAAAGATATAAATTTTGATGCTCTATAAGTAGAAGTATTAGATACAGAAGTAGAATCATTTAACTTAAAAGATTTTTGATTTGAAATTTTGGGTACATACTTTGAAGTTCTAAAAATGGATGTGAAGCATTTGATACAAAAGCTTTTTGAAATAAAAGTTTCGGTACATAAGCATTTGAAGATACAAATCTAGTAGCTGAGATTTCATTTTTATTCAAAGAGTTATAACTGATTCTAATCTTATTACTTGAATCTCTTTGTTCTTTCAAAATTAACTCAAGCTTATTAGAACTTAAAGTTAGTTTTTCAACCAAAGGCTTGAGTTTTTCTACCTCCTTTTTCAAACCAATGTTTTCTTCAAGTAAAGCTTTATTTTTCTCAAAGTAACTATTCTTTTCAGTTTGCAAAAGTTTATAGTTTTCAGAATATATAATCAGTTCTTTTTGCAATAGCTTATTCTTTTCTAAAATTTCAACATTTTCATTCATTAATGAATCATTGCTATTCTTTAAAGCTCTAATTTTTATCCCAGCCTTTTTAAATTCAGACAGTAAATCATGGAATGCTGAATTTAGCTCCTTAAAAGTAAATTCATTGTGAGGCTCAGGAGATATTACCTCATCTTCAAGATCCATGAGATATAGATTGGCAATTTTAGTGGTCTCTAACTTTTTAGTTGAAGTCAACTCCTCACTATCACTCCAAGTGGCAACCATCGCTTTCTTCTTCTTTTTCTTATATGTCTTCTTCAATAAAGGACAATCAGTACGGATATGCCCCAGCTTCTTGCACTCATAACAAATGGGCATTTGATCCTTTTCTCTTTCTTTCTCTTTGTCCTTGTCCTTGCTGTATTCACCTTTCTTGTAAAATTTCCTGAAGTATCTTCCCTTTTTCTTGTCCATAAATTTTCTAAATCTCTTCACGACCAGTGCTATGTCTTCATCTTCTAATTTCTCTTCGAAGGAGGGGCAGTCTTCTTCAGATTCATCTTCTTGTTTCTTCATTTTCGATGCAATTTTGAAGGCAATAGTCTTCTTCTTTTTCTGATCATCTTCATTCCTATGATGCATAGTCAACTCATGTGTTATTAAAGAACACATCAGTTCATCCAGAGGTAGTGTGTTCAAGTCTTTTGCTTCCTAGATGGCAGTTACTTTAGGATCCCACTTGTTTGGAAATGATCTTAAGATCTTCTGTACCATATTTGCATTAAAGTAAACCCTGCCAAGACTTTTCAAATCGTTAATAATATATGTAAAATATGAAAACATAGTAGAGATAGTTTCATTTTGTTTCATCTTAAACAGTTCATAGTTGTGCACAAGAAGGTTAATTTTAGAAGTCTTCACTTGGACAGTTCCTTCATGGGTTACCTCGAGTTTATCCCAAATTTTTTTTATGGATAAGCAAGTAGAAATTCGATTGAACTCATTTACGTCCAAAGTATAATATAACAAGTTCATGGCTTTGGCGTTTAACTCATCCATTTTCATGTCGTGTCATCCCAATCCTCTTCAGGTTTTGGGACATCCACGTCATCAACCTTTATCATGGATATATGAGGTCCCTTGAGAATGACCTTTCACAATTGAAAGTCTACAGCTTTAATGTATATTTTCATTCGAGCTTTCCAATAAGAATAATTTGTGCCAGTGAATAGTGGAGGTCTATTTGTTGATTGGCCTTCAGCAAAGGAAGTACTCAAGGGATGAGCCATTAATCTTTACTTTAATTAAAATTCAGAGACACTGCTCTGATACCAGTTGTTGCCCAGGTGGCCTTTTCCAAGAGGGGCTGAATTGAGAATTTTAAAAAATTTAAGCAAATGTGTTCTTTGTTAAGTGTTCTTTAGTATGGAAAGTGATGTGATTAGAATAATTAAAGCAGAAGCAAGCAAAAGCAGAAAAGGCATAATCACAAACACAGTAAGTTTATAGTGGTTTGGAGCAACCTCACTCCTACATCCACTACCCAAGATACCACTTGGAATTTTCATTATATTCATCCAAAGAATATAGCCGGGTTGTTTTCATGGGCTCACAATCCAAACTTGGTTTTAACCGGGCTAACCAAAAACCCAAACTTGATTTTGATCGGGCTCACAAAAACCCACTACAATGTTAGTTTTAATATGGGATCACTAATAACCCACTACACTTGGTTTTCAAGGCTCACCAAGAATCTAACAAACTCACAAAAAAGTTAAGAAAATACAAGCAACTTTATAACAAATCCAAGTTGTCTGATAGTTGCAGTTGTAGCTCAAAGGAGGCCTTCTTAATTGCACTTGAATGCTCCTTAATAGCTTCTTGGATTCCTCAATAAATGCTTCAAGCTTTATATGAGAGTTGGTGAAGACTTGAAGACTCTCTTGAATGCTTTCTCTTGAATACTCTCACCAAATAAACATTAAAGATCATTAACCTCTCAAGAGATGTCCAAATCACTTATAAATAGTCTTGTACTCTTATTTGGTGGATATAGCCATTGTACACTGTTAGGATTCGAAATATGACCACTGGAGCTTAATTTGATTTCAAACAGCAAGTTCTGGAACTAGCCGTTACTTGTCTAAAACTAGAATTCGAGTCGGCTCGGATGCTTTGAGTCAGCTCGGATTCTTAGATAGGTCTAAAGGTTGTACTGGTCGAGTCGGCTCCTCTTCATCGAGTCGGCTCACCTTGCTTGTTCTTCAAAACTAATTATATCTGAACTCTGTAAGAGTCGACTCTTCTGTTCTTGAATCGGCTCGCTTGTCTATTTGAGAAATCCTTGCTTGCCTGTCTATTTGAGAAATCCTTACTCTGGTCGAGTCGGCTCGAATCGGATACCCTCGAGTCGGCTCGGATTCTATAATTTCAAAACTTGTACTCTACTTGAGTCGGCTCTTTGCTGATCGAATGTCTGACTGAGAAACTGAAGCACTGGATGAGTCAGCTCGACTTCCCTCGAGTCGGCTCAGATACCTACATGCCAGTAAGTTGTATTTTATGCCAGAACTCGAGTCGGTTCTTTATGATTTGAGTCGGCTCTTCAGTGAAGTTGCCCATTTTCATGAATTCTTGAGTGATTTTTTTTGGACACTTCTTTTTATAAAATATTTCCAATATTACCAAAAATTTGCTTGATATACTTACAAAGTTGTAGGAAGTATGAATGTGCATTAAAATCATCCTACAAAAACTTAGAAAAGACTTGGAAGTAGTTAGCAAAACAAATGCATGCTCTAATGTTTTGTTATCTTCAAAATCATTCAAGGGTTCAACACCCTGGCTCTGAATTTGCCTTGCACCTGTCCGATAATAAATTAAGAGTTGGTGAAAACTTTAAGCTCCTTCACCTCAAGCTCCTTGATGATTTTGAGGCCTACATCAGAACTTCATATTCGGTCTCATTATTGGAGGTCTTGAAGTCCAACCTGAGCACATATTCTAGGATGACTCCATCGAGATTCACGAGGATGAGCCCTATTTCACTTCCTTGAAAATTTGAAGCTCTGTCTATATGTAGGATCTACCAAGGCCCTACCTTATTTCCCTCTACCTAGACCAATATTGCCTCTTCATCTAGGATAGAGTATTCGATAAGGCAGTCAGGCAGCACCTGGGTTTTCATGGCTGGTTGTGGGCGATAATTGATATCAATCTTTCTAAGCTCGATGGTTTATTTTGCCATGTACCCGAAGGTGTCAATCATCTGTAGTATAGATTACAAAGGCTGGTTGATCAAGATGATGATCAAGTGTGCCTAGAAGTACGAAGTCATCAGGCCATGATGATGAGGCCATCTCGATCTTGGCATATCTAGTTTTTGTACCCTGCAAGATCTTACTCATCTAGTACATAGATTTGTAGACTTCTGCATCTTCTTGAACAAGGACTAAACTAAAAGTAAATGGCGAGATAAATAAATACATGTACAACTCACCTACCAAGGACTTCGATAACAATGATGAAGATCCAAGGTACTTCTTGAGATTCTTGAAGCTTGTCGACACTCATCCGACCACTCAAAAGTCCCAAATCTATCTCAACATATTGAAAATTGGGAGGTACTTCCCAATCAACCTTGAAATGAACCGGTTAAGTACCGCTACCCATCCCGCTAGGCATTGCATGTCCCTCTTGGTGGTTGGATGCTTCATCTCTAATAGTACTTAGATCTTCTCTAGGTTTGCCTCGATGCCCTATTAAGTCATCATGAATCCTAAAAATTTTTCTATGATGATGCCAAAAGCAGACATTAGGGTTGAGTTTTATTCGGCATTGCCTTAGTTCATTGAAAGCCTCCTTCGAGTTGGCTACATGCTGATCTACCTTGGTGCTCTTGACTAGTATATCATCAATATAGACCTACACGTATTAGCAATCTAGTGCTTGAATACCTTGTTGACAATGCGTTGGTAGGTAGCACCAAAGTTTTTTAAACCCAAGAACATTATTTTATAGCAATACTGATCTCTTTCAGTAATGAAGGCTATCTTCTCTTCATCTTTCAAGGCCATCTAGATCTGATTGTAGCTCAAGAAGGCATCCCTCAAGCTAAACAGCTTGTATCCTGAGGTGGAATCTATAAGCTGGTCAATTGTTGGCAAGGAAAAGCTATCCTTTGGATAGGCTTTGCTAAGGTCGATATAGCTGATATAGATTCTCCAATTATCATTGGCTTTCTTCACCATAACAACATTAGTGAGCCACTTTGGATAGTAGGCCTCTCAAATGATTCTGGTCTTTAGGAGCTTATCCACCTCTTCTTCTGTAACCTTCTATTGCTTTGAGGCAAAGTTCCTCTTCTTTTATCAAACCACGTGGTGACTTAGATCAATGTTCAACCTACAAACAATAACAACAGGAGAAACACCTAACATGTTAGAGGCTAACCAAGAGAACATGTTGGCATTCTCCTAAAGGAAGGTGAGGAGCTGCTCATGCAAATTGAGTAGGTGTAGGGCTCCGACCTGGATGGTCCTACTGGGGTCGCCTCCAAGAGGCACGGTAATTAGCTACTCCACTGGTTCACCTTGGTTCTTCTTGATCTCGTCTCTAAGATCTAGTCCTTTAATGGGTGATGCTTCTATTGGCTTACTTCCCTTTGCTACTACCAAGAGACATTGCCTGGCAAGCATCTGATCCCCACCGAGCTTCCAACTCCATTTTTGATTAGATGCCAAATAAGTAGATATCGGTGGTTCATATAGAGAAGTTGGTTCTCAATGCATGTAATTCAAGTTGGCCAAGAATGATGTTGTAAGCAAACGGCACCCGAACTACTAAGAAAGTCGGTTGCATGGTTGATTGCCAAGGTATCAACCCTGCCATTACTAATAGGGTGGCTTCTCTTTTGACTGTAATTAAGTCTTCCGAAAATCTGACCAATATGATGTTTACATGCCTTAGCCAATCAGGTGGCAACTTCATTTTTTGAAAAGCATCATAAAATAAAATATCAGCAAAATTTTCATTATCAATAAAAATTCATCTGACATCATAATTTACTATTATCATCCAAATGATGATAATATCATCATTAGAAGTTTAAACCTTCCGAACATCATCATCAAAGAAAGAAATAACTTTTTCTTTGCACCGTCTCTTTGGGGAAAACTACTATGCCCAATCTCCTTCTCCTACTGCCAACAAAGCCCAAGATCATGTTGATAACACTAGCCATTGGTTAGCTGCCATGGTCATTCTCCTTATTAGGCTAGATTCAAGGAGGCTCCTTTGCTGCACAATGGTCTTGGTCCCAAATATACTTGTAAAGGTAGCCTCGGTAAATCAAGGCCTCGACTCATCCTTCAATTGCAAATAATTTTTGATGTCATGGTCAAGATCTCGATGATAGTGGTAATACTTCCTCTTATCCTTCTTTATCGGGCAAGACTTATATTGATTGAGGCCAACAAAGATATCCCTAGCCTTCAATCTCCAGTATCTGGGCCTAGGGGATGGACAGTGGGATGTAGTTATTGAAGCATCGAGATGGAGTCCTCGGACTTTCACTTTTATGCGGTCGAGAGGACTCCCCTTCATTTTGGGTCCTCTGATCCTCCTTGCAAGCTTGTTTCTTTCTTGCATTCTTTTTCTTTTACTCCTATTGGCATAAAGTCCAACCTTCCTCAGTTTGTGCATACTTCCGAGCTCAGACAAGGAGATCAGCATAGTCTTTCGAGAAGTCCTTGTCAAGAGAGAAGATCAAATAGCTACTCCTCAGCCCTTGCTTGAGCGTTGACATGGCGACAGACCCATTAAAATCTTGGGCTTCAAGCATGGTGGTATTGAATCACACCACATAATCTTAAAGCGACTCTCCCTTTCTTTGCTAGATCAAGAAGAAGCAATAGATATTCTTCAACCGGGATCCGTGATTATCCAAGTGGATAACGAACTAACTTCCAAGCTGATCGAATGAGTGGGTAGATCCTGGTTGGAGGTCGAAGAACCATTCCCTCACCACTTTCCTGAGGGTGGCAGGAAGGCAATGTAGAGTAGGGCATCTGAAACCCCTTAAAGCATCACGAGGGCTTTATAGCCCTTCAAGTGACCAAGCAGGTCCATCAAACTATCATATGGCTTGACCAACAGCATCTTGAGCCGTCCAAAGACTAGCTCATCTAGAATCTCCTAGAAAAATGGAGAATGCAAATTGAAGCTAAATTGTTACTGAAAATACATCTTTCCAGGCTCACAACAGTCGGAGTCATTCTAGGTGTTGGAATGGCCGGTCTTGAATTGCAAATATGCGCTAGCATGGCGGCCTCCGATCAGGTGATGTGAAGCTGCGAGAGAAAGGTTTGAGAATGCTGGCACCAATATTGGGAATAGCTGGTAGATGGGATTTGGCCATCTTGCTCGGTACTTGACATTACTAGGTTGAAAAAACTTGAGTCTAGTTATGAATTATGTTTCTGGTGTTCAGAATTGGGAGGTATTTATAGTTTGGTCATCTTGAAGTTATGAGAGGTATTTACCGGTCCCAGAGAGAGAGAGAGAGAGAGAGAGAGAGAGAGAGAGAGAGAGAGAGAGAGAGAGAGAGAGAGAGAGAGAGAGAGAGAGAGAGAGAGAGAGAGAGAGAGAGAGAGAGAGAGAGAGAGAGAGAGAGAGAGAGATGGACAAACAGGCAAATTAAAAGAAACAAGTGCTGACATGGTATACATATTCAAGCTCAAACAGAGGATATTGTAGTTACATATTACCTGACACTTGTTCACACAAACAATCCATATCAAAGTATATCATGTCTGAAGTCGATCACTCATCAGACCATGTGATGCCATAGTCCCCTACTTGGGACTTAGGTATGTCCAATGCCTTCCACACAGCCGGAGAAGCATCGACGATATTGTTAGCACAAGGTGGTTGGAAGTCGTGGTCAGCATCGCAGCCATTGACAGAATCGCACTCATCAACCACTTTGGCCAGGACAGACTTCCCGTCAGCATTGATTCTAATGTTTTTGAGGCAACGGCTTCCTCCATTGTACCAACCGGTGGATAATGCTACCACCATTTCATCATCACCGTGGTAGCTGTTATCGCACTCGGATGGACCTCCACCATCACCACCCTCGGCAAAACTATTGATGGTCATGGTTGCATGTGTATGGCCCGTGACTGGAGGTGAGCAATGGTACCGAGGATACATCTTTCCAGCCTCGCAACAGTCGGAGTCGTTCTCGGTGTTGCAATGGCCGGTCTTGCCTCGCAAGTATCCACTGGCATGGCAGGCTCCAATCAATCGTTGCGAGGTTGCCAGACAGAAGCTTGAGAGTGCTAGCAATAGCACCATGGCAATGGCTGGCAAATTGACTCTGGCCATCTTGATCTACACTTAGCCTGGAATACTTGATTTTACTTCGGTCTGATCCCCATGTTTAGAGTGTACGTGTATGTATTTATAGTTTGGTTATGTGTTAAGAGTTTTCATATGGAATGAGAACTTACGTTTGCCGTTTGCCGTTCGAAACTGTAACCACACGGCGGCCATTCATCTTGACCCTCACGGCACTCCTTTCTGTTTGTTCTATTTGTGTGATGATTAAAACGCCACGCTTTCAAGTAGTTGTTATTATTTTGGACAGAATCTGGCCGATTTGGGTAATGAGTTAAGATTTTGTCTGGTCAAACTTGAATAGGATTATCAATTATGAATTCAAGCATTACATTAGACTGTTTTGCTCATGTTTGGTTTATTACATGGATTTGATCTCTCATTTTATGTTTTTTTTTTTTTTTTTTTTCCGAACTACATTCATTTTATTTTTCTTTCAATTCTTGCATCTTGGGTTTTTTTTTGCTTTAGGGGTTTCTTGCTTGAATTCCAATTTTCTTTACCTACGCCTCAGCTAATTTCACCAACTTTGTTAAAGCTAGATATTATTTGCATTATCTAGCGTCGCTATCAAATGGTTTGTTGCGCTCAGCCATGGAAGAGGTTTGAGGTGCGAGTCCCCATTGCATCTTTGGGATTTTGAAACTCTGGACTCAATGGAGATTGGGACACGGGCCACAGATCGAGAAGCTTGAATGTGTGACCGGCCGGATAGCAGGGATAACGCAGCGCGCAACGAGGAATACTTGATATAAATTTGAGGTTTTTGAAGAAAAATCACATTCCTGCACATTTTTGTATGAGATTGCAAATATCCGTCCTATATTTTAAATTATTGTGCTATCAATCTTGTAATTTTGCATATTGTCATAACGTAGGAGTTCAGATAAGGGTTCGCTGGAGTACCCGGTCGTCACCTAATGTGGAAGTTGTAGATTTTTTTTTTTTTTTTAATGAAAAAGAGATGTGACGAATATCCACATGGAAGCCAACCCACCGAGGGGAGCCAACTATGTACGCCAGACAAAACAAGCCAAAAACCTTGCCTCCGGTAAGACGAGTAATGGTCGTTTTAATGCGCGGCTCCCTAGAGTACACCCAGGCTGACCCGGATCGGTCCTGGCCGATGGCAAAATGGCGGGCGAGAGGAATTCTGCTACCGACCACCGTTTCTACTGTTCTTTTTGGAGGCAGCACCCACCGGACCCCCGAAACTCCTTTGAAGCCTCCCCATCCGGCGGTAACTCTCCAAAGCATATCATGCTTGATAGCACTTCCCAGCTCGACAACCATCTCATGGATACAGCCCAAATATTGTCCCAAATCTAAGATATAACACAGTCATGCTACCGTAAGATACAATTCACGGTAATATAAAACCAATCAATCATAATATTAAATAAAATAAAAAATTTATCATAAGTAAAATATAATAAAGAGATATAATTAAAATTATTAATTAAATTGAAGTTGGTTTCGAGCATCTAAATCTAAAATCAAATGCCAAATCTATATCTATATAACTAAATTCATTTACAAAATTTTCAAACTTGCTACTACAAACTCTTAAGTTTGGATCATCTATCATTCTTAACCTTATTACTCTATACAGAAAAGGAAAAAAAATATGAGGTACGGCCGTTCAATAAATAAAATATGCACTTTTATATCAAATCAAGTATAAATATTTTCATGATAATGAAATATTAAAAAATTAATAGATATTATAAAAATAATGCATTTCATAGAATAATACAATAAAACTAACCATAAGATAATTATGCATGCATAAACCATTAACATTTTATAAACATGATTCATAAATCATTCTTGTCATGTATTGATATTATATTTCAAAATATTTGCTCATAGATATTCATGCTATGATCACTTTATATCCTTGACAGGACCATATTTTTTAATAAAAAAAATTTTGTTTTATATATTAACTTTATATCTATTAGTGGGGCCATGTTTCTTATGGATGCTAACTCCAAGTATTGACCTTTCTAATTCTAGATATTCATTTATATCTATTTGAGAGTTTTTGAAATATGTATATCTATTTTTAAAAAATATACTTATGCATAGATAGAAAAACAATAAAAGATATGATAATATTCATGCTTCATAAACACGCTATATTTATAAAACACATTCATAAAATCACTTATCATAATAAAATAGCTTTTTCATTTTGCATCAAATTATTTTGTAGACTAATGATCTATCCCCGGGTAATTGCTATAAATGCCTTCATGGATCTCTCGAAGTACGTAATCCATCCCAAATGGTTACAAAATTTGGAGCATATGCAATGAATATGACTTCCAATGTAGTCTATTATCAAGGTAGATATACCACATGGAGATAATTGCTTGATCTTTCGAGCCTTAATGGCATCACATAACAGGACCCCTTTAATGATGTAACTACTAGAGGGTCAATCTAACTAGGCTCATGCTCAACCTGGAGAATAATTGGTCATTCTTCAATACATGGCCTTTTCAGGTGCTTAACGAGGACCATCTAGTTGACATCGAAATACCCCAACAATGCCAAATGAGATAGGGCATCAACTCAGGCATTATCCAACTTTGGATTTGCTACACTTCCAACGTCTTAAAGTCCAAAGAAAGCTCCCTTATCTTTTGTAGGTACTTGGCCATCATGGGGTCTCTAGCTTCGAATTTGCCTCGCACCTATCCAACAAAAAACTAGGAGTCGGTGAAAATTTTAAGCTCTTCCACCTTGAGCTCATTGGCGATTTTGAAGTCTATAATCAGGGCTTCATATTTGGCCTCATTGTTGGAGATCTTGAAGTCCAACCTGAACACATATTTCGTGATGACTATCGTGATTCACAAGGATGAGCCCAGTTCCACTTTCTTGAAGATTTGAAGCTCTGTCTACATGTAGGATCTGTTGGGGCCTTGCCTAGTTGCCCTCTGCCTAGACCAATATTATCTCTTTGTCTAGGATGGAGTATTCGACAAAAAAGTTAGCCAGTACTTAGATCTTCATGGTTGGATATGGGCGATAACTGATGTCAATCTCCCTAAGTTCGATGGCCCGAAGGTGTGAATCATCTGCAGCATAGATTTCAAGGGCTGGTCGATCAAAATGATGATCGAGTGTGCCTGGAAGTACGAAATCATCAGGCCATGGTGATGAGGGCATAGATCATCTTATCAGTCTTAATATATCTAGTTTTTGCACCCTGTAGGATCTTGCTCATCTATTATATAGATTTTTAAACTCCTGCATCTTCTTGAACAAGGACTAAACTAAAAGTAAATGACAAGATAGATAAATACATGTGCAACTCACACACCAAGGACTTCGATAATAATGGTGAAGATCCTTGAAGCTTGTCGACACTTATCCAACCATTCAAAAGTTTTGAATCTATCTCAGCATCTTGAAAAATGGAAGGTACTTCTCAATCTACCTTGAAATGAACTGGTTAAGTACTGCTACCCATCCTGCTAGGCATTGCATGTCCCTCTTGGTGGTTGGATGCTTCATCTCCAATAGTACTTGGATCTTCTCTAGGTATGCCTCGATGCCCTACTAAGTCTCCATGAATCCTAGAAATTTTTCTATGGTAATACCAAAAGCATACATGCTAGGGTTAAACTTCATTCGATATCGCCTTAGTTCATCAAAAACCATCTCTAAGTTGGCTACATGCCAATGTATCTTGGTACTCTTGACTAGCATATCATCAATATAGACCTACATGTGTTGGCCAATCTAGTGCTTGAATACCTTGTTGATGATGCATTGGTTGGTAGCATCTGAATTTTCTAAACCGAAGGTCACCATTTTATAGAATACTGACCTCTTTCAGTAATGAAGGCTATCTTCTCTTCATCTTCTAAAACCATCCAGATCTGATTACAGCTCAAGAAAGCATCCCTAAAACTTAATAGCTTGTATCCTGAGGTGGAATCTAGAAGCTAGTCAATTATTGACAAGAAATAGCTATCCTTTGAATAAGCTTTATTGAGGTCGATGTAGCTGATATAGATTTTCTAATTATTATTGGTTTCTTCACCATGACAACATTAGTGAACCACTCCAGGTAATAGGCCTCTCGAATGAATCCAGCCTTTAGAAGATTGTTCACCTCTTCTTCTATAGCCTTCTGTTGCTTCAAGACAAAGCTCTTCTTCTTTCGTCAAACCAAGAGGTGATCTAGATCAATGTTCAACTTGCAAATAATAACATCAGGAGAAATATATACCTAGTATGCTAGAGGTTAACTAAGAAAAAATATTAACATTCTCCTAGAGGAAGGTGAGGAGTTGCTCATGCAAATTGGGCAACAACAGGCTCCAACCTAGACAGTCCTACTAGGGTCACCTCCAAGAGGCACAGTAATTAGCTGCTCCACTGGTTCACCTTGGTTTTTGTTGATCTCGTCTCTAAAATCCATCCCTTTAATGGGTGTTGTCGCCTGGATCATCGTGGCCCGCACTCCTACGTGGCATTGGGTCATACCTTCTTCGTCAGATGTCCGATACGTGTGCTCGGTCCTACAAAAGAAAGAAGACTCGAGCCGGGGATCCCAGTGAGGGCACTCCGATGGTCAAGTTAGTGGGAGATCTAGGAGAACAGATCCTCTGAGGTGGATCTCAAACTGGTCTCCACTCTTAGAGGTTTTGAAAGGAAAGAATGAAGTGAGAATTTTGGTGGAGGAAAAGAGCTTGAGCAATGGCGGCTGTATCCGTTGGGACTCTTCCAATGAGTTCTCTAGTAGCCTCAGAGCACTCTTTCTTGCTACTTCTTTCTCTACCTATGTTTGCTTACCTCCTTCGAAGGCCCTCTCCCTCTCTTATAGATAGAAGGTTCTGTCTGTTACCAGCCTCAGGCTCGCCCCACTCATCCTCCCCCCCTTTGGGGATGCTACGAGGTCAATGATGGGCGATGCTTGGGGATCGTACCTGAGCCCCCTCTTCATGGCAGCAAGTTATATCGTGAGTTCTGACATCCTGGTAAGACATCCTATTTGGAAAAACCTGGCAGAGCCTCGATTCGGGGAAAGACATTCTAGGACCTGAGCCCTCTGGTGCAACCTTTTACTTCAAGATGATGTAAACGGTCGGTGGAGGGGTGCGGTGTCTCGAGCGGCGCATCCTTCCCCAACTAGTGTAAACGGTAGCCTGAAGGGACCCTGGTGCCTCGGCGAGATGGCTCCCTGTAGGTCGATACGCTCTCCCTTCGTAGGCTTTGGGTGGTGTGCTGCTACTCGCCTGGCATACCAACTTCATGGTCAACCTTGATCATGGGTCAACCTCGAGCCGGGTGCTCCTCCTCAGTTAAAGGGCATGCGGTTCGAGGGAGCTCGACTTCGACGGGGGCTCGACCTTGAGGGAGCCATCCTGATGGAAAGGCACGAGGCTTGAGGAGCAAAGCGGGAGCTCGACTTCGACCGGAAGCTGACCCTGAGAAAGCCATCCTGGTGGAAGGGCTTGAAGCTCGAGGAGCAGGAGCTCAACTTCGACCGGGGGCTCGACTCTAAGGGAGCCATCCCGGTGGAAGGGCTCAAGGCTCGAGGAGCGAAGCAGGAGCTTGACTTCGACTGGGAGCTCCTGCTTGGGAGCTCAACCTTGAGGGAGCCACCCCGATGGAAGGGCTCGAAGCTCAAGGAGCGGGAGCTCAACATCGGTTGGGGGCTCGACCTTGAGGGAGCCACCATGGTGGAAGGGCTCGAGGCTTAAGGAGCGTAACAGGAGCTTGACTTTGACCAAGGGCTCAATCCTGAAGGAGCCACCTCGGTGGAAGGGCTCAAAGCTCGAGGAGCGGGAGCTCGACTTTTATCAGGGGCTCGACCCTGAGGGAGTCACACTGATGAAAGGGCTCGAGGCTCGAGGAGCGATGCAAAAGCTTGACTTCAACCGAGGGCTCGATCCTGAGAGAGCCACCCTAGTGGAAGGGCTCGAAGCTCGAGGAGCGAGAGCTCGACTTCGACCAGAGGCTCAACCCTGAGAGAGCCATCCCGGTAGAAGGGCTCGAAGCTCGAGGAGCAGGATTGATGTGGTGATCCTTGCCAGTGCAACTTCTAGCTGGGTTCAAGGAGGACTCCACTTCAGTGGTCTTGTTACATCATTTGCCTCCCACTCCCGAGTCCCGATGGAATGTGGTGCTCGGGTTGAAGGGGTTTATTATGGAGCTGACATGAAAGAGTGAAAATCTGGTACTATTAAATGCCACGATCGTCGTCGCTTCACAAATCGCATCTTGAAGCCAATGCGGGGGTGCCACCTCAACAAGTCCGCGGAAGCATGATAACCGATGTTAGGCCCGAGGCGGTCTTCAATGCATCGAGGCATCATCCTTTGGCTATCATCACACATGGTACCCATCCATTGGTGAAGGCTCTAAAAGGACATACGGTCACTACCTGGCCATTTTTGAAAAAGGAGGAGACTTTTCTTAAACTATCTCTTTCGATTTCTCCACGCTCGTAGATAGCTAAAATTTCTTCCTTTCTCGAGCTATCCTTTCCCTCCAAGGCAACCATATTAGTCTTCCCTCTTCATCATCTTCTTCTTCTCCGGCTAGGTTGAGTCCTTTCCAATATCTTTTCAGTCCTTTAGCCTTAGTATTCTCCCTTTTTCCCTGCCTTAGATGGCCCCATCAGATCGGATCCATCATTTTTCTAGCAACCTTGATAAGGAAGGGCCCTCTCAACCGAGGACCCCTTCTTTCGATGAGGAGGATGAGGTTCCTCTCCAAGTCTGTAGGAGTCTCCGCCTAACTAGAATAGTTGTAGGAGGACCCAGGGTACCCCCTTCTACTCCTTCTACTCCTGTGGTTGCTCCTCCTGCTCCCGCACCTTCTTTCATACCTCCTGGTTCGATCGGTCCCTCCGGCATCACTACAACGATGACCAGGGAGGACCTTTCCTTGATTCGAGACACTTACGGGGTCCCGGACTCCATCCAGCTTTTGATCCTAGGATCAGGGGAACGGGTCATTTCCAGTGGCCCGGGTCGATCGCCCTTTGCAAAGAATTCCTCCTTGTGGGGCTCCATCTGCCCTTACATCCTTTCTTCCTTTCATTCCTTAACAACTACCTGCTTGTTCCTGTCTAGTTAGCTCCCAACACCATTAAGGTTATCGTCAGCTTCATAGTTTTTTGTCACTTCCACAGATTTCTTTGTTTAGGACTTTTTTCACCCTAAAGCATCACCCAACTGATGACGGGTGGTGGTTTCTTTCTCCTCGCCCAAAGGGCATGAAATTTGACCTCCCCTCTTCCATCAAAGGATAGAAGAGCAGATACTTCTTCGCTTCGATAAAAGGAGTAGACTGGGTTTGGAGTGATCTGGACTGAATCCCAAACTGTAACTCCCAGGTAAAGGCCTCCGATCGGGAAGTGTATGACTAGCTTGTCTCCAATGACATCCCTTCCCTCAAGATTCTATTTTTGAAGCAAAACCTATTTGATGCCGGGGTCAGCTCAATCCAGGAATTAGGTGAGCCTCTTGAATTGCACCTCTTCTTCTCACATGAGCCCTTTTAGATCTGACGATGACCTATATTATCTCTTTTCTGCAAGCATGAAGTTCTCCATAGACCAGCTCCTGGAGTCCACCTAGAAAAGGAGCACATCGTCCAGGCCCAGGGAGGCTCCATCTAAGAGGGCCAGGGCAGAGCCCAGCCAGGGGTCCTGGCCTGCAATGTCTTCCGGGTCAGAGGGAAGAGCGGCTGGATCATCCTTTGAGTCTCCCCGGTACCAGGTTCACCTTCTAGCCTGGGGACCTAGTGCGACCGTGTGGACCCGGCCTACTACTCCCGTCGAGGTCAATATCTCATATGTCATCGAGGTGGACACGGAGAGGAAAATGGGGAGGGAGCAACCACCATCAATGTCACCGGCACTGTTGACCATGGTGGTGAGCTCCCCGCCAATGGTCGAGGTGCCCTCAATGACATTGCCTCCAGACCCCACGGCCACCTCGGTGCCATCAAACTCCATGGCCCAACGGGTGTCGATCTCAGTGCCATCAAATTTGTCAGTCATCCAGGATCGCGCACTAGCCGAGCGGATGATGGACTTCGCTATCCAGCCGTGCGACCATCCTGAGAGGGGAGGTAGGCTGCTGACGGAGGCCATTCTCAGCATCCTTCCCCACCTCTTCACGGTAAGTCCTTCTTCTCATCACTATTTTAGTTGGAATGCCAGGGCTGACACCCTTGTTGATGCAGGTCGGGACTCAATTTAAATATACTTTTGATCCAGAATTACTACGCTTAGTGAGTGAAGAGGGAGGCCCAGCAAGAGCAGAAGATCAAATTGCTGGGGGCCGAGGCTAGGGCACAGACCAAGAGGGCTCAGGCAGCAGAAGGAAAGAACAAAGCCCTCCAAGTGGAGGTGCTTAGAGTGGAGAAGCAGGCCAGGGACTTCGAGGTGTCCCTGGTCGCAGAGAAGGACTGATCCTTTCACCAGGCAAAGGAGTCTACTGTAGAGGTGGCTCAATTGGAGGGGCGGTCTCAAACCCTCCAATCTCACCTGGACATGGTGCTGACTCGAGCATCGATGGCAGAGGAGAAAGTGGCCGAGGCAGTGGCGTTGATGGAGGACACCAAGATGGAGGCCATCGAAGCAGTGTCGAAGTTCAGGGCCTCGGCAAAGTTCATCGATGAGGTCCGAGAGGTAGCCGTGGGCTCCTTCATCAAGGGTTTCGAGGTCTGCAAATCTCAAGTGGTGCAGGCCTTTTTGGAGTTGAAGCTGGATGAGATTGTCATCCCCGGAGCTCCAAACGGAAGTCTGATGGAGGCAAGGGCTCCCGCAGAGGTGACTAAGATGGAGCCCATAACTGCCAGGCAGCCAGCTTCGCCTGCAGAGGTCCAGGAGGATGCTGGCGTGCCCGCTCGCTGTCTCGAGAAGGAACCAACGGAGCAGTAACTCTATGAATAAGGACCTTTTCTTAGTATACTTTTTTGGCCCTTTGTACTTAAAAATTTTCTTTTTCTTTTGGCACCACCTGGCCTGTCAGGGGTCCTTCAATGATGTAATTACTTCATTTTACTTCAATGAAGCTCCTTTTCTTCCACTGACTTTCTATGTTGCTCGTTCTCCCGCTGTCCTTTCATAATTGCTTGAGCACCAATCTTTGCCATGGCCACTCGTCTGGGGGTCTACAAGCTCCGGCGCTTTCCTGGGAGGCCTTCAAAGTAGCAGGTAATATAAGGAACTTAGAAGTTTTGCGAGTTACCTTCATCGTGCCGGGATCCTTGCCAAAGGGTCCCAGTCATTCGCTGGGGGCTAGGCTCCCATCTTAGGGACTTCCCGGCCATGTCGAAAGTTGGTGGGTGAGTAGAAGGGGCCTAAGAGACCTGGGAGATCGCCTCTACCAGTCCGGGACAACAATGAGTTGGGGGATTTGGCTTGAGAAGTCCTAGAATTTTTTGTCGCCAGTACGGAGTTTGGCTGGCAAAGTGCAGTGCTTCTGGAACATCCTGGCTTGCCATCGCCGAACTGAGAGTCCGACAGATAAAGTGCAGGGCTTCCAGATTTTTTTAGCTTGCTATCACTGAACTAGGAGTCCACTGGATAAGGTGCGGGGCTTCTGAAGTTTTCCGACTTGCCATTATCGAACTGGGAGTCCGGTGGATAAAGTGCGGGGCTTCTGGAGTTTCCCTGCTTGCCATCATCGAACTAAAAATTTGGCAGAAGGAGTACGGGGCTTCTGGAGTTTCCCGGTTTGTAATCACCGGATTGAGAGTCCGGTGGATAGAGTGCGGGGCTTCTAGAGTTTCCTAGCTTGCCATCACCGGACTGGAAGCTCGACGAATAGAGTGCGGGGCTTTTGGAGTTTCCTGACTTGCCATCGCCAAATTAGGAGTTCGATAGATAGAGTACGGGGCTTCTGAAGTTTCTCGGCTTGCCATCACTGAACTAGGAGTTCGACGGATAGAGCGCCGGGCTTTTGGAGTTTCCCGGCTTGCCATCACTGAACTAGAAGTCCGACGGATAGAGTACGGGGCTTCTAGAGTTTCCCGGCTTCATGGTACGGCACCCAAGGTTGGGCAATAGTATTCCTGCATGGCCAAAGATAATGTTGCATCAAAAAAAAATCATTGATAAGAGAAGAGCTTACATCATTGGTAGTACATCCTAAGATTGTTGGCATTCCAAGTTCGCAGGAATCTGGTGCCACCAAGTTTGGCAAGGTAATAGACCCCATGGGGAAGGGCCTCGATCACCCTGTAAGGGCCCTCCCAGTTCAGGGAGAGCTTACTACATTCCCCAGGCTGGGAGACTTCAATCCGTCGTAGTACCAGATCTACCGGGTGGAAGGTCTTTGGTTTCACTCGAGAATTGTAGTACCGGGCTACCCACTACCGATAGGCTACCATATGAAGATGAACCTTATCTCTTGTCTCTTCAAGGAGGTCTAGATTGAGTAGGAGATGGGATGGGTTCTCGGCCTCATCATACTGCTCTATCTGTAATGTGGGCAGGCCCAGTTCCACCAGAATTATGGCTTTAGTGCCGAAGATGAGGTTGAAGGGCATCTCGTTGGTAGCCGTCCAGGGTGTGGTTGGTATCCCCAGAGGATGTTGGAGAGTTCTTCAGCCCACCTGCCTTTGGCCTGGTCTAGCCTAGAATGGAGCCCCTGAGGATAGTTCGGTTGGTCACCTCAGCATCCCCATTGGTCTGGGGGTAAGCTATCGAGGTGAAGCAATGACGAATATTAAGGTCGACGCAGAACTCTTCAAACATCCGATTGTTGAACTGTCATCCGTTATCAGTGATTATAGTATGAGGGAGCCCGAACCGGTAGTTGATTGATTTCCAGAAAAAAGACCTGACCTTGGCTTCGGTAATCCGTGCTAGTGGTTCAGCATTGACCCACTTAGTGAAGTAGTCTATGGCCACTATTAGAAATCTACACTGCCCAAATGCGGGGGGAAGGGACCTAAGATGTCCGTTCCCCACTGAGCAAATGGCCAGAGTGTGGAGAGCTGGGAAAGCGATGCGACCGGCTGATGCTGGATACAAGCGTGTCGTTGGTAGCGATCACATTTCTTTACAAGGTCGGTTGCGTCTTGCCTCATAGTCTTCCAGTAGTATCCTTAGCGGAGGGCTTTACACGCTAACATCCTACCCCCCACATGATTCCCGTAGAGGTCTTCATGTATCTCCTGGAGCATGAAGGCCACCTCTAAGGGCCTTAGACATTTCAGAAGTGGATAGGAATGGGACCTGCAGTAGAGATGCCCATCCATTAACATGAAACGTGCAGCTTTCTTCTTAATAAGACCGGCTTCAAGGCGATCTTCAGGCAAGGTTCTGTTGGTGATATATCTGATGTACCAATCCATCCAGCTAGGCTCCGGGGCGACTTGCTAAACCTTCCTAAGGGTCTCATAACTGGGAGCTTGGAGGTACTCGATATAGGCGTGCCCTACCAACGATTCCAGCACAGTCACGAGCCTAGAGAGGACATCCCCGTATGCGTTCTCCCTATGGGAGATGTGGGAGATGCTGAAGTGCCAGAAACCCACTGTGTTCGAGTGTACTTGCTCCAAGTACTTTGACATTTGAGGGTCTCATGCTTCGAATTCTCCCGAGACCTGTTCAGCCACCAGCTGAGAGTCGGTGAAAACCCTTAAGTTGGGTGCACCCAGCTCATGGGAGACTCTCAATCCAGCGATGAGTGCCTCATACTTTGCCAGGTTATTGGTGGCTTTGTACTGGAAATGAAGTGCGCACTCGACTATGACCCCATCATGATTGGCAAGGATGAGGCCTACTCCACTCCCTCCTGCATTGGATGCACCATCCATATAAAGGACCCAGACATCCTCTTCGGCCAGGGGCTCTGCCTGATCCCCCGATGTTGGTACCTCTGCTTCTTCACCCATGCTGGTACACTCGACCAGGAAATTGGCTAGTACTTGTACCTTCTGAGATGGCCTCGGTCGATAGGTGATGTCGAACTCACTGAGCTTCAGCACCCACTTGGCCAGGTGCCCGAACATGTCCGGATGGCTGAGTATGGCTCTCAGCGGTTGGTCCGTCAAGACCACAATTGGGTGAGCTTGGAAGTATGGCCTAAGGCATTGAGAAGACATAATTGTTGACTCTGGTCTTGATTTTGGTGATTGACAAAATGTTTAAGTATATATGAGTATTAATTATATTTTAAGTGTATTTTTTAGAACTTAGTACTCAATCATGTTGAATGAAGAAATGCTTGTATTTTAGTTGAAAAAGTTCTTAAATTAATGGAAAATCAAGTATATGAACTTTGGAATTAATATGGAAGAACTTGAAGAGGTTAAAGATTCAATTTGAAGATGTTTTAGCAATGGCACAGGCAAGTATCGACACCTGGAAATGAAGTGTCGACACCTGAGGATCAAGTGTCAACACTTGAAGAGTGAAATATCGACTCAAGGCCTGAGATAAATAGAAAATTTCAGAAAGCACTTTCAGTCAAGTGTCGACACCTGGAGCTGAAGTGTCGACACCTGGAGCTGAAGTGTCGACACTTGGAAGTGAAGTGTCGACACCTGGAAGTGAAGTGTCGACACCTGAAAAATGAAGTGTCGATACTTGAAACTGAAGTGTCGACACCTGGAGGTGAAGTGTCGACACTTGAACAGTAATGGCTAGTTTTCTGGGATGCAAAACTTCTCCAACTTGGCTCCAACGGCTATTTTTCCTCCCTAATGGTTATAAACGGTCATTTAAGTGTTGGGAGGCTATATAAACATCAAGAATCAAATGGGAAAGTAATCCTTTGGTGAGTTTCTTGAATATTCTTAAAGGATTCAAGAGTTGAGTGATTCAAAACCTTCAAGCTTCCAAGTTTCAAAGAGAGCATTCAAAGTCTACATCTACAAGCATCAATCAAAGGCTTCATCAACTTGAAGACAAGATCTTCATCAACTCTTAACGGGCTTCAAAGAGATATTTGCCTTATTTTGAAAGTTTTTATTGTATTCATTTATACTTGCTCTTACATTATTTTACTTGAGGTTTTTGGTGAGCCTTGGAAAACCAAAGAGATTTTTGGTAAGCCTTGAAAACCAAAGTGGTTGTTGGTGAGCCTTGAAACCTACTAGGATTTTACTTATGAACCCGAAGCCAAAATAAGTTGTTTAGATTCTTGGTTATCCCGTAAAACCAAGGGTGATTGTTGGTGAGCCTTGAAACCAACTAGGATTTGACTTGTGAGCCCGAAGACAAAATAAGTTGTAAAGGTTATTGGTGAGCCTAAGTTATAAAACCAAACTTAGTAGAATTCTCAAGGGATTCTTGGAGAGTGGATGTAGGTGCTTGGTTGGCACCGAACTACTATAAACTTTTGTGTTTGTGTGATTGTTCTTCTTATGCTTTTATTTATTTATTTCTGCTGCATTTATTTGAAATACACATACACTTGAATTGCATTAGTACATACTTGCTTTAGTTCATATTTTAAATAGTACAAAAGTTTTATAAAATCCAATTCACCCTCCCTCTTAGGTTGCCTACCTGAGCCTACAATTAGTATCAGAGCAGGTGCTCTGTTTGAAAATCTAACGATTTTGAGCTAAAATTCATGGCAACCCTTGTAGGTATTAGTGCTAGACCACCATTTTTCAATGGCACAAATTACACATTTTGAAAAACTCGCATGCGTATTCATATTCAATATATTAATTATTATCTTTGGAAAATTATTATTAGTGATCCTCATATTCCTTCCATGTTGGTTAATGGCATTTTCATTCCAAAGCTCGAAGAGGATTGGAATGAATATGACATTAAATAAACTAAAATCAATGTTAAAGTAATGAACTTGCTTTATTATGCATTGGACTTGAATAAATTTAATAGAATCTCTACATGCATATCGGCGAAGAAAATATGGGACATACTTGAAGTTACTCATGAGGGTACTCTTCAAGTAAAGAATACTAAAATTAATTTGCTTGTACATTCTTTTAAAATTTTTGAAATGATGCATTATGAATCTATTTCTGATATGTATACTAGATTTATGACTATTATTAATGAATTAAAAAGTCTTGGCAAAATCTATACTAATGCTGATTTGGTGAACAAAATTCTTAGATCCTTGCCAAAATCATAGGATCCAAAGGTGACGGCGATCCAAGAAGCTAAAGATATAGAAACCTTATCTTTGGAGGAGCTTATCGGTTCACTCATGACCTATGAGTTAAACTAATGGCAAAGGATAGTGGAAGCTAATGTAAATAAGAAGATAATAGCCCTCAAGGCCAAAAAGAAATTCAAGGCAATGATAGCAACTTGGAGTGATAGCGAAAATTCAAGTTCGGATGATGAAGTTGCCCATCTTTGCTTCATGGCAAATGAGAAAAAGGCATGTGCTGAAAATGATTATAATTTTATCTTTGATGAATCACATGATGCATCTAATGATCTTATGTATGAATATAAATTGCTAAAAATTGAGCACAAGAAATTAAATAGGCTTGTAGATTCATTTTCTCTTGAGAACACCAATCTTGCTGATAAAAATGATGATTTAATTGCCAAGATTGATATTTTAAAAAATGAAAAGAATATTTTTTCTAAAGAAAAAGAATTTTTAGAAAAATAAAATGATGTTTTGAAAGATTTATGTGATAAATTTTTGAAAGAGAAAAATATTTTGATTAAAGAAAAGAAGCAATATCTTTTGAAGAATTTCTTTATTCCTGCTTCTGTCAATTTATCTTATAAATATGGTTTTAATGTTTATCCTTCTAAATTAAAAAAAGTTTGGGTTCCAAAAGGAACCATAATTACTAATCATAAAGGATCCAAGAAAGTTTGGGAACCAAAAATGTCCACTTAGTTTGTTTTGCAGGAATGCCTTGTAGCCCAACATAAAAAAAGGAAGTTCTTGAAAAGTAGCTGTACAAGACAATTTGAAGAAGTGGATAAGCTATATTTTGGACTAAATGATAAAAGGAAGGATTATGTACATTGGTAAATTCTAAATATCTCCTTCCATAATTGAAAATGTAGTTAAATTTTTATTGCATCAATTACTTTGAAAAATTATTTTAAATGGTTAATTAGAATCAAGTTTGGACTTATAATCATTAGTTATGATCCTGAAATTCTTGATGTTGATGAATTTCATGCTATCATGATTAAACTTATGATTATAAGACCTTTACTTGATTTTGATTAATGTATCTTAAATTATTTAATAAAAAATACTTTTAAAGATGCATATTGATTTGAAAAATATTTTAATTGATTAATTAGAATCAAGCTTAGACTAATAGTCATTTGTTGTGATCATGACCATTTTTGATGCTGATAGATTTTATGCTCTCATGATTTCAACTTATGATTATTAGACTTTCACTTGATTTTGATTAATATAGTTTTTGAATTATTTCAAGTGAAATGTTACGATTTATGTGCTTTCATTTTTGGCATCTATGCTTAAGTTAGAATTGATTTGAATCAAGTATAGAACTGGTAGTTAAGGGTTACATATAAGAAGAAGGTATGCATATTGATAAACCCTTGCTCTAGTAGCTAGACTTGATATCATATTACTTCTAGCATTTGTATGGATATCAAATCATTTTAAATGAATTTGAAATCATGCTGAAAGTTTTTAAGTGGTATAAATGCTTTGTATTTTGAAAATCATGAATATCTTGAAAATTTCAAATCCTTCATTTCAGAATTAGAATTTATGTTCCATCTAAAATTGTCTGAAATTATGATGCATGTGCTTTCATGTTTTATTCCTCAAATAAATGCATATTTTTAAAGGAGGAATAACATTTAGGGAGAGCATCCAAAGATTTGTTATCATATTTGATGCTCGAATATCTTGCTTGATATCATGTTGTACATATATTGCTTTGATACTCTTTCTCCTTGCTTTCAAATCTAATCTTTTGAGGGGAGTTACATTTAAGTGGTATCATATTCAATTAGTATCTAAATTTATTTTTAAAAGTATTCCTAGTAACTGCTCTGGATTGGGTTAGTCACCATGGCCGTCCAGTCATAGGAGCTAAGTAGGGTTTAAAGACCCTCTCTTTCCATTCACCAGGATCTTTTATGACGTGTTGGGGTGCTGCTGTGACCTTATCCCATGAACGAGTGAGGTGAATGAAAAATTTACATATCAAAGTTTTTATATATTTTTGGCATGTGCATATCATATTCAATTCATATCATATTTCAAGTGATATCATATTTCAAGTTCTTTATCATGTTCAATCTATAACAATTTCAAATGGTATCATGATAAATTAATTTTATGTATTGATTTTGATGTTCAACTTGCTATTCTTTCCACCTTCACTCCCATTTTTTATTGCCTTTCACCCTTTTTCATGATGTCAAAAAGGGGGAGAAAAATGTTAAGTATGAAAAGGGGAAGAAATGATAAACATGAAAAATCATTTGAGAAATAAAAGAAAGTGCAAAAGAGGGAGAAGGATGCAAAATGTTTCTTTCTTAAGGAAAGAATTAGTAAGGGAGAGATTATCTTAAAAATTTTGCATATTTTTTTAAAATTTTTTGGATCATATTTTGAGGGGGAGCTTGGTGCTTGTTGTTTTGAGCTTACATATTTATCTTATTGTTAATCTTTTTAAGCTTACCCTATTCATATACTTAAAGGTTTTGTCATCATCAAAAAGTGAGAGATTGTTGACTCTGGTCTTGATTTTGATGATTGACAAAATGTTTAAGTATATATGAGTACTAATTATATTTTAAGTGTATTTTTCATATCTTAGTACTCAACCATGTTGAATGAAGAAATGCTTGTATTTCAGTTGAAAAAGTTCTTAAATTAATGAAAAATCAAGTATATGGACTTTGGAATTAATATGGAAGAACTTGAAGAGGTTAAAGTTTCAATTTGAAGATGTTTCAGCAAAGGTACAGGCAAGTGTCGACACTTGAAAATGAAGTATCGATACCTGAGAATCAAGTGTCGACACTTGAAGAGTGAAGTGTCGAATCAAGGCGTGAGACAAACAAAAAACTTCAGAAAGCACTTTCAGTCAAGTGTCGACACCTGGAGCTAAAGTGTCGACACTTGGAAGTGATGTGTCGACACCTGAAAAATGAAGTGTCGATACTTGAAACTGAAGTGTCGACACCTGGAGGTGAAGTGTCGACACTTGAACAGTAACGGCTAGTTTTCTGGGCTACAGAACTTCTCCAACTTGGCTCCAACGGCTATATTTTCCTTCCCAACGGCTATATTTTCTTCTCTAACGGCTATAAACGGTCATTTAAGTGTTGGGAGGCTATATAAACATCAAGAATCAAATGAGGAAGTAATCCTTTGGTGAGTTTCTTTAATATTCTTAAAGGATTCAAGAGTTGAGTGATTCAAAGCCTTCAAGCTTCCAAGTTTCAAAGAGAGCATTCAAAGTCTTCATCTACAAGCATCAATCAAATGCTTCATCAACTTGAAGACAAGATCTTCATCAACTCTCAATGGGCTTCAAAGAGATATTTACTTTATTTTGAAAGCTTTTATTGTATTCATTTATACTTGCTCTTACATTGTTTTACTTGAGGTTTTTGGTGAGCCTTGGAAAACCAAAGAGATTTTTGGTAAGCCTTGAAAACTAAAGTGGTTGTTGGTGAGCCTTGAAACCAATTAGAATTTTACTTGTAAGCCCGAAGCCAAAATAAGTTGTTTAGGTTCTTGGTTATCCCGTAAAACCAAGGGTGATTGTTGGTGAGCCTTGAAACCAACTAGGATTTGACTTGTGAGCCCGAAGACAAAATAAGTTGTAAAGGTTATTGGTGAGCCTAAGTTATAAAACCAAACTTAGTAGAATTCTCAAGGGATTCTTGGAGAGTGGATGTAGGTGCTTGGTTGGCACCGAACTACTATAAACTTTTGTGTTTGTGTGATTGTTCTTCTTATGCTTTTATTTATTTATTTCTGCTGCATTTATTTGAAATACACATACACTTGAATTGCATTAACACATACTTGCTTTAGTTCATATTTTAAATAGTACAAAAGTTTTATAAAATCCAATTCACCCTCCCTCTTAGGTTGCCTACCTGAGCCTACAATAATGAGCGCAAAAATCAATTTTTTGGAATGGGTGTATCTGACCTCAACATCTCGGAGGAGCTTGCTAGCATTATATACTAGCCTCTGAACTCTGTCTCCATCTGTGCGGACAAGGACCGAGTTGATGGCCCCTAGGGTGACTGCCAGGTATAGGATGAGTTCCTCTTCATCTTTCGGCCTAGAGAGCAGGGGCGGTGATGCCAGAAACTTTTTCAGTTCCTCTAAGGCTTCCCGGCATTCCTCTATCCAGGAGAAGTTGTGCACCCTGTGCAGCACCTTGAAGAATGGTGGGCAGCAGTCAACGGACTGCGAGATAAATCGACTCAAGGTTGCAATCTGGCTAGTAAGACATTGGACTTGCTTTTTCAAGGTGGGATGCTCCATATTGATGATTGCTTGGACCTTCTCGGTGTCAGCTTTGATTCCTCTCTGAATGACCATGAAGCCCAGGAACTTCCCAACTGCTACATCGAAGGCGCACTTGGCCGGGTTCAACTTCATCTGGTGAAGGCGAAGGTTATGGAAAGCCTTTGCTAGGTCTGCAATGTGGTCTGACTCCGACTTACTCATGACGAGCATGTCATCCACTTATACTTGCATGTTGTGGCCAATTTAATCTTGAAAGACCTTGTTGACCGGCCGTTAATATGTAGCTCCGGCGTTCTTTAGACCGAATGGCATCATCTTGAAGCAATATGTCATACAGTCTGTGATGAAGGCAGTGTGCTCTTTATCCTCTAGGTGCATCCAGATTTGATTATACCAGGAGAACGCATGCATGAAGGAGAGTAAGCGGTGCCTTGAGATGGCGTCCATCAGCTGGTCGATCTTTAAATATGGGAAGCTATCCTTTGGGCAAGCTTTGTTGAGGTCGGTGTAGTCCACACATATTCTTCACTTTTCATTAGCTTTATTGACTATGACCACATTCGCCAACCAGCTAGGATACTGCACTTCGTGAATGAAACCGACTATGAGAAGCTTCTCCACTTCCTTGTTGACTGCCCTCTGCCTCTTCGGAGCAAAACTTCCCTTCTTCTGCTAGACTGGACGGTACTTCAAGACAATATATAACTTATGAGTGATGATGTCAGAGGGGATACCTGACATATCTATCACAGTCCAGGTGAATACGTTCGTATTCATCTGGAGGAAATTCAATAGGTGAGCATGTTCTTCTTCTTGCAATTGGGCCCCAATCTGTACCATCTTCGATGGATCCACACTGAGGGGGCATGATAACAGGCACTCGACTTGGTCGCCCTTGGGGTCCTGCATTTTTTGGTCGAGGTTGTCGACGTCAGGATCCTCCTCGGCACTTCTGGCTCTGGGGATGGCTTGCAAGCAATGTTGAATTGGCTGAGGTGCCTCTCTCACCTCCCCTACGCCATAGGGGGTGGGAAATTGTATCAACAGCCGCTTTGTAGATATGACCGCGTCGAGCAAGTTGAGCTTGGAATAGCCAAGGATTACGTTGTAGGCCGAAGGGAGCCTGACAACCGTAAAGGTCATCATGACCGTACTCTACCGAGGTGGTGACCCGATCATGATGGGGAGAGTAATCTCTCCTTCAACCCCCATCAAGTCTCCAGTAAAACCGACAAGGGAGGAATGCACCGGCTTCAGTTGAGCAGAAGACAAATTCATCCTGAAGAAGGCATCATAAAAAAGGACATCATTCAAACTTCTACTGTCGACCATAATCCGCTTTACAAGATGCCTTGTTATTGTCATTTCGATAACAACGACATCATTATTTATATTTTCATCCCCATATCCCTTCTTTCTCATAAAGGGGAGTGCATTTTTCGACCCCTCCCCCACTCAGGTTCTCTTGGAGGCGTGCTCTATTCCCCATGATATCATACCCACAGGCTTCTCGGTGGGTCGGTTGTCAACCAGAGGGACAAAAGGAAGAGCTGCGAGTGCCTGAGATTCTACAGGGTCCTTGCCCCCCACAAAATTTTTGAGGTAGCCTCTCCTTATCATATCTTCAATTTTTCTCTTGAGATGGTAGCATTCCTCGGTATCATGACCATGATCGCGATGAAACTGGCAGTACTTCGACTTATCGCAACCATTGGATGGCCTCAGTGGGGGAGAGCTGCGTAAGTAGCACTCGCCCTTAATCTCCATGAGAATCTTTGATCTCGGGGGGAGGAGAGGAGTGTATCTTTCCTCCGGAATGGGGCCGCTCTTCGACTTTGGATCTATTCAGAGGTTCAAGGTTAGCTCAGGCCTCCGTACCCCGGAGGTCTCTTCCAGAGGCTACTTCTTTGATGGCTTCCCATCCAACTCCCTCCTAGTACGGTCTGCCTCCTTCGTACAAATGTACTTGTGGACCCAGAGGAGGAGGCTGGAGTAAGTCTTCGATGGCTTTTTGTTTAGGGAGTAGGTCAAGCAGGGCATTTTGAGCCCCCTCTTCAATGCTAGCATGGTGACGGGCTTGTCTAAATTTTAGATTTCTAGGACGGCAATCTTGAAACAAGCCACATAGTCCGCAAAGGATCATGGTCCTGTTATCGAATGGAGAAAAGGCTGTCAGCTTCTCGCAACACCTTCCAATAGGCATGAAGTGTGCCATAAACTTTCTTTCCAGCTATGCAAAGAAGCTAATACTTTCGGGCTCATGGTGGGTTAACCAGACTCGAGCTGCCATCCGAAGCATGGCCAGGAAGGCAATGAAAAGGAGGATGTTCGTCACCCCCTGGACTCTCATGAGAGCCTTATAGCTCTCTAGGTGGTCCAGGGGTCAGTGGTCCCGTCGTAGGGGTCCACTTGAGGCATACATAACCTATTAGGTATCAATTCCTCTTGGATCTCTCAGGAGAAGGGGGGTCGGGCATCATGGCCCACTAGCTCACGAGGAGAGCCATGCATGTTGGCAAACTGGCGAGACAGTTTCACCAGCTTACACTCTTGTTCCTCCAAGCATTTTACAGCCAAGCACCTTAAAGCCTCGTCTGTGGAACCTTCTACTGAGACTGTCGGAGGAGATGAGGATGTCAGCTGAGGGGGGTCATGATGAGAGGCCTTGCCTCGACGGTGCTTGCGATGCTTAGCAGCATCGTGGCCGAAGATCGAAGACCAGCTCTCCCAGTCAGCCAACCCGCTCCACTGCCTCTTCACCAGGGTCCGGTGGCTTTCCCGAGGGTCAGTTATGGTCCACGGGTGCGACGGCCTCCCTTGAAAGGAGTGCAGGCTATCGCAGGGCCCAGCGACTGGGACCGCGGGTATCCCCGGCTGTTGCTGGATGGCCAGGGATCAATGTTGATGTCATAACTGTCGCATTGCCACGATCAGAGTATGGATTTGTTGGACGAGCATAGCTAGCTGGGAGTCTGCCATAGGTAGCTGCGATAGAGCCGGGAGTTCCCTCTTTGGGTTGTGCAGGGCCTCATGAGAAAGAGGATCCCCCGCATGGCTGGTGGAGGTTTCCCGCACGCGAATCACCACCATGTTGCGAGCGAAGCTGCTTTAAGGGACCAGTCCTCCCCTACCTGGCATGCGTATCTGTCGCCGCCTGGATTGTCATGGTCCACAGCTCCTACATGGTATCAAGTTGTGCCTTCTTCATCAGGTGTCCAAAACATGTGCTCAGTGTTGCAAAAGAAAGGAGACCGAAGCCGGGGATCCCGGTAAGGACACTCCGACGGTCAAGTCAGTGGGATGATTTAGGAAAACAGATCCTCTAAGGTGGATCCCGAGCTGGTCTCTACTCTTAGAGGTTTTGAAAGGAAAGAACAAAGTGAGAATTTTGGTGGAGGAAGAGAGTTTGAGCAATGGTGGCTATATCCATTGGGACTCTTCCGACGAGTTCTCTGGTAGCCTCAGAGCGCTCTTTCTTGCTACTTCTTCCTTTACCTGTTTTTTCTTACCTCCTTCGAAGGCCCTCCCTCTCTTATAGATAGAAGGTTATGCCTGTTACTAGCCTTAGGCTCGCCCCCCTCATCCCCCCCCTTCAGGGATGCTATGAGGTCAACGATGGGCAGTGCTTGGGGATCGCACCCGAGCCCCCCTCTTCCTTCATGGCTGGAAGTTATATCATGAGTTCTAACGTCCTGGTAGGATGCCCTGTTTGGAGAAACCTGACAGAGCCTCAATCCGGGGGTAGACGTTCTAGGACCTGAGCCCTTTGGTATAACCTTCTTCTTCAAGGTGGTGTAGACAGTCGGTGGAGGGTCGCGGTGTCTCAAGTGGTGCATCCTTCCCCAACTAGTGTAAACGGTGGCCTGAAGGGATCCTGGTGCCCCGACGAGATGGCTCCTTATAGGTCGGTGTGCTCTCCCTTCGTAGGCTTCGGGTGGCGTCCCTCTACTTGCCTGGCGTACCAACTTCATGGTCGACCTTGATCATGGGTCAACCTCAAGCCAGGTGCCCCTCCTCAGTCGAAGGGCACGTAGCTCGAGAGAGCTCGGCTTCGGTCGGGGAGCTTGATCCTGAGGGAGCCACCCCGACGAGAGGGCTCGAAGCTCGAGGAGCGGGAGCTCGACTTCGGCCAGGGGCTCGACCCTGAGGGAGCCACCCTGGTGGAAGGGCTCGAGGCTCGAGGAGCAAGCGGGAGAACGACTTCGACTGGGGGCTCGACCCTGAGGGAACCACCCTGGTAGAAGGGCTCGAAGCTCAAGGAGCGAGAGCTCGACTTCGACCGAGGACTCGACCTTGAGGGAGCCATCCCGGTGGAAGGGCTCAAGGCTCGAGGAGCGAAGCGGGAGCTCGACTTCGACCGGGGGATTGACCTTGAGGGAGCCATCCTGGCGGAATGGCTCAAAGCTCGAGGAGTGAGATTGATGTGGTGATCCTTGCCAGCGCGACTTCCAGCTGGGTTCAAGGAGGACTCCACGTCAGTGATCTTGCTACATCAATTGGTAATGCTTCTGTTGGCTTGCTTGCCATTGCTAAGAGACATTGCCTAGCAAGCATCTGATCCCCATGGAACTCTCCAACTCTATTTTTGATTAAGAACCAAACAAGTAGATGCTACATAGAGAAGACGGTTCTCAATGCATTTAATCAGGTTAGGCAAGAATGATGTTGTAAGCAGATGGCACCCAAACTACTAAGAAAGTCAGTTGCATGGTCGATTGCCAAGGTGTTTGACCTGCTATTACTAATAGGGTAACTTCCCTTTTGATCGTAATTAACTCTTCCAAAAATCTGACCAGTATGATGTTTACATGCCTTAGCTAGTCAGGTGGCAACTTCATCTTCTAAAAGGCATCATAAAACAAGACATCAACAATAAGAATTTGTCTTGCATCATAATTTGCTATTGTCATCAAAACAATGATAACATCATCATGAGTAGTTTAAACTTTCTGAACATCATCATCAGAAAAAGAAATAATTTTTCCTATGCATTGTCTCTTCGAGAAAGACTCCTCTACTCTATCACCTTCCCCATATCACCAACCAAGCCCAAGATCACATTGATGATGCCAAACATTGGTCAGTTGCCACAGCCATTCTCCTTATTAGCTAGATCCGATGAGGCTCCTTTGCTGCATGATGATCTTGGTCCTGAACATACTTGTAGAGGTAGCCTTAACAAATCAAGACCTCAACTCATCCTTCAGTTGCAAACCATTTTCGATTTATGGTCATGATCTTGATGATAGTAGCAATACTTCCTCTTGTCCTTCTTTGTCAGGTGAGACTTAATCGATTAAGGCCAACGAAGATATCCCTGGCCTTAAATCTCCATCAATATCTAGGCCTGGGGGTTGGACAGTGGGGTGTAGTTGTTGAAGCATCCAATTGGACTCCTCGGCCTTTGGTTCTTCTACGGTGGAAGGACTCCCCCTCATGTTAGGCTCCCTGATCCTTCTTGCAAGCTCGTTTCTTTTTCTCATTCTTTTTCCCTTCGTCCTATTGGCATAAGGCCCAACCTTTCTTGGCCTGTGCATATTTCTGAGCTCAGACAAGGAAATCGATGTAATCTTTTGAGAAGTTCTTGTCAAAATAGAAGATTAAATAGCTACTCTTTAGCCCTTGCTTGAGCATTAACATGATGACAAACTCGTTAAAGTCCCGGACTTCAAGCATAGTGGCATTGAATCGCACCATGTAATCTTAGAGTGGTTCTCTCTTGCTTTGCTAGAGCAAGAAGAGGCTGTTGATATTCTTCAATTGTGATCGATCGGTGACTACCAAAGTAGACAATGAATTGACTTTTGAGCTAATCAAACGAGTGGGTGGATCCCGGCTGAAGGCTAGAGAACTATTCCCTTGCCACTTTCCTAAGAGTGGTAGGAATTAAGACAAGGAAGAATAGAGCACCCGAAGCCTCTTAAAGCATCATGATCAAGTGGATCTGTTAAACTATCATATATGGCTTGACCAGCGGCATCTTGAACCGTCCAAAGACAGGCTCATCTAGAATCTCCTGGAAAAATGGAGGATGCGAATTGAAGCTAAATTGTTACTAAGAATACATCTTTCCGGCCTCACAATAGTCAGAGTCGTTCGCGGTGTTGCAGTGGCAGTCTTGCCTTGCAAATATCCACTAGCATGGCGGCCTCCAATCAGCTGATGCGAGGCTGCAGAGAAAGGTTTGAGAATGCTGGCACCAATATCGTGGGAATAGATGGTAGATGGGATTTGGCCATCTTGCTCGGTACTTGATAGGAATAGTTTGAAAGAACCTTGGTCTTGCTATTAATTATGATTCTGGTGTTCAGAATTGGGAGGTATTTATAGTTTCGTCATCTTGAAGTCATGAGAGGTATTTACGAGTCCTAGAGAGAGAGAGATTGGACAAACAGACAGATTAATAAAAACAAGTGCTGGCATGGTATACATGTTCAAGCTCGAATAGAGGATATTGTACTAACATATTACTTGACACTTGTTCACACAAACAATCCACATCAAAGTATATTATGTCTGAAGTTGATCACTCATCAGACCAAGTGATGCTATAGTCCCCTATTTGTGACTTAGGTATGTCCAATGCCTTCCACACAGCCAGAGAAGCATCCACGATGCTGTTAGGACAAGGTGGTTGGAAGTCGTGGTCGGCGTCGCAGCCATTAACAGAATCACGCTCATCAACCACTTTCGCCAGGACAGACTTGCCGCTAGCATTGATTCTAATGTTTTTGAGGCAACGGCTTCCTCCATTGTACCAACCGGAGGATAATGCCACCACCATTTTATCATCACTGTTGTGATATGTTAGTTCAGTACAGGTTAATTATCGGTTCGATCGTTCATCAAATTTCTTCTGAAACCGAAGCACCGAGAGGATGCTACGTGGATAGATAAAGCGATGACCCCGCATCGCTGTCCTAATCATATCGTGGGGTCAGTCTTCGATCTTAGCCAAAGGTGCTGGTCCCGAAGAGTACTTCCAGTCCACAACACATCAGGCTACTGACCAATCTCCTTCACATCAGTCGAAGAAGGCCGATCCGAAAAAGACTGGTTCGAAGACAACGCCACCTTCGTTCTACAATCCACTCCAAAGAAAAAAGTTCCGATGCAAATGATAAAGGTATCTTCGGCTCACTCCCGAGAGGATAAAACTGAAGCATTCCACCAATTCAACATCGGCCCCTCCTGAGGAAATGGTCCAGAAACAAATCTCCGGTTGATCTCAAATCTTCGAGCATGGATACGGTTGTTACAATTAACCGCGTGGCCACTATCTCCAATTTCAACCATATAATAGTGGCCACGTGGCCACTAACTCCAATTCCAACGATTTCAGACTGTCCAGAATCAATTTGTAACTACTTATGATTATATGTAGATGAAGTTAATTAACCCCGTCATTTCTGTTGTAAGAATCTCGTTCTGACTTAGACATCGGAGTGTCCCCCATCGAAAAAAATTCGGTCAGAAATCTGTTTTGCAGGTATTCAGAAGAGCGAACCAGTAATTCATTGGCTCTGCCCTGTTGATAAAGGTTCTACGCCAACAATCACTATGGTAATTATTATCGTACTCGAATGGACCTCCACCATCACCACCCTTAGCAAAACCATTGATGGTCATGGTTGCATGTGTATGGCCTGTAATTGGAGGTGAGCAATGGTACCGAGGATATATATTTCCAGCCTCACGACGGTCGGAGTCGTTCTCGGTGTTCCAATGGCCGGTCTTGCCTCGCAAGAATCCATAGCATGGCCGGCTCCAATCAATCGGTGCGAGGTTGCGAGACAAAACTTGATAGTGCTAACAATAGCACCATGGCAGTTAGACTTGGGCATTTGGGCCGTGCCAGGCACGGCCTGTTTAGTCCCGGCCTATTACTAAACAGGTCATGTCTGGCACGGCTTGCTTAATTCGAAGTCCGAGCCCGGCACGGTCCTAGATTCGGGGGTGACGGGCCATGCCAGGCATGGCCTGTTGGCCCATCAACCCATTTTTTTTAATTATTTTTTTTAAAAAAATGGGTCGGATCAGGCACGGCCTATTAGGGGCCGTTAACGGGCCGGGCCAGGCACCGTCCGTTAAGTCCATAACATCTAAAAACTGCTATTTTTTGGCTTTTTACTATTTTAACCCTCCTAACAATCATAAAATTGCTAATTTGAGGGATATTTTGGAAACAATTTTTTCGGAGTCCTATAAATATTCCTTTCCTTCCATATTCTCACCATACCAAACAATCTCTTCTCTCCTTCTCTACTACTACTATTTCTCTCTTCTAGCAATATTTAGCAAGTGCTCTAGGCTTCTAGCAATTTAATTTTTGGTTTGCATTTAGCAAGTGCTCAAGTGCTACACAAGAGGAGGTTTTTGTTGAGAAGTTAGAAGCCAGTGGATGAGTATTAAAAATCAATATTCTGTTATATCTACCATTGCACGCGATTTTTTAGCTGTGTCGATGTCCACGATAGCATCGAAATCCACTTTTAGTGTAGATCGGTATGTTGTTGACAAAAAGAGAAGTAGGATGACTAGCGACATGGTTGAGATGCTTATCTGCTTCAAAGATTGGTTGGATGCTTAGACGAGACTTCAAGATAAAGGTGGACATGATACATCCTCTAATCGATGATGATGATACAAACGCTACTGATGATTAGTAAGATTTTGATCATTTATTTTTAATTCTTAATTTTTTATAATTATATATTTTTATTTTTTTTATTATTAAAGTGAGTCATCTCTATTTTTTTCTCCTTTCTTATTATATTCTGGAGGTCAAGCCTAACCCCTCTCCCTTCATGTACCATTTTGATTTAAATTAATAAACTGGTAGGGATCTATGCCAAACCCCCCACCATTAAGGTAGCTTTATATTAATAAATTCTTAGTTTTCAAAAAAATTTTAATCTAGCCGGGCTGTGCCTGGCCCGACCCAAGCCCTTGTGGGCCGTGCCAAGCTGGCCCGCGGGCCGTGCCATGCCTGGCCCACGAATCGTGCCAGCCTAGGCCCTAATGGGCCATGCCGGGCTTGGCCAGCAAACCAGCAATCCTTAACCCGGCCCGGCCCCCTATTATGGGCTATGCCAGGCATGACCCGTTATTGTAGCAGGCATGGCCTGCTTCGTGCCGAGTCATGGGTAGCCCAGCCCAATGCCCACCTCTAGTGTAAACCGCATATTCGCCCAGCCAAATGCCATTCACCGAGTGAAAGACCGCATCAAATGCCACTTTAGTCCGCCTTAAACATGTTCCTGGACCGCTATAGAAAACTTGTAGACCACATGGAGAGAGTTGTGGACCAAGTAGTGAACCACCAGGCGGCATTAAATGTGAACCGTGTGAAATTTTTGCTTGGACTGAATTGCTGACCGACCAGCTCTAAGATGCGCACCACGTGAACTGGTCCACGGTGAGGAGTGGATTGTAGTTTGACATGGGTTTGAAGATCCTTTTTAATTCGGTTTTGAGTTCAGTTTGATTCTTTATAATCTACCTATCAAACTTTTTTTATCTATAAATATCCTTTTTATAAAAAATAAATAAAAATTAATTAATATATATTTTGATACTTTAATTATAAAATTTATTATACTTATCAGCATCGATTGTTAGTCGACTGGATAGAAGATGGTAGTGTAGGTACGCATCCATCTTTACTACGACCAGTTGTTAGTCGGCTAGATCAGAGATAATGATGTAGAAACGTGCCCCATCTTTACTGCACTACAACCAATCTAGTTATTCCCGATGCTAAAATAGATTTTTCTCGATGTTTTGAAGCGTCGCTAAAAATACTTTCAATGCTTTAAAAAGCGTCGCAAAAGTAGAAGTGGAGAGAGTTTTTCCCGACATTTTTTGGAAACGTCGCAAAAGCGCCGAGAATAGACAGGGTTATTCCGATGCTTTAAAACATTGGAAATAAAGTTATTCTCGATACTTTTTAAAAGCATCAAGAATAAAGTTATTCTCGATATTTTAAAGCATCAAAAATAAATATGGGATAAAGTTATTTTCGATATTTTAAAGCATTGAAAATAACTGTATTCCCTATGCTTTAAAGTATCGAAACTAAGTCTGGAATAAGATTATTCCTGATGCTTTAAAGCATCGAGAATAACTTTATTTCACATGCTTCTAAAAAGCATCGAAAATAATTTTATTCTAAATATTTTAAAGCATCAAGAATAAATTCGAGATAAGGTTATTTCCGATATTTTAAAACGTCGAAAATTTTATTTTTTTTAAAAAAATAAAATAATTATTTTAAAATTTTAAAATCTGTATTATATTTTTTTTTACATGTATAATGAAGTAATAATAAATATTTCTAGATCATTGCATGCATTCTTCACACATCCAAACATAAATCCAAATATAAATTTTATTACGATCAAATATAATAAAATTTGTATATATATATATCTGTTTAACAAAATTAAAAAATACATGAAAATACAATATATAAAATAACAAAAAAGTTGAGGTCAATGATCTGCAGGAGGTAGGTCGTCACCCTGTCCATGAGGATCTGATGCTCCAAAAGCCTATATAAAAAATATTTAAAATGTTTAATTTATAAAACTATGAATGATAATATATTACATAAATTATTGATATAATATAAAAATATATATTTAATATCATATATATGTACCTGACATGGAACATAGGTCTGTATGACAGATGTAAGCCGTTCTACGTGCTCTCTCATGCTCTCCATCACTGCTCTATCGACAGCACGACTCTGTCGTATCTCCTCTAGCTCAGCGGCACGGCTCCGTTGCATCTCCTCTAGCTCAGTGGTACGGCTCCGTCGCATCTCCTCTATCTCCTCCTCAAGTTAGTGAACACGTGCATCCTGAGCACTCTCTGCAACCACACGTGTATGTCTACTGACTATAGATAACTGAGTTGGGGTGACTCCAACTCCATAGCCCTTCACTCGACCGTAGTGCTCTGGGCCCATCAACTCTGTAAATATCTCAGCCTCGATGCAACTACTCTGCATAGATGCTGTAGAATCATCAATACGCTCGACAATAAGAGCCGTAGATCTTTCCTGCATTAATTTTAAAAAATTAGTTAGATATTAAAGACTAACAAAATCAAATTTAAATTGTTGAATGAAATAAATTGTAATAAAAACTTACACATATATCCCTCAACTCGTCTCTGACAAAAGTACTGTCATGATGAGTATGAGTCATCCGGTAAAACTCCACCTGACCGGGTTCCCTTCCATGCTCATCCACCTACAAAAAAAGCTATAATTTTAAATAAATAATTCAAACAAATTTAAAAATTATTTAAGCATCACGTTATGTATATGTATTGCGATACATCGTTCGCGATACATATGTGTACCGCGATAATATATATATACCACGATACATATATGTATACCACAATACATATATGTATACTACGATACATATATGTGTAGCATTATACATATACGTGTACCACAATACATATATGTACCGCGATACATATATATACCGCGATACATTTTTCACGATATATAATATTAGTTTCATTAAAATGTATAAATACTTTAATATTGAAAATATAAGCGTATAGTTTAAGAAACTTATAAACTCCTGTCTGACTCGCGTATAATTCTTGGATTCTGATGTATGAGGAATAGACATAGCTGCTCGTGCAACTCTACCAATATCAAAATATATCTGCAAAATCAGAAAGATAACTTCTTATACCTAGAAAGTAATGTATGTATATGTATATTGATGTGGCAGGATCGCTGACGTGGACAGCAGACAGGCACCACGTTAAGGGAGACTGCCATGCCGGACACCAAGGCGACAGCTCCGCCACCGCGGAGCACCTTGCCGAGCCAGGCCGAGCTCCTCCAACGCCGCAAATTGAGCTCAGTCCTCCGCCAGGTCGAGCTCGTGAGCTCGGCGACTAGGTCGGAGCCGATATCTGCCCTCCAGAGGAGACCCTCGGAGGTTAGTGCCCCGCGATCGAGATCAAGCCAAGAGTTAACCCGCCGAGGTCGAGCCTCTCCGAGCGCGTGCCCTTTGGACCGGGTCCACCGACATCTGCCCTCTAGAGGAGACCCTTGAAGGTTAGTGCCCCGCGGTCGAGGTCGAGCCAAGAGCTCACCCGCCGAGGTCGAGCCTCTCCGAGTGCACGCCCTCTAGACCGGGTCCGCCGACATCTGCCCTCCAGAGGAGACCCTTGGAGGATAGTGCCCCACGGTCGAGGTCGAGCCAAGAGCTCACCCGCCGAGGTCGAGCCTCTCCGAGCACGCGCCCTCTAGATCGGGTCCGCCGACATCCGCCCTCTAGAGGAGACCCTCGAAGGTTAGCGCCCCGCGGCCGAGGTCGAGCCAAGAGCTCAACCGTCGAGGTCGAGCCTCTCCGAGCGCGTGCCCTCTGGACCGGGCCCGTGCTTCAGCCTCCTCTACCTGGCCATCCCTGCAAGCCCGGAGCACCCAGATTGGAGCCGACCTTGCCATCCCGAGACGCCGACGAGCCGCTCGAGGACCATGGAACGGCGCCCCCCATGCCGCCATAACTACCTGTCCGACCGTACTTCCAGGAAATGGGCCGGCCAGAGAGCACGCACCCCTAGGGCGACAGCTCCCGGATCGAGGCACTGTCGAACTTCCCGAAATGGGGCAACCAGAGAGAATGTCAGAAGGAATGGGAGCTTCCCCTACCACCTGTCAGGAAGGGCGTCTCGTTCATGACACGGAATCCCACCCCATGTGCCTGCCAACCTAGCAGAGATCTCGAGGCGAGCCCCCAACGGCCAATCTTCGACTACAAAGAACGATCGATACCTCCCAAGGGGGGAGAGGTAACAACAACAGCTACAACAACCACAAAAAAAACAACAAGACAGAATCACAAAAAAAGAAAAAAAAAAAGATAAGACAAAAGAGACCACCGGCATCGGGAAGAAGGAAAGCCATTGGGGGATAAGGAGAAAACCGAGGAACAGGGAACCCCTCTGTCCCCTCGATCACTCTCCCCCTGCTACTTTTCTCTTCCTCCAAAAAAAAGAAACATACTTCACATCCCTCCGAGTGCGGAGTCCACCAAGAGGGGCCCGACCGGGAGGATCTATTCCCCTGGATCGTCATTGATTTGACCGTCGGAGTGCCCCCACCGGAAACCCCGACCCAGGTCTCTGATCCCTGTTTTGCAGGTCTAAAAAGAGCGGAGAACCGGCAGGTGGCGAGAAGAGCGCGCTCCGACGCAGAAGCTACGGGCCACGATGGTCTTGGCGGCAACAGATTGGCGCGCCAGGAAAGGAGGGCAGAACGATCAAGTAAGCCCTTAATTTCACCACAAGCAAGCCAGGTAGGAGCATGGTGATGACAAGAGCAAGGGAGGCTTCCACCAGTCATGCAGGGGACTCCTTCTCTCGGGGAAACCCGCACCGCCAAGAAGTGGAGCCACCCGCTCCGATCCACCCACCTCCACCAGAAGCCCAGTTGGCCACACTTGCCCAGCAGATGCAAGTCCTTGCTACGGCAGTGCGCCAGCTTCAGCACCAGCACCGGTCCATGGTAACCCACCAACAACCAGGGACCCCGGTGGCCAACGCCGTAGCTCCCCGCGATAACCTGCGCTCCTTCCAAGGAAGGCCGTCGCAGCCGCGGGCCACCACAGACAACTGGGGCAGCCATCAAGCTCCGGTGAAAAGACAACAAGCCGGCTCAGCCGACAGAGTGAGCCGTTCACCAAACCTCGAGCGGGAGATGCTCAGACCCCGCCAAGGCAAGAAAAGTAAGACCCTCCGCCATGGGTGCCATGCATCCATGTCACCTTTTCCATCTCCTTCGGCGGAGGGGTCCACTGACGAAGCCGCCAGGCACGTGACGGGCAAGCGCCTGGAGGAACATGAGCGCAAGCTGGCAGAGTTTGATCGCCAGTTCGCCAGCATGCCGGGCTCTGCTAGCGAGCCAGCGGGCTACGATGCCCGTCCCCCATTCTCCCAAGAAATTCAGGCAGAGCCGATCCCGCACCGGTTTCAGATGCCGCAGGTGGACCCCTACGACGGGACCATCGACCACCTGGACCACCTGGAAAGCTACTGAACTCTCATGAGGGTCCAGGAGGCCATCGACGCTCTCCTCTGTGTCGCCATTCCTGCTACTCTCCGGAAGGTAGCCCGGGTGTGGTTCACCCGTCTAGAGCCGGAGAGCATCACCTCCTTTGCCCAGCTAGGGCAGAAGTTCGTGACTCACTTCGATGCTTGTAGGAAGTTGCCATGAGAGGCAGACAGTCTCTTCTCCATCCGACAACAGGACCACGAGCCCCAACGGGACTACGTGGCCCGCTTCAAGACCGTCGTGCTGGAGATTTACAATCTTGAAGAGCCAGTGGCCATACTGGCACTCAAGCGAGGGCTCAGGACCTCCCGCCTGACCTACTCGCTGGACAAGAAGCCTCCCAAGACCTACGTCGAGCTCCTTCTCCGGGCCCAAAAATACATCCGCGCCGAGGAGGCGGACCGTGCAAGGTGGGAGCTCGACGGAGGACCTCAGAAGAAGCCGGCCCCTACCGAAATGTTCGTGGCCCAGAAGCCAGCACCTCAGGATCAGAGCTCCCGGAGGGATCGGCTGAGACCGAGGGGGACACCTGTCCCTGAGGAAAACTATACCCCTCTCCTCGCTCCAAGGACTAAAATTCTTATGGAGATCGAGGGCGAGGACTACTTGAGACACCCACCCCCATTGAAGCTGTTCGCTGGCCGTGACAAGATGAAGTACTGCCGCTTCCACCGCGACCACGGCCACGACACCGAAGAATGCCGCAACCTCAAGTGGGAGATTGAGGAGCTCATCAAAAGAGGCTACCTCAAGAGGTTCGTGGGTGGTAGATCTCAAGCGGAGTCCCAGGCACTCGTTGCTCTCCCGCCAGCTCCAGCCATTGACAACCGCCCCACCGAGAAGCCGGTGGGCATAATTTCCCAGGGTGCAGTGCGCATGTCCAAGAAGGCCCGAGGGGCAAAGGACTCTGAAAATGTACTCCCTTTATGAGGGAGGGGGAAGACAGGGGGGAAATGTAAATAATGATGCCGTGGTCGTCAAAATGACGATCGCGAAGCATCCTGTAAAGCGCATCATGGTTGATAATGGAGATAGTGGAAGCTCGACAGACGTGCTTTTTTATGATGCCTTCTCTAGAATGAATCTTTTCCCCGATCGGCTTAAGCCTGTGCACACGCCCCTTGTCGATTTTACGGGCGATTTTGTGGGAGTGGAAGGAGAAATCACTCTCCCGGTCACTGCCGGAACCCCACCTCGGCAGAGCACCATCATGATGACTTTCACTGTTGTAAAGCTTCCTTCTACCTACAACGTGATATTGGGTCGACCTGGGCTCAACTTGCTTGACACTGTTGTCTCCACCAAAAGGCTGCTTATGCAATTCCCGACCCCAAACGATGTTGGAGAGATGAGAGGGGAGCCCCAACCGGTGCAGCACTGCTTCCAGACTCTCCCTGGGGCCAAGACCCCTCAGGACGACCCCAGCATAGATGACCTCGACCAAAGGGCCCAAGACCCTCGGGGAGGCCCGGTCGAATGCCTACTTTCCTATCCGTTCGGAGACGATCCTGCAAAGACGGTTCTAATCGGAGCTCAGCTGCCTGAGGAGGAGAGGATGCAATTACTGGGATTCTTGCGGGCGAACGCGGACGTGTTCGCCTAGACGGCGGCGGACATGCCAGGCATCCCTCCTGATGTCATTACTCATAAATTGAACATCGACCCGAAGCACAAGCCGGTTCGTCAGAAGAAGAGAAGTTTTGCCCCGGAGAGGCAGGCAGCCATTAAGGAGGAGGTGGGTAAACTCCTGGCCGCCGACTTCGTTTGAGAGGTCCAGTACCCGAGCTGGCTGGTAAATATGGTGATGGTCAAGAAAAATAATGACAAATGGAGGATCTGTGTAGACTACATCGACCTCAATAAAGCTTGCCCAAAGGACAGCTTTCCTCTCCCGAAGATCGATCAGCTGGTGGACGCCACCTCGGGCCACCGACTGCTCTCCTTCATGGATGCTTTCTCTAGATACAATCAAATCCGTATGCATCCGGAGGATGAGGAGCATACTGCCTTCATCACTGACTAAGGGACATACTGCTACAGGATGATGTCCTTTGGCTTGAAGAATACGGGGGCCACCTATCAGCGCCTGGTCAGCAAGGCCTTCAAGGACCAGATCAGCTGCAACATGCAAGTGTATGTAGACGACATGCTCGTCATGAGCAGGCCGGGCTCAAGCCATGTAGCCGACCTCATCGAATCCTTCCACAGCTTGCGCCAACATCAGATGAAGCTGAACCCGGTGAAGTGCGCCTGTGGGGTGGCTGCAAGAAAGTTTCTCGGCTTTATGGTCACCCAAAGGGGGATCGAGGCGAACCCGGAGAAGGTGCAGGCCATCACCGACATGGAGCATCCGACCTCCAAGAAGCAGGTCCAGCGACTAACGAGACGTGTCGCCGTCCTTAGTAGATTCATCTCGAGATCGGTTGACCATTGCCAGCCGTTCTTCAAGGCACTGCGCAAGATGCATGACTTCAACTAGACCGAGAAATGCAGGATGGCCTTCGAGGAGCTGAAGAACTTCCTTGCCTCCCCTCCGCTGCTCTCCAGGCTGGAGGAGGGGGAGGAACTCCTACTGTATTTGGCAGTGACACCGGGGGCTGTCAGCTCGGTTCTCGTCCGCACAGACGAGGACAAATCTTAGAAGCCGGTGTATTACACCAGCAAGATCCTCCGTGATGCGGAGATCAGGTATACTCGCTCTGAAAAACTCATTTTTGCACTAATAATATCTACTAAGCGCCTTAGGCCCTACTTTCAAGCACACCCAATAGTGGTGGTGATGGACCAGCCGTTGAGGACTATCCTCACCCGATCCGAAACATCCGGGAGGTTGGCTAAGTAGTCCCTGCTGCTCAGCGAATTCGACATATCGTACCGCCCGAGGTCATCACAAAAGGCACAAGTCTTGGCCAACTTCATGGTCGAATGCGTCGAGTTCGCCAAGGAGGTAGAGCATACAGCAACGGAGCCCGAGCCGGGAGAAGAGCCCTGGATTCTTCACGTAGATGGAGTGTCCAATTCCGATGGGAGCGGGGCCGGCCTCATCCTCACCAATGGAGATGGGGTTGTGGCAGAATGCGCCCTCCGCTTCAAGTTCGTCACGACTAACAACCAGGCGGAGTATGAGGCACTCCTCGCGGGCTTGAGAGTCTCCTGTGAGTTGGGCGTGTAGGACTTGAAAGTCTTCACTGACTCCCAACTGGTCGCCAGGAAAGTATCCGGGGAGTACGAAGCAAGGGATGCCCAGATGGTGAAGTATCTGGAACAAGTCCGGGCGAGCACGCCAGGCCTCCGGCGCTTCAACATTTTCCACATCCCTCAAGGAGAGAATGCACGCGCGGATGCGCTGTCCAGGCTCGTGACCCTACCAGACTCGTCGCTGGGATGTGCCTACATCGAGCACCTCGAAAGTCCCAGCTACAGGGACCGGACGGAGGTGCACCAAGTCGCCCCCGAGCCAAGCTGGATGGACAAGTACATCCAGTATATCATCGATGGCACCCTGCCAGGAGACCGTGCGGAGGCCGCCCTCGTCAGGAAGAAGGCCTCCCGGTTCATCCTGATGGATGGCAGGCTCTACCGCCGATCTTACTCCTACCCACTCTTGAGATGCCTCAGGCCCGTCGAGGCAACCTTCATGCTCCAGGAGATACACAAAGGCCTCTGCGGAAATCACGTGGGGGGAAGGACACTGGCCTACAAAGCCCTTTGCTAGGGGTACTTCTGGGAGACCATGAGAGAAGACGCATCCGACTTCATCAAAAGGTGCGATAAGTGCCAGCACCATGCCAACATCCAGCGTCAGCCGGCAGCGCCGATCTCCCAGCTCTTGGCCCCTTGGCCCTTTGCACAGTGAGAAATGTACATCCTGGGACCATTCCCCCAACGTCAGGGGAGCGAAAGTTCCTGCTGGTGGCGATCGACTACTTCACCAAGTGGATCGAGGCGGAGCCGCTGGCTCAGATCACGGAGGCCAACGTTGTGCCAGTTCTTCTGGAAGTCCATCATCTATCGATTCGGGCTCCCCCGTTGCATCATCACTGACAACGGGTGACAGTTCGATAATCACGAGTTCGAAGGGTTCTGTGCAGCCCATGGCATCCAACACCGGTTCACCTCGGTGGCTCATCCCCAAACAAACAGGGAGGCCGAGGTGACCAACCGGACCATCCTTCAAGGGCTCCGAACCAGACTGGATCAAACTAAAGGCCTATGGGTAGAAGAGCTACTTAGCATCCTGTGGGCCTACCACACAACGCCCAGGATGGTGACTAGTGAAATGCATTTTAGCCTCGTCTTCGGTGCTGAAGCAGTCGTCCCTGTTGAGCTCGACGTGCCTACACTGCGAGTGCAGCAGTATGATGAAGCACCGAACTCAGCGCACCTCCTACTCAACATGGACCTCCTTGAGGAAGCAAGGGATAGAGCCTGTCTGCGGATGGCGGCCTACCGACAAAGAGTCGCCCGATACTACAATAACTGCGTCCGGACAAAAGCCTTCAAGCTCGGAGACCTGGTGCTGCGGTGGGCGGAAGCGTCCCAGCCTAGGGAGTCCTGCAAGCTCTCCTCGAACTGGGAGAGCCCCTACAAAGTGGCTGAAGCCCTCTCTCAAAGGGCCTATTATCTTGAGGACCTTGATGGCGTCAGGTTCCCCAGAACATGGAACGCCTGCAATTTGCGGAAATACTATCAATAATGTAAAGTTCCCCAATAATAAATAACAATGGTCTTTTCCTGTGCAAGTGTTTGTCTGTCTTGTAGGAGAACGCCAAAGGCATCCCCGAGCCCAGCTCCAGGATGCCAGAGGGACTTTGAGCCACGTAGCTCTACAACTCCAAACGTCCCCGAGCCCAGCTCCAGGACGTCGAAGAAATCTCGAGCCAAGCAGCTCTCCATCTCAAACGCCACCGAGCCTAGCTCCGAGATGCCAAGGGATCACGGGGCCACGTAGCTCCCGTCAACGCCTCGAGCCTAGCTCCAAGGCACCAAAAACCTGAGCCAAGATCTCAGGTAGTCCCTGGGCCCGAGCCTAGCTCCATGTCCAGGAAGGCCTCGAGCCTAGTTCCAAGGCAACCAAGACCGGTAACCCCCCTACCCTGATCTCCCTACTCGAAAAGAAAATGGGAGGGGAAGGAAAGAAAGGGAATAAAGGGGGGAAGCCCGGCAGCCCTCCTCTCTGATCTCCCCTCTCGAAAAGAATGCGAGAGGGGAAGGAAAGAAAGAGAGCAAAAATGGGGGTCCAGCCAGCATTCTCTCTTCTGATCTCCCCACTCTAAAAAAAAAAATGAATGAATGAAGTGATGACGATGATGAAAGAATAAAATGAAAAGAAAAATGAACAAAAGAAGAGTGGGGAAGGAAAGAAAAAGGGAGTGAGAAGAAAATACATCACCATCAAAACTACAGCTCTCAGCAATCTTCGTCCCCGAGCCCAGCTCCAGGACATCTTCTCAAGACCGGAGCTCAGACCTCCGGCTAAGGGAACTTCGAGCCAAGCAGCTCTCAGCAATCTCCATCCCCGAGCCCAGCTCCAGGACATCTTCTCAAGACCGGAGCTCAGACCTCCGGCCAAGGGAACTTCGAGCCAAGTAGCTCTCTGCAATCTCCATCCCCGAGCCTAGATCCAGGACATCTTCTCAAGACCGGAGCTTAGACCTCCGGCCAAGGGAATCTCGATCCAAGCAGCTCTCAGCAATCTCCGTCCCTGAGCCCAGCTCCAGGACATCTTCTCAAGACCGAGCTCAGACCTCCGGCCAAAGGAATTTCGAGCCAAGCCGCTCTCAGCAATCTCCATCCCCGAGCCCAGCTCCAGGACATCTTCTCAAGACCGGAGTTCAGACCTCCGGCCAAGGAAACTTCGGGCAAAGTAGCTCTCAGCAATCTCCATCCCCGAGCCCAGCTCCAGGACATCTTCTTAAGACCGGAGCACAGACCTCCGGCTAAGGGAATCTCGAGCCAAGCCGCTCTCAACAATCTCCGTCCCTGAGCCCAGCTCCAGGACATCTTCTCAAGACCGGAGCTCAGACCTCCGGCCAAGGGAACTTCGAGCCAAGCAGCTCTCAGCAATCTCCGTCCCCGAGCCCAGCTCCAGGATATCTTCTCAAGATCGAAGCTCAGACCTCCGGCCAAGGGAATCTCGAGCCAAGCCGCTCTCAGCAATCTCCGTCCCCGAGCCCAGCTCAAGGACATCTTCTCAAGACCGGAGCTCAGATCTCCGGCCCAGAGACTGCCAAGCTCGGCAGCCCTCGGGTACCCCCTACTTGATCTCCCCATACGTTAAAAAGAAAAACAAAATTAGAAAGGGAGTGAAGGAGGGGAGGAGCCAGGTGAGCAGAACAGTTTCAAGAAAAATCTACATTTCATTGATCAAGTGTCAAGTACAAGAATCCTATCATGAGCCCCCGACATGCCGGGTGGCCCTGTTGAATACAAAACAAAAAAGAGAGAGGAACAGATAATAACTATCTCCGAGCCCGATCGTTAGGCCGGGAATCTCCATCACCAAGGGCCTCTGGTTGCGCGGCTTTGGTCTCAGCTGGCGTGGCCTCCTCAGCACCCGCCTCCTGATCCGAAGTACCAGGGTAGTCGAGGTAGCCGCAGCCTTCGGCGGAGACGAACCCCTCGACTAGACGGTGCAAGTACATGAAACCTTTAAAGAAGGAGTCCGACGTTGTCTGCTGGATTTCGGCGAGGAACTCCTCCGAAGCCCTGTACCTCTCCATTGCCTCCTCGGCTTCCTTCTTTGCGGCAGCTTCCTCGTGCCTGGAGTCCGCGACCGCCCTGGTCATCTCATCCGCTGCACTCCGAGCCACGGCTGACCACTCCTCCTCTACCGTCAGTCGAGCTCGGAAAGACTGGGCGATCCATTTCTACCGGGCTGCCTCAGCCATGACCAAGCCCAAGTTCTGCTCTGAGTCAGCGAGCTCCTTGGCTTTTTTCTTCGACTCCCCCTGCTCGAAGTCGAGCCTCTCTTGGAGCTCCTTCGCTCGCTCCTCGGAGTTAGTGAGCTGCCTCTCGAGGTCCTTAACCCGCCGATCAAGCGCCTCCTCGGAGTCGGCATTCTCCTTTAGATCGGTCTTCAACGACACGATCATGGCCTTCTGCTGCTGCATGGACTGCTCCCAGTTTTGATAGCAACTTCTAATGAAGTGGGCCTCGATACCCATCTGCAGTACCGAGAAGTTCAGACAAAAGGGGAAAGAGAAGGAGGAGGGAAAGGATGAAGCTACCTACCGTATACAGATGGGGAAGAATGCTGTCAATTACGAGCCAAACCGGCAATTCATCCATGTTCTCCCGGTCGAGCCGCAGGATGGAGAAGTCCATCATTTGGTAGGCCAGCGCGCGGTTGTCGGCCAAGGAACTCTCCGGCCCTAACTTGAATGGGAGACGAAGCCTCGCCTCGTCCCTCCGGCTCTCCCTGGGGGCAGCTACATCCGGCTCCCCCTCAGCAGGACTCCCAAAGACCGGTCGAGGGCCCGGCACCATCATGACTGGAAAGCCATCAACTTCGACCACCCCCGAGCCCGGGGAGTGAAGTGGAGCGGCGGCGATAGCGGGCCGGACGACCTCTATGGGCTCTGGGAGAGGGGGTTTCGCCCACAGCTCTGCCCGTTAGGTCAGGACTCCCACGACCCCTTTCTTCTTTGAGGCTGCCGGCACAGCAGGAGCAGGTACCGGTGCCTCCTCAACCCGAGGCCGCTTCGGAAGGGGCTCGGTGACCACCCCGGTGGGCGGCCTCTTCCTAGAGACCGGCAATGCCTCGCCCTCTAGAAGGCCCAACCCTGCATGTGGGAACCGGGAAAGTCAAACCAAAAAAAAAAGAAAAGGAAAAAGAAAGAAAAAGAAGAAGAGAAGAGAGAGAAGAAAAAGGGGGGACCGCATGCAGGGGAAAAAGCTGAACCTACCCGGCCCAGCCGACGAGTCGATCCTGGCATTGAGGAGATTTTGCTCTGATAATAGAACCTCCAAGGAAGGGATTTGGGCAGTGCGAAGCTGCTCGTAGTCATCCTGATCGGCAGCCTCGATCGCTAAGATCCAGTTTTGGGATCTATCTGGTTCGCTCCAGGCCCAGTCGACTCCCTCGACATCCGCGAAGAAGAACCTACTCTTCCATCCCTTGACAGAAGAGGGGAGTTCGAACCTATTGCCCTTTGGGCGGGAAGACAAAGACCACCACCCATCTTCTGTCGGGTGGCGTTTCAGGGTAAAGAATAACCTGAACAGGGAGAATCGGGCAACGAACCCATGGACGTGACAAAGTACAATGAAAGAAAAGATTACCCTGATGGCATTCAGCACCAACTAGGTGGAGACCAGACGATAGTTGCTCAGAACAAACAAGAAAAAAGGATGGAAAGGGAACCAGAGACCTCCAGAGAAGGTCCCCTCTTAGAAAGCAAGATGCCCTGGGCCACTGGAAGTGACCCGCTCCCCAGGACGGGGAACCATGAGCCGGACAGAAGCCGGGATCCAGTAGGCATCCCGAATGGCCTCCAGTTCCGAGGCAGAGATCGTCGAAGCAACCCCGCCCGGACCTGTCGACCGAACCGGCTCAGGGGCTGGTTCAAGTAGAAGAGGAGGAACGACAAGAGGAGAAGGAGTGACCTCCAGCCCCCTACCGGACGCATGAGGGGCGGCAAGGGCTGGCCTCACACTAATCCTAAACCGCTCCCCTTCCGATTCCTCATCGGAAGAGGAGAGCACCACCCTTCGAGCACAGGACTCAGGACGAGACATACTGAACTAATGGAGAAGGACCTGGACACAGCAACGAGCGCGAGGGATTCTGAGAGAAGCCTTTGCATAAGAAATTCTTCTTGTTGCTTTGAAAAAGCCTGTCAGGCCTGCGCTGTTACGACTCCCTCGCCAACGGATCTGCGCCACGTGCAGCCCATCGGCGAACGAGGAATCTCGGTCGCTCAGAATTCTACGCCGGTGTTAATCGTTCCTCGAGCATGGCCACGCGGCATTCCCATATTGGCATGCGGGGCTATCCCTCGAGGTGCCAGCAACTGCAGCCATTATGGCACCGGATTTTCACCTCTCCATGCCAGTGTTACAGCTACTCTCTTCATCCCGAGCACCGCGCATTAACGAGCCTTGGGAGTGGGAAGCAAATGATGTGGCAAGACCGTTGACATAGACAGCGGACAGGCACCACGTTAAGGGAGACCGCCACGTCGGACACCAAGGTGACAGCTCAGCCCGGAGCACCTTGCTGAGCCGGGCCGAGCTGCTCTAATGCCATAAATTGAGCTCAGTCCTCTGCCAGGTCAAGCTCGTGAGCTCGATGACTAGGCCGGAGCCGATATCTGCCCTCCAGAGGAGACACTCGGAGGTTAGTGCCCCGCGGTCGAGGTCGAGCCAAGAGCTCACCCACCGAGGTCGAGCCTCTCTAAGCGCGCGCCCTCTGGATCGGGTCCGTCGACATCTGCTCTCCAGAGGAGACCCTCGGAGGTTAGTGCCCCGCGGTCGAGGTCGAGCTAAGAGCTCATCCACCGAGGTCGAGCCTCTCCGAGTGCGCGCCCTCTGGACTGGGTCCGCCGACATCTGCCCTCCAGAGGAGACCCTCGGAGGATAGTGCCCCACGGTTGAGGTCGAGCCAGGAGCTCACCCACCGAGGTCGAGCCTCTCCGAGCGCGTGCCCTCTGGATCGGGTCCGTCGACATTCGCCCTCCGGAGGAGACCCTCAGAGGTTAGTGCCCCACAGTCGAGGTCGAGCCTCTCCGAGCATGTGCCCTCTGGATCGGGCACATGCTTCACCCTCCTCCACCTGGCCATCCCCGCAAGCCCGAAGCACCTAGATCGGAGCCGACCCTGCCATCCTGAGATGCCGACGAGCCGCCCGAGGACCACGGAATGGCGCCCCCCATGCCACCATAACTACCTGTCCGACCGTACTTCCAGGAAATGGGTCGGCCAGAGAGCACGCACCCCTAGGGCGGCGGCTCCTGGATCGAGGCGCTGCCAAACTTCTCGAAATGGGGCAACCAGAGAGAATGTCAGAAGGAATGGGAGCTTCCCCTACCACCTATCAGGAAGGGCGTCTCGTTCACGACACAGAATCCCACCCCATGCGCCTGCCAACCCAGCAGAGATCTCGAGGCAAGCCCCCAATGGCCAATCTTCGACTACAAAGAATGATCGGCACCCCCCAAGGGGGGAGAGGTAACAACAACAGCTACAACAACAACAAAAAAACAACAAGACAGAACCACAAAAAAAGAAAAAAAAGAAAAGAAAAAAGAGACCACCGGCATCGGGGAAGAAGGAAAGCCGTTGGGGGATAAGGAGAAAATCAAGGAACAGGGAACTCCTCTGTCCCCTCGATCACTCTCCCCCTGCTACTTTTCTCTTCCTCCAAAAAAAAGAAACATACTCTACATCCCTCCTAGTGCGGAGTCCACCAAGAGGGGCCCGACCGGGAGGATCTGTTCCTCTGGATAGTCACTAACTTGACCGTCAGAGTGCCCCCGCCGAAAACCCCGGCCCGGGTCTCTGACCCCTGTTTTGCAGGTCTAGGAGTGGAGGACCGGCAGATGGCGAGAAGAGAGCGCTCCGACACAGCAGCTACGGGCCACGACGGTCTTGGCGGCAACATATATAAACTAAATATTTTGATAAACTTGCTTCAAAGAAATTAGAAGATACTTGTCCCCTCTCGAAAAACCAATAATGAACCAACTCCACCCACTGATGAGGGGTATATCAAGAGGACAGGTACCAACTACTTGCTCCTCTATCATACCCGGCAACTTGTACTTCATTATCAACTGTGGTTTATATTCTTTCCATTTCCGATTGAGAAACTTCAGTACAAAATCATAAGTGGAAGGAGGAAGTACAAACTTGCCCTGCAAAAGAAAATAATTAATAAGAATGTAAAACATAATAACATAATATTTCGACTATGCAAGATAATAAATAATTAATAAGAACCTCTACTTTATACATTGGAAGCATGTCATTCCACTTTGCATAACTAAGTGGACAAAGCTGATGCCTCCATGCAACTGTCCCCAAAAAAGAACTCAATAAGCTGGTGGCTTTTTTAATTGGCTGCCCTAGCTCCTTGTACTCAATCACTATCCTCTTATCCTCAGGCATCTGCCACACATCCCGTACTACTGTAGGCCCGTGCCTACTGTAACCTTCCCAGATCCATCTACATAGAAATAGATAAAAGTAAGCTATAGTAAAAACTGTAATGAAATTATATCTAACCAAGGATATTGGAATAAATTATCCTGAATGTGCAGCTCATCATCTGTTGGATCGATGGGAAGATCATGATGCCCCAAGGATGATGGACCTGCAGTAGTCTGGTGTGCCAAAGGACTGGATGCAATATCTAGTACGAAGGAAGGACCGGCATGAACATCATATGATGAAGTACTGGCCTCAGCCTGTTGTGCAGAAGAACAACTATCGATCTCTGTCCGTGAGTGCTAGAATTGCACACCAAGAAATCATCACAAGCATGGCATAGTGTAACCTATCATTTACATCAAAGTCAGAATTAGTGAAGATAAATATTAATTTAACATAATAATTACTATAAATTGCATATATTACAAAATTTAATACCAATAAGAATCAAGTATTAGCATTTTCTTCAAATTCCATCTTAACCAAGGATGGTGTAGCATGTACGTCATCAACTGGTATAAAATTAAATGGCATGGAATGCGTATAAGTATCATCATCTTCATCATCTACCAGTTGTTTTCCTATATCATATAAATCCCGAGGTTTTGTTTTAATAATAGTAGCCCAATCTTTGTCTTTTGTATCTTGTATAACAAATACTTGATGAGCTTGAAAAGAAAAGATAAATGGATCATCCTTCAATAAGACACTAGTATAAATCAACCTTGTAAAATTTACAAGTGTAAATCCATTTGCATCTTTTTTCAAATCCCTTAATGAATTTATCTCTACCCAATCACATCTAAATAATATGATTTTAAAGATTCCATAGTAATCTAACTCGTATATATTTTTAAGTGCACCATAATAAGTCTTTCCATCTGCTTCTACCATAACACCGCTATTCTATATTTTTTTAAATTTCTCGCGATCTTTAGTATGAAATTTAAAACCATTGATTATGAAACCATTATATCTTATTATAATTTTGTTAGGTCCTCGAGCTAGGACTATTAATTCATCTGAACAATTTCTCTCCATCATTGTTGGTACCTAAAAGATAATAAGAAATGTTTACAAGTTATTCAATGATAAATTTATCCACATATTCTTTAAATATATATCAAACCTATTTTGAAAGCCATGTAGGAAATAACTTGACTAACTATCGCTGCTCAATCCTTGGATTAGGTCGAGTGCTATTATTAACTTATCGCTAAGATATTAAAAATTTACTGCATAAAATTTATATTTATTAATAGAGTTTAAAAAATAAGATATGATATTTAAACTTGAAATACGTTAAATATGCTAACCTTCGATAGTTAGATATTATTTCACTATGAAATAATACATAACGATGTGCTTGTACAATTGATTTATGGTCTAATACAATACTTTCATCTTTTTCCATTACTCTTCCAATAGTAGAGAACTTATACAACTCTGCATTATCTACGAAATCACTATACCATTGAGGTCTATTAAACATAGTCTCTATACCTTGAAGATATCTTGAACAAAATGTCAGAGACTCTTTAGCAATATATCCTTCCGCAATCGAGCCCTCTAGATAGGCTCTGTTTCATATATAATCTTTCAATCTCACAAGATACCTACAACATTGAAAATTTTTTTAACACATCATCACGACGCTACTTTTATTAAAAATTATATAAAGATTAAAAATTGATAATAATACCTCTTCATAGGATATATCCATCTATAATGTACCAATCCACCAAGCTTGACTTCCAAAGCTAAGTGAATGAATAAATGTACCATAATAGTAAAAAATTCAAGTAAAAAAATCTTCTCCATCTGACAAAATTTAACGACAACATCCGACTCCAACTGATCAAGCTCTCTAGGATCAATAACCTTTGAACATGATGCCTTAAAGAATGATGATAACTGAATTATAACTGTAAGAACTTATTTAGGCACTGATGATCTTGAAGCTATTGGAAAGACATCTTATATCAATATGTAACCATCATGACTTTTGAGATTAGAAATTTTTCGGTCTTTAAGATACACACACCTTGAAATGTTAGATGCATATTCATCAGTTACTTTAATATTTTTCAATACTATCGAAAAATTATCTTTTTCTTAAGTAGACATGGTATAAGATGCATGAAACAAAAAAATTCTATCATTAGCAAGCATTCTGGGATGAAGCTCATGTCAGATATCCAATTCTTCTAAATCCATTCGGGCCTTCATGTTATCTTTAGTCTTTCCTTTAAGATTTAAAAATGTTCCAAGCAGATTATCACATACATTCTTTTCTATAAGCATAACATCAAAATTATACCGAATAAGATTATGTTTTCAATAAAGTAAGTCAAAGAAGATACTTCTTTTCTTCCATAAATATTTGATGGGTTGATTTGTAGATGCTACATTTATATCTTTCTCATTTTCATTTTCAAAAAATTATCAGAATCTTCAAATACCTGTGCATCCATAGTATAAGTAGTTACTTCTTCTGCCAATTCTTCTTAATCATCCCTTCCTCTTTTTTTAGAAGACTTTGAGAATTTACCATATATGTAACTGATAGAATCCATTTATCTATGAACATTAGTTCTAGAAGGTGGAATAGGTGCACATCTCATTTTTACTGTACCATCAAATAAATCTTACTGAAAACAAAATAGATGATTTGATTCTAATCATTGACGATATCCCATATAACAAAATCTTTCTCCATGTTTTAACCAAATTGAATGTGTCGAATCTGCACAACAAGGGTATGCAACCCGTCCCTTTGTACCCTAGCTAGATAAATTGACATATGCTAGAAAATCATTAATAGTCCATAACCAAGCTGCCCGTAGTTTAAATGTTTCTCCATTTGAAGCATCAATTGCATCAACACCTTCTCACAACTATTTCAATTTCTCTATTAAAGGCTACAGAAAAATATCAATATCATTTTCTGGACCCTTATCACCTAGAATAACCATTGACAAGATAAGTGAGGATTGTTTCATGCACAACCATGATGATAAATTATATGATATTAGAACAACTGATCAAGTGCTATACATAGAATTTAGAGTCCGAAAAGGATTAAAGCCATCCGAAGCTAAACCCAACTGAACATTACAAATATCAGAGGCAAAATCAAAATACCTGGCATTAAATGCTTTCCATGCTAAACTATCTGCTGGATGTCTCAACATTCCATCCTCCATATGCCCTTCATGATGCCATCTCATCAATGAAGCTGTTTTCGATGATGAATATAACTTTCTCAATCAAGGAATAAGAAAAAAGTAATGCAATACCTTCACCGGTTTCTTTGTATGTCAAAGTGTATCTGTTCCATTCACTACATCATCCTCATCTCCTTCGTGAGTTGTTCATCGTGAAGATTCGCATACATTACATGACTCTCAATCAGCATTTTCACCATGATATAATATGCAGTCTTTTGGATAACTATGAATTTTTTAATATCCAAGATCTAGATTGTTGATAACTTTCTTTGCTTCATAATAAGATGATGGTAAACCATTATCTTTTAAAAATGCATCCTTTAATAACCTGAGAAGCATATTAAAACTCTTTCCTGACCATCAATTCATATATTTTATATGAAATAAATGTAAAGAAAAGAGATCTTAGAAAATTTCAAACAATCTAAATATAATTGTCTATCTACTTCTTTCATTAAATTATGATACCGAGCTGACTCAGAAGTTGATGATTGTATCTGCTCATCAATATATGTTTGTTCAATGAATGTAGAACCTTCACATATTATAGTTGTTTCATGTGTATCAGTTGAACCTCCAAAATTTTGAACACCATGTCAAAAAGCATCTGTGATCAAATCCGTTATATCATCTCCTATAGGATTATCTTGCATATTACTGGATCCATGATCAGACGAGGGTTAATTACTTGATTCTGGCAATATAAGTTCTCCATGAAAAATTCACTGAGTATAACCTCTTGCAAAACTATTCCATATCAAATATTCTTCAACTATTTGTGGATCTAGATAGAAATTGTTAACACATCATCGGCATGGATATGAAATCTTTCCATTCTAACTACTTTTATCCATACCGAGTTTAATGAAATCATGAACTCCATCTAAATATTCGTTGGTATTTCTTGATTTATTTGTCCAGCTTTTATCCATTTTAGGATAAAATGATCCAACTTTCAAGTTATCTAAATACAAAAAAAATTCTTCAATCAATAACAATGCACTAGGTGATTTTTTAAAAAAATATAAAAAAATTAAGATAGATTAGCTAATAAATGCATCATATTACCAACTAATAGGTAAAGAGATCCTATCCCATTCAAGAATTGCATTAATTATATAGGTTATTTATAGTAATCAAACGATATATAATAGGAGCTCCAAAAAAATTTTGGCAACATTTCTCTTTAGTTCTTCACATATGACTAAAAATGTATGAGGGAAACTAAAAGAAAATACTATCCAAAATATATTTGGAACTCTATCCATACCACTTGATTACTGCAAGTACCTATAAAATTATTTGCAATTCTCAAACTATCCAAACTGAACAATCAATTGACCACTATACATAATTCTCCCACCCGTACAAAAATAAAATTAATATACGGATGATATAGAATATGTACATTAATCAATTGACAGATCCATGTTTCTATGCAATGCAAGTTTTATAAAAAAATATTTAAAAAGCCATTATTGATCATAGCAAAACTATACATGGTATTAAAATGAAAGATTTGTAATAATGAACATGTTGAGTAAGATGCAGGTATACAACAATACTCCCTTTAGTGTTAAGCTAATAGTAGAGGAGGCTCAGATCTACTATTTAATATGCAACTAAATCAAAATGACTACAATAGATTACTATAAAAGAAGGCCATCCAAGATTATTGCCATTAGAAATAATTGAATCATAAAAACATAAATTCCAAAATCATCATAGCCTCCATATATAAATCTTAAACCAATTACAAAATAGGTTAGAAAGCTTGTTTACCCTCCAAGCAGTCAAGAACCTGATAAGAAAATGACAACAAAACAAATAGATCTACATGACGAAAAAACTACCAACAACAACAAGATCATGAACCATAAATCATAAGCAGCAAAGAAAATCGATATAAACATTACATTTTGGAAGTCCTCCAGATTAGAAAAAAATCTTACAATCAATCTAATCATAAACAGCAAGGTATATCAAAAATTACATTCGGCCTTACAATAAAAATCGATGAAAACGGTGCATACATTATTTAAGCATTTTTTCCCCCTCCCATTCTAAGAAAAGAGGGGATGACCCCTTAATAAATAAAGTAATTAAATAAACCAATCTCACATAAACCATTCCATGCTACGCTATTATACTATTATCTAATGAGAATGCAGTACCTCCTAAAACCCTAATCCCAAATCCTAAACCCTAATCTTCAAATCCTAAACTCTATTCTCCAATCCCTAAAACCATAAATCCTAAATTCTAAAACCCAAATCATAAACCATAAACCCTAAACCCCTCAACCCCAAACCCTTAACAATAAACCCAAAACCCAAAAATCCTAACCTCTAAACCCTAAACCCAAATCTCTAAAATAATTGATAGGTCTATGGTTCTATGCAATACAAGTTTTGTAAAAATAAATACCTAATTATTTAGGAGAGATGGAGGGAACACATGATATGTGATACCACTATAGGAAAACTCAAAATAATTATGTAGTGTATAGTCTATGGAACTACAATTGGATGTGGGTATGTGTAGTGCATGTGCATACTCTCATGCATGCATGCATTCATGCAGTCATTATGTATATATGAATGAATGAATGCAAAAATATTGATTAAAGTTTAGCATTTACATTCATTAATAAATTAAAGATTAGCTAGCTTGTTCAGCCCTACAATCATTGATAAATTAAAACTCCTAACTAAATATGATCACCATCAAACCAATAGAGCAACCAGATGCTAATTTAGTATATACTATAACTTGCATACATGTGTGCTAAAACTAATGCAACTAGCTTGAAGCATGAGCTATGCAAAGACCAAATACAAGTTGGAAATGTTGTTTTTGAGTAAATGTTTCAAGAACTCTAGTTTAGTAGCCTAAATATATCAAAAATACTATATGCTAAGCACATAATTTACTTTGAAACACCATTGATTTTGATGCTGGAATAATCTTAGTCCAAAATTTAGTTGTCAGTTGATGTCAAAATACTTTGTGGGTGAAATTTGACTAAAAATTACATGCTACATATCTAACTTCAATTTTCTAAATTAGAAAAGAAAATCTAATATAACTAATTAAGGAGTTTTTGGCATGCATCAAATGCTCATTAAATGCTTTCTAACTACCAGCAAGAAATACATTATAAAGATTGTTATTTTAATATAAATGTTTAAAACTTTTACCTTATGACCACCATAATGTTTAATAATAATTTTAGACATAATTTGATAGAGGCTTGAAATGATGATCATCCATGTGCTTGTAGGTCTGTGACACACAATCTGGGCTAATTAGTAGGTATACTCAACCATAGTTTCTCATTCTGCAATCAAACAAGGCTAGGTTGTCTGCTAGTACCACCTTTTAAAGAAAATGGTTCAAGTTTATATCATTGTTTATGGAATGCAACTCTGACCGAGAACATAATAAATATATGCTATTATTCATTCCTTGGTATAATGGCAATACCATCATAAGGTCGACTACTTTGATGGATCCCAGGGAACTCGCTGTAAATAGCCTAAGGAAATCAAGTAATCCCTAGTACCCAAAAACCCCAATAGTTATGAAATGAATGCTTCTTGTTGCCGAGAAGATTGATATATACAGTACAATTGTGTATATCATGTTCAGTGCATCAACACATGAGAGCAATATTTTGAGAGAACACATGACAGAGTAATTGATTTACTAGATTTGACTCTATGACATGACAGACTTTTGGGACTTAACACAAGGATTTTTGAGCAAAAACAACTTGGGTAAGATGAAATTTGAGAGAGTTCTAGGAGAATGAATTAATGATACCTAACTCTCTTCTAATCAAATAAAATCTCACTTCACTCAATGGTTTGGTAAATACATCAGCTAATTGATCATCAGTACATACAAATTCAAGTATTACATTAAAGTTTTGTACATGATCTCTTATGAAATGATGTCTTATTTCAATGTGTTTACTTCTTGAATGTTGCACAGGATTCTTAGTTAGATTGATTGCACTAGTATTGTCACATATTATGGATGTCTTAATTAGTTTAATGCTAAAATCTTCGAGCTGTTGTTTGATCCATAGGAGTTGAGCACAACAGCTTCCAGCTACTATATATTCAGCTTCCACCATAGATAGAGCAACTGAATTATGTTTCTTGCTGCTCCATGAGATAAAATTTATCCCAAGAAACTGACAAGTTCCACTAGTACTTTTATGATCAAGTTTACACCCAGCAACGTCAGCATCAGAATAAGTAATCAATTCAAATAAAGAATCTCTAGAGTACCAAAGACTAATTTCAATTGAGCTAGATAGATATCTAAGTATGCGTTTAACAACCAAAAGATGAGACTCTTTAGGATTAGACTTATATCTAGCACACATACAAACACTAAACATGATATCTGGCCTACTGGCAGTAAAAATAACAATGAACCAATCATGTCATGATATAATTTTTGGTCTACAGATTTACCTGATTCATCCTTGTCAAGTTTACAAGAGGAGCTCATAGGAGTACCTAGTGGCTTGGTGCTCTCAATCCCAAACTTTTTGAGTATTTCTTTTGTGTACTTGGCTTGGTTGATGAAGATCCCCTCTTTGGTTTGCTTTATTTGGAGTTCGAGGAAGAAATTAAGTTCTTCCATCATGCTCATCTCAAACTCATCCTGCATTAACTTTGCAAACTCTTGACAAAGAGATTCGTTAGTAGCACCAAATATGATATCATCCACATATATTTATACAACTAAGAGATCATCATTCTTTTTCTTCAAAAATAAAGTTTTGTCAACATTACCTCTAGTAAAGTCATTTTTGAGCAAGAAAGAACTTAAACGATCATACCAAGCTCTAAGAGCTTGTTTCAAACCATACAAAGCTTTATGAAGTTTGAAAACATGATTTAGAAATTCAGGATTTTCAAAACCAGGTGGTTGTTCAACATAAACCTCTTCTTCGGTAAAACCATTCAAAAATGAACTTTTAACATCCATTTGAAATAATTTAAAATTCATAAAACAAATAAAAATCAACAATAGCCTAATTGCCTCAAGTCTAGCCACAGGAGCAAAGGTTTCATCAAAATCAATCCCTTCCTCCTGATTATATCCTTTGGCAACTAGTCTAGCCTTATTTCTAATAACAATTCCATTTTCATCAAGTTTGTTTCTAAAAACCAATTTAGTGCCAATAATTAAAATATTTGAAGGCCTATCTACTAAAGTCCAAACATTGTTTCTTTTAAATTGATTAAGTTCATCTTGCATAGCATTTATCCAATTACTATCATTCTCAGGTTCTTCAATAGTCTTAGGTTCAATCTGAGGAACAAATGCTAAGTAATCACAAATATTTCTAAGGGATGAATGAGTACTTACACCTTTAGCTGGATCGCCAATGATAAGTTCTTTGGGGTACCATGAGTATACCTCTATTCCTTGGATAGAGATTCAACTATAGATGTGTTTTCATCACCTTGTGCTTTATCTCCTTCATTGTTTTGATCAATTTCTTGTTTCTTGGCAGGCTCTTCATTGTTGTTCACTTCTTCAGTTCTTTTAGTACCTGTTTCATCGGGAAGCACATCTTCTTTTCTAGAGATTTCTGGTCAGACTCATCAAATACTACATGTATGGATTCTTTAACAATAAGAGTTCTTATGTTGAAGACCCTATATGCCCTGCTAGATGTAGAGTAGCCTAGAAAGACACCCTCATCTGACTTGGCATCAAATTTGCTTAAATTGTCTTTACCATTGTTTAAGATGAAACAACGGCATCCAAAAACACGAATATATCGAATTGAAGGTTTTCTACCCTTCCAAAGCTCATACGGTGTTTTCTTTAAAATCGGTCAGATTAAACACGGTTTAAAACATAGCATGCAGTGTTTATGGCTTCCGCCTAAAAATATCTAGGCAGGTCATTTTCATAAAGCATGGTGCGTGCCATTTCTTCAAGAGTTCTATTTTTTCTTTCTACCACCCTATTTTGTTGAGGTGTCCTAGGTGCTGAAAAATTATGATGAATGCCATTTTCAATACAAAATTTGTCAAAGTCAGAATTTTCAAATTTGGTTCCATGGTCACTTCTCAAAGATACAATTGAAACACCTTTTTTATTTGAAACTCTTTTATGAAATCTAATGAATTCAGAAAACGTTTCATCTTTGTGTGCTAAAAACATGACCCAAGTAAAACATGAGAAATCATCTACAATGACTAGACCGTACTTCTTACCTCCCAAATTAGATTTTCTAGTCGGCCCAAAGAGGTCCATATGAAGCAACTCCAAGGGTCTAGATATAGAGATTACTCCTTTTGGTTTAAAAGATGATTTGGTTTATTTTCCAAGCTGGCATGCACAATAAATTTTGTCTTTTTCAAAACTGAGTTTTGGCAAATTTTTTATCAAATTCTTTTTGCTAAGTTTTGAAATCAAATGCATACTAGCATGTCCTAGTCTACGATGCCAAAGCCAACTAGTTTTATTGATCTTGGCTTCCATTGCCACTAGGCATTGACCATTTTGAACAGGAAAATCATCAAGATCAACCATATAAATATTGCCATGCCTATGACCAAACTTGATGCCATTATCATCTAAACTAAAAACAATGCACAAAGAAGATTCGAAAGTAACTTTGAAATCCTTGTCACAAAATTGACTAATGCTAAGTAAGTTAGGTTTCAAACCATCTACATACAAAACATTATCAATATAAGTAGAAGAGGTGATATGAACTTTACCAATTCCAACAATTTTGCCCTTACCATTATCACCAAATATCACATTACCACCATTTTGATATTCGAGTGATGAGAACTGCTCCACATTTCCGGTCATATGCCTTGAGCAACCACTATCGAGGTACCACATTCTTTTCTTATTGGTTGCAAGGCATTCCTCGTCATGATTCGCCATCAAATAGAAGTTTGCGACTTCTTGCTGTTCTTCTTCGGAGCTGGAGTCTTCGCTGTCACTCCATGTTGCCATCATGGCCTTCTTTCTTAGTTTTCTCCTACTTTTCTTAAGTAAGGGGTAGTCCATCTTGAAGTGGCCCGGTTTCTTACATTCAAAGCATGTGGGTTGCTTCTTGTCTTTCTCCTTTTCTTTCTCCTTGCTTGGCTCACCTTTTAGAGGTTTCTTCTTGAAGTTGTATTTCTTCTTCCTCATGAACCTTCTGAACTTTCTTGCCATTAGAGCTATCTCATCATCTTCATTTTCTTCTTCGGTTTTATTGCTTGACTCTTCTCTTGCGGTGGATTTGAAAGCGATGACTTTCTTCTTCTTTTCTATATCCATGTTCTTTTATTTTAAGGAAAGCTCATAAGTCATCAATGAGCCCAATAGTTGCTCGAGGGATAGAGTGTTGACATCCTTGGCTTCCTCTATGACCGTCACCTTGGCATCCCATGAAGCCAGAAGAGACCTGAGAAGTTTATTTACAAGTTCACCATTAGATACAATCTTTCCCAAGCTTCTCATGCCATTCATAATATTTGTGAACCTAGTATACATCTCACTAATAGACTCAGTAGGTTCCATCTTGAACATTTCATATGCGTAAATGAGCATGTTAACCTAAATAGTTTTCACTTGGTGTATACCCTCAGGGTAACCTCAAGTATGTCCCATATCTCTTTAGCAGAGAGACAGTTAGATATTCTATTGAATTCACTCGGATCAAGAGAGCAATACAATAGATTCATAGCCTTTACATTAAGCTCTATTTGCTTAATGCCATTCTCATCCCAATCATCTTCCATTTTTGGAGTGAGAATGCCATTAACCAACATAGTAGGTTGATGAGGACCTTTTATGATTGTCTTCCAAAGATTATAATCCATGTCTTGAATGAATATGCGCATGCGAGTTTTCCAATAAGTATAATTCATGCCATTAAATAGTGGGGGACGATTTAAAACTTGACCTTCAACAACACCCATTCCAATTGTGGTTGCCATGATCTTTTACTCAAGATCCTTGGACCTACAAGAGAGTACCGGTGCTCTGATACTACTTGTTGCCCAGAAATGGAGCCCAGGAGGGGGGGTGAATTGGGTGTTTTAAAAATTTAAAGCAATAATATGCAAGCCTTGTGGTGTTTGTGAGTTATGAAATTGATGTACTAAATTATATGCAGCGGAAAGCAATAAATAGAGTACAAGACGTAAAGATCAAGAGATAAAAGAGTCAATCACACACAAATATAAGGTTTATAGTGGTTCGGTGCAAACCTAGCACCTACATCCACTCCCCAAGCCATCCTTGGAAATTTCACTATAATCTCTCCAAGATTACAGTCGACTTGTTTTTCCAAAGGCTCACAAGTCAAAACCTATGTTAGTTTTGTCACCTAGGCTCACCAACTAACCTTTACACTTGTTTTGTCTTCGGACTCACAAGTTAACCCTAGTTGATTTTATCACCTTGGCTCACTAACAAACCACAACAACCTTCTTTCAAGACACCCTTGAAAGCAAGGTCAAATCAAAAGAGAATTTCAGATATACAATTCAAAATAAACAAAACAAACTCTCTTCAAGAGTATAATGGAAGCTTTGAGGCTCAAGTTGATGCTTTGTCTTGATATACAATTCAAAATAAACAAAACAAACTCTCTTCAAGAGTAGAATGGAAGCTTTGAGGCTCAAGTTGATGCTTTGTCTTGTCTTCTCCTTGGAATATTCTTCAAGCTCTCTTTTTGGAAAGATGAAAGGATGGGCTTGTAAGCTTTTTCAGGGAATCATACTTTAAATGACTTTTGAAGTGAAGTTCTTGAGGGAATATTGGCTTTTGAGCTTTCAATGGACTTCAATACTTCAAGAATGAGTTTGGTGAAGCTTAAAAACTTCAAAAACTTTCAAAAAATTATTTGTGATCATTTTAGCTTCGAATCTAGCCGTTGGGAGCTTGAAAAGATACTTTTGCAACTTAGAAAAATAGATCCATTAGGCCTATCAGAACCCGAGTGTCGACACTTGGTTTGTTAGGTGTCGACACTTGGCTGTCAGGTGTCGACACTTGAACTTTCAAGTGTCGACACTTAATTCACAGGTGTCGACACTTGATACAAAAATACTCCAATGGTCATGTTCTGGTTTTTCAAAAAGTCTCAGGCCTTGAGTCGATACTTGGAAACTTAAGTATCGACACTTGAGTATCAGGTGTCGACACTTGAATTCTGGGTGTCGACACTTGGCGTGCCAAGAAATTTTTCTGCATGCCAAGAGCTGAAGTGTCGACACTTGACTTCTCAGGTGTCGACACTTGGTTTTGAAAAATTCAAAATTAAGTGTGGTTTATGCCAAAAACACAAGTGTTGAATATACAACTTAAATCCAATGTAAATATACAACTTAAATCCAATGTAAATAAACAATAAATGAACTCTTTTAAGCCCTTTTTGCATGGAGAAGACTTCTCAAATCATGAAATATACTTCGTGCCACAGCGTGCCACGATACTTTAATTTTAAGAATTTGAGGTGCTTGTTTCCTGAAAACTCACAACTAAAAATAAATATTAGTACACAATATGTACTCAACGTTTTGTTATTCATCAAAATCACTAGGTGGAGCCAACACCTCCTCTGATGCCACTTGGAAGCACTCTTTGAAGGCCATTTGAAAGCCTTCATGAAGCCAACACAACCCCTCCTTGGGCGCCACATGAAGGCCATTTCATCAAGACTATTTTGGGGGTCACATGGAAGGAATAAACTATCTACAACTTTCCGCCAACAAATCTTCAACTAACTTGACATATAGGATGCCACTTGGTCCTCCACTTCATCAGCCACCAAGACCACTACATCAGCAAGAAAGCCACATGGATGACACTTAGGCGCCACATGAGATTAGTTGTAACAAATTTTAGAAGAAAATATTGTTGGAACCACTTTTAGTTGGATCTACCTAATCTATCAATTAGTATGACTAATCAAGAGATTAGTTTGGCCAAAATTATGGTTTGCTTGGCCTATAAATAGGGCTTCAAGCCCCTCTTGTAAAGCATCTTATGTTGAGTAATGAAAGGATTTTCTTCTTGCTAAAAGTTCTCTTGAGTTCTCTTGTGTGGAGAGGGTGAGATGCCTTCTTTTGCTTGAGGTGTGAAGCCTCATTTTGAAAAGGGTGGGATGCCCTTGTATGAGAAGAGGGTGGGATGCCCTTGATTTCATTTTGAAGAGGGTTGAATGCCCTTGATTCGGTTCCAACCTCAAGTCCATCAAGCTCCATGCCAAACTTTCTTCTTCTCTTTCTTTCTTTTCCTTCTTCATTTCCTCATTTTGATTTCATTTCCATGCCTCATGATGGGTTCTTTGTGGGTTCTCTCAGGGATCTCGGATTGAAGATGAAGGTTTCCAAGCCATAATCATCTACAAGATGAGTCCATAAGGTTAGAGAGTGTAAATCTTATGATCCAAGCCTCTTTCCTAGAGTGTTGAGTGAACCCTTTCACCAAATAATTTTAGCCATCATTATTGGTAGGAGAACTATTCCTAAGCTCTTTGGATCTGATCATTTGAAGGTTAACTTATCCTAGTAATGATGGTTTCCTTGTCATGAAGATCTTATTCTTGGTTTGAACTAGATCTACATTGCAGGTGTTGTAACTTAGATCAACTAGTCTTTTTCATGAAAATTTTTTCATTGGATTAATTTTGGTTGTTTGTGTGTGGATTTATTGTTCAATTTAGCTTATTAATCATTTTGCTTGAATCTCCATCCATCATGATGCATGATCTCTTCTTGTCCTGCATCACAGATCGTATGCACTATTTGCATCTAAAGCCACTTCCAACTCTTGTCCTCTATAGTGGCCGGCCTTTCTTTATATATGAGAGCATCGATTAATCCCTACTCGATGAGCAAGTCTTTCAACCTTACTTGTTAGAAGAAGAAATTTTTCTTTTCATCGAATCAATTGATGTTGACTTTGATTATAATTGTCTTCTTCATCTTCTTCAATCTTGATCAACATGAATAATCTGAAAACCCAGGATTGATATCAGTTATTGTAGTATCAACTACAATAATACCACTTATTGAGAAATCCCTCATACATACAAATTCATGTTTTCAAGATCACAATATCGTTGTTGATGCCGTAAGAGAAGGAATAAAATAAAATAAAATAAAAGACATAATCAATAGAGCATGTAGAGTTCTACTATGAAAAAATAATCATTTACAAGATAAAAACTCGTACTCTCAATTTCATATAATTTCTCTTAATAAAAAATCCTAAATTCCTTATAAAACTCTCAACTCTTAAAAAGATCCTCTAGCCCCTACATATTTTTTTGCTACTGCCACACCTCTTAAAAGCCTTCTAGATCCTTACACCAGCATCCTGACTCGTCTACCCCCCTTATATAACCTCTGGATCATCTTCCTGTCGAAGAACACTTGGACAAGAGTCCGATGGTTTAAACTATATTGAAAAAGAATTTTTATTCCTTATCTAACTCCTGTTTGACACCTAAAAATCTCTTAGCCATCCGTTCATCAACAAACATGCAAAATCAGTTCAAAATCTTGCTAGATCTATCCCAAACCAAGTCAAAATCAGTCTAGACCGTTCGATCATGCCTAGAAAATACGCCAAGCCATCGGATCGTGTTACAGGCACTGTTGATTGTCGCTTAGTACCGTAGACCGCAATAACTTTCTTATAGACCGTGTTAGGCCATGGACTATGGTAAATCGTGATAGGGGGAGGTGAAATGCGTGCCTGGGCCTGGTACGTGGCCGAGCCTGGTTCCTGCTTGAACCGGATCTTCTTGTTCTAAGCTTTTTTGGATTGAATCAAGATGTTTTTCTTCATCACTTGCCACTACTCCAAAATCACTCCCGTCCCTGGCAACTTTTTACAAGATCCCTCCACCTTACCCCTCCCCCACTTTATCCCATGGATTGTCCAGGATGAAAATGGAAACCTCACCCTCCCATTCCCTCCCTGCTTGTTTCCTCCGTGCAATGGCCGTAGCCAAAACTACCAAGGACAAGAAGAGGAAGAATAATAAACCTTTAGCAATAGTAAACTGTCTTCTTCTTTGTTCTCCTCTTAATATCACACTAATCCAAATCTGGATCTACTTGCCATGATTGACCATCAAACATTCTTTCACACGAAAGATCTAACCCAATCCTTTACCCTCTAGGTGCAGTCTATTTTTTTTTTTCCTCGCTTCTTTGTATGTTAATTGTTAAACTAACCCAAATCTCGAACCTCTTGCAATAATCAAAACAGTCTCGGAACGAGTATCGAATATTCCTTCGCATGAAAGACTTAACTTGATCCCTAACTTTCTCTCTCCTTACATCTCGTATCTCTAAAACTATCGTAGCCTTTGATTTTTTCTCTTGATGTCCTAAAATCCAAGTCATCATACCCAAGTGACTGGAGCTTGCCAGCCTGGGCATGGTGAGGCATGATGACCTTCGTCTCTCCACGCTCTTTACAAAATTCCTGGACTCAGAACATATCGGGCCGCAGATTGATGGGCCGAAAAAAAAAAAAAAAAACCAAATGAACGGTCCAGATTTCTCCAATTTATTTAAATGCACTCCGCTCTCTCTTTCTTGCCGCCCGAGGTGCCTGCTCTAGCCGGCAAGCGGGAACGCGTCCTCTTCCAGAATATTTCGTCGCCAGGATAAATAACTCGACCGAGTGGTGGGACGACGCTGCTGATCGTGCCGGCCTCAACGCCCAGACCGGCATTGAAATGCCAATTAGATTTAGAGGCAAAACCCTCCATCGACCTTCGCAGTACCATCTCAATCCCCTTCAGTCACCGAATCAACGAATTCGAGGAGGCGAGATCTCTTTCCGCCCCCTTCTAGGGTTCTGATCAATGGCCTCCAACAACTACCACCGGGCGTCGCTGCGTTCCGAGCGTCAGGTCCCCACGGCCAGGGGTAGCGTCGCGAACGCCTCGGTCCGCACCAAGCCCGCCACTTCCAAGCGTTCTGTCGCTGCCGGAAGCCTCCGAGCGTCCATCGATGATGAGAATGCTGGTTCTCTCTCGGAATCTCTCTCTTGCTTTCAGATGCTTTCTGGATTGTTTTTTACGACTTTTTTTTATTAACTTTGATGGTCCTATCCGCCTCATGCTTGTGGAAAAAAAGTTTACTTTTTTATGGTAGTAGAGGTAACCTGCTAAGAATCTTCGGCCAAGATGGAATCTTGGCATCACCAGAAGTTGGGGAGGGGCTCTGAGTACGTGATCGTTCATAAATTTTTCTTCTTTATATGTTCTGTAGTTCTAATTTGATGTTCTATGTGGGGCGCTATAAATTGTAATAAAGAATAGGAGTTTAGGAGCTATCTCTAACCAATGGTGCGGGCAGAAGAAGGTTTAGATAGGTTGTAGAAGCAGCAAGTGGGTCAATTTGTGGTGATATTTCCTGATGCCTAGGCAGCAGTATGATGCCCGAAGCTGTAAATAAGAAATAGCAGGAGTTCAGGAAAGATGAAGAAAAGGAAGAAGAAGTAAAGAAGGGGAAAGAAACAGAAAAGAAGAGGGCAGAGAAGTAAAGAGAAAAAGCAAAAAAGTGGGGGTTTAAGAAGAAGAGGAAGAGAGGGAAAAGGAATACAGATAAGAAGAATAGGAAGCATCAAAACAGGTGCTTAAGAGAACATGGATAGAGAAGATTCATGAAACAAGTGTTCTTATGTGCTGTGAGATGCATTGGCAATGCAATCCATGAAGAGATCCAAGGTGTTAACAACACTCAAGCAGCAAGTTATTGCTCGATCATGCAGTAAAAAGTCAAAGCATCAAACAACCAAAACATTAGTCAGACTTTTGACACTGAGAATACAGGAAAAAAAACCTTCAAATGATTTGAATGAAGCATGACTAAAGAAGTTACATAGTCACAGAAAAGTGTGGATCATAGCTGCAGTATTGTAGGTAGCAAGTAAAGGGATGATGCGGTAGGCAAAGAAATGCAAAAAAATGGGGAGTTGAGTCAAGATGGAAGTATGGTATATGTAGAGGTGCAAACAAATTGAGCTGACCGAGCACTAGGCTGCTCAGAATTGGCTCATTATATGAAAGGGTTACTCGAGCTCAAGTCAACCTTGAGCCAGTCTGGACAATGGCTGTTCAAGCTTGGGTCTTTTGTTACTTGAACAAGCTTGAATGAGCTTGTTAACAGTTCAAAAGCCCAAGCTTGTATTCATTTTGCAAGCCCACAATGTTTAGGCATGGTTAGTTTATGAGTTAAGCTTTAAATGATGTTTGAGCTTGGCTGTTTCCTATTGAATGAGCTTGATTGAACTGAGCCTGAGCTGTTAATTCTGCCGTAGATATGTGGTATAGACCAACTACAGAACAAACTCATGAGGGACATGAATCCCAGCAAGATCATTTTCTCTGATATGGTAATGCTCAAATCTATTTATAGGAAAACAAAAGTTCAGAAAATAGACACCCAGACCAAAGTGGGGAGCAAAATGAAAAGGATCTCGCAAGCAGCTGACAAGGATTTTCAAGGGTCAAAGGACTGACAACAACAGCAAGTTAGGCATGCAAGCTGGATAACTTAATGAGTATCTAAAGACTAGTAAGGAAATGTGGCTCTCTCAAAACTAATGGGCCCTTTACAGACAAATGCAAATAAAAAGAACTAGAAAGATCTGCTACATTGAAATGGTCTGTTGCAAAATTCCTCTTCCTTGAGTTACTACTCTATTGAGTACATGACCTTATAGCAAAGTTCTTTTTTGTGAAGGCAAGAAGAGATACTTGAAACTAGAACTGGCAATAAAAAAAGTTGGATAGAATCAGAATAAATATAGTTAAATCAAGTTAAAAGAAGATTGATGCCAGTGTTCAAAATTATATTCATTGTTCATGAAAGATGAATTTAAACATTAAAAGAACTAAGATTACTTAAGGGAAATTCAAGGAATATGCTTAAGGGATGAAGTCGAAGGAACAATGGAGCTAGATCATTCAATGTTTGTCATTATGCCCAATTTGGAAACCTGTGGCAGAAGATAGGGCTCTGCCTAGTTCAAGTTACAGGAAGAAACATATAATGTCTCTGTGAGTCAGACCTAAAGGCAGAGAACAAGCAAATGCTCCGTAAAGGTTGGGAAGATGCTATTTTGAGATGCCTTCGTGGAAATTACGAAGTGAGTACTTGATCTATTGTTCCTATTATCCTTGACAAAACATCAGCTTTGCTCATGCATGCAGCATCCTGCCTAAGGAAAAAGCAAATTCTAAGCATGATGACATTCATGGGTTGATGGAAAGAAGATTTTCATGTTGTTTGCTAGTACCTCACTGGCCTAGTGTGACAGGGTGCAGCATGGGTGCGTAGCACTTGCCATACTATGCCAGACACATACTAGCATGCATGGGCATGCACTAGTCCAGAGCCATGTGCTTTGAAAGGAAGTCTGTTCTGGGGGCAACATTGAAATTAGATCTGGTGCCCATATAAAACTTTCTCTACTCAGAGGACCGCATTATCTGATGGTCCTGTTCACTACTATAACTAAACATTGGATGTGGGCCATTAAAATGGCCTTGTAAATTTTGTTTCATGAGATGGGTTCATCAGTTTATTACTGTCAACCATTTTATAGTCACTTACACTAGCGATCTAAACATTATTGATGAAGCATTTGGAGCAAAAGTTAAATGCAAATATGAAGCAATACACAAATAATTAATGGGCCTGGGGTAGAGTAACACCAGCAATTTTATGGATGCAAATTCATAGTAGAATCATTAAAAAAGGCCAACATCAGGAAGGAACATGGATAACAAAATCCAAGAAAGAGAATTCCTGATGCCCGAGGCGAGAAAATGCCTGATATAACCATGGATGAGTGCTACCTGAGAGCTAAAGAAGGTAATAGCCTGATATTACAAAATTTACAATTAAATGGCAACAAACATAGAGTAGCAGACCTGATCAAACTCAAGTTTTTCTGTTTGGTACCTTTGGAAGATCATGGTATAAGTGACACCAAGGAAAGAATGAATTTGAAGACCTACCTCCAGGGGAAGATGGACCTGATCGAAGAGTGGTCAGATAAGGTAAAAAGGTGCCATTCCTACTGAAAATATGAATTGCTCAGCAACAATTTTAAAACTTTACCACATATTTGGGTCATCCTCATAATGAATATGCCACTTCAGTATTCCCTATCTTGATAACCTTGCCAGCAACTGTTGCTGATCTTATTTTACTATGAGGTTTGCCGACGAAGGTACTGCTCTAAAACCTTGACACTAGATGGTCACCTTTAATGGCAAAGTTTCTGTTAGCTTCATGAGTTTCAATATGGCAATGCATGTTACTTTATATACTCAATCTCCTTGGTTTGGGTGAGCGACTATGCTAATCAACATCTCTCCTTGGATTTTCTTCTTGTTTTTTGGTGACTCAAATAAATTCTCAGAAAGTAGTAAGAACGATATCATTTATTGTCCGGTTGTTGAGGAGCTAGCGTAACAAGGCAAAGCATGTTGCTGTATACTCATCTCCTTTCCTATTTATCATGACATATAATATTCAAATACAGAACAATCCTCCTTTTATAACTTGACAACTTTTATGGAGTGCCCATATTTCAGTTGTTTTCTTTCATGGATAAGTATTGGTGCAGATCTACCTTATGTTTGGTCCAGGGGTTTTTATTTGTATTACTTTTATTAGAACATACCATTGGCTAAAACGAGTTTACTCTATCAGCTTAAAACTTTGATGTTTAGTTTTTACTCTTAAATATTTATATTTGTGCTTGTTACCCTTATGGAAAGGCAAACACATACATTGTCTTCAACCTTGCCACCGTTGTAGAGCTTTTGTTGACCTTCAAGCAAGTTTACTACATAACTACCATATATTAGTTAATGCTGCGTTGACCTATAAAATTATATAACCTTGTATAGGACTTGGCGCACTATGAAAATCTCTTTGTTCCAACCCTACACCATTGGATAAGCCCTTAAAAAGATGCATAAACATGTTTAGAAATCTTAAGGTTACATGTTAAAATTTTAAATGGAATATATGCACTAGATCTTGTTGGTTGCACTCTTGTTACTTATAAACATTTGCAAAAAGGCTTGCAATGCACCACATCAACATTTTGAAGTAGAAGACAACAAAATAAAGTTTTATGGAAGGTAAATGTACCAAAAGAGCACTTCAAGCTTGTATCTAAATTTTATCAGATATACTGGTTGATATCGCTACAAATTCTTTTCTATCATAACAATTGATTGATAAATTACAGTATTGTTGTGGTTGACTCAAAATGGTTTTTACCCCCTAAAATAGATATGATCTATGTTATTTTAGTTGCTAGTATATATATATTTTTTTGTGAGTGTATTGCTAGTATAGTTAAATATGATGAGGTCAGATTCTATTGTTTGATATGTTATGATTTACAACATCTAGCTTAAGTACCTTATAGAAATGTTGAAGGTTTGCTTTTGAAGCATGAAGCAGTCACAAAAGAGACATTACTGCTAGAGTTAGGTGCCAAATATGTTAGGCTAGTCATAAAAATCAAGAGTCTGTTCTATCTTAATATAGAGGGCATCATAGTGCATGAGGCTCCCGCCACTATGGGGGCTAGAAAGGGGTGGATGCATGCAGCCTTACCCTTGCTTGTGAAGAGTCTGTTTCCATGTTCCAAACCCATGACACCCAGCTTACAATGGAGCAAACTTACTGTTGTGCAAAGGCTCACTCTCTTCATCTATCTTAGTATATACACCTTAAATCATGTTTGGACTGAAGTTCAATGAATTTGATCGTTTATGGTCCAATTGATGGATAAGTTATATATATCTGAAAAAACTTGATTTTTTTAAATATAAGTCATTTAAGATATTTTACATCATGATTAACTAAGTGGATTCTCATCCTAGGTCTCCTTTCACATTTATGCATTTTCATAAAGTATCAGCAGGAGCTCGTTTATCTCCATACAGATACATATATATCTTCTGACTCCAGGATTCCCAGGGTATAACTAATTGTATTGTTCTTATTGCTAAGGGATGGTAGGCCATCCAATTAAACAGTCTACACTCTTTGTCCTGATCTGCGCATCTTAACACGTGCTTGCATGCCTTTTGACTACAGCTCACACAACTGTCTTGTTGGTCAATGTTTGTACTTTTAGCAATTTTTTGATGCATAACTCCAAAAAAAAATGAGCTTTTTAGGTTTTTTGCATTTCAGATGACTTACATTCTGATCGCCAGTCTGAATCATCAATGTAGAAGCCCTCCATGAATTTTAAATGAGGGAATAATCATACTTGTCAAACCTAGCAATATCAAAGCAGTCGATTTATCTGTGTCTGAATGTTCAGATATTTGAGTTCTATTGTTAGTTGACCATGTAAAATACTCATCCGCCTAGTAAAAGTACATTAGACAACTTTTTGCTCTCTCTCACAAAAAATCAATATCTATCAACACCTTGCTTTTCCTGGTGACCTCTTTTTTATCCCTTAGTTCATCCAGAAAGCTGATAATCTGCTATTCAAATCTCAGGTAGTGGAAGAGTGCGGGTGGCTGTCAGACTTCGACCTAAGAATGCTGAGGATTTTTCTTTTGATGCGGACTTCACTGATTGTGTTGAATTGCAGTCTGAGGTTTTCACTTTCCAGCCAATTAAAGTCTTGAAAGTTTTTCTACTTTTATCTTTAAAAAAAATAAAGAAGTCGATGTCCTTGATTACAAATATTTATTCCTTCTTCTGAAACAACTCAAATAGCTGATTTTATTTTATTTTATATTAGTTGTTTGAATTGGTTACTTGCAGCTGAACAGGCTGAAGTTGAGAAAAAATAATTGGACTTCTGAGTCCTACAAATTTGATGAGGTTTTCACAGAAGGTGCTTCTCAAAGGCGTGTTTACGAAGCTGTTGCAAAACCGGTAGTGGAAGTAAGTGATGGCATCTAACAAAATACTTCTTTTTGCAACATACGGCACAAGCATGCATAAAATGACAACAATTGATGCAGTGCGTTTATTTGACGCTAATACCTGATCATGAGATGTATTGTGGATTTCTCTGGGTTAATGAGAAAAACCATCTGAACTTGCTATTAAATGATTTTTTGCTTGTTTCATTGACTCAGTACCCATGTTCTATAAATTTATTAAGTCAATCTGAACTGCTCATTCCTCCTTTCCCTGTCTTTCTTCTCTTCCTCTCCCTCTCATCTTTCTTTATTTGTTAGGAGTTACATAAACGGGAGCGAACATATGTATTGGATTTGGTTTTTCTTAGATATGCGCTAAGATATTACCAAGTCAGTGCAGTCCACTATCAACATGTTTTGGAGCTGATATGAAGTAATGACCCTAGTGTCCCCATCAAGCCCTAAAATTATGACATGGCTCTTTCTTTCCTCCTTATATATTTCACACCTCTTAAACAAACTAATTATGTGTCAGGCACACTTGAAGAGGAAGATGGACTTTTCTCTCTTCCTTTCTGTTACCTTCTGGACCTCTCTTTTCCTCTTCCTCCCATTCATATCACCACATTTGAACATGTAACAACTTAGGTCCTCGACCAAAATGCTACAAGGAAGGTATTATTTGAATTCCTTGACCTTATATAAGCACACAAGTTCTCCTCAATGCCCAACTGATGTGAGACTAAATAGATACTTGTATGGGTCCTTGTACACTCTCCTGATTTAAGCCTTGGTATCTTTGCTAGGTTAAGAGTCTAATTCCCATCAAACCAATCACAAACACCATGATCAGCCCGTGCTCAACCTCAAAACGGCCCGTGCTATAGTGTCACATTGTCCACATGGGCCATGGGCTGGTTTGCTTTGATATCATTTTGTAACAATCTAGGACCTTACTCAATAAGGCTAGCTAGAAAGTGTTATGTGGATTCAATGATTTTTTATAAGTATCCAAGATTTTTTCAGCATATAATTGATGTGAGACTAAATACATATAGTTGTGCACTATGCTTGGATACTTATGTAGGATCAAGGAATCCAAATAATACCTTTCAGTTAGTCTTTTTGGAGGTGGTCTTAGGTCATTACAAATAGTATCAAAATGGATCCGACCCACGGCCTATGTGGATGAGGGGACATTGTAGCACAGGCCTATTTGGGGTTGACCATGGGTTGATCATAGTATTTATTGATTGGATTTGTATCCTTAGCTTGACAAGGTCACTGGGACTTAATTAAAGGAAACATGTGAGATCCCATGCGGGTGTGTTTGGTCCCACATCGTTATGTACTAGTGAGATGTTGGATATTTATATAGGAGCAAGGAATCCAAATAAAGCTTTTGGCTAGTTTTTTCTGGACGTGCTGATCATTTTGTAAGGGGTATCAGAGCTAACATAGCCAAAGTTTGCAATCTTGGTATTGATTCCCATATTGATATCATCTTGGTATAGTGTTGTACATCTGACATAGGGGTTGGTTTGGCATACCAATACTCAATACTTCCCTGAAACCATCTACATGTTCAATACTGTTATGGTATGTATGCTTGGTGATTGTTATGTACTTATACAATGTATTATGTACTTGGCCTATAGCCCATATGGACTAGGGGATACTATAGCATAGGCCTATTTGGGGTTGAGTACAGGCTGATTGTTTTCTTGTGATTGGATTGGAACCTTTAACTTGGCAAGGATGCCATGACTTATATGGGGGGAAGTGTGCGGACAAATGTGGGTGTGTGTTTAGTCCCATATCAATTATACACAAGGTAGAACTTGGCTACATATACAAGTCCAAGAAATCCATATAATACCTTCTAGTTAGCCTTTTTGGTTAAGGTCTTGAGTTGCTAAATAACCCATCAAGGTGATGCATAATTCTTGACCAAGGCATCTACTTGCAAGAGAGGTTATCATCATAAAGGCCCATTTTTGGGTAGATTGAGATTCTTTAATGACTGAAATCAGGGTTCCCGGTACCGGTATTGGGACCCGTACTGGTACCGTACTGTACCGACACACGATATGGGTAGGCGTGCCGGTATGAACCGGCATGCCCATTTTTTTTGGTTGATGGATTTTGGCCTTTTTAGGTTTTTATTTTGTTTTTTTAGGGTTTAGGTTTTAGGATTTAGTGTTTAGGGCCTTTAGGGTTTGGAATTTAGAGTTTAGGATTGAACACTTCAAGGTTTAGGATTTAGGATTTAAAAAATGCTAATACATTAATTCTAATTAAAATAAGATATAAAATGATAATTAAACTAAGATTATCAGCAATTAATGAAAGTGAAAGGTAACATATAAATATAATTATATACTAATGTCTAGAATCGGGTAGAGCATCAATGTCCATAAATATATGGATCATTTATATATTGTGGAGGAAGATCAGTAAATCCCTTTAGCTAGGCAGCATGATACTTCTCTAAGGTCATTTCAGGAGGTATGCATGATGGATCGTAACTAATCGCAGATCCCTCACTGAGGTCCTGACTCTGAGAGCTATCCATAGACTGATGATGTGGCTGTGCAGGGGCCCATCCAAATATACAACAGTAAAATCGGATTTATAAGATGCTCCGGGCTACATGGGATAATAACTACTGGAAGATGATGTTTCAGATACCATAGGGGATACTACAGCATAGGCCTATTTGGGGTTGAGTACAGGCTGATTGTTTTCTTGTGATTGGATTGGAACCTTTAACTTGGCAAGGATGCCATGACTTATATGGGGGGAAGTGTGCGGACAAATGTGGGTGTGAGTTTAGTCCCATATCAATTATACACAAGGTAGAACTTGGCTACATATACAAGTCCAAGAAATCCATATAATACCTTCTAGTTAGCCTTTTTGGTTAAGGTCTTGAGTTGCTAAATAACCCATCAAGGTGATGCATAATTCTTGACCAAGGCATCTACTTGCAAGAGAGGTTATCATCATAAAGGCCCATTTTTGGGTAGATTGAGATTCTTTAATGACTGAAATCAGGGTTCCCGGTACCGGTATTGGGACCCGTACTGGTACCGTACTGTACCGACACACGGTATGGGTAGGCATGCCGGTATGAACCGGCATGCCCATTTTTTTGGTTGATGGATTTTGGCCTTTTTAGGTTTTTATTTTGTTTTTTTAGGGTTTAGGTTTTAGGATTTAGTGTTTAGGGCCTTTAGGGTTTGGAATTTAGAGTTTAGGATTGAAGACTTCAAGGTTTAGGATTTAGAATTTAAAAAATGCTAATACATTAATTCTAATTAAAATAAGATATAAAATGATAATTAAACTAAGATTATCAGTAATTAATGAAAGTGAAAGGTAACATATAAATATAATTACATACTAATGTCTAGAATCGGGTAGAGCATCAATGTCCATAAATATATGGATCATTTATATATTGTGGAGGAATGTCAGTAAATCCCTTTAGCTAGGCAGCATGATACTTCTCTTAGGTTATTTCAGGAGGTATGCATGATGGATCGTAACTCATCGCAGATCCCTCACTGTGGTCCCGACTCTGAGAGCTATCTAGAGACTGATGATGTGGCTGTGCAGGGGCCCATCTAATTATACAGTAGTCAAATCGGATCCATAAGATGCTCCGGGTTGCATGGGATAATAACTAATGGAAGATGATGTCTCAGATGCACCATATTGACTAGAAGCTGCTGGTAGCTATGGATAAGAGGATCCTGTATATGAGGATGATCCTGATACATCCATGGATGCTACTCCACGTGCAAGAGCTGCAGCTGTATCGTATCCCGAATGACCTCGCGGAGCCCGTTGCTTATATGGAATCGTATCACTATGAGGTCTACCAGTTGGTACTCCATGGTCTCTATCCTGTGTGGCATGGCTAAACTACAACTTCCCAGTGAATCGAAGATGAATAGGTGGCTGCGACTCCTGTCCTCTGGCCCCTCCTTGATCACTATATTCTCCACTATCTGAAGAAGCACTAGTACTACTCTTCTTTCTATTATCTGAATTTGAATGGACTTGTGCTCCGATAGAGGTGCAATTGCCTTTCCTTTTTCTCTGTCTCTGGACTGAGATGGTGGGGAGGGATGATATGCTGTATTTACTGGAGCCTTGTGAGGAATATTGCTTGTTGCCTATTGTCCAGCATCCACCCCAGCCTCGCTAGCTACAAAACTGGCTAGTCGAGGAGGCGATCCTGGTTCATCAAGCTCTGGCTCCTGCTGCTGACTCATGATCCATCTAATCATTATATATTCATCCTCATCAACATATGAACTTACAGTGGGATCGGGGTATTTCAATTCAACTTCCTTCTGAATGCACTTTAGCCTCAACCTTAAATTATAGTGTATATACATAAGATCGTTGAGGCGTTTCTGTTTCAGACAGTTTCTCTGCTTGGAGTGGATAAGGCCAAATGTAGACCAGTTGTGCTTATATCCACTGGATGACACCATCTGGGAGAAGATCTTGACTGCAAGAACTTTCAGTTTTTTTGCAAATTCATCAAAAGGCACCCACCATTCAGTTGTAAAAGACATTACATCATTTAGAATTTTAGATTCGGCTAAATAAAAAATTCAATATGAATGTAATATTATACTTATTGCTTAGTAGTACCTACTAGGATTCACCTTTGATTTTTTTTTGATTGCTACAGTGGATCCAAATGAATCTGTGCCATTCCTAAAAAATTTCATCCGCTAGAAAAAGGTTTTGTTATCATGTGTTACTTATTGAAATTAATGATAATAAAAATCACTCAATAATTTCAACCTAACTTACTTCTTCTAGGCATATAGCAGCGATATCTGGATCGAGCTTTATTTTGTAGATAACATTGCATAGGGTAGACATAAGCTCTTCATCTATGGCAATGTCCGGTATGGAGTATTGGAATCTCGGATTCAAATAGCAAGCTGCATATATATTTTAAGAATTAGTCAAATGTACTTGTACAAATCTCATTGAATTTAAATTTTTAGGGACTTAATAAATTACTGCATGCCTGCAAATGCAAATCTGAACTCATTTGATAATTCCACCATCCATCAATGATCCGGATATACTCAATAGCATGTGATGGATCTGTCTCTTGGATTTTTTTTTTGTGTTTTGCATCATGTAATACAGGAAGCCCATCTGAGCATACCTCTTAGAGTCCACGGTGCGAAGTATCTCATATAGAAGCTTGATAGCCTCCACTCTCTTCTCAGCCTGCTGCCAGAATGTCTATCTTGTCACTAAATTCTTCACATTGTTTCTCTCAATATTTGTCCTAGCATATTTACTTTGCTGCTACTCCTGACTGACAAACATCTGATGTAGTTTTGCAATCTTGCCAAGACGATTATCAAGTGCTATGTAATTAGTAGCAAATCGTGTGACCCCTAGTCTCAATATTTTCTTCCCTGTAAAGCTTCTCATCAATGATAAGACCCATGCATGGTTATATATGAATCTGGTGATCGACTGTGCTGGCTCAACTATCTTTTGCACCCTGTGGATTTTTTCGATATCCATCAACATGAGGTCTATACAATGTGTAGTCAAGGGGTCCAGAAAATATGTGGTCGCCATTGCATCAAGATCTATCTTGTGGCCCTGTACTGTGATCCATTATCTGTGATGACCTGCACGGCATTATACTTTCCCACCAGATCAATCACTTCCTCCATTAATCTGAGGATATAACTGGCGTCGTGTATGAAGCATCAACAGACTTTTGATAAAAGTTTTTTCATCATAATAAGTCGAGAAATTGACGATGCTTTGTCTAGTAGGACTAGTCCAACTATCACACATCACTATCAACCCATACACGGGCCACTTGCTCTGATAGGAGGCTATCCATCCTTCTAGCTCCTCCTTATTGCTTTTTAGAAGCTGATCATAGATATCCCTCGATCCTGGAGGATCTATACATGTACCAGCAGCCTGTATCAGGGATCGCGGTACCGTCCTGTACCGCCCGATACGGGGCGTACCGTACTGGCAGCTAGCTGGTACGGTTCAGTCCATTTAAACGGTTCGACATTCGGACCGGTAAAACCAAAAAAATTTGATTTCCATACCGGTATGAACTGGTCGGTTCAGCCCGGTACGGGCTCGGTTCAGCCCGGTTCAGGTCTTTTTTTGTTTTAAATGTATTTTTGGGAGGGGGTAGAATGTTTTTAATATTAAAAAAATAGGTCGGTCACCTGCCGGTACGGCACCCGGTACCGGTACCGGGAACCTTGGCCTGTATAGATGAAATAATAGTGATAATATGGATTGTCTACTGCGTGCGCTGGGATATGATTGAAATCAAACCAGAAGGAGATGGCCCGTCACATATCTTTTTTTTTATCATTTTTCAGCATGGTGTCAATCCTCTGTTGCTTGGAATTTTTATTGGGAAGGGCATGTGGATTGACATCATGGATAGTGGCTTCTGCTGGAATGTCCTTGGAAGACTTCTTTCTACTGCCAAATGCTCCCAACATGGATGCAATACGGCTGGTGCCTCTCTTGATGGGCTCTCTAACTGAGGAGGTTCTCCTAAATTGTATCTCAGACTCTCATGCAACATTAGTAGAATCGGATTCCGATCCCGACTCAAAAGCTGATGGTCTAAATCGTTGTCTATGCCTGTCCATCTTTTCTAGCTGTCTCTGTTCATACAAGCTCATCTGAATAGCAGCCTCCATCTGTGACTTCTTGTCAGAAGGAATAAATGCTCCTTCTGACTTCCTGGAGTAATAAGAAGGTAGTTCTTTGGCTCTGTGGTCCACCTTGCCTTCTTCTTTACTGTTCTTTCTTTTTTAGCTTTGAAATTAGCAAAATATTTCAACTGATAGACCTCTTTTGGACACTGTCGGCATGCAGATACATTAGGATAGCTGCCAGCCAAGTACTGCTTCAACCTTGTTATCCTCTACATTTGAATTCGATATTGCACCATTTATACCTTCAGTGATGTCGACCGGAGAGCATCTCTGCATGCAACCAACCAATATCGCGCTCCGGATCTTTCCTCCCTCCTCTATAGATCCATACCTGAATATTTAAATTGTACATAAGGTCAATAATAATGTTTATTAATTAATACTTTATTAATCTAATTTTTTTATTTTTTAACTTTAAATTAATTTTTTAATTAAAAAAAAATTAAAAAATAAAAATATTATAAAAAAAATTCGATCTTAGATTCATGCAGGATTCTATCATACATACTACATTTATCTTTTTAAGACCCTCGAAATAAATTAAAAGCTAATTTTTTTTCAATTTAAGACCTAAAGCACTATTCATAAAATACATCAAAACTTGGATAAGTCGACATGAAATTTATAATGAGAGTAGCTTACGAGCCACAGATTAATAATTTATAATTACAGTTTTTTTTACTAATTATTTTTTTAATTCATTTTTTAATCCAAAATTAATTTTTAATTTAAAAAATTATATACTTAACAACAAAATCAAGATCTTAGTATCATTGTGTAGATCTATCCTAGTTCTACCACATATTCTAAAATCATGGCCAATAAAAAAATTTTTACAGCATTTCTCCTTAATTTTCTATTTTGCACGAATTTCAACAAAAAAAGAGAGGGAAAGAGGGGAAAAGGAAGCTATACATATCTTGATTCTACCTTCCTCTTCAATTTTTGGATGTCTGATTGCCTTGAAATGGAGGGAAAATGGCCAAATTTTCATTTGTTGAGTTGAACGTTAAAAAACACAGAAAACTCTCTCAGAGAGCTCTCAATTGGTTCTCTTAAGAAGCCAAAATGCCTCCCCCCCCCATGGCTACAGTAGCCAATAGTAGAAAACAAAAAAAAAGAAAACCCGTTTCGAACCGGACTGAATCGGTCACAAATCAGTTGAACCGACCGGTTCGGCATGGTTTTGACCGATTCAGGTTCGATTCAGTCTGGTTCTAGATTTGTTCAGGCCGGTACATAATTTTTTTTAAATTTTTAAATTGTTGGAAACCGATTTATATGGCCGAACCGTGTCGGCTGGTCACCGGTCCTGTTTGGTATGCCGTGAATCGGCCGGTTCGGCACGGTTCGGCGGTCCTTGGCTGAAATTCATATAATTGTGCTCGTTTGAGCTCTGCTCTTAGCTTGTTCTTACTTTGGGCTTTGAAAAGGCAATTAAAGCTTAATCAATGAGGGAATGATGTTCTAAAGTTCTTGTAACAGTTGAAATAATCTATATAAAGATGGAAGAAGACGATATGTATAGCAAGGTGAATTCATCTCTTTGATGCAATTATAAGCTAAAGAGAATTTGAAACATGATCCTTATATCTGTTTATGAAATTATATACAAGATGAATATAAAAATGTATGTATGTAAATATGTGAAAATTGATTCTCCATTCATATGATGGGGTTCTGCATTTTTTATCAATATTGTTTGTTGTTATTGCCTAAGCTTCTTAACAATGACAATTACATTACTAATGCAAAAGCTAAACTGTTTTTAGTATGGCGTCAATTTCGAAAGTGCCAGGTATACAAATAGTAGTAGTGATAATAATAAGCTAACAACTTACTTCAGCATATGTGGAATCAATTTCATATATATAGCTGCAGATTTGTATCCAGAAATAGTTTTATTGAGTAGTTAGATGCACATTAATATTCTAATAATTTTTTGTAAGATTGTGTCATAATGTTCTAGAATTTTAGTTGGAAATGTGGCATTCTAATAGCTTTCAAGTCTTTGCACTAGACTATTTCCAAGCTGAAACAACTTTCAATCATATTGAAGGATTTTTATCATCTGAACTGGCATATATATTCATGCATGCATGTATGCACATGGCCATCAACTTTAAAGATAAAAAAATGGTCAACCTTAAAATTATTAGGTAAATACTTAGGAAAATTCCTGCAGCCAGAAAATTCCATGAAATACTTTGAAAAGCATTTGAACATTGTTTTACTTTATTTTTAGTGAACTTTGTGTAAAAGAAAACCAACATTTAGGCAATATGAATAACATTCTGGTGGTATAGGTTTGTAATGCTGATAGTTAACTGGTATTTCTGAATAAATAAAGAATACTTCCATAACATTGTTTCCACAGTTGAAAATCCTGCAAGAATAGTTCAAACTATAGTTCCTAAGTTAATTAGGAAGATTGGTTTTTATTGCATGCACTTTTGGAAATAATGATGTTTTTGGTTCCCTTTTCAATGGTCATATTTTAAGAGAATGGTTCATTAGAGGGTGTGAATTATTTTCTTACATAAGAAGTTATTGTGCACTAAATATATTATTTTCATATCGATACCTTTGTGAATGGCCTTGTTGAATACTTGTTTTGTTGTGATATATTTTCTGCAGAGCATGCTAGATGGGTATAATGGGACAGTGATGGCTTACGGTCAAACAGGTACTGGAAAAACTTACACAGTTGGTCGACTTGGGAAAGATGACCCTTCAGAGCGTGGAATTATGGTCAGAGCAATGGAGGACATTATTGCAAATACCAATTCTAACTTTGATTTTGTGGCAGTTTCCTACTTGCAGGTTTGTGGATATTATCACTCTAGTTTAAGATTTTGTAGTTTTCTTCCTTTCCCTGGGCCTGGGTCCTTATGATACACTATATGGTATAATGCAGTACATCACAAATAATTCTGCCATGGGCCTAAGTCCATTAGTACTAACTACAATCATGGTTAAAGTTTAAAGGATCACATTATACTTTTTCTGTTCCAAAGCTGCTGTAACATATTTTGGTATTTTCTCTTGGGTTTTTGGCATGAATTAGCACAGGCTGATAGTCAAGTCATATGAATTTAGATTTAAGCTAAATCCTGATAATTCATCAACTTTTATTTGCTCTATGATATTGACTTTACACGTTCCAAACATTTAGCCTTCTATTTCACTCATCAAGCTAAACCATCTGGGATAGCTTGATGCATCAAACAACTAAAATATAATATATCATGTTATCAACATTCTTAATTGATGACCTACCATGTCAAAAATGTTTCTAAATAGCATGGGTCCAATCCTTCTCTTTGTCAAAAAAAGCAACATCTGAAAGGGACTCTAGACAACAATATAATTAAGACTCACGCAAAGATCTATCATATAAATTTTTGGCAACAACTATCTTAAGAATCTTGTTTAATTATTGTAAAGCCTGCAACATCCTTCCATCAACAGAACTACCATGGTCTGGAAATCATTTTGAGTTTTGATACGGTAGCTGAGTTGCTATATTTTGGATCATAAAAGATTGTCCATGTCATGCATTCAACAACTTTCAGTGGCCATCTTGTGATATCTTGATCGAAAAGATGATCCTTGATTTTAGATGCTTCATGCATGATTCTTGAAAAAATTTCTTGGTCTTTAATGGCATGGTCTGATAGCGTTAGGTGGACAGCTATTGAGTCAAGATGACTTAATCTCTTTATGCTAGTCCAACATCACATGCCAACATCCCCTGCTAAATCTTTCTGGTGTCTCTGTGATACCTGTGCAATCTCTTGCTTGCAAAGTATTCATTCATTACTATTCTTGAGCATTAAAATGTACTAGTGGAACATGTGCATGGTACATAGTGTCATAACTGATTGGAAGCTGAAACACGACACAACGCAATATCTTCAGGCGCTAATATTGTAGAAGATATACAGCCTATAGGTTTTCAGCTAAGTATATAAACCATAAAAATATAGTTGCATTGTTGAACAAGAAGCTTTACTTCATATGGAAAGAAAGCATTAGATATCATTTTTTTAATTAATAAAATAATCACTTATTTTTCATTGTATTTGAATAAATAACAATTTTCTTCTTATTAAAGGTGTTAGCTTTATTGGTTACAAACCTACATATGTATCCTTGATGAGTACCGTTTTATCCACTATAGTTCCTTTAAATATTCCAAATCTTTTCTCACATTTGATAAATCCTAAGCACAAAATCTTTCTTTGGATAATATCTTCCTATATAAAGTACTGTGTTGATAAATTTAATATACATGTTGTAGACAGGCATTTTGTGAATGTATATGAAGTTTGCATGTAGTGTGTTCTGTAAATTGCATTTCATGCCTATCTTTTTGGTGCATGTCCGATGCTTAGGTGTCAATCTTGATACATCAATGATTGAAAAGTTTTTTACTTACAGCCAAAATTTTTAAGAGATGTGTTGATTTAACATTTAAAATTTTTAAAAAATTAGTTCACTAGCAAAAAAATTATGATCCTGAATTTAAAATCCTTCAGCAAAGCACAGCCTAAATTTGACTAGAATTGGAAAAGGGAGGATGGTCTGGTTGGGATAAAGAGCTGGGTGGGATGCCACAAGATGGCAGCTGACTTCCTCCTAGGTTCTCATTTTCTTCTTTCCTTTTTCATACTCCTTTTTCTGCTTCATCTTTTCCGTCTTCAATCTAGGTGCTTGAAGCATAACTGGCAACCAGCCTTCCCCCCACCCCACCTTGCTTGCCAGTATCCTTTTGACATCTGACCAATTGGGGATAGCTTACAATGCATTGGTGGACCTAGGAAGGAAATCAAACGAAGGTTAAGTCGAGAAATCTCCTTATATCCTGTTGCAGTAAAAAGGGCAGAAAAATGTGAAGGCCAAAACAATCTGTTGTAGGTCTGTCGATGAGGTACAGGTCCAAAGAACAAGTTTTGAAAGAAAACTCATCAATTTATGGGGGTCCGGGGTCCCTGGTACTCCTATAACAGAAATTTGGTGACAGATTTTATGTTTGTATAGAAAGGAAGAGTGAAGTGAGGTTTAGATGAGCAGAAACAGAGATGAAAGATAACAGAAAAGAGATAAAAAATAGAGATGTGAGAGATGGAGAGACATACGAGAGGCCAAACTTGGCCTAAAAGAAACTTTTCTTCTTTTAATAAATCATGTACAATGCCTCTAATGGCCAGCCATAAGGCCTTTTTGATTTACAAGTAAACTAGACTCCCAATAACCGAGAAACTAATCTACAAAAATTTTCCTAGAATAGAAAATTTGGAATCTCATGGACCCCTGTACAGACACCTAAAACAACCATAAATCTGTTAGAAGTTATTGGTTAGTGTACGGGGGACTATTTTGCCCTTGCTTATTATATTTAGATGGAGTGCCTAATAGAGGCATTTGTGTAAGTTGTCTTTCTCCTAATTAATACCTAATAGAGGTATTTGTGTAAGTTGTCTTTTTCCTAATTAATATAAATAAGACAGTCCATGTGAGGGCTCGGTAAACTTTTCCGCACTTTTCAACATAGTATCAGAGCGACCCCAAGCCTGCTTTCTCTCTTGCTTCCCTTTGCTTCTCTACGTCATAGGCCTGTGAGCAATTATCGTCATGCTACCCTAACAGCCAATGGCCCACCCCCAGTTGACTGTCGTCATCCTCATCTCATTGCAGGCGCCCACCGCGAGCCCTTGATTTGGAGATTCTAGAGCCTTAGCTTTTCTCTATCAGTCTTGCTCCATCCTTCACACTCTCTACTACCGCTTGGATTGCGACGATTTTGTGTTGGATCTCATCAAGCTCTGACTGCAATTGTGGCCCTCGTAGTCCCGACAGCATTCGAACCTTGCTTGCCCACCGCTTGTTGGGATCCCCATCGAGCACCGACTGCAACCACGATCTTGGGAGTCTCGATCACGTTTAAGCCATGCCTGCCCCCTAGCTGGTTTGATCCCTATTAATTGGCAACTTTCCTTTTCCTTTTTCACGTCAGTGAAGAGCACTCCTTGCTGCAAGACAGGGAAAAGGGAAAACAAAGCACTGCTCTCTTGTAACCCTTCGCGTCACTGTTGATCGATCAATTGAGAGGCGAGGCTGCTCTGGTGAGCGTGGCTCAAGTTGCTGTTGTTGCTGCCTATTTCTCCTCCATCGCTGCCTATTTCTTCTCATAGTTGCTGTTGCTATCCACATGGTGTGAGATGGGCTTTTTGTCGCCTTCTTGTGTGCTGCTCCTCCATTAGTTTATAATGGATAGCAAACAATCTTCTACATCCATGTCTGATCAGGTCCTCAAGAACTTGATCAGTACCACCATCAAGTTAAATGGTACTAACTATCTTATCTAGACTCAATCTTTTAAGATTTTCTTGGATGCTCAACAAAAAACTTGAGCATATCACGTTAGGACCACTAGCCATTACTGATTCCTCTTATAAAGGATGGCTCACCAATGATTATTGTATACGTGCATGGCTGATCAATAGTATAAAGATCTCTATTTCTCCTAGTATCATGTTTTTTGACTTTGCCAAAAATCTATGGTTCTCTACGTGATTTGTACGGTAACGAGAAGAACATTTCTTGGGTTTTTGAATTTTATGAGAAGCTATTTTTGTCTAATCAAGGTGATAAAATAGTTACCGATTACTATACAGAGCTCCGTTCAGTTATTGATGAACTTGATATTCATCAGCTTCTTGTTGTGGATATACAGTAACTAAAGGAGTATCATGAAGGCTTAGCCATCGTAAAGTTTCTATCTAGTCTATATCCGGAGTTGGCCAATTAGATACATGGCCTTTTTCTTGGTGCTGATTTAATTCTATCTTTATCTTCAATTTTTAATCAAGTCCTCCGAGTTTCTATAGGTACGTCTATAGGCATTCGTGGTCATGGTCCTGGCCATGGCCATGGACGTGATTCCAGGCTTGTCTGTGGTGGTGGTTGGTCTTCCTCTAATAAAGGTCTGCGCACGTGCTTTTGTTATGGACAGAACAATCATACTGTGGATCATTATTGGGAGAAACATGGTAAGACGGATTGGGCTCAATTGGCCTCGACCATTATTGGGATCCTCTCCTAGGTTTGTCTAGATTGTCTAGGCAAGTATGAGCGCTTTCTCCAATCTCAAGGGATGATGTCTACTTCTATTGCCACTCATGCGGTTGCTTCAGGTACTGGAGCTTTTATTGCTTCCTCTGGTAGTCCATGGATTCTAGATTCAAGATCCTCCAATCACATGACAGGTATCAAATTCCAGTTCTTTTCGTTTTCGTCTATGATCTCCACTCCATCTGTTATAATTGCTGATGGCTCTTATTGTCTTGTCAAGGGAATTGGAACTGTTTTGGTTTCATCCAGCTTTTCTCTTCTTAATACATTTTATATTCCTTATTTTTCTGTTAGTCTTCTGTTCATTAGCCAGCTAACTAAATCTCATAATAGCTCTGTAATATTCTTTTTTACTTATTGTATTTTTCAAGACCTGCAGACTTGGAAGAGGATTTGTTTGGGCCATGAGCATGGCAGATTATACTTTCTAGATGATGGGACTACATCTCATGGATTGGTAGTGTCTACCTTTGAGTCCCCTTTTCTCTAGCATCTAGATGATGAGACTACATCTCATGGATTGGTAGTGTCTACCTCTGAGTCCCCTCTTCTCTGGCACTATCGATTAGGTCATCCCTCTTTCGGAATCTACAATGAATTGTCTCGTTTCGGTCATTAGTATCATCTTTTGAGTGTATATCGTATCAACTAGGCAAACATCATCGAGCCTCATTTCCGGCTCGCCGAAATCTATGTAGTTCTTTTCCTTTAGAATTAGTACATTCTGGCATTTGTGGTCCTTTTCATGTTTTGTCAGTTCAAGGCTTTCGTTATTTTTTTAATTTTATTGATGATTGTACTTGTATCACCTAGGTTTATATGTTGAAAGATTGAGGTCAAGTTTCTAATATTATTCATACATTCTTTAATAGCATAAAAAAATCAGTTTTCTACCAATATTGATATCCTGCGCACTGATGGTGCCCTAGAATTTGTTCGAAAAGATATATTTATTTTTTCCGATAATCATGGCATTGTTTATCAAACTACTTGTCCTTATACATTCCAGCAAAATAGTATCGTTGAAAGAAAATATTGTCATTTGCTCGATGTAGCCCATATACTTATGGTTCAAATGCAAACACCAAAATATCTATGGGCTGATGCTGTTCTTATTGCATGTCATCTCATCAACCGTTTGCTGTCTTCTATCCTTCACGATGACATTTCTATTTGTTGTTTGTATCCACATAAACCTATATTTTCACTTCCTCTTGAGGTCTTTGGATGTATATGTTTTGTCTATAATGTTACTCCCACTAATGATAAATTATTTTCCATGTCTGTTAAATGTGTTTTTGTTGGTTACTTCAATACTCAAAAGGGATATTGATGCTTTGATCCATCATCTCAAAAGTACTACATCATTGCTAATGTAACCTTTTTCGAGTCCACACCCTATTTTTTGTCTTTTTCTGAGTTTGACCTGGTCATTCCCTTTGTTTCACTACCTTTTATTTGTTCTCCTCCTATTAAACCTATTTCCTCCACCAAACCTTTGCAGGTATATTCATGCCAGAAAGTCACTCCCATTCCATCTCCAGTCTTACCTTATCTGACTCTCTCAGCTGCAGCTCCTTGTCATTAGCATCTTTCTTCTCCTCCGCTTCTACCTAGTGATCTTAATCTTTCGATTGCTTTCAGAAAAGGTAAATTCTCTATAGCTCATCCTATTACTAATTTTGTCTTATGATCATCTTCATCCCTTTTTTTATCAGTTTGCTCTTTCTTTGGCTTCTGTTTCTATTTTCAAGGACTATCACAAAGCACTCCATTCACCACACTGGAAGGCTACCATGGATGAGGAGATGATGATTCTATTGTCCCGCTGTACTTGGGATTTGGTGACTTTCTCCACACTTGTCGATATTGTTGGTTGGCGGTTGGTGTATACTATTAAGTATGACCCAGATGGTTATGTTGATTGTTACAAAGCCCGCTTGGTAGCAAAAGGATACACCCAAACCTATGGTGTTGATTATTTTGAGACCTTTCCAGTCGCATGCCTGAATTATATCCTAATCATCCTGTCGTTGCTATTAATTAAGGATGGTCTATGTGTCGGATGTGAAGAATGCCTCTATATGGTGATCTTGATAAGGAGGTATATATTGAGCAACCTCCTGGATATGTTGCTCAGGGGGAGATGGTGTGCAAACTTAAAAAGATGATCTGTGGTCTAAAGTAGAGCTCACGTGCATGGTTTGACAAGCTAAGCTAGGTGATATTTTTCGTAGGCTTTACCAGGTGTAATTCTGATCATTCTATTTTTGTGCATAATAAGGTTACCGGGACGGTTATTCTGGTCGTATATGTCGATGATATTCTGTTAGCAAGAAGTGACAAAGCAGGAGTGGAAGAAACTAAGGCTTTTCTTAAACAACATTTTATTACAAAAGATATGAGAAGACCTAGGTATTTCCTAGCAATTAAGTTAGCTCATGGAAAACTGGGTATTGTTCTATCTCAGAGGAAGTATGCACTTGATCTTCTAGTCGAAACTGGACTTCTTGGATATAAACATGAAAATATACCTATGAAGTAGAATATGAATTTATGGAATGAGGAGTCGGAGGAATTTCCTGATATTAGTAGATATAGGAGACTTGTTGGGAAACTAATTTGTCTCATAATAACGAGGCCTGATATCATATTTGTAGTGGGCCTCATTAGTCAGTTTATGCAAAAATCTAGACAAGTACATTGGAAGGCTATATTGAGGATACTTGCTTATGTAAAGAGAGCACCAGGCAAGAGATTGTTGTATAAAAGTTATGGTACTTACATTTTGAGGCTTATTTAGACTTGGTATATGCTAGTGATAGGAGTGATCGGAAGTCTACTTTCAGTTATTATACTTATATAGAAGGAAACTTGGTAACCTGGTGAAGCAAGAAACAGAATGTTATATCTAGGTCAAGTGTTGAAGCAGAATCAGGGCTATGGCTCACACTGCATATGAATTAATATGGTTAAAGTCCTTACTGGCTAAAATTGAAATTTTTTTGACAGGTCCTATATCCATGTATTGTGATAAATAAGTGGCTATTTATATAGCTCATAATTCAGTGTTTAATGAAAGAACCAAACATGATTAGATAGACTGTCACTTTGGGAGAGATGCTGTGATGAAAGGTGTTATCTATACTCCATTCACTCCTTCTGCCAAGCAGTGTACTGATGTCTTCACCAAAGTTGTGTTCGTGGATGTGTTTGAGTTTTTATGTAATAAGCTGGGCATGTTTGATGTATATGCTCCAGCTTGAGGAGTGTTAGAAATTATTTGTTAATATGCGTGCGACTATTTTGCCCTTGCTTATTATATTTAGGTGGAGTGCCTCATAGGGGCATTTGTGTAACTTGTTTTTTCTTAATTAATATAAATAAGACAGTCCATGCCGGAGCTTGGTGAACTTTTCCACACTTTTCAACAAAATCAAGCTATAGTAACCCTATTAGTTACCAAACCTAGTATAAGCTAAAGTAGGACTCTTTTAGATGAATCCTATTTAAAATAAGACTTCATAACTCACTCTCGAAATTATCTAAATAGAAGTTCTGAGAATACGAGAAAATCTGAACCGAACATTTTTTTTGTTCATCATCACCTTGGATGTCTGAAAAATAAAGAGGATAGGGGAACAACTTATACTTTTTCTCTTGGTTATCAGCCAAACCATAGGCCACTTATACTCTTCTTTAATGAGTGAATTAAACAATTAATATTGGAAAAAAGACTAACAACTCAGAAGATCTTTACACAAGGTCATCATTCAAGGTGCTTTATAACATCTTGACCCAAATAAAGCTCAGGCATCATGACCTGAGATAGGTTGAAGCTCTAACCCATACCCAACTTGTTCAATGTTTGGGTGAAAATTTTGATGCAAACCCAAGCTGAACTAGAGGACCCTTGGCCCAGAAAATGTAGTGTTGGTTTGACCAAGACTTAAAAAAGTCCTATGATTGGCAATAAGAAGTTAATCTATGTGAGATGCTTTGAAGCAAAGAAAAGAAAACACAGGCCTTGATTTGGTCCCTTATCCTTTGAATTTATTTGTTTTCTTTTCCCTCTCATCTCTTCTTTAATGTCCTTTGCCTCATTCCTATGTATTTTTATATCTCTTTTCTCAGGACCAATACTTCTTGTAAATATTGCAAATCATATTTTTATTTCCTATAATTTTTATAATCTCCAAATGATGCACACTGTATGTTGTTTCATGTAATAGAAAAACAAATCGATCTTTTCAGCCAAGTCAAATTTCCCTAACTCTTATGCAGGATCAGCTTAAAAATTTATAGGGATTTGCAAGGTAGTTTTAAACTTTTCATATTCATTTTCACAATATCCTTCCATGTTAGCTTGGTTCTTCCTCTAGGTGCTTTGCTGGAAATTTGAGTACCTCTTCTTGTCAGCCAACATGAAGATTGTAACAAGATGAAGTAAGTGTAAGGAGATGACACAAGCACAAATAAACAATTTTAAGAGCCACAGACCTTTGGGAGGCAAAAATTGACCTGAACTGTCCCTATTTGGGGTGGTTTAGGTCAGAGATTTTTGAGTCTGGGTTGAACATTTTTGAACTGGACTTTATAATTAGGTTAGGATGGGTTGGAGCTTTGACCTGGCTGAAGTCACGAGAGTACAGTTCTATTTGGGTTGAGATAATTTACATCAGTTGGGTCATGACCTTGGTAAGGATCTTTTTTGTGGTTGTTCTTCTTCTAATATTCATTTAATTTATCTTGGAAATGAGAAACTAGGCATTGTAAGGATTGCATTGGACAGGTTAGGTCAGGCCAGTTGAGGAATATGTCTTGCAAATTAACTATGTTACAGGTCAAACATGTCAAGTCAGCACATGGATTGACCCATGGGTGGGTGATGGGTCAAAGGTCTTGGCCCAATGTAAGGCTTCCTCTGTTGTCATCCTAACTTGACCTGCCCATAACCAACCAGTCCTGCGGCTCCTATATAAACCAATACAAGGTTTTAAATCCCATGGAACAGAGGTGTTCCAATTTCTCCATGGAACGGGATGCCCCGCTATCCTATCCCGGTAGCAATCTCGGTAATGCATCCTGGTAGATATCCTCTATCTCTCTCCCATTCTTTACTTTTTTCATTTTTCTCTTTTTGGCCTTTCTTTCATTCTTTTCTTTGTTTTTTAACTTTCTTTCATTTCCTTTTCTTCTCTCTCCCTTTTTTTTAATTCTTCTTCTTCTTTCCTTTCACTTTTCTCTTTCTCCATCTTATCTTTTTTTCCTTATTTTCTCTTTCCTCTTCACTTCCTGCATGGATGGGTTTCAGAGTCCCGAACCTGTTCCAGTGCCGTTTTCTCACAGGAATGGGATAGGATGGTTGGGATGCCCCCTATCCCATTGGGATGTAAAACCTTGGACCAATACATCTTTGAGGTATGAGTTCGATGCAGTTTTCTTGATGAAAAGGTTGCCAAATCACATTTGAGGCATATGATAGCTCAAACAGTATATAATCACTTTGACATGAAGACTTCTCTCTCTGAAGATTAAATGAAAGAAGATGGAAGAAGATCTAGCATATAATCATATAGAGAATAATAGACCATGTAGGGTCATATATCCAGTACATGATGGTAACACAAATATAACTTGCATACTCATTATTACCCACTAGAAATATACTGTATACTTGCTGGAGTTGCACAGAGCATGTTTAAATTTTAAATTATATGCATGCGTGTGTATTTACGTAGCATTTCTTGAGCACAAATGATTGGGTCTGTTTGCCAATTTGAACCATGTGGAACAAAATATTGCTCCATGAATAACTAGATATGATTGAACTTCTTGATGCTTATTACCATTTCCAGTTTGTGCTCTTTAGTTTTCTTTTTTTTTTTGCTTTCCAATTATCCAGGTCTTGTAAAGCTACCATTCTGAAAAAAAAATGCTTAAAGGAGATGATTTAATTGAAGTTTGAAGGCTTCTAGTGGTTTAAGTGCCACTTCTGAAATAATTACTTTACTCCTTGGACTGATGGGGTATAGAAGATGAATATTATTTCATTTCTGTTACCTGAGCTTACTAGATTATATTTATGCCATTAATTGCCTTTTTCCTGTTCCATTAATGACATGTTTGTCAACAGTAAATGGTTTATTCTTGTTCGTTGTTACTTTAGTTGTATCTAGAATCAGTACAAGATCTGCTGGCACCTGAAAAGGCCAATATTCCAATTGTTGAGGATCCGAAAACTGGTGAGGTATCCTTGCCTGGTGCTTCTCTAGTTGAAATACAAGATCTTGACCATTTTCTGGAGCTGCTGCAAACTAGTGAAGCAAACCGCCATGCTGCAAATACTAAACTAAATACTGAATCATCTCGAAGTCATGCTATTCTTGTGGTGGGTGTACCTTAAGTTTTTGACTGTTTTGATTTTACTTTATTAAATTATGGTTATTCTCTTGTGAGATTTTTAGAGAATTTACATTATTGATTACTTCATTATATATTGAGATGTATATAGATTCATGTCCGAAGATCTTCGAAGAGGAAAGAGGAAAATGATGCCTCTTCTCTGGCTAGTGGTTCAAATGGTGATTTACCATCTTCCTGCATGCCAATTGTTCAAAAAAGCAAGTTGCTTATTGTTGATCTTGCAGGATCTGAAAGAATAGACAAATCTGGTATGCTTTTACTGTCATGCCATTATATCCCAGTAAAGTATCATCTATTACATTTTATACTGCCAAATTAAAGGATGTACACTGTCTATTGAACATGAGAGTTAATTACTGTTTCATTCTCACACTACCCTTCTCCAGTCAAAACCTAGATTATTTAGGAAATTCCTTGTTACATAAACCAGAACCGTAACCCTAACTGACAATCTCTATTGCATCTAAGGAGTTTTCCTCAAAGATTTAGGGTTTAGGCATTAGTCATTAAGTTTGAGAATGTTTATTGACCAGCTGTCAACATGAATTCAACCATCTAAATTAGTTTGGACATTGGAAACCTAACCAAGGCAACTTGGCTAAAAGAAGGGCATCTTTGAAAATAAAAGTTGCAAGCTACATGATCTAAGTTTCTCTCTTATAAATGAGAAAAGATATATTATGTAGGGTATTAGCCCATAATTCAAATGCTTACTATTTTTTGTTTTGCACAGATTTTTAAAAGGCATTATGCATATCCTTTTGCAGAGAATGATGCAAAAATTTTAGGAATAAAATGTGGCTGATGTATCATGTGTCATGTTGATGATTTGTTTGTGTCATGCTAGGATCAACTATTATCTGTTCACACATGCTCATATTTTGGACAACTTGATGCAAATGCAAGCAGTCTCCAATATATACTATATGCATGTATGCATACCTATATTTGTTCATAGGTATTTTACAATATCTAGATCATATGCAACGGTTAATATTTTCATTTTGTAACCCCATCTTTGAATTTGGCTCTGTGTAAACTATCAGTTTTTTAATTGTCTATCTATTATAACTCTAGCAATTTCATACATGCATAACAACATATTTACATACATGCATGCATATACATTTATTTGTATATGGTAAAACATATTTGCATAAAAATATATTGATGATAACATTTTTTTCAAGTATAGAGGCTTGAATTTGGGTTGTTGGCTTGGGAATACCGAGAAAACTCAAGGAAACATGAAAAGGGTTGAGAATAAGAATTTGAAAACCTTGCTTCACAGAATTACACCTGGATTAGAAACTCCAAGGATCTCATATATTCAACTTGAAATAGATGGGTTCAGTTGCTGATTGGAATATTTATGAAGCACACAATTTCCTACATGTATCAAATGAAAAAATTGGTGTGAAGATCCATAATATGTTGTTGATAAGATAATAACCCTTCTTTTTGAAATTATTTCTTTATATTTGTTGAAATTTATTGGTTTGATGGTTGTAAATACAGGAATCCATGATCCATTTACCAGTTTACTCTATCATTGCATTTTCTCAACACTAGTGATAAAAATTTGCAGGCAGTGAAGGTCACATGCTTGAAGAGGCTAAGTTTATTAATCTTTCACTCACATCTCTTGGAAAATGTATTAATGCATTAGCTGAGAACAGTCCTCATATACCAACAAGAGACTCCAAGCTCACAAGGCTGCTTCGTGATTCATTTGGAGGTGTTCCTATTAACCTTCTTTGTCATTTCCAGATTGTCTTGATGCTTTGCTTGTCACTATATTGTGAAGGGCTTTTAATTTTGTTTTGTGGTATAAATATTTTGCCTTTAATTTTCATTTATTGAATTGCTGCTTCCTGCTTGTACTTGTTCAGCATTTTGTCTGCACTATGAAGCTTGCTAGTGAAAACATATGAAGCATGGACATGGATAATGAGATATGGATATAAAAAGATACAAACACATCATTATTACGAATTTTGAAAAAAATATGATTTGATATGACCATTAAATTACAGCACATAATTATGTATTCCAAGGTTCACAATCTCAGTACTGGGCTTTGTATCGGTATCTTGATATAATTTTAGTATGCGGTATACATCAAGGTGGACTGGTACAGCATACTTTAATATGTTCTTTACATGTGCATAAAATGCAACCATAGAATATAATGAGTTTTCTTAGAAACATACTCCATATTCCATGCAACAATATCAAAGTTCACAATCTTCAATCAAATAGTTGTCATTTAACAGCAAGGTGTCCATACTCTATATACTGGCATCAACATCACAACATCTAAAGTTAACAATCCATTATATCCATTGTCAAAATGTCAACATTCATCAAAAAGAAAAGCCTTTCCTCTGATCCTTGGAGCATCAGAAAAGTAACTTAAGCTTTCCTTGGGAGTATCCAGTCTCTTGTATTCCAAAGAGCCTGTCTTTTATATTCCAAAAAGAGATACTTAAATTAAGTATCCAACAATTGTCCTGGCCATATTTAACGAGTTCTAGTAACCTCTATGACTCTATGTTATAGGTAAAAAGCACTGCATGCAATTTGGACTATGCACCTGTCAAGCTAAAAAATTAGCTGTCCATCTATTTCTCATTTAGTTAAATGATTTTATGATCAAGGATTTAGGTCCTAGTCGGACATCCCACGAGACACCAGGATGGGGTACCATCCTATGTGTTGGGACAGGACCATCCCACCATCATTCTAGTGTTCCAATCAGGACATCTTGGGACACCCTGTTTCAAGTATTGGGACGGGCAGGACGATGGTGTGTCCCTTCTCATGGGAAAACCGGGACAGCCTCATCTCACAGGATTTAAAACCTTATTTTTGATAGCTCTTATTTACATAGTTGAAAGTGGAATATGTGACACTGATTGAATAGAATAAGAATATTAAATGTTGCATCAGTGTTTACATTTTTGTTTGTCTCCCAATCATGCCAATGAATCTTGTTAAGGATTTCTTATTCATCTCTTTGTTGTTCAGGCACTGCAAGGACATCTCTTATTATAACAGTTGGTCCATCTGCACGGCATTATTCTGAAACAGCAAGCACCATCATGTTTGGACAGAGGGTCAGTACTATTCAGAAGTTCGATGGAATTTTCTTTTTAAACATGTTTATGTTCTGGATAGTTAGGTGAGAAGTTGGTCCTGTATTCTTTCCTTTCCAGGGCCTGTTTGGATACTCCTACAGGAATATCCTGCATGATATTGGGCCTGCTGGCCCACCCTGCCCAAATCTTCTAAGGGCCTCTCCAACTCTCAATCTAAATCCCAGCCTGTGGACTTGTTGGCCAGCAGGAAGCACAAAAGGACCTATGAAAGTCTTTTTTCTCTTCCCACAGGATTTGGGTTAGGGGTTGCTTGGTTAACATGAACCATGCATAGATGGACGGTCCAATCTATGAATGTATTAGGAAATTCAGCTCAATCCTTTTTGATTCTCCAAACAGGCTCTCAGAGTTACTAATTTTCCTTTCATTTCTGAAGCTTTTCTAATTCGAAATTCCATTTTACTTGCTATGTCTCATATCTCATTCTTCAAGCAACATGGCAGGAATGTTATGTTGATACTTGTCATGACAAGTTGGATCTTTTCTGGACCAAGAAATTACGGTACCAGACCATATTGCTTTGCACAAACTTTGCCAGGCCTGGGCTTGCACCCAAGCATGGGCTGGTACCACAGTACCAGGAGTGCCTGCTTATATTAGTTCATGCTGTACCATGGCTCAACATTTTCAATGTCTGGTTGTTTGATTTTTTAGTTTTTTTTTTTAAATTATTTTTTGCTATGGTGATGCATGTCCTTATATCAGCCATTGGCCAGGTTGCCCTGTTCCAGAAGCATTTCAATCCTTTCTTTGGTTCATCTTTTGTATTTATATTTTTTACATTGTACTGTAGAGAAAAGCAAGAAGCCTCCAAATAAGTTGGCCAAGTTAAAGAGAAGTTTCATTTGTTAGATTGGTTGATGCTAATCTTCACTGTTTTGAGGAAAAAATAAATTCCAATTTTAAGAACGCATTGTGATTCACAAAATTTGGTTTATTGACATACTGTTTCAAAATCATACTGCCATTTTGATTAATTTGGTTGAAAGCATCTGGAGCCCAATGCTCTTTGTACCATCTTTACCTGAAATTTTGTAAGTATGTATAATATTTGTTCATCTATCTATTAGTTTCTTGCTGGACTATCTTTTGAAGTTTTAATAATTCCAGGCAATGAAAATAGTAAACACAATCAAGTTAAAGGAGGAAGTTGATTACGTGAGTCTATGTCGGAGGCTCGAGTACCAAATAGATTATCTTACAGCAGATATGGACAGACAACAAAAAGTTAGAGATACTGAGAAAGAGCAAATGAAGAAAAAATTAAAAGTGTATGAAGCATCCTTGGCTGATGCTGAAAAGAAATTGGTTGTGAAGTCTGAGGTAACCTTTAGCTTTCTACTATAATTTGCATGAAATCCCCTACTGCTTTGTAACTGGTTTTGGTTTTGTACAATAAATCCAGTGTTTTAAGTTTCTCTTTATTCTTGCTCTGTCATTCTTGTTCTATTCTGCTAAACTTTACTATATGTGTTCTTTTATGTTTATGCTGTTGCTTTCTGTCTATCCCCCATATTGTTTGCCAAAGGAACATTGAACTGGGTTAGTTATTACAGCTATGCTTTTGTAATTGCATTTGGAAATCCAGGATCCAACTTTTCATGCTGTTGTTGAGATTTTGTTATTTGTCATTTTGTGTTCTTTCTTTTTGACCTTTTTTAACTAGTTCTGCTTTGTTTTTTTGTTTTCTTTTTTTGGGCAGCATTTTGAGAAAGAAAATATCAATCTAGAGTTAAAGCTCAAAAATTTGTTGGAGGAACTAAACACTCAGAAGGGTGAAAACAATCATTTGTTTAAAGAAGTTGTTCGTCTAGAAACATGTTTGAAGCAGAGCAAGGTAGTTTTGACTGCTTTCATGTATTTTTTTTTTAATTTCTTAATTTTACAGATAATGTTTATTTCTTGTAGATTTGTATAAGTTTTGATACAATATGAATGCTGAGGTCAAAGCTACAGATGAGTTGACTGAAATTATATACGTTTGGTTATTTTTGACATCTTTTAATGTACATAATTTACATAAAAAATGAATTTTCTTTTCACAAGATTATAACATAAATTTGCTAAACAATTGACAAAAAATGTAGATAGATGTTTATGAAGTTGTATACTGGATTAAGGTCAACATAGGAACAATAGTTCTTTAAGATATGTCCATATAAAAGTGACTTTAAATGATAGGATTATTGTAGCTATTGCATAGTTGACTTTGTAATTATTTTTTGATAAAGGACAGGATTTCCACCAAGCTGCTGCAAGATACTTTCTATACAAATTGTAGGGTAGAAAATAGGTGAGGACTTTTGGAAACTAGTTGGATGGGAAGGCCTTTATAAGAAATCACGTCCTGTGAATACCCAGGTAGCAACATTGCTACCCTCTTTATATGTATGCCGGCATATAACTTCCATGTCAAATTTGAAAAGTAAAAGACATATTGAACTTTGAAGTATCAAATAATCATGATAATCATCCATGTGATTGTCCACAATCCACATTTCATCATGAGCGCGACGCAACCACTTTTATTAATCAATCTCTAGATGCTGATCTCATTGGATATATGGTGGCTTCTCTAATCACCCAAGTCTTTGTATAGGTGACCAAGATCATCTAGAAAGCATCTAGATTCCTGTTTGTTTAATCACTGAAGTTTGTTTATCCATCGAAGGTCAAGATTGTTTAGATGGCATGTGAACAAGAGAGGTGGTGATCACCCATGAAGATAAACTTGGCACCCACATATTTGACTTGGAACCGTAATTGAATCAGTAATGGAAGAACATCGTTGAACAGAAATGGATTTTGAGCTCTTTACATCATCATCATTGTTGCCCTTTAGTAGTACATCTCAATATGCATGTTAGCCTATCTAACATGGACTTGAGTTTGTCTGTTGAATGTGAGTTGCACATATAAGTGATAGATTCACACAATATTTGCATAACAGATGTCTTTTTTCTTTTAACATACCCAAGCTTGATAGTAAATACTCATATTTAAGTGTCATGTATCTGGAGTTGAATCAAAATGGTCTGAGTAACATAAGCTGTTAGCCTCAGGGACAAAGGCATCTACTTCCTCAGTCTGCTTGCTAAAAATCTCGGCACATTGTATGCTCAAAAAATTTTAACTAGATTCCAAAAAAGAATTTTAATAGAACTTACAAATGCTAATAGAAATAAGTCTTGGGTACTTGGAGTCGGGAACAAATGTAAACACATCCACTTCGTCAATTGTCTCTCACCAAAATTTGTGCTACATATGCTCAAAGAATTTTACTTATAAGCTACACCTAGCATCAGGAATAATCCTAAGGTTCTTGGAGATAGGAACAATTCCTTTGCAAGTCAATCCACTAACAACCCAGCTCTCATGAATATCAAAGCTTTTCCCCCCTTTTTTGGTTGGTCAGCCCATAGGATAGTAGCTATTGTCAACTTTAGGGCACATAATCCAACTTTCGCTCATATTTCCATTGAGAAAGACAATTATCTTAAGAGCACAAAATGAACCAAAGCTTTGAAAATTTGATTTAGGTGGCAACAAATGAGTTACAATTTTGGTAATCTTGGTGGTTTTGAGTCCCATTACCAGAGATTTGATTGGGAATTTTAGAAGTCAGTTGAAATCAATGAACAATCATAATTTAGAGTTAAGAATTTTTGTAAATGAAGAAATTAAGTTAGACATATCTTAAAGTCCATTGTCTTGTTTTTGACCTTAGAATGGATTGTTTTGATGACTTTGTGTTGAGATTTGACGGTTGAGACAATAATTAAAAAAAGAAAAACTGTAAGAAAGGATCACTTATCATGCCCATGACAGTTTGGGATGGTAAACTTTTCTTGCTGTACTATGCCCTTTTTTGCACATAATATGCAATCAGGACTCTAAGATATGCTACTACTTTATTATTTTTTTTTGGAGTTAAAATTTACCAAACTATACTGCTTTGTGTTAATGAATAGACACATTCTAAACATCACCTAGAAATATAAGATTACAAATCTTCCTAAATCCATGTTTGCTGCTAATAAACATGTGTTGTGTGGCCCTGAGATTCAAATTTTTGAGTTGCAAGGTTTGAGTATTGTAGTTGACTAAATATGAATACAAAAGTAACACCAACACTGAATCATCTTTAAACAAACCATATGATTCCACATGACAAATCTTTAGAGTTTAGACAACACATGAGCTTCAAAATGGTTGTGATGTTTGGAAAGCAGAAATGAAACCCTAGATTTATATGTTAAATTCAAGATGCATGGTAAGATTTCTTACAACTATAGATTTTAAAACTGGTAGAGGTTAGAATTTCAGAACAAGACAAACTTGAAAATAGGTAACAGACTAAAAACACAGCAGTTTTTAAATTTAAAGGTGAGGAAGATTTTCTTTTTTAAAAAAACTGTAGCTTTTTTTTTTTGTTTTGTTATGGCCATAAGATTTTAAGTTTCAAAACAACAGATAAGCTGAAATTAACTAGAAGGTTAAGAAGTGCAAAACAAAACCTACAAATGGGATAGGGAAGAGTTAGGTACATCACATGCCACAGAAGCCTATAGAATCCTTGTCCGAAACCTCCTCTCGCTTTCTGTGAATGGCCCAACCTGTCATTCCATTCCTTCTTAGCCTACCTTCCACATTTTTTATTATGCATGTAGGTTAGTGTTCTAGGTTGATTCACTGTAACTCTATAGGCAGGCAATCAGACAGGCAACTCTCCAGCTTAAGTGCAAAATCAGATTTTTTTTTTTCTAGATCAGGTTAAAATAGTGACTTTTCAATGTTAAGGCATTAGCACATTTGAAAGAATATAAATTTTATTTTATCTGGCATTCCTAGAACCCAAAGATCTAGTAAAAAGAACTTATGTGTTGATTTTCAAAACATCTTCATCTAATATTATGCTAATCATTGCTTAACAATTTTGCTGAAACATTCATATTTAGCTACCATACCCGCACAAATACATAAATTTTGCCAAGTACATATTATTACATGTGCAATTTATACTTCAATTAATTTGTTATAATCTACAACTAACTCTACATATTAAATGGAACTGCATGATAAAAACTATATAGTTATATGAAATATAAACTATGCATTAAAAACTACATGGATATATAAATTTGTCATTGATTGTTGGTCTCGGATCTCCATTGCACTGTCATGGTTAGCACCACTGGCCATGGTCACCACCAACGGTGGAGCCTCCCCTATTCTGAGAAGAAAGGGAGAAGTAATCCCTTGTTTCACCATGAAACCAAAAGAGAAGGAAAAAAGAAAAAAGAAAAAGAAGAAAAAGAGAGAGTTTCTCTCTCTTCCCTCTCTCTTCTCCTTTGCACATTCTTTCTATAGATTTCTCTCTAAAAAGTCTCTCTATAGTTTCTCTCTCTTGACTTTCCTTTTAGATTTTCTCTTGCCGCATATTGTTTCACTCTTCTAGGATTTTTTGGATCATAGTAATACCTTTTAGTAACCTTAATTGACCCTAGTGTAGAGATCATGGCCAATGATTGTCACACATCTTATGGGCCTCCACCCTAATTGGATCGAGTAACAGTAGATTTCATCATTAATTGCATTCTAGCATCATAGCATGACTCTTGATTTGTAGTTGACCAATTAGATGCACTTGATCAAACAGACCTTTGATCATTAGGCAGTGTATTGGCTTGCACCTTGATTGTTATTGAACACTGCTAATTTAATCATGCTTGGTCTCTATTGAACGACCTATATATCCTAGTTTGATATTGATCAAATAAAGGCATCATGACTGGACCGATTTGGACCATTGGATTACCCACCAATTCTTTCTTAATCATCCATGCTCCTTTTAATTATTGGTCTTGATCCTATATAGGAGTATAATCATCATCTTGACAAGAAGATGTCCAATAGTGGGATACCGCGATATGATCTATTAATTGAATATTTTACAAAAAAGGAATTTTTAGAATTATTTGGATTGGTTGGAATACATATGTAGTAAGTAATGTAACTATTTTTAAAGATTTATTAACAAATTATAATGTATTTTTTTATCATTATTTGTGAAATTGATGCATTGCATTTTTGAGTAGTGAATATGCCATTTTTCTAGAATATTAAATGATTTATGATCGGATGTGTTAAATTTGATAAGGATCATACCCGATTGATTTAGATGATGCATTGTTTTACGAATATTTGATTTGGATTATGAAATGTCTTTGAAAAAGTATTTTGGTTTAAGACATATTTGACTTGTAGCCTGACTATGATTTGAACCCTGCTAGTAGGGGTTAAATGCTGGTACTTTGATACCCTATCAATGGGGGTTGTGCGTTGGTATTTTGACACCTTGCTAATAGGGGTTGTGTACTGGTATTTTGATACTATGGGGATTGTGCTGGTATTTTGATACCCTGATAGTGGGGATTGTATGCTGGTATTTTGATATCCTGATAGTGAGGGTTGTGCACTGGTATTTCGATACACTGCCTGTGGGGGTTGTGTACTGGTACTTTTATATCCTGCCAGTGGAGAATTTGTGATAAAAACTACATAGATATATATAAACTATGCATTAAAAACATAGTTTCTGTACACATGATGTTGTGCAATGGTAAGCACATATATTGATGGCAACATGGGAAGCTTGCATATTACAGAGTATACCTTGGTTTTCAACTTTTTATTTGACTTGCAATGTATCTTTTATGTTGTAATTGTTGTGTCCAATCTATTTATTGGACCTTAAAATCCTTGTAAGACAAAAACAATATTAATGTTAAATTGCTTTAGAGCATCTTGAGTAGTATGTAGTTTTGTTCAATGCCAGGACAGCACCTAGCTTGCCTTCTTTCTCCTCTATGCCTCCTCCCTTGCCGACAATGACTTGACTCATCTCCCTTTCTTCTTCTTCTTCTTCTTTGTCTCCATTTGCCCCTTCCCATCTCCTTTGCCAGCAATGTAGCCACTCCTCTCTGACCCAATCCAATTCAGATAACCTCAGGAAAGTCAAGCAAGACAAGGTGATTCCCCTGATCTGTTCTATAGAGAGAAAGTGATTGGAGAGGAAGGACTTGGCAAAGTTAGGGCTCTAGTGAGAGGATGTGGAGAGGATGGAGGGGATTAGGGCTGCGGCAGCTTAGGTGGTAAGGAAAGAGTAGGTGGAAGTTTAGATCATTAACTTTAATATCTTTTTAATTAGTTTGAATATTTAGAATTCATTTTATTCATTTAATTTAATCATGGATTACTTGTAATAGTCTGCACTTGAGCAGGTTGAGTTCAGTTTTCCATTATCCTGCCTGATGTATTTTGGGTCATGTATGGGTTAGGCAGGTTTTGACCCAATCCAAATTTGACCTAATGCACCACACCTAATTTGCTACCCCTACTCCTTGGTGGCCCTGCATTATATCACACCCAAGACAAAAATGATGCCTATAGTATGACATCATTCATGCACTTGCATGTTGTGTTTGATGGAAATTAGGATAATATATATTATATAATTCTTGCATAGATGCTTCTCTACCTATGTTATATTGGTTGAAGTAGATTCTTCTTTTTTATCAATAAAACCCCTGCCGTAACTGTATTCCTATAACTACCCTGCACATGAAATTTCTATTCTGGCCACACCTTGAATGAACTAGGTGAACACAAGATTCAGAAAGTAGGTAAATAATGTAATTTTCTCTTGTTCCCTGTTTTCTGTAGTGTTACACTGTGCACATCATGTTTATTTGTTGGGATTTTCCATTTTTATGGCATTTCTTTTTTCTTTTTTTCAACATATAGCTCTAAATTCTCAAGGAGTAAGATATATTTGCATTTGTAAATACTTTGTTGCTTACATTTGTACATCTAATGCTAGTTTTTGTTGTCAGTAGCAACACCAGCTTGAAAGTTCTACATATCAGAAGGTACTTGCAGACACTACTCAGATGTATGAGAAAAAAATAGCAGAACTACTTAAGCATCTAGAAGATAAAAACTTTCATTGTGCAACATTAGAAGCCCAGATGACCGAAATGCAGCAGCAACTGAATGATAATCAGAAATTACTCCAGGTAAAATTAGAAACAATAAACAAGGTCAGTTAAGTTTTTCCTGGTTTTACTCAAATGAGTATTTGACTATCTAAATTTTTTGGATATTAGGATTTTGAACTCTTATTATTGTGCAGAAGCTTTTGACTCATATTTCTTTGTATGATTTAGAGTTTTATTAAGATATAGTGTACTTTTATCTCGACTCAACTAATCATTGCAGTTTCACATTCCGTTGCAAAAAACCTTGGGACAGAACTGATATTTGCATATGTGGTAGGGGTTTTACTAATTTTTTGATCAATAGTCTGTTCTGTTAAGTTTTTCTATATGCATCTGTAAGTCACTCCACCCCTTTCTTTAACATCTCATTTTATGGTTTCATTTAGCATTCATGACATGCTTCTTTTTGGACTGTGTTGTAACTGTACCTGTGTGTAAAATTGTTATTTTTATTTTTTAATTTTTTTTGTTGGTTAGTGCTTGTGCTTGAGTTTGTTTATCTTCATTGCGTTCTACAAATTTTGCTTGTGAGCATGTATGTGATTGTCATGAGTTCAGTCAACATGTTTTACATACATATTATGTTTATAGTGTAGAACTTAGGTAATTTTGACGTTCTTGTAAATTTGGTATTAGCAATCTATTAACCAATAATCTATACATGAACGATTTTTATCTTATGATAGTTTGATATGGTGGATGCAACCTCCAATAGGAACCAATAACAAAGATTTATCCAATTAAATATTATAATGCTTGTTGGTTATGATTATCAAAAATCTTTTGAATATTCATCCCACTTCCAAATAGAGAACTAGGTACTCTCCTGATCTAGTTAGTAGTAATTGATTATATTTTTTGTATTCTAAAATCAAGTAACGTCTTGTCTGGTCTCGTACAATAATGTGTAAATATTTGTATCACAAAATTGGGAAACCTGTACTTTCCAAAATTGACACAAATCATCTTATCTAGCTTCTTGAAACTGGGGCTAGAAGGAAAAGTTCATATAACTGTTTTAATGAACAACTTGAAAATACAAGATGATCTTAGAAGATTATTCAATATTGTAGAGAAAATTGAAGAATTTTTTGAATTATATATATGAAAAAATTTAACTTTTGATAGCGTATAACATAGAACCTTATAATTATTTAAATCTCTTCTGCCCCCACTTTGAAACATGAACTAAATGAAAAACTTTTCCATGGTTCACTTGCTGAGAGACTTCAACCATTGCGTAAACATAGAGTCCATGTTTTAAAAGAACTTGGAGGCTTAAAAAGCTTCTACTCAAGCTTAGTCATAAGAAAAATCTCTAAGGCATCTAACTTTTAGTCATGTTAAATTATATAGTTTGGTAAAATGTGAAGCACATATGGCACTGATTTCTTTGCTGACAAAGAAGAGGGAGGAATAATTATGCTAGGCATAAGATGTTTTCTGTAGGTGTGTATTTAACATATGATATGAAATGCTATCTAGCTTGGTTTTGGTTATCACTTCATGGAAACTCAAACATAAATCAAAATAGTCTCATATAAATGATCCAAACCAGACCCAGCTTGCATCTAGATTTAGCTTTTCCAACTATTTTTTGACTATTATACGGGTATAGTCAAAATGTCTGAATATCTCTAACTATCCTACTAGTGGATGACTCTACAATGTTGTCCAAACTAGGATAAATTGATGTTCAGAGCTTATTCACTTCCTTCCAAGGTCTGCAAAATTGATATTGGGAACCGTACTGGTATATTACCAATTCGGTATAGTACAGTATGTATCCTATATTAAGACATGCTTCCAATTAAATCTATCAAAGTGGACTGGCCTTGCTCGGCCCAGCCCTAACCCACATGGGCTGACATTATATGGGCCGGGCTGGGCTAGGCCCACTTGCACAAATAGGCCATGAAAACCTAGCTTGGCCCGGCCTTACATGGGCCGTGGGCTAGGGCCGGGCTAGCCTACAAGATTTACATAGTACCACTTTGATAGAGAATCTGAGGATCGGCGACTCGAGCAGTGCGTGGAGGGGCTGAGGCTAGAGGAGATCATGAGGCATGGAGAGTGTGCGATCAGGAGGCGCGTCGGTGACATTGACTTGTACCTCGCCTTGGCGAGCGATGAAACCCTAGGATCCTCTCTCCTGCCCTGCCCCTCCCACGACCCTCCATCGTTTCCCTTGTCGAAACCATCGAATCAAAGCTCTGGTGCCCACGATCCCTCTAGCAATGCCCTAACATGGAGATCTCTAGCCTCATCATTAGGATCCTCCATCATTTTTGGATCCACGAGAGCAAGGAAGCGAGCATCAAAGAGCAAGAGAGAGATGAGTGGAGAGGGGAGTAGGGACGCATATAGAAAAATGATTGATTTTGTTTTAGGGCCATAGATTTAGAGGGGAGGATTAGGGCTTAGGAGGCAATACCAGCCTGGAGGGGGAGTGGGGAGGGTGTGGAGGAGGGAACAAGGAATCTTATGGTAGTCTAGCAGGTGGCGGCAGAAATGGAGGCGGCGATGGGAATCAAAATGTTGAACAGCGAGCGGGAGGGCAGCGAGGTGGAGCTGGCGGGGAAGAGTGCTACAAAGAGCATCGGTGGGAGGGACGTATACTTGGTGAAGACCGTCGATGGGTTGTCACCGGCGATGATGATCAGCCCGACGAGCCTGATCTTTGCTTGCACATTGGCCGGTGGAGTCTAGTATGGTTGGGCTCTGCAGCTATCACCACTTACCCCTTGGTGAATCGGAATAGGGAACAGGGGGGCTCTTTTAATATTTAAGTTTTATTTTTTTATTATAATTTTTTTCTGGCCCATGGGCTAACCCGGCCCTAACCAGTTCAGTCGATGGGTTATAGGGGCCGGGCCAAAAAGCCCGGTTACATAAATGGGCCATATTTCCTCAGCATGGCCTAGCCCATTTATATGGCCAAATGGCTGGCCTATGAGCTCTAGCCCATTTTGACAGTTCTACTTCTATACCTTTTCTCTCTCCCAGCCATGGTATCATCCTAACTGGGTAGTATGTGGTGGTCTTGCTCATTTTGGATTGGTACAGACTAATTCAAGGATCGCTGAACCGGTATCAGAATCCGTATCGATCGTTGACCGGTACGGTATGGTACGGTCCATACCGTATCGTACCGGTACGTGTACCGGTCTTAAAAAAATTAAGAAAAAACTCTTTTCCCTCTCTCAAGCAAGGATCGTTGAACCAGACCTGAACTAGACCCAAACCGAGCCAAACCGAGATCGAACTGGACCGAATTGGACGGTATGCACCGGTACGGTACGTACGGGTGCGGAATATAATTTTTTTTTATTTTTTTCAATGGTCCGGAGGCCGAACCATTTTATATGGGTGAACCGTATCGGTTCTTGGCTGGTACTGTATGGTATGCCCTGTATCGGGCGGTACGGGACAGTACCGCAAACCCTGGATTGATTTGGCTTATATACTGTCTAAAACTTGGTACGATACCAGTACAGTACATTGGTATAGGCCAGTATTTTAGACCTTGCTTCCTTTCTTCTGAATGCCTTTTCTCTTGCATACTTTGGCCATGGTTTGTCATTGTCTTTATCTTCCATTCTCATCATCCATTTTGAATTTTTTTCTTGTAAATGATTCCTTAAATAATGTACTTGAAAAAAATGTTCAGACTAAAGAAAAAGTGATTGATGAGCTCCAGCAGGAGATGTCAAAGCTGAACAAAGAGGCTGAAAGTAAAATTCAGTCCCTAGAAGCAGAAAACAATGAACTCTTGCTAGGAAAGGTATGTCAGCATTACATTATTGTATATTCTCAATTGAAAGATCTTCTACATGAGCTTCTATATCATATTTGCCAAAAATCATTTCTCCTCAATATCTTGCATCATTGAACTTTTGTGTTTTGATGCAGGAATCAGTAAATAAAGAGCTTAAATCTCTGCAAGAAAAACTGTTATATGAAGAAATGCAAAGACGGACTCTTGAAGAAGATATTGTCAAATTGAAGAATGTCTTGAATGATTACAGTACTGAATTCGAGGTGACTGATGTTGATCAGTGTAATGGTTAATATTCATCATGCAAGTTTATGAAATGATCTGTACTATAATCTTTGGCTGTCTTGACAGTACAAAAGGTTGCATCAGATGGACAGTTCAATTATATCTACATCAGGATTAGGTGGTGCATTAAACATATCCAAGCCAAACAAGTCAAGGGAGACAATATCTACTAAAAGAGATACTATCTCCAAGATCTTTGAAGAAGGCATGTTTTTATGCACCAAGCTTAATGTGTCTTCATCAATGCCTTTTTGTCAGTGTCTTGTTGTGTTCTGTTCTTCCGACTCATCTGATTGTTGGCATTACATATACAGTTGGTATTTCAAATATAATAGGTTTGTTAAAATCTGAGGACTTGGATGTGCAAATTCATGCAGTGAAGGTGGTTGCTAATCTTGCTGCTGAAGGTATAACAGATATCCAATTTCTTTCCCAACTATATTCTTATGCATCTGATCAATTTTATGTCTATGATCCAAACTGTTGTTTTGCATATCTTGATTTCTCCTAGAGATGATCTATATGCACTTGAACAATCAAAAATGAATGTAACGTTATCTTTTATTAGTCTATATATGCCTGCTCAAATGTTGCTAATTTCTTTGTGAACACTATCCATAGTGGAACCTGGAACTGTTCCGTACCGCCCGGTACGGGGCGTTCCGTACTGTACCGGTCAAGAGCTGGTACGGTTCAGCCATATAAAATGGTTTGGGGAGCCGGACCGTTAACAAAATAATAAAAAAATATTTTCCCGTACGGTATGGTACGGTACCGTACCGCTCGGTACACTCCGGTTCGGGCTCGTTTGGCTCGATTCGGGTCCGGTTCAGCTTTGGTTCAGTGATTTTTGCTTGAGAGAGGGGAGAATTTTTTTCCAGCTCATTTTTTATTACCGGTACTCTACCGGTATAGTACGGTACGGACCGTACCATACCATACCGTCGGCTGACCGGTATGGCTCCCGGTACCGGTTCAGCGATCCTTGATCCATACCTTGTAGAATTTTGTTTTCTTTCAATCTATAGTCAATATGTTTCATTATAATGAATATTTTGAGCTCCTGTGGCAACAAGTCCTGCATAAGAAATACCATATTTTTGGCCATTAGATACTTACTGTCTGCTGTGGCTTGACCTTTGAAGAAAAAAAATCAGAATTATTTGCATTTAAAGCTTGCCCATGGATACTTTTCTTAAGTTAAGAGACCACAAACACCCATTTTCTCTTGAATAAAGTTCAAATTTATTATATCTGGACTTTATTTCTTAAGGATATCCTTTTTTTGAAGATTTCATCTAGCAGAATGTGTTTTTTGATATCCAACTTCTCTCTTATGCAATGCTGCAGTTATTTATTTTGTTTTGGAGTATTCGTTGGTTGATGTATGTGAACTACATCTTATTTAAATAGATCTGCGAAGGCCTATTATTGCACAAACCTTCAACAGTTCCGATTTTTATATCTGTTCCTTAACATGCTGCAGTAACTTGTCTGTGAGTGAACAAAAACTTTGTTCTCCTGCCTTATAAGATCACCTTAAGTGGATTTTAAGTGTCAGTTAATACAAGACAAGTGTAAGTTAATAAATTCATCCAAGGCTTAAAAAGTATGTTTTACCTGCACTACATTGTATCAGCTATGATGTTAGTATATTTATGTTTCGTGTACCATGTAATTGGTCACTTCAGAAACTAGTTGGGCAGGCCTGTATGGGCATTGGGAACCAATAAGATTCCTGATGATTTCATCTACTGTAATGATAGCATAATAATGTACGTACTAGTTCATCCTTCTTGTTCTTGTTATCTGTCTTAATGTAGCTCTAAGATTCAGGTTTTGGGTAACTGCAGTGTCTGGGTGAATTGTTAAGTTATTTTCTTTGGTGTTTGGTCTGATTGGTCTTCCCTATATCTTTTCTATCAACTATCGAAGCTTTTTTAAGAACAGAATTGGCCTTTTAAACTGGAGTAACAGTACTGCTGTTTATGTTACCTCTAAACTGGAAGGACCGAAGGATACTAGGAAGATCTACTGCTTTTCTTGCAGATGTTATCTTCTTGTGGTTGATTGGATATTTCAATGATAACCACCTTACATGCTTTTCTATGTGGCAGCATGTAAAATAATATTTTACACCCTTTTCAGTTGCAGTTCGCCTTTCACTGTGCAGATATAAACCAGGAAAAGATTGTTGAGGAAGGAGGGTTGGAGGCTCTGCTTATGCTTTTAGAATCATCAGAGAATACATCCATCCATCGAGTTACTGCTGGTGCTATAGCTAATTTGGCAATGAATGGTAATAGAATTTATATCTGAAGATGGCATAATTATTTTTTATTTGAATAGTTAGTCTGTGGTTTTAAGAATGTAAGTTATATTAGTTCATGGCATTTAGAAAATCGAATTCTTTTGGCTAACCTGTTACGTAGTGATAATGAAAATTTAACATTCAATGTTTGCAAAATTTTACCATAAATATGAATGAAGTAACCCAAATGAGGATGTTTTATGAGTCCTATTTGTTGTTCAGGTGTCCTATCCAGGGCTATATTTTTCATCAATGCTAGCTTTTGAATCACCCATGTCCTCTTAAACTATTGGAAATGCAACAATGAAATATCCAAAATGAAGATCACATATTATTAGCTTAACCTAAATGTTGGAACAAGAATCATTTTATCTGACTGTCATTGTAAGATGCATCTTAACACTCTAGCAACGTGGTCTTTGTCAAGCAATTTGACTCGTAGAGGCTATAAAGTTTATTCAACCATACAATGCCCAATCTTTTACCTTATAGTCACAAGTTAATGCTTTATGCTTCATTTATTGACTCTTAATTATATCAACGTTGCATGCCATGGAACCATTCAGTGTGTAGTTTATTTGACAAGTAGGGAAGCCTGGTTTAAAATAAAATTGTGCAAGACCTTTGGCAATAAATAGTTGACTAGTAGGGTTGAATCCATCAGATGACGAGAAAACAAAATATTTGATACCTAGTCATTGACAAAAATCTGGTCCTTAAATAATAAAATACTATTTCTCAATCAAGGTCAGCCTTGCATATGGAGCCAATTTCCTTTCATAGATCAATTGACAAGGAAGAATACTTTGACATAATCTTGTGCTAGAAAGCATGACTAACAAGGAAAAAATTGAAGAAGATTTTAATACCATATAGCATGGGTATTTTGATCTTTTACAAGTGGATCCTCTGTCTTAATCTTTACATGAATATGTTCATTGCACAATCATTGCAACATGTGCCTCTAGTGGTGATAGATGCCCAGTGTGCTGGAATGGTAAACTTGCTCCCTTCTATGCCATTAGTAGAAGATTGGTTCTTAATTTTTCTGAATCATCGTTATTAATTTAGAATTTGAGATTGTCATGCCCCTTACTCGAGATTGCGAGCTAGGGGTCATGGCAACTATCACATACTCATGTAAAACTTTTTTTATGGCATGCCAGGCATCTTTTCATGATATCATAATCAATAAATTAAGTCCAAAATTTAATTGACTAAAATTAACTTTAATGTCTCAATAAATTCAATGATATTCAACATCTTACATCAAACTTCACTAAAATTTTCAATCTAAAATGAAGATATTGAAGTTCTGCTTCTAATCACTATCCTGAATCATATTCCCATGCCATATTAATTTTCAAGTAAAAATAGTAAGATATGAAATAATGAGCCAGATAACCCAATAAGTAATGAATACTTCAACAAGACAATTCATGTGATATTATAGGATGCAATAGTCAAAATACAATTTATCATTAACCAATGTACAAACATAATCAAATTCATTTTTAAAATACGAATTCAGTAATTCCACTATCTTTCAAATATTCATATACATAATTGTAAGTCTGATTAGAAACAAAATATGTTAATAATTTGATCTGCGACAAATTCAATAAACTCATCAACTTTTAATCATGACTACATTTATATCCTATGGTGGGGCTAGAAAACCTTATTTATGCCTTATGGCCAGGCCAAAATGCCACACTTATATCCTATGGCAGGGCCAGAATATCACAGTTATATCCTGTGGCTGGGCTGGAATACCACACTTTTACTCTGTGGCTAGGTCAAAAATAGAATCATGAGTTTGGAGTGCTAATGCATAACCTCCAATTAGCAAGTTCAAAATATAGTTAGGCTAAGAGTCTAAATCCGATTGGTATTAAAGTTCTTTTCATAGAATAACACATTCTATAATCAAATCAAAATATGCATATATGATTCAGATCAGTAAACAATTATAGTAATTGTCCAAAAAAAATTACTTTAAAATTTCATATCAATTTTCATTCAAAACATATTTTTGTAAAATCCATAATTCACATATAAATCAATTAATAATTTGTTTGGTATTCAAAATAATATTATCTAAATGAAAAATTTAGAGAAGATGAATCATTACTTATCTTTGCAGAAATGATGAACTAACATATTCAATCAATCCAAAGATTATCTTTTGCAACCTAATATCCAAATATTATATTTTTACCATATTTTTTCACCATGATTATTTAAGAATAAAAAATTCTTAATTTTAATACTCTTAAGATTGGCCAAGTGGGGGTGCCTAATATTCCAAATTTCCAATCAATCCAAATCAAGATGATTTCATCAAATCATGGATAAATTAGGGTATAGGTGGTTCAAATAAAATTATGGATGATCAAATCTAATAATACTTGGTTTAGCCAGGGTAGATACCAACACATTGCTCGGCGATCTAGATTAGGACTTTCTCCACTAGGATCAAATCATAATCATTGAAGGAATACCTTTATTCGATCAAACAATTCCGGACAAACAATGCAAAGAAACAATCTGGAGAAAGAAACTTTTAGAGAGAGAAACTAGAGAGAAGGTGAAACTTTCTAGAGAGAAGGTAAAGAGATCAATAATTCTAGAGAGAGAAAGAGAAGAGAGAGGGAAGTGAGATTCTTTTTTTTCCTTTCTTTCTCTTTTTCTGCTTTTCTTTTCTTTGTTCATTTAACATAGAGAAGATCCTTCTTCCTCTTCTTCTCAACCGTCACCATGGAAGATTGATGGTCAAAGACCCTCAATGGTGTCTGGCAGTGGCAAGGCAACATCCCCAGCAATGGCCATGGTTGACGGTGACAATTGGTAGAGAAAAATCAATAGAAATAAGGTCGAAAAATAGAGGAAAATTAGAGGATTGGGTTTTTTCAAAGAAAAACTGATGATAGCTGTTTAGAATTCTTGATATACAATCATGGAGGATAGGCATGACGATTATTCGGAGGATTGAAGAACTCTTACCTTGTTTTAGGCAATGCTTGGGTCATGGCGGTGGTGTGTTATGTCCAGCGAAGGCAAACAAAATCACTGGCACAAACCTTGAATTGGGGCTTTAATCCTTGATGGGAAGTCGGGGAAAGCCTCTTCTCATTGAATAGAGCTCAAAGGAAGGAGTTTGACTCCCTCCCAGTGTCGATCTCTGACTCCAATTAGAAGTTTATCAGGGAAGAATACTCTTACTAGGAGTCCTTTTCTGCCCAGGGTTCCCGTTATCGGTACCGGTGCCGTACCGGTGGCTGGCCAGTACCGGTTCGGTACCGAACCGTACCGTGTCGACACACGGTATTGCAGGGCATGCCGGTCCAAACCGGTACGCCCAAAATTTTTTTTTTGATTTTTTTTTTTGTTTTTTTGTAATTTTAAGGTTTTTATTTTAATTTTTAAGGGTTTAGGGTTTATTTTTTAAGGGTTTAGGATTTAGGGTTTAGGCCAGTTTAGAATTTAGGATTTAGGATGGCGTACCGCTTTAGGATTTAGGACTAAATACTAATATTTAGGACTATTATCAATTAAAATAAAAAAAATGATAATTAAACTAAGATTATCAGCAATTAATGAAAGTAAAATATGGCATAAACATATAATTACATACCAATGTCTAGAATCGGGTAGAGTGACGATGTCCATAAATATAGGGATCAGGTATGTACTCTGTAGGAAATTCGGCATGTCCCTTCTGCCAGGTAGCATGATACTCCTCTAAGCTCATCCCAGGAGGTATGCGTGATGGGTCATAACTAATCGCAGATCCCTCTCTGATATCCCAACTCTGAGAGTTGTCCAGAGACTGACGATATGGCAGTGTAGGTGCAGGGGGGAATCCAAATATACCAGCAACAAAATCATATGCCTAAGATGCTCTGGGATAATAATCACTGGATGCTGATGTCTCGGATGCACCATATGGATCATATGGATCAGAAGTTGCCGGTAGCTGCGGATAAGAGGATTTTGAATATGAGGATGATCCAGATACATCTAAGGATCCTACTCCATGTGCAATATCTGCAGCTGTATCGTGTCTCGAACGACCACGCGGAGCCCGTCGCCTATATGGAATTGTATCACCACGAGGTCTATCAGATGGTGCTCCATGATCTGTATCTTGCATGGCATGGAAAAACTGCGACTCCCTAGTGAATCAAATAGGACTAGGTGGCTGCGACTCCTTTTCTCCTGCCCCTCCCTGATCACTAGATCCTCCATTATCTGAAGTTCTATCATCACTGTCTCTGGTATCTGAATCTGAGTGGACTGAGTGCTCCGATGAAGGTACAACTGCCATTCCTTTTTCTCTGTCTCTAGGTCTACTAGATGGTGAGGACGGACGATGTGCTGTATCTGCTGGAGCCCTGTGAGAAATATGACTTGTTGTCCATTGTCCAGCATCCACCCAAGCCTCATTAGCTACAAAACTGGCTGGTCGAGGAAGCGATCTTGGCTTATCAAGCTCTGGCGTCTGCTGCTGACCCATGACCCACCCAATCATTGGATCTTTATCCTCATCAATATATGAACTTGCAATGGGATCAGGATATTTCAATTCTACTTTTTCCTGAATACATTTTAACATCAACCTTAAATTATAGTGTACATACACAAGATCGTTGAGGCATTTCTGTTTCAGACGGTTCCTCTGTTTGGAGTGGATAAAACCAAATGTAGACCAGTTGCGCTCACATCCACTGGAGGACACCGTCTGGGAGAGGATCTTCACTGCAAGAACATTCAAATTTTTAGCAGGTCCACCAAAATGCACCCACCATTCATCTGCAAAAGACATTACATCATTTAGAATTTTAGATTTCGCAAAATAAAAAATTTAATCATGATATAATATTATACTTACTCCTCAGTAGTACTTATCAGGATTCATCTTTGATTTACTTCTGACCGCTACAGTGGATCCAAATGAATCTGTGCCCTTCCTAAAAAATTTCATCTGCCAGAAAAAAAATTGTTAGCTTGTTGAAATTAATGCTATTAAAAATCATTCAATAATTTCAACATAACTTACTTCTTCAAGGCACATAGCAGCGATATCTAGATCGGGCTCCATTTTATATATAACATTGCGCAGGGCAGACATAAGATCCTCGTCTATGGCAATGTCCGGTACGGAGTACTGAAATCTCGGATTTAGATAGTAAGCTGCACATATATTTTAAGAATCAGTCAAGCGTACTTGTATGAATCTAATTGAAACTTAATTTTTAGTGACTTCATAAAATACTATGTACCTGCTAGATGCAAATCCGAACTCATTTGAGAACTCCACCGTCCATCAATGATCCAGATATACTCATATGCATGTGATGGATCTGTCTCCTGGATCTTTTCCTTTGCCCTTTGCATCATGAAATATAAAAAGCCCATCTGAGCATACCTCTCGGAGTTCACGGCACGAAGTACCTCATATAGAGGCTTGATAGCCTCCACTACCCTTTCAGCCCGCTGCCAGAATGTCTGTCTTGTCACTAAATTCTCCATATTGCTTCCCTCAGTATTTGCCTTGGCATATCTGCTCTTCTGCCAGTCCTGACTGACAAACATCTGACGCAGCTCTGCTTTCTTGTTAAGAAGACTATCAAGTGCAATGTAATTAGTTGCAAATCGTGTGACCCCCGGTCTCAATATTTTTCCCCCTGTAAAGCTCCTCATCAATGATAAGACCCATGTATGGTTATATATAAATCTGGTGATAGACTGTATTAGTTCAACAATCTTCTGTACCCTGCAAATTTTACCAATATCCATCAACATGAGGTCTATACAATGTGCAGCACAAGGAGTCCAGAAAATATGCGGCCGCCGCTCTATCAAGATCTACCCTGCGGCCCTGTACTGTGGTCCATTATCAGTGATTACGTGCACGACATTATGCTCTCCCACCTGATCAATCACCTTCTCCATCAATCTGAGGATATAACTGGCATCGTGCACCTGATCTGAAGCATCAATAGACTTCGGAAAAAAAGTCTTGCCATCATAATAAGTCAAAAAATTGATGATGCTCCGTCTAGTAGAACCAGTCCAACCATCACACATCACCGTCAATCCATACACAAGCCACTTGCTCTGATACGAGGATATCCATCCTTCTAGCTCCTTATTGTTGTCCAGAAGATGACCATAAATATCCCTCGATGCTGGAGGATCTACACCTGTACCAGCAGCCTGTATAGATGAAATAGTAGAGCGATAATAAGGATTGTCTGCTGCATGGGCTAGGATATGATTGAAATGAAACCAAGAGGAGATGGCCCGCCACATATCCTTCTTATCCTTTTCAGCATTGTGTCAATCCTCTGTTGTTTGGAATCTCTACTGGAAAATGCATGTGGATCGACATCATGGATAGTGGCTCTCTCTGGAATGTCCCTGGGCCTGGAAGACTTCCTCCTACTGCCAAATGCTCCCAACATGGATGCAATACGGCCGGTGCCTCTCCTGACGGGCTCTCTGACTGAGGTCTTCCTAAACTGTCTCAACTCTCCTTGAGCACTAGCAGAAGCGGATCCCGATCCTGACTCAAAAGCTGATGGCCCGAATCGCTGTCTATGCCTGGCTACCTCCTGCTGCTTCTGCTCATACAAGCTCGCTTGAATAGCAGCCTCCATCTGTGCCTCCTCATCAGAAGGAATAGATGCTTCCTCTGACTCCCTGGAGTGATAAGAATGTGGTTCTGCGGCTCTGCGGCTCTGCGATCCACCTCTGCCTTCTTCTTTGCTGCTCTTTCCTTCCCAGCTTTAAACTCAGCAAAGTGTTTCTTCATCAACTAACGGACCTCCTGTGGACACTGTCGGCATGCAGATACATCAGGATAGCCGCCAGCCAAGTACTGCTTCAACCTTGTTACCCCCTATCTTTGAATTCGGTATTGCACCATTACACCTCTAGTGATGCCGACCTGAGAGCATCTCTCCATGTAACCAGCCAATGTCCCGTTCCGAATCCTTCTTCCTCGATGGATCCATACCTGAATATTTAAATTACATATAAGGTCAATAATAATCTTTATTAATTAACAGTTTATTAACCTAATTTTTAAAATTTAATTTTTTTTTAAATTTTTTTATTTAAAAAATTCAAAAAAATAAAGAAAAATAAAAAATTTTTAAAATTTTAGATTCATGTAGGATTCCATTATACATGCTACATATATTTTTTTAAGATCCTAGAAATGCATTAAAAGTCAATTTTTTTTTCAATTTAAGACCTACAGGCACTATTCATGAGATGCACACAACTTGAATAAATTGACATGAAATTTATAGTAAGAGTAGCTTACAAGCCGTAGATTAATAATTTATAATTCCAGTTTTTTTTCTAATTATTTTCTTAATTAATTTATTAATCTGAAATTAATTTTTAATTTAAAAAATTTATACTTAACAAAAAATTAAGATTTTAGTATCATTGTGTAGATCTATCCTAGATCTACCACATACTTTAAAATCATTGCCAACGAATAAGTTTTGACAGCATCTTTTCTTAATTTTCTAATTTGCACGGATTTTAATAAAATTTAATGCTATGAAAGATGAAAATACGGAAAAAGAAAGGTATACGGACCTTGATTCTACCTACCCCTTTAATTTTTGCAGGTTGAATTGAGTTGAAATTGACCCTGCGAATTTTTTTTCTGCTTTTCCTTCCACCGTGCGCTGCTGCAGAAAACACAGAGAGCTCGTAAGAGCTCTCTCCTCTCTGTGCCTTTCCTTATAATTAAGGAAAGGCATCTTCTCCCCCCCCCTTTGGACAAAACGTCACATGGCTACAGTGTAGCCATGTGACACAAAAAAAAAAATTGCCCCCCCTCTTCACAAGCCGTACCGAGCTGAATCGGCCGATTCGGGCCCATTTCGACCGGTTCGGGTCCGGTTCGAGCCGGTTCGGATCCGGTTCGGTGCGGTAAGTTTTTTTTTTTATTTTTTAAAGGGGCTGTGCCGTTTTTTAAAGTCGAACTGTGCCGGCCGGCTTCCGGTTCGGAGAACCCTGGCTTTTTTTTTGTTTTTTTGTTTCATTTGGGCTGGTTCTGTCACTTGGGCTGATCAAATGGACTGGGCCCAAACTTTATTTGGCCTATTGGGATAGGGTATTACATAGATAGTTAAAAATCATATGTAAATTCAACAATCTATACAAAAATAATTTTGATGAAAGTCATGAAGCTAGAAACACAAGTTGGGTTATCAACTTGATGGTTTGAAAATATATTGGCAATAAATAAATATCTACAACTAATTAATTGTTTTTGTTGCTTGGTAATAATGTTAAGTGACATAATGACTAAACCACTGCTAATAATGTCAATCAACCTCTAGAACTTTGTTGCATTAGTTTTTTGGAACTAAAAATCTTAGTTACTATGGAAGAAAAATAGCCGACCTAACCTAAACTATCAAGTGGAAGGATCGTTATATAGGTAACATAAATAAAATAACTTCCTAAGTTGCCATTATTATAATACAATAACATAATAATTACTCAAGGATAAAATAGATAGAGGAGAAATAAATAACATGAATGACCAAATCTCAACACTTCTCCACAACCTGGAGTATATAGATCTTGTAGATCTAGCTTGAAGTAGCAATTCTAAAAGGAAGATTTGGATAAAACTTTCATGAAGATATCCACAGTCCGATTAGTTGAAGGAACAAATGTAGTGGTCTCAATTTTATTGAGAATAGCATCACGAACAAAGTGACAGTCGGCTTTGATGTGTTTTGTTTGTTCATGAAAGACTGGATTGGCAGTAATGTAAATAGCCGATTGGTTGTCAGTGCCACAGAACATCTCCATAGGGTCAGGATGAGAAAACCAAGTAAAAGCAATAGTGTTTTCAGCCATATAAGTTCACTAACTGTATGAGCCATTGCTCAATATTCTGCTTCTAAGCTAGAACGAGCAACTGTACTCTATTTCTTACTTTTTCAAGTTATCGGATTTTCACCTAAAAAAGTTTCAATAGCCTATAGTGGAGTATTTATCATGGCAAGAACCAGCCAATTAGCATCAGTAAAGGCAGTGAGCTGATAATGACCACTTTTCTTGTAAGTAATTTCTTTATCAGGATAATTCTTTAGATACCCTAACACCTTATAAGCAGGTTTAGCAATGATGTTGTCTGGGATCATCCATAAACTGGCTCAGAATACTAATAGAGAAAGAGATATCAGGCCTAGTCATCGTAAGATCAACTTTCCAATCAACCATCTGTATCGGGTACAATCTCCAAACATGTCTTCAACAGGTTTCATTTTAAAAGTACAGCCCATTAGAGTATCAGCAGGTTTAGCATCAAGCAAGCCAATCTCTTTTAATAAGTCAAGGGTATACTTGTGTTAAGAGAGATTGAGCCAATTTCTGGTATGAACAACTACAATACCAAGAAAGTAATGCAAGGTTCCAAGATCTTTATTTAAAATGCATCCTTGAACCATTTCTTAGTCTTAGTAATTAGCTGCACATTATTCCCTGTCACAATGTGTCATCAACATATACCATAAGTATAACCATATTGCCATCTGAATGACAGACAAAAATTGAATGATTTGAATAGCATTGGATAAAACCAAATTTGCTAATAGTCTTGCTGAATTTATCAAACCAAGCCCTTGGGGATTGCTTAAGACAATAAATAACTTGTTGCAATCGATAGACCTTCCTTTCTTCCCCCTTAACCACATAACCTGAAGGTTGGTCCATATGCACTTCTTCTAATTCTCCATAAATAAAGGTATTTTTAACATCTAATTGATGAAGAGTCCAATCCAAGTTGATAGTAAATGAAAGTATGACTTCACAAAGTTTAAATAAACTATAGGGAAAAATGTTTCAAACTTATCTATCCTATATGTTTGTGTGAAGCCCTTTACTACCAATGTTGCTTTTAATCTCTTGATAGAACCATTAGGAAGGTACTTGATAGTGTACACCCATCAACATTTTATCGTCTTCTTTTCTAGAGGTAGGTCAATAAGGGTCTAGGTGTTTCTCGACATCAAAGCTTTCATCTCATCATCCATAGCATCTTTCCATCCTGGTACAGCAACAGCCTCAGCAAATATCTTGGAAATAGTAATGGAGGATAGAGGATACAAAGGAACTAAGATCTGAGGTAGATGAAGAGTAGAAGTATAATTTGATATAAGATAAGTTGCAGATCTTGTACCTTTTCTCAAAGCTATAGGAATATCAAGTTTAGATTTAGTTGGATCTATAGGACTAGGAAGAGGATCAGTGGAGATATGACTAGGTACCTCAGCTTCAAGAGCTCTAACATAGTCAATTTTCTTGTACCTGGAGTAAACTTGTAGAAGTTTTTCAATCTAATTTGATGACTTTACAGCCTTTAAAGTAGGTTCTTCTATATCCATGGAGGTAATAGGCAAGAGAATTGGATTAGAAACAATAGACTGATTTAATGCTTCTTCCTTAGATGAGTAATAGGGTATAGTTTCAAAAAATATGATGTCAAAATGAACAATTGTTCTCTTATTTACAGGATCATAGCATCTATATCCTTTTTGAGTTCGGGAATATTCAATAAAGATGCACTTAACAGTCCTAGGAGAAACTTGTTTGGGATATTATATAGATGAACAAAGTAACAACAGCCAAAAACTTTAGGTGGAATTGAAAAGGTATTCTTTTTGGGGAAGACAATTTGGAAAAGAGATTTTTCATTCAGAATACGCGAGGGAGCATGATTAATTAGGAAACATGCAATAAGTAGGGCATCATCCTAAAATATCTTAGGAATGGATATATGAAATAGGATTGCTTGAGTTCTAAAAGATGATGGTTGTTACGTTATGCTACCCTGTTTTGCTGAGGGATATCAATACAAAACGTTTGCCGGACTATACTATGTTTTTGACAGAAGATTGCCAATTTAGATTGAACATATTCCAAAGCATTATCAGTTCTAGAATTTTGATGGAGATACCAAATTGAATTTTTATTTTATGATAAAAAGAGGTGAATATATCAAGCATCTTAGATTGGTTTTTCAAAAGATAAAGCCATGCCATCCGAGAGTAATCATTTATAAATGATACAAAATAACGATGACCATGGATAGAGGGGATCCATAATGGGTCCCAGATATCAGAATGGACGATATCAAACGATGCAGAACTCCTAGACTTGGTAATACTGGGATAGGACTGATGTTTGTGTTTGCCTAGTTGGCAGGTTTTGCACTTAACAATAGATTTACTGGACATAGAAGGAATGATATGACGAAGAATATGAATAGATGGATGTCTCAGATGAGTATGGCATTAGGGCAAATACATCTTGAGCAGAAGTAGAAGTGGCAACAACACATCGATAAATAGATCTAAAATTATCAAAATAGTAGAGTCCTTTCTCATGGCCTCTACCAATCGTCCTCTTCATCTTGAGATCCTGAATGACACAAGAATCAAGGAAAAAAGTCACACTACATCCTAAAAATTTAGTTAGTTGATAACAGATAATAAGCAAATAGGAAACTTAGAAACAAATAGAATAGATGGCAAGGGCAGAGAAGATGACAAGAAGATATCACCACATCTAATTGCAACGGAAGTAGATCCATTAGCTAGATACACACTATTATGGATAAGACTTGGATTGATAAAGGAAAATAGTTCCTTTTTACTTATCATATGTGTAATGGCTCCAGAGTCAATGATCCAATGAGATGATGAGGTGAAACACAAACTTGCTGTACTTGAGTGGGCAATTTGTATTGTAGAACTCTAAGATGTAGACATTTGAGTCTGAATTGCCTGAATGATTTTGTTCATTTCCTCCTTGGTAATATAGTCAGGAATGGGCTCCATCGAACCATTATCTGTAGTATAGTAGCCACCAATAGTGTTGAAAAGATCTTCCTTAGCAACACGGTTAGCCCAAGAGGGCTTCCCATATAATTTTCAGCATTTATCCATTGTATGATTATTTTGATGACAATGAGAACAAACACGAGAAGATCCATTAGACCTGCCTCAGTCTCTGCCTTTGCCTCTTCCACCTTTGCCACGAGGGGAAGTCAACCCAACAAGAGCAAAATTATCCTGGAACAGAGGATAGGTTTTCCTGATCCCTAGCTATGCGCTGTAGTCTGGCAAAGGCTTCATTCATAGAAGGAATAGAAGATTTGGCCAAGATCTGATCTCTGATTGGATGTAATTCTAGATTCAGCCCGTGTAAGAAGATGGAGATATATAGTTCATATCTTTGTTGTTTTAATTTTTCTAGATTGCTAGTCAAAAGGTTGATACAACTCGAGTTTATCTGTAATACTTTTTACATTGCTGAAATACTCTTATTAAAGATCTCTCCCTGGAAGTTGCTGAATGTCTTCTTATAAAGATAAAAAATCTTACTTTGATTCTTTTCTTGAGCAAAGGTAATTTTCAGATTTTGCCATAAAGATTTAACAGTATCATGAAATATAAAATAAGCAGCAATATTTTGTTCCTTCCAAAGCCAAATGATTACCTGACCGTTTTCTTTCCTCCATCGCTTCCAGGCTAGATGAGTTGTGTCTGGAGGGTCATCATACATTTAATCAAGTTTATCTTTAGCACTTAAGAATTTTTCTATTGCCTTTTATCATAGTAGGAAATTGGACACCCCAACAAGTTTAATAGTAGTGATTTGAGATACCTTGTGCTATTGGATAGAAGGCTGAATAAAAGACAAGGTAGTCTTGTCATCAGCCATGTTCTTATAGTAGGGAATAATAACCCAGCAACAGGTATTCCGGAATCCAAGAGTTTTTCGCAGAATTAGAAGATCATCCAGAGATTCAAAAACAACATCAGAAAAAAATTCAGAGGACAAAAACTTGAGTTAAAAAAGCAGCAACATAAGACTCTTAATCAGATTTGTGAGAGTAAGGTAAATAGGCAATACAAAGGATCATCAGATAAGACCAGTGGTTTTTCTCAGAATTAGAAGATCATCCAGAGATTCAGAAACAACATCAGAAAAAAATTCAAAGGACATAAACTTGAGTTAAAAAAGAAGCAACATAAGCTCTTAATTAGATTTGTGAGAGTAAGGTGACTAAGCAACACAAAGGATCATTAGATAAGACCAGCAGTATAGGGAAGATCATAAAATAATTGAGCGGTGGCAAAAAAAAAAAGAAATAGTAGCTCCAGGAGAGAACGGGCAGCACTAAGAGTAGGTGAACAATATCAGGAAAGCTAGCGGCAGCATTTTTTTCCGTTGGAGAAGAGGAGAAAGGAGAAGGGAAGGCAGCAACAGCAGCAGCAGGCAAAATTCCAGTAGCAGCTAGCACTAGGCTTTTTTTTGTTTTGGAGAAGAGAAGAGAATGGAGAAGGAAAGTCAGCAGCAGCTTTTTTTTTTTTTTGAAGATGATCTCTAGGGTTTTGAAAAGGGAAGGCAGAAGTAGCAGGCAAAAGTCCAGCAGCAGCTAGCAGCAGTATTTTTTGTTTTGGAGAAGAGAAGAGAAAGGAGAAGGGAAGGCGGCGGTAGCAGGAGCAGTAGTTTTTTTTTTTTTTGGAGAAGATGGTGGCTAGGATTTTGAAGAAGTGACAGGAAAGGAGATGGCAGCTAGGGCAAAGGCAATGACAACAGGGAATTCTTGAAAACATGTGATTCTTTGCAACTAGTTCATTATGCCTCCTTGTGAGCATGCTAGCACATTGAGACAACATTATCAAACTAGTCAGTCTAAAAAACAAGGAATCTAGAACCATCTCGAACCATCCAGTTTGAGGCATTTCAAGCTGGGCTAGCAGTGGGCTTAAGACGGTTTTGGCATTTGAAATGAAAAATCTACAAAGGAGGGGAGAGAGCAAGAAAGAGAGGAAAAGAGAGAGTTGGGGGGGGGAGGGAGGGAGGGTCATTGGAGGCCACTAGGGTGCCATGGAGACCGCGGGCCATCGAGCCCCCATTTCGATTAGCAAGATAGTGGAGCCCCTCCTTTGGCCCTCTGCACCCTCCGGCCGCCTTCTGGTGGCCATCTTTGTCCCTCTCTTTTTCTCTCTCTCTCATTCTCCCTCCTTGTCGCCTTCTCTGTTGTATTGAAATGGGCTTAGCATGGAACGACACATGTGCATACCGAACTATGCTACCAATCGACTGGTCTGGCTGCTAGTACCGGCACAAGAGACCTAGCTTCAAAAGTGTACCCCTATTTCAAGCACTTCAAAATAAGGTTGCGGAGAAACTGAATTGCCCATGAATAGCTTGGGCTTGGTCAATAGCATGTTGTTTAAGCTCAGTCAGCTAGGAAATGAGTTATGCTACAACATTTTTGAAAGATGGTCTCCTAAAAGATGGATCTTGGGATGTTGTAAATTTGCAAAATGGAAAGAAGCATGGCATGGCTTGTTTAGAAAATGCTTATTTGGGTTTAGTTTGCATGACAACCAAGTTGATCTTGGAGACAAAATGTCAGGCTTGGCTTGATCTTGTCTTGAGCTTAATTTCCCCTTTTATATAATGAACCAATTCTGGGCAGCCTTGTTCTAAGCTTGCTTTGCTTCTTTACACCCCTAACTTCAAGTGAAGGGGCATTATGATTGGTTTTTTCCTTGCCATGGTCTCTATGAACTTAATTGCCTATTTTCTTAATTAGAATGACAATCAATTTTGATATATTTTCTAGTTCCATGAAAGATAGAATGCTTGGCAATGCATACTATTGATTGATTTTAATAGAATAGTTTAATAGGCCTTTCCACTAGTAATGTCACTTCAAAAAGAAATGGATTTAGCCAAGGTCAGCTGAATGGTACCAAGGCTTGTACCAATCGAACACTGGTTTGACACGATATGGGGGTCCATACTATGTTGGTTTGAGGTGTACCAAAACAGGGAAAGGAAGGGGGAGAGGGAGGAGAGAGAGAGAGAAAGAGAGAGTGGGAGAAGGGGAAGAGAGAGAGGGGGGAGGCTTAACATTGACTATCCTTCCGGAGGCTATTCTAGATCTCTACCATGTTGTCCTCCCTTCGTTGTTGGCCTTCCATCATGTCCACTGCCACCTTGTACCTATTCTAGTGGACCTCAACTCGCTCACTTAGCCTCAGTGACATGGCACCTGACACTCGAAAATGAAGAAGAGATCGAGAAGAGAAGATCATCGGACAAAGAAGTAGAGAGTAGAGGGCTAATCCCTAACCTTAACCATGGTAGAGAGAGATGAGGCTTACGATTGATGATTGGTGTCGAAGAGGGGGGAGTGAGCAGCATCCAGTGGTAAAGCATCGAGACAAGGATCACTGAATAGGTACCGGAACTCGTACCGGTTAGTGGCTGGTATGGTATGGCACAGTACCGTACTATATTGGTATATGTATTGATCTTGGTGAATTGAGAAAAAAACTATCTTCACCCCCCTTTCAAGCAAGGATTGCTGAACCGGACCTGAATTGGACTCGAACCGAGCCTGAATCGGACTGAACCAGCCATACTGGTCCGAACCGATCCAGTTTAGGCCAATTTTTATGGTTTGGGTCCCGAACTGTTTTTACGGCTGAATCGTACCGATTCTTGGCTGGTATGGTACGGTATGCTCTGAATCGGACGGTTCAGGATGGTTTCGAAAACCTGGATCGAGAGAGCCTCAAGGGTTCTCAAAACATCTAATGGGAGGGTGGAATTTCTTAAACAAACCAACCTGAGTGGCTAAACCATCTTGGGTTGGCATCAATACAGTTCAATACGGGTTGAATTGTCTGATTTGGGTCGATTTGCTGATCACTGGCTTTAGCCATACCATGTACCTAAGGTTTGTTATTGATCAGTATTCTTCTTCACGACTAGATCTTGCCCTCATGTTCCATTCTAGTAGATTTTGCTAATTACTCTACAATAACCAACTATACATTTGTGATGCCAAAATCTTATCCTATCATGCTGTACGTTCATGCCCAATAACACAGCAATGATTTAAGATTATCATGGACTATCCAGTTCTAAACACCATAGGAGCTGGGTATGTCTACGGCTGGAACTGGGCCGGGCCGGCCTGAAATCGAGTTGGGCTTCGGATCAGGTTTCAAATAAATCGGGCCGGGCTTCGGGCCTTATTTAGAGCCCATTCAATTTTTGGGCCGGGCTTGGGCACCCCTTTGGTCCGGTTTGGACCGGCCCGAAACTGGCCCAGACTAAGCCCGACTTGAACCCAGCTCGAGTCCAGTTCTCAGTTTTTTTCTTCCCGTCTTCCGTTTCTTCTCTGTTCTCTCTCTCGTTTCCAAGTCCATCGCGGCAATGCCCCTGCCACTTGATAGCGACGCTACCCCCGGCTCCAATTTTCCTCCTCTGGTTAGTGCTTGCACGGTCGCACCCAACGCCCCCGCCTCCTGTGCAACCCCGCAGCCCCCCTTGGCTCCGTTCTCACTCGGGCTTAGATCTTCCTTCCCCAACCTCGTTGCTCGCACCCAATGCCTCCACCCCCTGTGCGACCTCATGGCCCTCCTCCTGCTTCGATCTCCCTCTGGTCCCGGCGCCCGCACCCAATGGCCCCGCCCCTTGTGCAACCCCGCGGCCCCCCTCGGGCTCTGATCTCCCTCCCCTGACCCCGGCGCCCCACCCGACGCCCCCTGTCCCCACGCGACCTCGCGGCCCCCCCTCCCCGGCTCTGATCTCACTCTCTCGATTCTGATGCCCTCACACCCCCCGTGCTCTAGCCAGACGATTTTTTTTGGTCATTTGGGCTTTTTTATTTGGGCCGGCCTAATCGGGCTCGGGTCGGGTTCGGGCCTGATGTTTTGAAAAAATTTCGGGCCTAAGCCCAGCCCGAAGTCCAAAATTTTTTTTTGGGCCGGGCTCAGGTAGGGGTGTGGCCCGTTCTGACCCGGCCCACTTCCAGCCCTAGGTATATCCGGACAGGCATCAAGGAAGTGCAGTTTCTATTCTATATGGTTAAAGAAGTTCTTTTCTTTAATTAATGTTTTCAATTTTCAGTTCTAGATCTTGTGCCAGTACCTTTTCAAGATGTTAGTATGGTATGGTATGCCACTATATTGGCATATGGTACTTTAAGCCGGTGTAGCACCTATATAATGTGTCGGTGTGATATTATACTGACCCTTATATCATTAAAATTTACATTTTTATCACAAGTCTTCAAGGAATGCAACACAGAAGGATTTAAGAATTGAAGTAGAAGAAAATCAACAACGTAAAGGTACAAAAGCGAGGTTATAAATTATAACAAACAATCCCTAATTCTAACCATAAACATCCAGCCTTATATCCAACATATTTGGGATCTTTAGGGATCTTCATTTGTTAAAACATTCCCATCTATAATCACCTCCAAGTTATTTCAAACTTTGAGAAACTTGAGGGGGATAGATCTACATTTGCATTTATGTTGGAGTTAAATTATGTCAAAGGCTTTGAGACTGCACTTTCCAAGCATACTAACTCATTGCTTTTGTTTTTCTCTCTTCTTTTGTAAGCCTCTAGTAGTATGTCTATTATATAGTGGAGTGGTGACTTCAGTTGTAAGCAAGGTCCGCTGAACCGGTACCGGGACCCGTACCGGTCAGCGGGCGGTACGGTATGATCCGTACCGTACCGTACCGTATGGTGTACCGGCGTGCCAAATTAAATAAAAAAACAATCTTTCTTCCCCCCTCCTTGAACCGACCCCTAACCGACCCGAACCGGGCTGAACCGAGCCTGAACCGGCCCGAACCGAGCTTGAACTGGCCCGAACCGGGTGGTTTCGTACCGTACCGGTACCATACTGTACCGTTTCGGTATGAATTTTTTTTTTTTTTTTTGTCAACGGTCCGATGTCCGGACCGTTTTTAGGTGGAACGCCCTGTACTGTGCGGTACGGGATGGTTCCGGGAACCCTGGTTGTAAGAGAAAATAAACTTGAGAATATCTCAATGGAATGGGGAATACATGACAAGAAATTATCTTTTTCAGTTTTCAAGAGTGGATAGAAATAAATGAAGTACAATAAATGGATGCAATTTAACAGAAGAGAACAAAGGATGTATGGGGGGCGCTATGCAAAATCATTTCATCTTTTGATATGCTTATATATAATAAAATAAGAACCAGAAAACCTAATATTGGTTATGATATATTATGGGGTTATTCAGTTGCATTTCTTAAGAAAACCTTATATTGTTGACAGCCATTGGTAATATCTGCATGCAGTCCTCTAAATCATCAAATACTCAATGATGTTGCAATTTTGACAGCCATTAGTATCACTTTCCTGGAGTCTTGTTAATCATCATTTATGCAATGGAACCAATATGAGGGGAAATCTAAGAAAAATCATCATATATCTTGACAACTATAATAGTTTCCAACTTTCCATACATATGTTGTTATATTTCTATCATTTTATCAAACTAACATTGATGCATTTGTCTATTTTATCTTGTCTGACATGTGTAGGGTTAAACCAAGATTTAATAATGAGCAAAGGAGGTGCTCAATTATTAGCAAAGATAGCATATGGGACAAATGACCCTCAAACTCTTCGGATGGTAGCTGGAGCAATTGCTAATTTATGTGGAAATGGTAATTCATGATCATCAGACTTCTCAGATTTATTATCTATTACAAAAGATGAACTTTTGTCATGTTTTTGAGCTTTTTCAGTCATTGCTTCTTTTTTTTTTTCCTGAAAAAGGTCAGCATGTAATGAGCACCATATTTCTTTCTGTTGAAATTTGGTTGAAGTTCCAGATATGGTCTCATTTGGTGGATACTCTCTTTTTCTTGCAATACCTTCTTCTAAACACATAGGCAATGAAACATAATGAATGTTCACTAATCAATATATGAAAGACAAGTATATCCCATCATACTGCATTACTTTTAAATTAAGTCAAATGCTATGTGATACAAAGTGGTATTCAAGTATTGATATTGCATAAGGGCAGTTTAATTATGTTTCTCTTTTGAGCTTGTCTTTAGGGTGCTTTCCTTTCTATTACGGTGAAATAAAAATAATCTATTCTTTGAAGGCCATGTTAAAGTCTCTAGGATTTATACCAAGTAAATTTGTTAGTATCATGTTTGGATTTTTCTTCTTATTTTTGAATAAAATCACAAGCAAAATGTTTGAAGGGCTTAATTATTTCTTACGTTTATTTCAGCAATGTCGTATCCAATTTTATGGGGCCTTCATTGTTTGTATCTGATACACCGAAATACTGAATTATCTGAATATGATGGTCTTTTAAGGTCTTTCCCTTAGTTAAGTATCTTAGACTTGCTTGTCTAAAATTTTAATCTAAACTATTTTATGCTCTTTTTTTTGAGTTTGAGTGATTATGTTATGTATATGTGGGGATTAGGACGTACCTTAGGGATTTCACTAAGAAAAGATAAATAATCTTCACATGATCTATAGTGATTTTGAGTATGCATCTGGTATTGTTCAGCTGAATGTACTTTGGTGGTTATTAAGAAATAAACTGTATATAAGGGATACGCTGAAATTATTATGAATATGTATCAAGGGCAGTAAGAAGTGTCAGAAGCAGTAGTAGTGGCACGTGACTTTCCAGTTGCAATTACCTTGTAGTAAGGGCTGGACTGAGCTCATTATTTCTTTATACTTTTTGTAGATACATCTGCTATTTCTATCAAGGAAGAGGTCCCATGTTTTATGCTATTTGCAGACCAAAATATATTAATCATGAAACATAGATAGGGGTTGAATGCTAAATTAGATTTGATGAAGGATTTTAAATTTGAAGAATAAAATGCATAATGGGTGCAATTTTAGTGAAACAGAATTGTTATGAACCCCCAAAATCGATAGCTATATGTTATTACAATGCAGTTAACTTGATATCTTGGATCAATCATATAAAATGATATAAATAGGTGAAAATGAATTTGGTTGAATAAACTAAGTCCATAAAGTGGAGAGGTGCTTTTTTCTAGAAAGGAAAAAGAAAAAAAGTGGAGAGATGCTTTTGGGGTGTAATATAATCGACTCTGGCAACATAAGAAAACTTTTATGACATGGCAATAACGAAGATGTGAACGTTTTTGTGGATGTGAGTTTGAAAGCAGAAAGTGGTTGGCTGTAGCAATGAACAAAGGCACTAGCATTTACTATATTATTCCATCAAAGTGGAAAGACTCTTCTGTTGAATGGGTAAGAACACCAGCTCATCCACTCATTTAGACTGGGTAGAGTCCCATGTTCCACAAAAAGAGATTCTAAATAGGCCACCAGTCTTTTGTTGTGTATGATCACAGCTTGCAAGGTTAACTAATTTCTTGGCCCTCAGATCAGCAGTTAGAGATCAGGTCAAGATGCCAATCATGCTAGACAAGTTCATACTCTGACAATCCCCTCCTTTTCTTGTAGAGTTCAGATGAGATTCTTGAGAATTTCAAGAAACAACAATTTGCTGATGTTCCTGAAGTCGGACACCCTCTTTCTTTCTTCTTCTTCTACTCCGGGAAAAGTCAGAGGCCTATAATTGCCATGCATGAGGAGGCCAAGTCAACAGTCTTGACTTCTAAATTTGAATGGTTCATTATGCAATTCAAACTACCATACACATCAAGCAAATGTTAGTGGAGGTTTCAAAGATCTTTTACTCTTCCATCATTACTCCATGATTCATGACCAATAATAGACAGAAACTTGGACATTTATTCAGTTTACTTAGATTTGAAGAAACGTATGATGCACAAATTATCAAGCTCCATGTATAGTCTACACGAGGGTAAACCTTGGCATGATGGTAAGGTTGCTCCATTGTCACCTGGGTCTCATGGGTTTGAAACATGGATCACCATTCCACATGCAGGGTAAAGGTTGTATACATCTGACTCTCCCCATCCTGCAGTAGCAGGAGCCATGTGCATTAGTTCTTGCCACCCTTTTTTCATAAATAGTCTATGCCTTTATTGCTTTGCCTCTATTATTTGAACAATCATCAGCTCTGCAAAAAGTTGAAAAGGATCTGATTATTCTTTCTATAATTTTCTGTTAAACTGGCTAAATTTCTGTGTGAGTTATGAGTCCTTTGTTTGCAGCAGGTAGGGTAATAGTTTAATATCTGATATTATTTTAAATCCAATAAACTACATATCTTGTTATAAGTTGTAATAAGCATATTCCTGTATGGCATCAATAATTTCTTTTTATTACTTGCAATAAGATTCAAAATATGGTGTTGATTCTGTATAGCTAGAGTTACATGTCCTTCAAAATGGTTTGCAACGATTTTTTTCTTTTTGTTTTAGAAATGCAACAGGCAATTTTAGAAAGAGCTCTCAAATCTTATGTCATCTTTTGGTGGAAAGTTCTGCAATGTGCCTTCTTGATAAAACTTCGTATGCTAAATTATCAAATGTTACATTCCCCCCTCCTCCGCCCAGGTCCCTGTCTGTGTGAGTGTTTTTTTTTTTTGGATGGGGGAGGTGGGTGGTGGTGGTTACATGTGACACATTTATCTGAGTATTTGCATGATACAAAGAGTATGAAGATGGTCTTCATGAATATTAATTTGATTCTGTATGTTCTTATTGGATCATTGTAATATAACATCGAATTCTTATCTTACAGAAAAGTTACGAGTGATGTTGAAAGAGGATGGTGGAATAAAAGCACTTTTGGGAATGGTCCGGTCCGGAAATAATGACGTGATAGCACAGATTGCTAGAGGAATGGCAAACTTTGCAAAATGTGAATCACGAGAAATCAAGCAAGGTTCTTTTCCTATGTTTTCGCCTTGCCTATAGTGTTCAATTATTGCTTTCCGGTGAGCTAAGTTATTTTGTTAAGATATAGTATTCTCAGCACTTGTATTTTCTGAAATGTTGGGCCAACCAATTGTAATCACCGCAGGCAATGGTGGTCCTGAAGATGAGATCTTGATCTAGCGTCCTTGAATAATATTTGTTAGTGATACAGGATTAATTTTTGAAGTGTCTTCTATAGTACTTACAATCAATGCAATCAGAGAGAATGATAGGATCCTAGCTTCATGAAGTTCAATGAATCCACAATTTAGTTATCTGGCAACATTCCAGTTTATAAGTTTTGTTGATAAAAAATGGTCACGTTCATGCTACCGGTGTGTTTATGGTAGAGTAGCCAACTATGTTATGGAAGCTTTAGTAATTACTTTCTTCAAATGGGTTATGTTATGACCTTTGGTATGGAATTCTTTTGGTCACTAAACCAAGATGATAAATCAATAATATTGAGTTTGCAAAGTGGTTTCCAGTGTTGTACAAAAGAAGGTGCAGACAGGCATAAAATATCAATCTATACATCTCATTTGGGCAAGCTTTACGGTTCTTAACCTCCATTCTTAAATGTGATATTCATGTGTATGTTGCTTCATTGGTAGAAATTTGCTACAATGATAATTTATAAAGGTATTAATGTATGTTTTCATATGTTTGAGCTCTAGGACACAAAAGAGGGAGGTCTCTTCTTATTGAAGATGGTGCACTTAATTGGATGGTTTCCAATTCAACAACATTTTCAGCTCCGATAAGGCGCCACATTGAACTTGCTCTTTGTCATTTGGCTCAAAATGGTACATCTATTTGAGGGTTCATGATGCATAATTGTTATTTTTTTGTATTAAGATAGGATTTATATTATCTTCAATGATATTCATGTAATTTGGTACTATATCACTGATTGAATAAATACAAGAATCCTGTCCATCCTAATTCAAAAAACAAAGTGCTATTCCAAAGATTCAGCCTTAGGATTTCATAGAATCCACCTTGTAAATTTGTAAGTATGACTAATTCTTATATAAACCTGCTGTAATAATTTTTAAACCAACTAGGACACTTATGAACACTGGCCAATTATAACTTAGTACTCCTCAATCAAATAAAAACTACTAAACCTTTGGTAATTTGATTTGACTCAAATTTAACTCAAATATCATGTTGAAATTTCAAGACAACTTTTGACCATCATAGAAGCCAAATTTGCTAAAACTCAGCATAGAAAACTTGTAGAATTCTAAGTGGGTTTGGAAATTCCTATGGGAATCCTTCTTTGCATCATTTCCATATTCTTTTTTTTTTGCTTGTAAGATCAGTTTTGTTAAGCAAAAAATAAATGCATCATGAACCCAAAGTTAGCAGTATCATACAAAACCAGGTTTCTTTTTGTCATGTGGTCCCCTAGGGTAATAAGACTTGCCATTTGTGAGAACCACCAAAAAAAATCACCGTCAGAGGTTTTGTTACTTTGCCCATAGATCCATGTGTTGTCTGCTTCATTGTTTGATATGCTTGAATTCAATTTTTTTAGATTTGATTGCAGCTACCGAATATAAGAAGGGCTTGGACCACCCCAGGAGGTTCTGCATCTATATTAATCTATTAGACAATTATTTTGAGTCATTCTCAATTAGAAAATTCTGTCACTGCATCTATCTGACTAGATTTTTTCAGGGTAAAATGAAGCCCATGATTTTACTTGAATTATTTATTATAGGGAGTTTCGCTAGTTGAAAAGGAAGGTGGCTAAAGGTTCCATTTATTATCCCAAGATCCAGTGAAAATAGAGGCTAGTGTAACTAGGATTAGCACCGGCTTTAGATCTTCAATCCATATAGCTCACAAAAGTAACAATTGCCTTGTACAAACAAATTAATTCATGTAATCCTCAATATATGCATTTCTCTTGCCAGTCTTCCATTTCATAGGGAATTTTTGCAAATAATATGCCAACCGATAATAGTCTGAATGTATATAGTATGTTAAAAACATTAATTAGTTTCAAGAAGAAACAAATATATGGTTCTTGCAAAGATTCTCTACCCTTTATTTGGTCTCTCCTTTTGTTTTGTCTTCTGTGATACATCATAATGATTTTTACTCAAGCTGGATTGTGATGCAAGATGATTAGTAGTTTGCAAAATTTGTGGAAGGAGATGCTCCTAATGTTTGTGAAATATTTGGCATGCATCTTGTTGTGGTTTATTTTCAATTTAGCATCCTGTGAAGCTCTTAAAAACAAAGCAGATTTAGCTTTTTTTTTAATTTAAAGTTGAATCTAAACTAAGCCAGCATCTTCATTTGTATTTCACCACAAAGATGGGAAAGATTTAAAGTTTGTCTAGTTTTTGCAGAGGATAATGCCAGGGATTTTGTATCCAGTGGAGGTGTCAAAGAATTAGTTCGTATATCACAGGAGTCCTCAAGAGAAGATATGCGTAACCTTGCAAGGAAGGCCTTGAATTCAAATCCAGCATTTGTGGCAGAGACAAGAAGTGTATGAAACAATTTAATGTTGTAAAATGCTGTCCCTTGTGCAACCGATCCGATTATGGATTATGCGAACATTGGTTTCCCATTTGTAACATCTATTTGGAGATTAACGGGAAAACTGGCTAATGCATATTTGAGCTTAACTAGCTATTATATTGCATATTGCCATTGTTATATATTAAGCTAGACTGATTATCATTTGTAACGAATTAAGCATTGTACTGATTTACAGCAGAGAAAATTCAGATTTTGGAGGCAAATGCAAGCAAAGTCATATCGTAAATTGATGTTAACCAGATGTATAGTGAGTACAGTGGAATCCCATTTGTAACCTATATTTGGATCATGCTAGATGATATACATGTACAGAGAAATGAAAACGAGTTGAAGTATATAATTTTGTAATTCTGGTACCATCTCATAGTCTGTGGCACACAAATTTGCATAATTGAGATTAGATATTGAACTTTATTTTTTTTATCTTTAATGGTAAATGGGAAGGATAAAGCTTATCATATATATCTAATTTAATATGGACTTGAATCTCATTGAATGTTATAACAGCGTTTGTAATGGGTATCTACTTTTAAGTGCAGATTTTTTCCCATATTTTGAACTGAAAGCACACCTGCATAATCTTCCCGTGAAAAATATATGACAGGCTTTTTGAGATTTTGTAACCATGCCATGGTTAACAGGTGTAAGTGCTTAAACTGAGTATTGCCTCAGTGATCTCATCTATACATGCCTTAGAAGCAGAATGTTGTCATGATTTACATGAAATATGTTTGTACGGTCGATACATGTAAATCATTTCTTTTCCTACCTCCACATACAAGAGCCATATAGTTATTATCCCAGGTTTGATCTCCATCTGCATTCAGAAATTGTTCCATTTGTAGGTGCTCACAAAGTGGTCAGGGAAATCTAAGATTAAGGTCATACAATGGCTGCATTTATCCTTCTGTCAATATAAAGATTTGAACTTTGAAAGTTATCCACTCTCACTTTTATGTCAAAATTCTTCTCTCGGATTTTAAACCAATATTTTTCTCCCAAATTATATGTCAATATTTGTTTTCAGTATTCAGCATCGTGTAGCTTTCAGTTTAACAGCATGGAACACACATGTATGTTGCTTTTCAACTTAATTGAGACAATAGTAGATGCCTTTGAGGTTCTTGAAGGCCTTGGACTTTCATATGCTTGCATCTCGGGAAGAGGTAGAATTTAGATGTGCTGTATCTATGGGCATGGAGAACAAGCTTTTCTTGGTTTGCACATCTACTGCGGTCCAAATGTATACAGGGTTGCCAAAAACCGACTAGATTCAGAAACCCAACCCAGTCTGTCCGAGTTTGTGATAAGAATATTTTTTTGACCCAAATTTTGAATGGGTCAGGTATGGTTACCTGACTCGAGTTACAAAGGTAAAATTCTGTTTGGCTCAAAATAATTTAGATCAGATTAAATTATCAATTTCGATAAGAAATTGTCCATAGATATATTGTTTTAATAGTACTGATGTAAATCATTCGGAAAATTAACCATCAAAGATTGTACGAATCGGATTTGATATTAGGTTAGGTTTATTAGGGATTAAGGTCAAATGAATGATTAAAAATGACCCGTGCCTAGGCATGGGTCAAAAGTCTTGACCCAATATCGGGCTATGTATAGATAAAAATTTTATATATTTTTATCCCTGGCTAATCCAAATCAACTTATCGGATGCATCGTGCCCATACAAGGCATCAAGGAATACTAATTATAACATCTAAAAATATAATTTTACTTAGATTAAGTAGAAAATTAACTACATGGTATCTATCCACCCATCAAAACAAGCAAAGTCATGGACCACTGTTCTAGCTTACAGCATCAAAGAACGAGAATGATGCCAAAATTGGTTCCAAAAGATTTTTCTGCTACTTAATTGATCTTGCATTCAAAATAAAATATTTAAAATTTAAAAAACAACTCACTGTTGGATGCCTGGATTTTGCAACTTAGACGTGGTACAATTTGCCGCGGCACCAACCAACACCACCAAGGCTGTGTAAGCAATATCGTCATATGTTCAGCACTGTAGCCATTGTGTGCACGGCATCCATACGACCGAAAAAAAGTTGGACTCGGTGATGAACATAAATTAATCCCTGGTCCCCATGGCTTCTCTGTCTCATTATATTTGTCTCATTGTTGTTTATTGGACATAGGGAGATTATTTTATGCTTGAATCCATGCAAAATAATACTCCTGTCCATTAATCAAGTGCTCTATAGGTGTTTCTTATCTCTTAGTCAAAAGGAACCCTTTCTTTTTAGGAGTACAAAGCCTGCCACTTTCCTTAACAATCAATCTGCCAACCTTTGAAATGGATTCCATGCACCTAGTCGTATCTTTTCCATTGAACTGATGCAAGTGACCACATGGATATCTTAATTTAAGTGGGTACTTTTTTAAAGTGGCTAATGGAAAGTTGGAAACTATCCCTGTAATTGAGCTCGCATCATCTTTGTTTTATTGAAGATTCGATGTCAAGCTTAGACAGTAACAGTGAAGGTCTTTCCCATCAGCTTACCTCACATGTATATATTTATTATTTTATGCTGTCTCGGGTCTGAGTCTTTCTGTCTATTTAGCATATATTGTCTGCTAACAAGCTGTTTAAAAGTTGGCTCTCCATGGATGTTCAATGCACATTCCATGTAAGCTTGGTTTATGCCTGCTATTTGTATGTCATACATGTGTATTTGAAAATTTTGCAGAATATTAAAAAATACACTACTTGCCGAGCAAAATATTTTCTTTTTAGATGATATCATTTTATTTTTTTGCTAAGGGATTGTATCATATTGTTGAAAGTTGGAAACGGGTATAAAAATTCCTAGCCTCCACCAACATAGGACTTAGGAGGCCATGTACTATACAAATGTGATATATCTCACTTGAGGAGTAAGTTCGACTAAGGAGATAAGGTGGAGGTCCAGGGAAGCACGAGAGAAGGATAATGTTAAAAATAAATAATTTGAATGTTTTGGAATATGAATAGATAAATATCTCTCTTGGAGTTATATTTGAAGATGTTAATGGGATAGTTCACGGGGAAGTTCATGTATATAGTATTTAATTCTTAAATGAGATGATTAACGTTTTGAATGAGGATAATATATGTTTGAAACTAAAGAGTCTTTTTAGGTTCATGAATATGTAGAACCGAAGGATCTTTCTTTTACTTATAAATGCCCCTTGTATTTATCATTTGGTTTAAGCAAGTAATGAAAAAATACTTTTCTTCCAAAATTTCTTTCCTTCTAACAATGTGGTATCAGAGCCTTAGTTCTTAGAGTTAAGAGAAAAAAAGAGAGAAAAGAGTGTTGAGAGAGAGAAAAAAGAGTTGAGTGAAAAAAATTACAGAGATGACAAACAGTGAAGTTCTTTCTTTTTACTTTCCTTGTCTCACAAAAGAAAATTATGAGAGATGGTGTCTTCGCATGAAAGCCTTACTTGGCTCTCAAGATGTATGGGAGATTGCAGATAATGGCTATGAGGCTCTGCAAAATGAAGACAATTTGTCTCAAAATGAGAAAGAGACTTTGTCAAAGATAAGGAAGAAGGATCAACAAGCCCTTACTTTCATCCATCAATGTCCGGATAACTCTATGTTTGAGAAGGTGGTCGATGCGACCACCTCAAAGCAAGCTTGGAAGATTTTGAGGAATTCTTTCTAAGGTATTGATAAAGTGAAGAAAGTAAGACTTCAATCACTAAGAGGTGATTTTGAAGCCTTAAAAATGAAGGAATCCGAATCAATTTCGGATTATTGTTCAAGGGTAAAGGCCATGGTAAATCAATTGAAGAGGTATGGAGACAATATTGAAGATGTTCGTGTGGTGGAGAAGATTCTTCGATCTTTGATTCCCAAATTTGATTATGTTGTTTGTGTCATTGAAGAGTCAAAAGATCTAGACTTTATGACTATTGAATAATTGGAGGGTTCCTTACAAGCCCATGAATAAAAAATTAAAAGGAGACAAGAAGAGCCACTGGAGCAAGTTCTCAAAACTAAGGCTTCTTTGAAAGATGATAGTGTTGACTCCGTTATTGATTTTGATGATAAACAAAATACTTAAGTATAAGTTGAGTACTAACTATTCTTTGAAGCGTGTTAAATAAAAAAAGGTACTCTTCAATTCAATAAAAATGGAATGCCTGTCAAATGATGAAGAAGCCCCTTCTTTGAATGAAAGATCAGTTATAAATAAACTTAAGTACTTAAAAATTGCTTGAAAGGACATAAAGAGTTTAGCACAAAAAGGCTTCAGCAGAGCTTTAGTGATTTTTGAAGGATTTTCAATAAGTGTCAACTCAAAATATCGACTCACTGATCAATTGTCGACTCATGGCAGTGCAAGTGTTGACTCAAGTCGGCACGCAAAAAAAGTTTCAGATGGCACGACTAAAGTGTTGACTCATGACCTATAAGTGTCGACTCATGTGTCGACTCAAGGATTGGCTCATCATTTGAGAAAAATTTCTTTCAGAACATGCTGAAGTTGAAGACTTACCTGAGGTGTCGACTCGTGGATATCAAGTGTCGACTCACCTGAGATTTCCAAAAAGCCTCAATATAGAGTTTTGAACTAGGTGTCGACTCATGAGACTTAAGTGTCGACCATAAGTATCGACTCATAGTTTGAAGTATCGACACTTGGAGTTATGAGAACAGTAATGGCTAGTTTTTCAAACGCAGAACTCGATCCTCTTGGCTCCCAATAGCTAGTTTTTCATGTCTAATGATCATAAACTGACTTTGAGGCTTTGGGATGGTATTTAAGTGTTCAAATCAAATCTAAACATAAGAGGAACAAGTAGAGAAAGAAAGAAAGAGAAAAAGCATATGCATTCACTCCCATTCATTGAGAGCAACCACCTTCAAGCAAAAAGAAGTCTCAAAGTATTCAAAGCCTTCAAGAGTATTCAAGTCCAACATCCTTGAGCATTGATTGAGGCTTCATCAAGTTGAAGACAGCAATTCCTCCAAGTTTCAAAGAGATATCTGCTTTTATTAAGAAAGCTTTTCTTGTTACTTTATTTTAACTCTATCCTTCTTGTAAAGGTTTTTAGTTAGCCTATTAGAAAACCCAGGAGATTTTTGGTTAGTCTTTAAAAACCAAGGAGGTTATTGGTTAGCCTTTGAGAACCAAGAAAGTTTTTGGTAAGCCTAGTTGAAAACCAAGAAGGGTATTGGTTAGCCTTTGAAAACCAAGAGGCTTCTTTTGGTGAGCCTTATAAAAACTAAAAGGGATTTTGACTAGTGAGCCTGGAAAACTAATCGACTGTAATTGGTGGAGATTATAGTAAATTTTCAAGTGGACCTTGGGGAGTGGATGTAGGTGCTTTGGAAAGCATCGAATCATTATATTTGGTTTGTGTTTGTGATTGTTTGTCTCTCTCTCTTGCACTTACATTTATTGCATTTAGATTTTCGCTGCATACTCTTTAAGAGCACATTACTCTTGCATCTCATTGCACTTAAATTATTTATTGAATTGGTTCACATACTTGCAATTAATTTTTTAAAAACCTAATTCACCCCCCCTCTTGGGTTGCTTACTGGGCAACAGATAGGGAAGAAAAGAGTCAAAGAGGACGTGGACAAGGAAGAGGGCGTGGTTGTGGTCAAGGAGGAAGAGGAAGATGTAATAGTGACAATTCAAACAATAAGGGAAAAACTTATCCATCATCAAGAGGCCATGGAAGAGCAAGAGGAAGAGGACGTGGCTACTATTAACAATCAAATAAAAGGAGGTATGACAAATCAAAAGTTGAATGCTATAATTGTCATAAATTTGGCCATTATTCTTGGAAGTGTCGCAATGCTACAACTAATATTGAAGAGAAGGCTAATCTTATTGATGACAAGTAAGAAGTTGAAGAGACAACCTTATTATTAGCACTCAAGGAGAAACAAATGGATGACAATAGATCATGGTATTTAGATAATGGAGCAAGCAACTATATATGTGGCAACAAAGAAAAGTTTGTGGAGCTTAAGGAGAAAATGGGCAAAGTATCTTTTGGAGAGTCCTCTATAATTCAAATTGAAAGAAAATATACCATTTTAATCTCTTCTAAAGATGGTGGCTATATGCTAATAACTGAAGTCTATTATATGCCTAAATTAAAAATGACTATTTTGAGTTTGGGCCAACTTCTTGAAAAGGGCTATAAAATTTTTATAAAAGATATGTGTCTTTGGCTTAGAGATCCAAATGCTAATTTAGTTGCCAAAGTTCTTATGTCAAGCAATAGAATGTTTGTTTTGAATCTCAAAATAATTGATGCAAAGTGTTTGAAGGCTAGTGTACAAGATGAAGCATGGAGTTGGCACATGAGATTTGGCCATTTGAATTTTGAAGCACTAAAGGTCATGGGAGAAAAGAAGATGGTGAATGGGATGCCTCTAATCAACCACCCCAATCAATTATGTGAAGCATGTCTTCTCGGCAAATAAGCTAGAAGGAGTTTTCCAAGAGAATCTACATCAAGAGCAATTGAGCAACTTCAACTTGTTCATACTGATATGTGTGGACCCATCAATCCATCCTCATTTAATAAAAGTAAATATTTCTTGCTCTTTATTGATGATTTTAGTAGAAAGAGTTGGGTTTATTTTTTGAAACAAAAATCGGAAGCTTTTGTTGCATTCAAAAATTTTAAGGCTCTTGTGAAAAAGGAGAGTGGTTATAAAATTAAGGCTTTGAGATCCGATAGAGGAGGCGAATTCACTTCAAAAGAATTTAATGAATTTTGTGAAATTATAGAATTTGTCATCCTTTAATGGTTCCTTGATCGCCACAACAAAATGGTGTAGCGAAAAGGAAGAATATAACCATTCTCAACATGGCTCGAAGCAGGTTAAAAGTTAAAAATGTGCCCAAGGAGTTTTGGACCGAAGCTATTTTTTGTGCAGTTTATTTGTCCAATCGCTCTTCAACAAAAATTTTAAAGATCAAACTCCTCAAGAAGCATGGAGTGGAAGCTAGCCCAATGTCAAACATTTGCAGGTTTTTGGAATTATTGCATATGCTCATGTACCACACCAAGAGAGATCTAAGCTTGATGATAGCAATGTCAAGTATATTTTCATTGGCTATGACTCAAACTCTAAAGGCTACAAGTTGTATAAACTAAGCAATGGCAAGGTGATGGTGAGCCATGATGTTGAGTTTGATGAAGAAGCAACATGGAATTGGGAAGCCCGAGATGAAAGAGTTTATGATTTCTTTCCATATTTCGAAGAAGAAGAAAGAGAGACCTTGATACCCATACAAGATACAACTCCACCTCCGTCACCAACTCATCCACCCACTCATTTTCAAGAAGAAGGTTCAAGTGAAAGGCCAAGAAAAATAAAAGATCTAAGAGAGATCTATAGGAACACCCCAGAAGTTATTCTTGATGCTAATGATTTCTTTTGTTTCTTTGTAGATAGCGAACCATTGAACTTTGAGGAAGCTATAAAAGACAAAACATAGAGACAAGCCATGGATGAAGAAATCAAAGCAATTGAGAAGAATAATACTTGGGAATTAGTAACTCTTCCCAAGGATCATGAAGCTATAGGAGTCAAATGGATGTACAAAATAAAGAAGAATGCTAATGGAGAAGTGGAGAGATATAAAGCAAGGGTTGTTGCTAAAGACTACAAACAAAAGCATGGAGTTGACTATGATGAGGTTTATGCACTAGTTGCTCGCATGAAGACTATTCATTACTCATTTCTTTAGCAGCTCAAATGAAATGGAGAATTTATCAACTTGATGTGAAGTCGGCCTTCCTAAATGGTTTTCTTGAAAAAGAGGTCTACATTGAGCAACCATTGGGCTACCTTATCAAAGGGCATGAAGACAAATTTTCAAATTAAAAAAGGCATTATACGGATTGAAGCAAGCACCAAGGGCATGAAATAGTCGCTTTGACAAGTACTTTCAAGATAATGGGTTTGTTCGTTGCCCTCTTGAGTATGCTCTTTATTATAAAATTTATGCCGATAGAGATATGTTGATTATTTGTCTTTATATGGATGATCTTATTTTTACTAGTAATAATCCAACTTTGTTTGAAAAATTCAAGAAGACAATGTCATTTGAATTTGAGATGATTGACATAGGGCTCATGTCATATTATTTGGACCTAGAAGTGAAGCAAATGGAAGAAGGTATCTTCATTTCCCAAGAAAGCTATGCAAAGGAAGTTTTAAAGAAATTCAAAATGTTTGATTTCAATCCTGTGAACACACCCATGAAAGTTGGAGTAAAATTGTCAAAGTTTGATGAAGGAGAAAAGGAAGACCCCATGTTTTTCAAAAGTCTCGTGGGAAGCTTGAAATATTTGACATGTACAATGCCCGATATCTTCTTTGGAGTTGGAGTAGTGAGTCATTTCATGGATGCCCCTACCTCTACTCACATGAAAGTGACTAAAAGGATTCTTCGTGACCTTAAAGGTACGCTTGATTTTAGACTATTTTATTCTCCTTCTAATGAGTTCAAGCTTGTGGATTTTTGTGATAGTGATTTTGCAAGAGATATAGATGATAGAAAGAGCACTACTGGTTTTGTATTTTTCATGGGTGATTGTGCTATTTCATGGAGTTCAAAGAAACAATCCATTGTCACACTTTCAACTTATGAATCAGAATGTGATAGCAACGTCTTTTACTTGTTAGGCTATTTAGCTAAGAAGATTATTGAAGGAACTTCAATTGCCACAAGAAGAAGCTACAAAAATTTGCATTGACAACAAGTCCACACAAGCACTTGCTAAAAATCCAGTGTTTCATGATTGAAGCAAGCATATCGCTACAAGGTATCATTTTATTAGAGAAAGCATTGCCAATAAAGAAGTAGAGCTTGAATATGTGAAGACTCAAGATCAAATTGTTGATATTTTTACAAAGCCATTCAAATTTGAAGATTTTTGAAGATTGAGAAAAAAACTTGAATTGAAGAAACAAAAATTTTCAAATTAAGGGGGAGTGTTAAAAATAATTAATTTGAATGTTTTGGAATATGAATAGACAAATATCTCTCTTGGAGTTACATTTAGAGAAGTTAATGGGATAGTTCATGGGGAAGTTCATGTATTTAGCATTTAATTTTTAAATGAGGTGATTAATATATTGAATGAGTATAATATATGTTTGGAAATAAAGAATCTCTTCAGGTTTATGAATGTGTAGAACCGAAGGATCTTTCTTTTACCTATAAATGCCCCTTGTATTTGTCATTTGGATTTAAACAAGTAATGAAAAAATACTTTTCTTCCAAAATTCCTCTCCTTCTAATAGGTAAATGGAGGTCCAGAGAAGCAAGAAAGAAGGATAAAATAAGTACTTAGTTTCTCATATTTTTTAGTTATTAAAATGCATTTAAAATATGATTTTTTTTGGCAACTTTCATATCTTGTGATAGAAAATCAATGCAACTAATTGATGGCACTTTGTATTTCTGCCACCCTAGCCTTTGCCTCCTTTCCTAGCCATTTCCAAGGACCTCATGGATTTTGAAATCCCATTACAAATTGCTCTCCTTGTTGACATCCTTCTTGGAGTTCCTCGATTGCATCAACTCCCCATCCACGTCACCTTCCAAGAGTTGAAACTAACTTGAGCAACATCAAGCCTAAGTCTAATCTAACTTGCTTGATATTAATTTATTTTCTAAAATTTATTATCAAGTTTGGCTTGAAATCTTGAGGATGTTTGCACTACAACGAATATGAGAAAAGGCAACCCTTTTCTCCAACGCTAGGGTAAAGCGTCGGGTTGTCACGCATGCCTGCTGATGCTTTTTTAAAGTGTTGGCAAATAACAACATTTAAAAGCATCAGCAAATAGATTAGAGATCTGTCGATATTTTTTTCCTGTGTTGGGTTATAATTGGATTTTAACAACGCTTTAAAGCATCGATAGGTTTTTCTTAAAACCCACGGAGAACCTCTTCTTGGCATGATTTCAATTATCCCTTCTTCGATTCCAAACCCTATTTCTGACGACTGGCACCTCCCTCTCCCTCTCTCCATTCCTGGCTAGTTCAGGCATTGCTTCTTGCAGCCGTCACCTCCCTCCCTCCCTCCATTCTTGACCGGTTTTCCCTCCCATCCTCCCTCCCCCCCTCCATTTTCAGTGGATTCATGTTCTATCTTCGTCGTTTTCCACCGCCAAATCCAAGGAACAAAGAAGATCGATATGTCATTAGTTCTAAGGTATGGAAACAACTCCATTCTTTTTTTTGCCGGTTAATTTATGCATTTGAAGTTAATTTATAAATGGAAAAAACCCCATTTGTTTTCGTTTCCCTGTTCTTGATTGGGTTTAGCATCCTAGAAATACTTTAGATTATGGGATCAAAAGTAACCATTGCCATCTAACCTTATGTTTATGTTAGAAAGGGTATCACTTGTTATCATTGAGTACAAACAGGGGCTCTTTCTATATTGCAACAGTGATTTTCCTTTTAAATAAAATAATATTTTTCCTATTTTCATTTGATTTGATTTAAAACTATATGTATGAGCTTTGATTGTGCCTCATTTGCTTCATCTTCTCACTTCACATACTTTTGGGTGGTAGAGGATCCTAAACCACTAATCAGGATGTAGGAAATATTCCTGGCTCGAGGTGTGAAGATCTTTTGTGTTGTACTTCTTTTGTTTGAAACTATCGATACGATCAACTTAGATTACTTATACATTGCCTCTATGTTTGTTATGCATTGACATTTTGCATATGACCAGCATTAGTATTGTTTTCTAATATATTTAAAAAGTAGAAATAAAAACAAAGAAGAAGAAGGATTCCCATGCCTTAATATTTTGCATATATCTGTCTTCAGCGTTCCATCTTGACATAATCTTTTTCTAAGAATATCCAAATATTTGTAGTTCGATTTGATAGAGTACTGGCTTGTTATATATCACCATCACAGATTGAATAGGTGCATACAATTTTTACATTTTATTTCAGTTTTTTATTGCTTTAACTGATATAGTGTGCTGTATCATCATCATCAACACAAGTTTTCATTTCAATCATTGTAAAGTTCTAGACTCATTAATGCCTGCATGTATGTAGTATTTGTGTTTGCCTCCTCCATATTTGATTCAGAATAACTAGATGGTCCTGGTGCCTTACCTGTAGTTTTTTGAAATCTGATTAGCAAAACCTTTGGATTCGAGAAGAAGTGTCACAGTGTGATAACAAGGCAGGCAATAAAAAACAATACATGAAAGTTGTAGTATTTAATATAACTCTTTTTTTTTTTTCCAGATTGAAGAATTTAAAATATTGAAATGTTAGTGTTAAGAAACTCAAGAAGAAATATAGCTTTTGCATTATAAAGAATTTTATTAGATTTTAAAAAAAATTAATGGGGAAATGGGTAAAAGAATCTATAGGTACAACAAACCCCTTATTTAGCAGATTTATAAACTTATGTTATAGCATTGCTAAATATTAATTTAAATTTAATATTCAAGTAGCTCGATAAATTTTAGTTTTATTTTTATGTAGTATAGAAATAAATAGATGTTGTTGCTGGGTGCTTGAAATGACAATAACCATCATATTTATTTTATATTCATATTTAGTTTATGTAATGGCATTTTAATTTTGTAGACTTTGTGATCTATGTGATCTAGCTTGTTTTATTCTTTTTTGAGTTGTATTTTTATTTTTTTTCAAATTGTTAGATTAACACTTAAATTCTGAGTGGAAATTAGTGAAACTAGTTCATCAAATAAAATTTTTAAATTCTAGATTAACCATCGCATTAATTGTATTGTCCTCTTTTTTTCATATAATTAGTAGTTTGACAGAAAAGCATTTCATTGTGTCTCTTATAAGAATACAAAAAAAGGCTTTTCAAAACTTGCTATACAATTGGAGAGATATTCCATTGTATACAAAAAAAAATAGCCATGCATCTAGCATTTTTATTGAAATTGCTATTTAGATGCCATTTTTGATTCATTTCCAACTTGTTGTTTGAGTTGGTTATGGCTTTTGGTCATGAAGAATAGAGGAAGCAACTAATTGAGATTATATAAACATTGTATCACTATGAAGTCTTATATGATTGTGAGGTGAAAGAACAAATACACGTATAGGTAAATGGAGTGCACCATTTAGATGTTTATGTTCTATAATCTTTTGCTACAATTTAGTTTATGATTTTGTGCTACGCATTATCTTGTAATATTACAATACTAATGTCATTTTATTGGTTTATTATTAAAAATCTTTCATTTCAATACCATCAATAGCTTTGTCATGGATCCGCATCATCCTATAGTCATTGAGATGTTTAAGTATATGCATTTGTCTTTCACATTATATCAATTGATCAATAATATATTATGACTTTTTAAATATTTTTTTTTAAAAAGTTATTGCATAAAAATGTAGACCCATCAATTGATTAATGTACATATTCTATAGCATCCATACATTTATATTTTTTTTATATGGGTGGGAGAATTATATACACTGGTCAATTGATTATCCAGTTTGGACAGTTTGAGAATTGTAAATAATTGTATGGATAATTACAGTAATCAAGTAATATGGATAAGGTTTAAGATATATTTTAGATAGCATTTTCTATAGTTCTCCTCATACATCTTTAGCCGTGTGGGGAGAACTAAAAAGAAATGCTACCGAAATATTTTTTAGAGACCTTATTGCATATCATTTGATTACTATAAATGATCTTTATGATTAATGCAATTCTTGAATGGGATAGGATTTATCTTTACCTATTAGTTGGTGATATGATATATTTATCAGTTAAGTTGTTTTATGTTTCACATATTTTTAAAATTTTTAACATTGCATTAATATTGACTGTCTAATTTTTTTGCTTTTAGATAACTTGAAAGTTTGATCATTTTATCCTATAATGGATAAAAACTAGATAAATAAATCGAGAAATACTAAAGAATATTTAGGTGGAGTTTATGATTTCATTAAATTTGGTATGGATAAAAGTAGTTTGAATGAAAAGATTTTATGTCCATATCAATGATGTGTTAACAATTCTTTTCCAGATCCATAAATCATTGAAGAACATTTGATATGAAATAGTTTTGCAAGAGGTTATAGTGAATGAGTTTTTCATGGAGAATTTATGTTACCAATATCAAATAATCAATCCTTATCTGATCTTGGATCTAATAACATGTAAGAGAATCCTGTAGAAGATGATAATATAAGGGGTTTGATCACAAATACTTTTGGACATGGTACTCAAAGTTTTGGAGGTTCCAGTAATACACATGAAGCAGTTAGAATATGCAAGGGTTCTACATTTATGGAACGAACATATGTCAAGGAGCAGATGCAACCATCAACTACTTGGTATCATAATTTAATGAAAGATGCAGATGAACAATTATATCCGGGCTATTTAAAATTTTCTAAGATCTCTTTTCTTGTATATTTATTTCATATAAAAGTATGAAGGATGGTCCATAAAGAATTTTACTTTGCTTCTCAAGTTATTAAATGATACATTTTCAAAGGGCACTAGTTTACCATCCTCTTATTATGAAGCAAAGAAAGTTATCAAGGAATTGGATCTTGGATATCAAAAGATTTATAGTTGTCCGAAGACTGTATGTTATATCATGGTGAAAATGTTGATCGAGAGTCATGCAATGTATGTGGATCTTCATGATGGATAACCTATGAAGAAGATGAGGATGATATAATAAATAGAGCAGATATATTACAGAGTATAAAGAAACTAGTAAAAATATTGCATTACTTTTCTCTTATTTTTTGATTGAGGATGCTATATTCATCATCGAAAATAGCTTTATTAATGAGATAGCATGATGAAGGGCATACGAAGGATGAAATGTTGAGCATCTAGCAGATAATATAGTATGGAAAGTATTTAATGCTAGGCATTATGATTTTGTCTCTAATATTCGTAATGTTAGGTTGGGTTTATGATGGAAACATCAACAATAAGAATATATACTTTGATTAACTAACTTTATTTCGGTAACTATAGTTAATAAAATCTTGAGTCATGAAACAAGTCCCAAATTTTCTTGAAGCATACTCATGAGTCAACACATGGAAGAAGACAATTTTTTATGAGTCGACTCAAGCTCAAAGCATGATGGAATGCCACCTCTTCAAAGCCCAATTCAAGCCATTCAAGCCTAATTCAGGCCAATACTTGAAGCCAAAATTTTTACATGGGGGGACACCTCATCAAGAAACCTTGGAGGAGAAAAAATCACACTACATCAAGACTTTTATGGGGAACATAAAGATACCTTCCAACAAGTGACATGTGGGGCACCACCTCTAATGACACCTAGGCCTCCACATCAGTATTTGACAACCATATGAAGACATTCTAGAATGCCACATGTCAAGTGGTTGTAAATTTCTACCAATAATTTATTTTTAGTTAAAACCACTTACCTAAAAATTGTTGGAGCCAACTACGCCATCCTTATCCCCTCCTCTCCACCCTTGGACAAAATTTTTAGCATTGGAGCCTATAAATAGGGCCCCTAGGTTCTCATTGTATTCATTCTATGCTATGATTTGAATTAATGAAAGGATTGTTTCCTTGTGTTCTAGTTTTCTTGAGTTCTTGTTTGGAATGAAAGTTTTCTAGCTAGTTTGAGTGTGTAGATCCTTATCCAAGGAGAGAATGAGAGTTTTCTAAGTTTGAGTTTGAGAGTAAAGAGTGTTTTTGTAAGGAGTAAAGGATGGGATGCCCATTGATGGATCTATGATCAAGCTCCAAGTCCCAAGCCGCCGGCCACTTTCTTCTTCTTCATTTTTTCTTTGTTTCCATTCCAACTCCAATTCTTCTTCCATGTCTAATCCCAAATTTTTTTGCAGGTTCTCTCAGGCTCCTAGGTCAAGGATAAAGGTCTCCATTCCATGGATCAAGGCCAAGGTGAGTCTCAAAGTAGAGAGTAACAATCTTGACTTCTAGGCCTCAATCCTTGAGTGATGAGAGCTCATTCTTCCATCAAATAATTAGCCATCATTGTTGATAGGAAAACTCTTCCTAAGCTTCATTAGATTTGATCATTTGAAGGTTAACTTGTCCTAGTAGTGATGATTTCCTTACCATGAAGATCCTAATCCTTATTTTGACTAGATCTATATTGCGGGTCTTAAAAATTAGATCAACTAGTCTCCTTATGAAAATTCTTTTCTTTTAATTTAGCCCATTTATTTGATAATTAATTTCTCAAGTTTGCTTGCTGGTTAGCTTGCTAAAACTCTCAATTCATCATTTTATTTTCGTCCCCCATCAATTTAGCTTCAGATGATTTTAATCCATTTCGAACTCTAAATTTTATATATAGTACTTGGCAAGTTGTTCTAATACTATATAATTTATCACCATGGATGTGCATAAAATAATCATCACTTATCTTGTCAATGGTTATTCTATATTATAAGGGTCCAGGGAATGATATTGATATTTTCTTATAATCTTTAATAGAGAAATTGAAATAGTTATGAGAAGGTATCGATGCAATTAATATTTTCAATGGTAAAACATTTAAACTACGGGTAGCTTTGTTGTAGATTATTAATGATTTTCCAGCATATGCCAATTTATCTGACTGGAGTACAAAGGGACGGGTTGTATGTTCTTGTTATGCAGATTCGACACATTTAGTTTGGTTAAAACATGGAAGAAAATTTTATTATATGAAATATCGTCGATGGTTAGAAGCAAATCAGCCATTTCAATTTTAGAAAGATTTATTTTATGGTACCATAAAATTAGGATGTACACCTATTCCACCTTCTAGAACTAATGTTCGTAGACAAATGGATGCCATCAATTACATATATAATAAATTCTCGAAGTCTTCTAAAAAAAGAGGGAGGATGATCAAGAAGGGTTATCAAAAAAGTGAATACTAGTATAATGGATGCACATGTATTTGAAGATCTTGATAATTTTTTCAAAAATAAAAATAAGAAAGACGTATAGATAGCATCTATACATCAGCCTAGCAAATATTTATGAAAGAAAAAAGTATCTTCTTTAACTTACCTTATTGAAAATATAATCTTATTCGATATAATCTTGGTGTCATGTACATAAAGAAGAATGTTTATGATAATCTGCTTGGAACATTATTGAAACTTGAGGAAAAGACCAAAGATAACAAAAATGCATGACTTGATTTAAAAAATTTGGATGTCCAACAGGAGCTTCATCCCAAAATACTTGTTAATGATAGAATTTATTTGCCTCCTGCATCTTATACAATGTCTGCTCAAGAAAAAGATAATTTTTTGATAGTATTAAAAAATATTAAAGTATTTGATAGATATATATATCAAACATTTCATGTTGTGTGCATCTAAAAGACCATAAAGTTTTTAATCTTAAAAGTCATGATGGTCATATATTGATGCAAGAATTTTTTAATAGCTTCCAGATCATCAGTATCTAAACAAGTTCTTGTAGTTATAATTCGGTTGTCTTCATCTTTTAAGATATTATGTTCAAAAGTTATTGATCCTAGAGAGCTTGATCAGTTAGAGTCTAATATTACGATTACACTTTGCTTGATGGAGAAGATTTTTTTTCTGATTTTTTTTACTATTATGGTACATTTACTCATTCACTTAGTTTTGAAAGTCAAGCTTGATAGACCAGTACATTATAAATGGATATATCCTATTGAGAGATATTATTATCAATTTTTAATCTTTATATATATTTAGTAGAAGTAACATCATAATGATGTATAAATAAAATTTAAATTTTTAAAAGTATCTTATGTAATTGAAAGATTATGGTATGAAACAGAGCATATCCAAAGGGCTCGATTGCTGAAAGATATATTACTAAAGAGTGTTTAATATTTTATTCAAGATATCTTCAAGGTATAGAAACTATATTTAATAGATTTCAACGGCATAGTGATTTTGTAGATAATGCAGAATTGTATAAGTTTTCTATTGCTAGTGGAATAATGAAAAAAATGAAAGTATTGTACTTGATCAGAAATCCATGGTACATGCACATCATTATATGCTATTTCATAGTGATATAATAACTGACCATCACATATTAGTATATTTAAGGCATTTCAAGTTTAAATAACATATCTTATATAATGTTCTAACTGAACAATCTATATTTTATGCAGCAAATTTTTAATGTCTCAGCGACAAGCCAATCATAGCACTCGATCTAATCCAAGGATCGAGCAATGATGATTAGTCAAGTTATTTTCTACATAGCTTTCAAAACAAGTTTGACATATATTTAAAAAATATATAAATAGATTTAACATCAAATAACTTATTAACATTTCTTATTATTTTTTTAAGTATCAACAATGATAGAGAGAAATTATTCGAATGAATTAATAGCCCTGGCTCGAGGAAACAGATATAATGGTTACATAATCAATGGTATAAATTCCATACTAAAGATTATGAGAAATTTAGAAAAATATAGAATAGCAGTGTTATGGTGGAAGCGGATGGAAAAATTTATTATGTTCACTTAAAGATATTTGAGTTAGATTATTATGGAATGTTTAAAGTAGTATTATTTAAATCTGATTGGATAGACATAAACTCATCAAGGGATTTAAAACAAGATGTAAATGTATTTATACTTATAAATTTTATAAGGTTGATACATACTGGTAT